>JARLTB010000029.1:16965000-17612500 GCA_030141615.1 Unio pictorum | reverse complement strand
TACAGATATACTCGCGAAGACACTAAAAGCATCTTTAGACGGAGATGAACTTTGTTCTCTGTATATACTTGCTAATGTTTCGTATTCAAATAAATATGGATTCAGCGGACAATGATATGTTAAAATCTCGTGCCTCTGGTTTTAGAGTGAGGCTGTTATAGATGAAATAAGAAAAGAAACATTTTCCAAAGATTCGTGAAAATTTGAGCGAATATACTAATATAATAATAAACCTCAGATGTACTTGTGTTAAATTAATGTTACATGCGCTGGTCTCTGCTTGCGACCATACAGTTCATTGACATCAGCATGATTCTACCCGAATATCATTAATAATTTGTCTGCTTCAAGCCACACCTAAAGCTTTCAGGCGATTTCACTTTCACTGTAAGACGCATTTTTGTATCTGTTATTTGTGATATACATGGAAAACATGGTCGGAACTAATACCCTATACATACATACATACATACATACATACATACATACATACATACATACATACATACATACATACATACATACATACATACATACATACATACATACATACATACATACATACATACATGCATACATACATACATGCATACATGCATACATACATTCATTCTTTCATACATACATACATAACTATTTTCTGGAACTTTGTTTTTTACATTGCATACATGAATGTGTTTGTTAAACAAAAAACAACTAAATAATACGTAACGGCATGTATCAGACACGTTATAGTCGCTAGAAATTTAAGTGATTATAGACAAGTATACTGTACTGACTAAAATGGTCATATCAATAGTTTCATATAAAGCCTGTTACTATATATCAACAATGACTTGCTGCACCGGCCAATTGGCTGTTTACACTAACATCATTTTATTATTTACAGTTTTCTTTTTGAGGAAAACAAGAGATAGTTTTCAATAGTTTACGTGCATTCCGATATAGCAATAAATCCACATATTCTGTATAAATTCCCACAGTTTCACAAAACAGTTTGCAATAATAAATTCAAAATTGTAACAAAAATGTGATCGACCCCATTGCTGACACACCAATTATACAAATTTGAAACATTCCCGGAAGTACAGAAGGAAGTGCAAATAAAATTACCCCTGGGCTACAAATTAATTCCGTACAAAAGAACAGATTAGTAATGTAGGACTGTTTCGTGTGTATGTTTGTATGTAAGTATGTAGAAATGATACGGAAGTATTTGTTATGGAATCGGTTGCCATGACAAATAACTGATTTCATTAATTGTGACTGCTCTCATGGCCTAAGTTGTTACAGCGGGTGGACCCGGGTTCATCCATCACAAAATCATTTCAAGGACGTATACAAGTGATACTAGTACCCACCTCGCTTGGCTCATTACATTAGGAGATTGGTGTTAAGACTGCGTGGATTGATGTCTACAAAAGCTGACTGGGTGGGACATTATATTACATGTATGCGGCTTGATGCCCCTGTGCTTCATGTGACTGTAAAATGCCCATGTTGATGTTGTTATTTCTGCACTATTACGAGCGAGTTATTTATCATTATCTCATAAAATTTCATGTATGAGAAGCTAATAAAAATTGCAGTGGAAATCTTTAAAGTCTCAATTTTTATAAATTAATAACTATTATAATTTACAATCATTGACAATTTAAACCACACAGATAAACATGACACGTTAAGTAATGATCAATTAGTTGTGAGATATGACAATAAGACTAGCAAATTGCTGATATATTGCAGATATGTATTTGTCGTACGTATGTCTATATATTTTACTTTATGCTCATTTCGAAAGAGGTCAGATTACAAATTTAGATATGTACCAGCTAAGGTGATTATCATTACATTACATACATTTTGTTACAGAATTAGGCAAAACAATAATTTGGTTATGCCTTAGAAATATTTGACTGATTTTCGTTGTAAATGCGTACAACGCTATTTATTGTGAATAAGCGTCTTTCCATGTAAGCAATGGAACTAAGATGTATCTCGCTGCAAATTACTCGCGACAAAATACATTATAATCATGATATGCCTGTGTAATGTTCCCTGAATATTACTCACTGTCTTATGGATTTAATCAAGATCAATTTATGACCGACACACTGGTCGTTTTGGATGTCGTCGAGGAGTGCACGTTCTACATTGTGTTATTAAGCCATAGAGTTGTGTGTTAAATTTATATTTTATTTTATATGCAATCTTATTGAGATTTTAATGTTATATCGTGTAATGATTAATTTGTTACAACGCAGATTTGAAACGTTGCGAGCTGTGAATTACACGTTGCTATTAGCGTGTTAGGTCTTAGGCTATATATATATATAGGTATTTGTTTAGAACCCATTATTATTATCAGTTTGGTTGTATTGTAGCAGACAAGATTAACTGACAGTAGAGTTGGTGAGTAGCGCTGTCTATATGTATGTACGTATGTCTGTACATGTGGTGGAGCCACGACTGTAGACGTAGCTAATAATTAAAGGGTGCTGTTTGTTATCTGTACGTGTATACGTATGACTGACTGTTCATGTGGTGGATCCGTGAAGGGAGACTGGCTGATGAAAGTTTGGGCCAACCCAAAGTTATGAATCATACGACAGTACAAAGGTCAACAACAATTTATTTGTTCCAATTGTTTTCTCATTTGGGTGCATTTTAATTTACATGAACTTATTTTGAATATTAGATTTCTTCCATGAGATTTATGTAAATCTCACTTACAGTGCAGCACATTTTAAACATTTTTGAATACCTTGAGATTGTTTGAATTTTAATTGTAGTCCATACGTGACATTATGTGAATATCTTACAGTGCATACTATTATTCGAAACGTATATGAAATTCATGATGTTTCTTGAATCTGTGTTTCAGATTGATATTAAATTTTTAGTTTTCTTCACTGTGTGAATGTTTATAAAGAGTAATTGGATCAATATTGTGTTGTTAGCGTGCGAGAATCTTTATATTCTTACATGATAAATTTTTCTCTACTAATTATGTTCATAGATATCCTTATTTCACACATTGTGTTTGAGATATTTATAGAATCCAAAACCCACTCGGTTTCTATTCTGCACACATGTAAACATACATACATACATACATACATACATACATACATACATACATACATACATACATACATACATACATACATACATACATACATACATACATACATACAAGGTGCCTTGTTTATCTATGTTTTAATTGTTGATGGCGATACAATTGTATAGTTAGCTATTTATGCAAAGACAGATTTTTAAGATTTCCAATATAATTTTTATTAGCTTCTTATACAGGAAATTTGAAGAGTTTATGACAAATATCTCGCTACTTAGAGTGTAGAAATAACAAAAGCTACTGGGACACTTTACAGTCGTATGTAGCTTTGGGGCATCATGCCACAGATGTAACATAATGTCCCATCCAGTCAGGATTTTCTGACACAAATCAACCAAGTCCTAAAACTAATCTCTTAATGCCATGTACCAAGTGGGGTAGGTACTGGTACCATATGTATAAGATATTTGTATGATTTTGCCTGGGGTGAACCCGGGACATCCTGCATCCTAGGGGTACGCTGCAGCTACGTAGGCTACTTTAGCCGTCACAATTAATGAAATCGATCTTAAATAATGTCATATTCTGCAGAGTTTTAAAAATTACCTAGTATCCTTCATATAATAGGTCACAAAATACCATTTGCTTTAACTATGAACTAATATTGAAAACAATAATGTTGAGCCAATATAAATAAACCATACCCAAGTGGAAGACACCATGTTCTTGGAAATTTGAAATCTGAATCAACTGTTTTACCTTTGTAACACCACACCGGTGTTTTTTACTCTTCACTCCTAGCTTGTATTGTACAGGCGAAGCTACATATATTGAAATCAACCTGTCCTTTGATGCATATTAAAAACTATATCTTCGTTTTTTCTAGAGTCCAAAGTTAGGAAGTTTAATTAGTACTGTATACGCTTTAGAAATGAGTATCGAATGTATAGTCTTTCTAGAAGATTTAAAGAAACAAAACGTTTTGTATGGAGCCGTTTTCATAATGCGCCAGGTATCAACCTATGGAACTAAGATATTAAATAGTTTTGTCACACGCGTATATTTACATGTGTTAATAACATCAAAATGTGTTAACATTTTAGTTTTCAACGAGTTCATGTAGTAGGTAATAAAGTAATGTAGGGAAAGGTGCCGTTTTTTTCAATTTATTTAATACAAATTGATAATTTTTTGACTATATATCAGAATGGCTCACTTGATTGATTTTGTTCACCATGGAGTTCACACAATCGGTAAGAAATCGAAATGGGTTATGATTCCCAAACATGATATTTTCTTTATTTTACGACGAACACAAACAATATTTCAAACTAAATCATTTACTGTAACTTTAAACATGCATTCCACAAGCATTATATTTATTAAGGTAATCAAATCGAATTAAAAAATCAGCCCAATTATATGTAATCATTTTTTACCATGAAGATGTCAAAAATAGCAAGGAATAGCACGCTATGTACGAAGATGTTTCTACTTAAGAAGTAAACGTGCGTTACATCAAGCTGCGACAAATAATTCATCATCATCATCATCATCATCATCATCATGAAACTGTTGATCTAGTGTGGTCGTTGAGGCACTGTGCTGATGAAGATCTGACCAGTTACTTCCACTTGTCTCGATCATGTGCCAATGCATGCCTGGGACTTCGCAAAACTTTATATCGTTCATCCTGTGATCTTGTGAGTCCACCTTGTTTATGTTCTACCTCTCCTTCTGTAGATTTGTAAGCTGTTCTGCTGTAATGTTGTGGATATACTGTTGGCTCTAGTGACATGGCCATACCACTTCAGCGCTCAAAGGATGGTTCTGTATCATATCACTTCAAGTGCCTTGGTTCTTCGTTGTAATTCTGATGTAATGATCCAGGTCTCACATGAATACAAACTGTTTGAGATGACTAGTGCTTTCAATAGTCTGATTTTAGTTTTAAGACATAGCTGCCGTTGTGTGTGCTGCTCGTGACAATATTTCTGCTCTTTATCCCTCTTCGATGATTATGGAACCAATATATTTAAGCTGGCCCACTGTTTCCGGTTCCGGTTCTATGGAGATTAGTCTTGGCTGAGATTTGTTTGCCTCTATTTGTCATCAGTTTTGTCTTTACGGTGTTTGTCTCCATGTCAAATCTGGAAATTGTTTTATTCAGGTTCTTTACTATCGTGGCACGTTCGTCTTCATTGCCTGCCAACCCATCAATGTCGTCTGCAAAGCGTAGGTTGGTGATTTTACGACCTCCAATGCTGACTGTCCCACAGGGGTGTTCCGGGCCTTCGCACATGATACACTCTAAGTAGATTTGGAAAACGTTTGGTGACAGGAGACGGACTTGATGTACTGTTGTCATGAACCAATCCCTAACAAAACCTAAAACAATTACTGCACTGCTAACCTTGGCGAACAGCTGCTTGATTATATTTGTAAACGTTTGATCCATGTTGTACTTCTTCACTGTGGCTCACAATGCCCCATTCCACACTCTGTCAAAAGTCTTTTTGAAATCTATGAATATTTTATATATGTCTTGCTGATGTTGCGAGTAATTTTCACACAGAACCCTGAGATTGAATAGTTGTTATGTTGTGCTTCTTCCACTCCTGAACGCTGCCTGTTTTTCAGCGATTATTTCTTCTGCATGTCGTTTCTGTCTTCTCAAGGTGATATTGATCATCATATTCCTAGCGTGGCTGATCAAAATGTTATTTCTTTAATTTTGGTACAGCTGGAGATTCAAGTACTGTGCCCTTGATGGATTTGTCTACAAGGAAACCTACTACATTTATGGACTTGTCCAACTCTCCACTATAGAAGAATACATATATTTCAGAGCGAGAGACAGCATCGCCATCGCCACCTGGAGATATTGAACTCTGGCGCAAATTGGAAGACTCCAAGAGTTGACACATGCGTTTTTAACATTTCACATGGCACATTATTGGACTCTTGTGAAGTCAGATGTAAAGTCCTAGGAGATCAACAAACTGAAAATAGGCATAAATTCTGATTTTTGCAAATCTAAACAAACTTTTATCTAATATACTAAACTTAGCAACACGACATGCGTCTCAAAGTCAAGTTTTATTTTAAAATGCAATGCCCATTCTAATGTTTTCTTTGATATTGTAAGACGTCCAAAGAGTGTGTCCTCAATGTTACATCAGCGCTAATTCATTGATACGAAATATCAATTTCTAAACGCATTGACTTGTTTTTCGAACCAGGATTGATGTTTTTAATAATAAGATTGTTTTAAAATATTATGATGACACTTAACATCCTAATTTTATTAATATTGGAGTACATGACCCAGTACTAAATGAAAAGTATTATGAGAAATGTTTTTATAAAATAATTAATAGCAATGGTTCATCTTTTTAAAAAGATGGATCATTTGATTGAGGAGAATACTGAACACCAAAAGGTATGACTTCTGGGTACAAGGAATGGTCATTATAAACGACAAATACATATTGTGGAACAGGGTAATGCGCAATTACAAAAAAAGATGCGATATCCATAATTGTAGGTAAAAGACAAATAGAGAGGTATATGTCATTCAAGTATTAGTAGACATTTGTATCGGAATATATAATCCTTCCTCGACCATATCTGCAATGGCTACTGTCTAGTTTACCGAAGGAGATTTAGTTAGTATTTTGAATGATATATGACAATTGAACATAACAAAAAATATTTTAGAGATCATTTTGATCAGACTTCTAAATGTTCTGTGATGCATTTATAATACATTATTATGTAGTATCATGCAATGATTTATAAGAAAGAAAGTAAGAAAATAATTGGGAGCAATGGTTATTTGTATTCAAACAATTATATATATATATATATATATATATATATATATATATATATATATATATATATATATATATATATATATATATATATATATATATATATATATATATATATATATATATATATAGGCACATAATGAGACTCTTGGAAGAGCTTTTGATCAAATTATGGTCTATCACTATTCAATAGCTTGACAGCCTGTTTTGAGGGGTTAGGCAAGATTTACATTAGCCAAACTTTAGCTAAAGAATCCTATAGCCATGCTCAGTGAGGCTGGTGCACAACTAATTTCCTTGAGGCATAAGTTCGCTGATTCTATCAAATTTGGTTTTCACACTCATAGATAGAAAGAAAACCTTGGATAAATGTATGCTTAGCCAAAATTTGGTTGTTGTCATCAGCAGTTTTTAGTACAAGTTGCAAATCTGGCTATTAGAGCTAAACATCTTAAAAGCTGTATAATTAACCTAATTTGGCTATCCACCTCAGTCTCTCTTACCATAGTGTACACATATGACCTTAAGGCACAAAGCAAATGTTTTTGAGAAACATATATTTAGCAAATATTTGTTTAATAACTGCAAGAACTATTGTCATAAGCTGAAGGTGTGCATCAAAGGAATAAAATATATTTTGGAAAAGTGTTTAATCAGCTAATATTTGGGAGAATTGATATGAAATCTTGGAAGAAAACAAACAATGTAACTGTATTTCTGAACATGTATTTATACAGTAGACTCATGCTGTATGGCACCTTTTTAAATGCAAGCGGAGTTTGGTGTAAAGATGTCAAAACCTGGTTTCGTGGCCACTTGCTTATAAACCTTATTGTTTTCTTTCTCAGTTTTCTCTACCGTTTGCCTGCAGATTTTGATCCCTGATCAGTGACCACTGTTATTCTCTCATGGATGCTTGTGTACTGTGACCGTGATTATCTAAGCATGTTTATTTCCACATCACTGAACTAATCAATAACACCTGCTAAGACATACATACAATCTCAACTGCCTGATTTAAACAACTGTCTCTAATTAGATGTATTGCATAAGCAGCTCAGTTTATTGTATCCTACAAATGTTTTTTGTTTAGCTTATCTGTTATAAATCCTTCTAACAATCCATCTACTTATATGTAGTTGGCCAACCTTTAATATTTTCTTTCTTTATCTGCTGCCCTCCTCTCACATTCCCCGATCACTCTCTCTCTCTCTCTCATTCTGTTGTGTCATGATTTTTTCTTAAATGCTTGCACATTACACTTATAAATAAACAAGGACATCTTTCAAGAGCACATGTGACCCTTGTGTTGGATTCCTAATGTTGTACGCAATTTTAAAATGAATAAACTTGTACATAGAACTTACTGTCTAACATTCAAATTTAATGAATGAGAGAATACCAAACCATCCCACTATAAGGTTGGTATTTTTATATTAATTCTTTAGGTAAATTTTATATTTACCTCCGTCCACCACCATTTCATTATATTAAACGTGTGCCAACCCTACTGTTAGCAAATGTGTAATCTGAATACTATCTAGTGAATATATATTTTCTGAGCTCTAATCCAGAGGAAATGAATAGAGAATCAAAATGATAATACCACATTGATATTAAATATCCATATTTTGAACGATAATCCCTAGAACATATTTATGTAATGTAAATATCTTATTTTAAACATCTTTTTATCTATCTTCATTAACATACACCATTCACATCATCCCCTGTTGATCAGCAAGCTATATTTTTTACTATTAGCATTTTACCGTTTTATTTTCAACTATTTGGTTTTTTATATCGCTGGTTGATATGAAAACTTTAACTCTTCTAACTTTTATTTATATAACAGATTGTATAGCGCTAAATAGCCTAAAAGTGCTGGTGCACCATTAACATCCAATCAATGAATAAACCACATGGCCTTTATATAGCCGTATTATCAATGTGAATTTAGAACGTTTTGAAATTGTATTTTTTCAGGTAGTTCTTTGTCAAGAAAAAATAGAATTATATAAGGGAAAGGAAATAAAATTAGGGAAATTTACACATTTATACCAACATGTAGAAGAGTTATATAGAATCTTAGAATCACTTAAAATAAGCAGGGAAACAAAGATAGGCAAAACTAAAATACTCAGTCATATACAAAATTACTTCAAGGACCTATATACTTCACAGAATATAGAAGACGAAGATATAAAAACGTTCCTACGAGAGACAAATTGCGAGATAATAACCGCAGAACATAGAAGCAAATGTGAGGAATTTATCTTGCAAGACGAGATTATAGAGACCATAGGAAATTTATCAAAACAATCAATCGCCAGGAAGAGATAGAATCTCCGCGGAATTCTATAAAAAATTCTGTCGGGAACTATCGCCCATACTAGAATGGTTATATAACAATATTGCATTATAGAACCTAGACATGTCTAAAACAATGAGGGAGGGGATGATAACACTTATATACAAAGAGAAAGAGGATAGGGAAGAATTAAAAAACTGGAGACCCATCTCCCTCCTTAATATTGATTATAAAATTGTAAGTAAAATACTAGCAGAAAGGGTCAAAATGGTTCTTGACAAAATTATAAATGTAAATCAAACTAGTGACCCAAAAGGGAAATACAAAATAACGTACTAAATATTAGAACTATAATAGAATACATACATAGTTATGCTAAGAATAGTGCCTGGTACTAACAGACGAGGAAAAAGCCTTTGACAGACTTGAACAAAACTATCTATACAAGACACTAGATAAATTTGGTTTTGGAAAAAACTTCCAACGTACAAATGGATTACATAACAAACTATAAATAAGGATAAAAACAAAATAGAACAAGAACACATAATTATTAATTGGGATAGGGCCTGCGGAAACTGGGTCATATAACGATGTTTAAAAATGAAATCTCCTGTTCAAATACATGCATGATGCGTGGTGGACTGGAGATTTCGCAGTGCGATGGCATATGATCAGAGTATCGCCAAACTGTCCACTGTGTAAAAATTATTCTTTTACAAAAGTACATACAATGACAAAATGTCAAAAAACAGACCTGAAAGAGTAGAAATCAATTTAAAAATTAAGGAAACACAGCTGTATAACAGCAAACAAATACTATGTCTTGATGGAAGTTACACAACAAAATTATTAAACGACATAGCTGATTTTATAGTTAGGAATATAAGGGCATGCGGTCAAGTTATAATTATAGAGCAGCGCATTAGATAGAATGGGAAACATGGTACTCAGGAAGAGATGTACTAGCAAGGAGGACACGGGGCGATACCACATGCCGCTACGTGAAGTGGTCAGGCCCGTGGAAGAGCTAAGAAATACTCACCTATAGAAATTAAGCAGAACAACACAGTTCACACACTAGATAACCTCCTGACCTTTTTGTTTAGCACGTGCTGCTCACCAAAGCATGCTCTCATATTACAGTCACTAGTGACCTTAATTTATGTATACTCTGTATAGTTCACATGAACTATACAGAAAGCCCGTTTAGAGGGATAATAAATAGTTTCTTTTGGCACGGAATAGAGTAAATACAGTAAATAAATACAAGACGAAAAAGATCGAGACGGGTGATGTACATATAAATTAAATAAATGTACCGATCCCGTTTCGATCAAAGTAGACCTATTGAATAAACAAGGAAGAATACGAGGCATGGAACATGATAATGCAAGCATTAAAACAATAAGGATGGGAAACAACCCATACTAAAATTTAAAACTTGGTACACCATGCTTGTACAAAATTCAAAAGGAATAAAAATAATACAAGACTCTATATACATAAATAACAAAATAAGTGAAGACCTTTTAGGAGTCTATAACTGTTATATTTGTATGATATATATATATATATATATATATATATATATATATATACATACAAACATCCATCCATCCATCCATCCATCCATCCATCCATACATACATACATACATACATACATACATACATACATACATACATACATACATACATACATACATACATACATAAATACATATAGCAACATTCAAATAGCACAACACAAATTGCATACACAGGATGTAGGAAACCCCCTAGCCAGGATTAACTTTAAAAATTAAAAGAGACAGGAGACCCAAGATGGGATTTTAAAACCCAACTTGGAGGAAACCTTCTCACAGAAAACATTAGGGACTAAAACTCCTCCTATTATTCATATAATACCGATGGGAAAAATAATGTTAGGTTAAAATTAAAGAAATTTAGAAAAAAACACAAAACAACACTCTCACAAATAACACACTTTTTCTTAGTTTGTTAGATAGGGGGAGAGGCATTTGTCTGGTGCCCTCCCCCCAAAAAATTATAATATGTTTCTTTCATATTAATCACCCAATCATAATACCATAGGATAAATATTACTACCAGTCAAATCCAGTATTCCCAGAGTAAAACGTATTAGTTACAAGACGGTAGTATGCAGTAAGGAAACAGGTTTAACTTAAGAGATCAACTAATGAATCTCTTGAGAGTGGTTCAGTAATTCATACATGTGCTTAACTTTGAATGTTTGTTGCAATTGCTGCGTTTATATGTTCATGGTCCTCTTCCGTATAATTTATTTAGTTATTCATTATCTCTAGTTCAAACTTGGAGGTCAAATACATTTCATAGATTTTCTGGATATCTTTCACATTTAATATTGTTTCTAAACCATCAGCAAACTGAAATTTAAAATTTCCAGTCTCAAGTGTCCTTAATGGCATTTTGCAGTAAATCTCATCTTGACCCTCCAGTGGTCCCATGCAGACTGCACTAGCATTGTACTCCATCAGCCCATAATGTTTTGGAGAGATTACCTACAACAAAAATCATACATGACAAAATATTTTCTTTTTTCCCACTGCGACTGAAAAAAAATGACTTTACTAACAAATTAACCCTTAGTACGTTATTAAGCTTTGTGGAGTAATTTTACTTTAAGGACAAAACTATTTTTATAAAAGAAAAGTCTACTGACTTGTGTGCCCACATTTCTTTCATATTTTGTTGGAACCTGAAATGAATATTCTTGTCCTGATGACAGTGAAGGAGTCAATAGAGTATATGATCAAATCATACCATCAGTATTATTTAAGTTTTGTATTCTTTACCACTAAATAATCTTAAAAGAATGCACTCGTTCATGAAAGCAATGGTGTTGCAGAATGACATTACAATTTGTTACAATTTGAAATTGACGTCAGTCACTTACCAATCATATTGGTATCTCCAACTGAACATCCAAATCAGCCAGATCTCCTTTCTTGCATTTTAGCAAATATCTGTCTTAATTTGCAATTGTATTCAGAAGCAGAAATAAATAAATATAAGCCGTGCTGTCTTCACTCAGAATAATACTCGTAATAAGCTATCAAGCATATATAAGTTTATAAGTATTTCTGTAACGTATATTTGTATGATTATAAGGTAGTGCATTGCTAATGCGGCTAATTTTCGAACCGAGGCTCAGTGGTTCGAATTGCTGTGACAGACATATGTTCAACAGTTCCATTATTAAAAGGGCTGTTAATCATATCATTTCTGCCATTAACAAATTTAAACATGAGGGTATATAAAATCATCTTGGTCCTGAAAAAATTATTTTCCATTTTGATTCTATACTGCTTAGAGAAATTCAAGGTGCATGAACAGTATTTCAGAGAAGAATTAAAAGAAATTATCTAACAAGTTATGTAACATTCATTGGCAACTGTTAAATATCCCGCCGCTGAAAATGTCTTTTATTAAATTAGCGATCGAAACATTACGACAATTATTATCTGACGAATACGAAAGAAAAACGAGTATTAATACTCCTGTAAGACAAGCAATATTGATTATTTCAGATCGTTAAAACGAAATTGCTCTCAAAAATATAAATAATGAAAGCTGCGAATCAAAATAAAAATATTTTCTGAATAAATATATTTTTTACAAAAGAATGTTTTCTGCCTTGATATTGTCAAGAGTTTCATTTTTATATTTTGAAAGTAAATTATTCAAGAAAAAAGTAACGATTAATATAATAATAACGTAAGCTATGAAAAATCTGAAAGTTTCCATTCTTTAAAGCGTTTGTAGTAATTTTCATCATATATATCATCATCATCATCATCATCATCACTCAAGTTATTAAGGCCATTTCAGAGTAGCTTTATCTCATATACCACCAATTATGATACAACTCGCTGGGACATATATACAAGAATCTTTAAACTGTTTAGGTAGACTATTGCATATTGCGACCAGAAGCAAGAGTGTTTGATGCACACGTTATTATGAATGAATTCACTTCCGTATTTGTGTGTAATAAAGTTTGTCTAAACAAGACTATTTTCATCGTGACAGGAAAGATCAAAACGCTGTATAGCAGGAAAACATCATATATATTATTCCAAAAAAGGCTAAATAGTTCGCATAGTGTTTCAAACTTATGTACTGATATATTAATACGATATTGACTATATTTCATTAAGCATAACAAATATTGGTCGCTGATTTTGAGTTGTCTAAATAAGACAGGCAAGATATTGTAAGATCCAGCCATGACATTGACGACAGCAAAGAATGGGAAAATCATTGAAAATTGCCTTCAGCATATAGGATGGATGTCGTGCACACCCTACGTCCAATATATATGCGGTGTGATATGAAAACAATATGAACAAAGTGAAGGGGAGACATTTTCTGAAAGCAATAACAATTATAATGTGCAAATATTACTGATATAAAATACCAACACACAAATAATATGTTTTCCCTCTTATCATTTGGCATGCTGTCTGTAAATCATGCTTCGCACGATAATGATTCCAATGGTTAAGAGAATGAAATGTTCTAGGTATTAACAGGACATGCAGGCAAACCCAAGTATAGCAAAAGAGAGGTTTGTTGCTCTAATGGGAAATGCAGGCGAGCCACAGTTAGTTATGATGAACCATCCTACCGATGAACCAATGGTTGAAAACTGTATTATCTTAATCAATATGAAAGAACATGAATAATAAAGATGCAAATATTTACAGATATACTGGCTCTACTAATATTTTGCCTGAAGAAGTCAAGTCTGAATGTGAGGAATCTTCGTGACGCATCACACACACACACACACACACACACACACACACACACACACACACACACACACATACATACATACATATACATACACACACACATATATATATATATATATATATATATATATATATATATATATATATATATATTCATATTCCTCCATACGTCGGAAAGTCGGAAATTGTAAGTGAGATTGCTAATGCCAAAGCAGAAAAATGTATCTTCTCTTAATTATTCAAGCTTTGTAGTTCTGGATAAGGTTATGATGAAATTATTCCAATAGAAAACGCGCCAGACGATGATATTGAAAGCGTGTTTAGACGGAAGGTGAACATTATTCTCGGTGTATACTTGCTTATGTTTCTTAACCATCGGAGAAACCTAGATTAAAATATGCTTTTAGAGTGAGGCTGTTTCAAATGAAATTTAGAAAATTTAGAAAAATACATCTTCCAAAGATTCGGGATAATTTATCCAAATAAACCAATACAGTTTCAAGATGCCCTTGAGTTCAATGAATCATGTATGCGCCGGACTCTGCACTGGATCATACAGTTCACTGACATCAGGATCACCAAACCGAATATCATTGAAAGTCGGTGTCCTTCGAGCCAAACCTAAACCTCTCATCCGATTTGATTTTCCACTATCAGATGCATTTTTGTATCTGTTATTGGTCATAGACGTGGTAAACGTGGTCGGAACTAATCCCCAACCAGGGCTGTATGATGATGTGTGTCTAGAATATCATTGTTGGATAATATACTGGAACGAAAATCACCATGCATGAATAGTTCGGGGTCCATGCAGCCTTTATTGACTCAGCACGAAACTGCGACTGATAACCATGCCATTAATTGCAATAGAAATTACGAATGCCACATAATAAGAACATAGAAGTGGTTTAGGACACAGCTCGCTGTTCTTCCGTGTCAAGCATTTGAAAATCTAACAAAAACTTTATAATATAAATATTAACGCGCATACGGAGCTAACGATAAAGTCATCTCATGAATCAACTCCAGCCACGTTCAGGAAGGCAGTGTGGTTCTCTCAGGATAAACAAGTTCCAAACGTGTGTTCCAATACCTAGAGGGAAATGGTTATGGGAAATATGGGGTTCGTGATATATTAGTGTTTTTTCCCAAAAGCCCATTATGGTACTACATTTTATTATTATTATTATTATTGATGCAGTCTTTTCCGATTTTGTTGTTGAAATCGTTTGATATTGTTGGAATAAATATTTTGTGTAACAATAATATTCTGCATTACATTCCATCAAGTAAATAATTTATTTAGATTAAAGGTATTTAAGGCCCGATAATTGCACTTACTTGATCTGAAATAACAACAGCGAATACAAGGATATAGTTTCCCACTATTCTCTTCCATTTATCTCTATGGTTACAGGCTCAATCTCTTCTCAAAATATTGTAACAATTATCCATTATGTCTTGACCATATGATGCATGTTTAGATTATTTATTGGAATGTAATAACATCGCGTAAACCTCTAGCTTTCTAACTCGCAATGACTAAATAAAAGTATCAACATGTCACCAAACACTGAATCTGTATGATATAAACAAGAACTATGATAAACAGGCTTGGTGGCACATCGACTATGTATTATAAATGTATTATTGCCTGAACTCGATTACAAAAATCAATATATAACATCAAGGTAGTTACGCTTTAGTAAATAAATTAAATGGATTTATATTGTTTCAAGTTTATTTGCTTTCTCGCTGTCTCAAATTTCCTGTATTAGAAGCTAATACAATATAGTATATTAAAAATCTTTAAACTCTCACTTTTAATTTATTAATAACGACTCCATTGCATAACCATTAACAATTGAAACCATACTGATAAACAGGACACGTTAAATGATAATCAACCTTTTGTGAGATGTGACAACCAAAGTAGCAAATTGTCAATATGTCTTTCTATAAACTCATTTAGAAAGAGGCCACCTTACAAAGTTTGATATGACATAATATATGCTAAATGAGCGTACATGGAAGCGAGTTTGCGCCAGCTAAGGTGCTTAGCATAGTAGTATATTGCACTGATACATAACAATAGAATGGCAGAACAAATTAAAATATCGTGACACAACTATTAATAACTGTCCGCCGTTCGAAATATATGCTTGAATGCAGACAATATTAATTTGCTGTTCTCTAATTGTGGGCCCTCGATTAGATAAACACGTTATTTTCATCCTCCATGTTTGTTGATGTAGCTTCACATACACAGATATGTATTCATATCAGAGACAGATCAAAACTACTATCTCTGGAATATATGAGAAAATACACGATAATACAAATCTAAATTATTATAAATATTGTCAATCAGATAACATTATCATACAGAATAGAGAAATCGTATTCTACCGAATTGGATCCCAGATCCATTATTTCAACTAATATGAAGCCTTCATTTTACACGGGTAATACCATTTCCAACCCTTTATACTTATACAAACGTTTATTTTTGCGTCGTTATGCGAATAACAACATGCTCAATTCTAGACAAGAAGACTTCATTCCACTTGCCCTGAAACGTACAATCTTCGTTTTGCAAAAGTAAAATGTGTTAATGGGAAATTGGTCTGGCTAATTGAATGACATTTTACTGAAAATGTACTGTGATCTCAATGCGTAGAATTATGTATGATATGATCTTCAAACGAATGCAGCAGAAACGAGCACACAACTAACTAAATCAAGTTAGACGCCAAATCTACCCAATCAACAACAATTAATATCATTGAATGATTACTCCAAAGTTTGTTTCTGTCAATTTCGGATGATATATGTTAACATGCATTTGCACCAGATGTTGGAGTATGAACTTTTTTTTCTATGAATTTTCTGATATCATTCTGTATGTTTCAATCTCGTTTTCATCCATTAAATGTCGGTCTGCAGTATGTGTTTTTTTCTGACACTTTCAACAGTGTACGTATGTATGTATGTATGTATGTATGTATGTATGTATGTATGTATGTATGTATGTATGTATGTATGTATGTATGTATGTATGTATGTATGTATGTATGCATGTATGTATGTGTCTACATGTATGTATGTATGTATGTATGTATGTATGTATGTATGTATGTATGTATGTATGTATGTATGTATGTATGTATGTATGTATGTATGTATGTATGCATGCATGCATGTATGTATGTATGTATGTTAGGGTGCATCAAACGCCCCAATGTAAACCAATTATGATGTCCCTAGTTTTAGAACATTCCTTTAGTCATTAAAAGAATTTCTGCCAATTTTTGTCTAATTCCAACATTGTTTAGGAGGTAAACCTCAATTAGCAAGATTTGCATTATGAAGCATTATATTGCGATATTCATTTAGCTGAATGTTATTTGCTGCTCACCTCGTTATTTATTTAATGTTTTACAATGGTATTGAATTTGATTAAATTACTATCTTTGCTTGTTTATTCAAGTTGTTTGTGAAGTCTGCAATCTTTGAAGGTGAGCTTTTACAAACTATTTCAATTGTATCTAATGTTTTATTAAACTTTTTTATTTTTATTGAACTTATTATATTATACTTTCATGTTGTCGCAATTCTATAGCCTGTTGTACAAATGTTATATGCAAACTGTTATTAGTCATTACAGGGCTGTTAGATTTAGCACATGTTGACTGTTAAGTGTTAATCACTTTAAATATATTCATGTTGTCGCCAGACGTCAGTTGAATAATGGAAGGCAGTGAAGAGAGTACCGTTCCAGGTCTGCAATCAACTCCTCATTCGGCTACCCTGTCCCAGAAAACTCCTCCAACAAGACAGTACAATATTCGGTCTTGGCAGCAAGATAACGGCAGAAGACTCAACAATTACTGGTTCGCGTCTGCTTACATGTCTGCAAGTCTTGCGGTGTTTGATGCATCATCTAGCTCATGGTGCGCATGCAAACTGTACCAGATGGGAAGCAGCTAAAATTGTCCTGTCAAAGGTATCTGTGTTTTATGAGAAAGCCCATATTCCGATGATTACAGAACGCAGGGCATGCAAACGATTAATTAAACTGCTTGACTACAATGCTAAAGTGAGAGCAATCCATTCAACTGCAAAAAAGCCCCGAACTCCCTGAACAAGCTACAAAAGATGGAAGAAATGCTAGCTTAGACATTCTCATTGTGGCCTGCAAATGCAGAACAACTCATCAAAAATCCGGAAGATGTCGCTTTCCTGCAGTCAATGAAGACCGACCGTCTGGCAACATTCGGACTACGTGACAAAGTCCTTGCAGCCAAAGTCCAGCGTCGCGAACAAAGGGTCAACATGGAAGCACGGCGGCGCGAGAGAATGCAGAGTCACCTGAAGTCGACGACTGCGCCTAAAATATTCCATAACAGCGACAGTAGCAGCAGTGATGAGGATGTTGTTGGTGATGGAGAAGTTGGCTCATTGGCCGCTGGTCCATCCATCACACCAAGAACTTTGAGAAGTCACAAGCGAACTGCTCGCACAATAACACCTGCTTTCATCCCTCACGACATCATTCAACGACCCAAACTTGTTCAATTAGCCACACGTCTGAAGATGACTCCAGTGTAACAAGCTGCATACACGGAGGCATTAGTGGCAGATGCTGGTGGTGATACTTCAAAGATATCCACATCATACTCAACCACAGACAAGTCCAGGCGTCAGATAGGAAGATTGATAGCAGAGAATTGTAAGGACCAATGGATCCCGCCAAAATTGCTATCCCTGCATTGGGACTCAAAGCTGATGCCATCACTGTCAAACCAGAATATCACAGAAGAACGTCTCACTGTCGTCGTCGGAAATGCCACAGAATTGAAGCTTCTTGGAGTCCCATCATACCAACCTGGAACAGACAGAAAGTCCGGATATATAATTGCTGACCTGACAATGGGTTTGCTCTCATCATGGCAATGTACCGAGTCTGTTGTGAATATGACAATCAATACCACATCATTGTATACAGGTCACGTAACTGCAGCCTGTGTGACAGTCCAAAAGCAGCTTGGAGAGCTCTCCTTTGGTCAGCCTGTCGTCACCATGTTGGTGAGATTATCCTGTCTCATGTTTTCGATGATCTTAAGATTGAGGCATCCAAGTCTCCAGACGTCACCTTGTTTACACGATTTCTTAAGAGCTTCAAAATGTTGACGGTGCCATCTAAAAGCAATGATGAACAGCTATCTCGATTGAACTTGACATGATTCAACCACGAGGCACTTCAGATTGTAGATACATGTCGAACCAGTGTTCTCCAGCTTGCCAAATCAGAGCTTTCGCTATGCCGAGATGATTATCAAGAAATTGCTGAGCTGTGCACAGTGTTCCTTGATAGAGAAACTGAAGATCATCATGTCACCTTCAAGCGACCAGGAGCCTTACACAAAGCCAGATGGATGGCTAAACTCATCTATTGATTAAGATATGCCTGTTTGAGCTGCAAATTCAACAACTACCACGTAACACTATTACTACACTGCATCAAGTTCCAAAGGTGAGGGCGTTTGTGAACTTCGAAACACTGGTCTACAGCAGCTGGTGGATGACGTGCAATTCAGCGGTAGATGCGCCGTGGAGCGACCTGCAGTTGTACAAGTCTTTATTGCAGTACATGGTCGTGAATCCATATGTCTCTCAAAGTGCATTGCATGCCTTCAAACTGCATCTCTGGTACCTGACTGCAGAGATGATTCCTCTTGCTCTGTGGAGCAGTAAGGTGCCTGACGCTGAACGGTGAGCCCTTGCAGACAGTCTGCTGGCTGTTAAACCAGAAACGGCCCTCTTGGCACCACAAAACCGATTTAGAACAGGCTTTGGCAAGCCAAAGTTTCCAGCAACTGCTACTCTGACAACAACTCTTGCTGATTTTGTTAGTATTGATTCCTGGTACACATTCACTCTTCTTCAGCTGAACGCTGAATTCATGACTGAAGAAGTTGCGAACTGGCCAAATTCTGCTGCGTATCAAGCTTCTCTCGGCAACCTTCAATCGCTGAACGTTGTCAATGACTGTGCTGAGAGAGGTGTTAAGCTCAGCTCAGATTTCTTGGCATCAGCAAGGGGTGAAGAACATTACCAGAACGTGCTGCAAGTTGTTGAGTTGAACCGTAAAGAACAGCCCAACTTGCATTTGCGAAAACGCAAAGGACATAGCGACTAACTGAAGAATCTCCCAAATAACTACCATTGACTTTAAAACATTGCTGAATGTAGAATATATTTAACTATATTTAACATTTTAAACATTGAACAAATCATTTAGAAAAATGTTGAAAACAACATATACTGTCTGAATTTATTGCGATGAAACTATTGTCTCCGATGAGTTGAAAAATGTTAAAAGATGTAGTGAATGGTTAATTTGTTATATAATAAATACTTCTAACACCCTTTGTATAAATTTAGCATCATACTTTTGAATATAATCAGATACAAACTGAGCATGTACTATTGCAATATCTATATACAACTCTGCATGCAATATTATATAACAAAATGACATGTTTAAAATGAGTGGAAAAACTGGAAATATGCGCCAAATGGCGAGTTTTCGATATTTTGACAAAAAATTCATTTGAATGGTGGACCACCTAAATGTACTTCAAACTTCACCAAACTTTGCCATAAATTTTCTTTTTTTATATTAAAAAAAACTAGACAAGGGACAAAATGATCCATTGAAATTTAAAAAAATATGGGGCGTTTGATGCACACTAATGTATGTATGTATGTATGCATGCATGTATGTATGTATGTATGTATGTATGTATGTATGTATGTATGTATGTATGTATGTATGTATGTATGTATGTATGTATGTATGTTTGTATGTATGTATGTATGTATGTATGTATGTATGTATGTATGTATGTATGTATGTATGTATGTATGTATGTATGTATGTATGTATGTATGTATGTATGTATGTATGTATGTATGTATGTACTTACGTACGTATGTTGTATGTATTAATGTATGTATGTATGTATGTATGTATGTATGTATGTATGTATGTATGTATGTATGTATGTATGTATGTATGTATGTATGTATGTATGTATGTATGTATGTATGTATGTATGTATGTATGTATGTGTGTGTGTGTGTGTGTGTGTGTGTGTGTGTGTGTGTGTGTGTGCGTGTATGTATGTATGTATGTATATATGTACGCACACACGCACGTACGTATGCATGCATATATGTATGCATGCACGTACGTACGTATGTATGCATGCAGGTATGTATGTAGGTAGGTAGGTATATATGAAGATAGGTAGGTATCTGTGTAGGCATACATTTGCTAGGTAGTACATTTTGTACATGGAACCTGCATCTAATCTGAAGAATTGATAATAAAGTTGCTACATGAATACTTATCTTATTATTTTTTAATCAGTACTCACTGTACAATGTTATTTCAAGGTGAGTTAGGGTACAATGGTCTGGACTAGAATATGTTAGAGTAGCGGGTGTATATGTACACACATATAAGCATTGCCATGTTCTTATATTTTACCATATTATTTGTTTTGGCTCGCAAGAAGCTTCTTGAACCACTGAATATTTTTGCATGAAATGTATTTTCTTGTAAAAGCAATGAATGCATTTGCGAAAAGAATGTTCAAACTCAATCCCGCACATACTGATTTTACTCTTTCACTTCGAACGTACACTTAATAACGCACAACGAAGTGCCACTCGAGTGGATTTGCCAGAAAAAAAGAGAACTTGAGATTTCTGAAGACGAAAACGAAACGCGTTTATGCAATATGTTCATGCAATATGTTAAAAAGACGATGCTCGAACAAGCAACATATTCAGTTATTCGTGTAGAATGCAAATCATTCGCTGAGAAAAAGAAGATGAGTTGACATGATGTAGATATGCTAAGGTGTTATGGGTAATGAATACTTTGATAGATTTCAATCTCATATCTTAAAAGGTACACGAGTATAGGAATTATTATTTTGATCTAATGGTTCTACAGAGGTGAACTGTGTAAAATAACACAGTTGATAAATAATCAGTAATATATTCTTACAACAAGAACAACTGCCGTTACATCCCTTTTCCAGATATTTTCACATATACAGTACCAAAACCACTACCCGCTGAAGATGAAAATTACGTCTTTGATTTTATGTTTACAGTTAGACATTTCCTTACAAACAAGTAATGGATTCTGACTGCAGTGATTAGGATTCAAAATCCACGGGATCGGTATTAAATCGGGCCACCAGTAATGCTAACATTGATATTTATTAGTTTCAACTTGTAAATTGATATCGTTTCAGTTTTATCCACTTGTAAAAGCAATGAATGTATTCGCTAAAAGCATTTTAAAGCCCAACCCAACAAATATGTACTGAATTTACAGTTTCACTTCGGATATACACTTGAAAACGCCCAATTAATTGTCACTGATGTGGATTTGCCCAGGGTTGCCAAAACAGGAGAGAGCTTCTGATGTTTGAAAAACAGAAAATGAAATGCGTGTATCATTCAATATGTTGACAAAGTCAGTATTCGAACAAGCAATATTTGGACATACAGATCTCCTAATGACTTATATTGTAGATATAAAAATCCAAATAATTTGCTGATGGATGATGACTTAACAAGGGGTCGATATGCTTTGGTGTTATGGATAAGGAATTCTTTGATAGATTTTTAATTTCATATCTTAAAGGTCCAAGAGTATACATGGTATTATATTGATCGAATGGCAATACAAGATGAATGATGTAGAATAACAATATTGATAAATAATTAGCTACATATTCTTGCAACAAGAACACCTGCCGTTACAGACACGCGTTTTTAAGATATTTTGTATTCGGGCCACCAGTAATGCTAACATTTATATTAGTTAGTTTCTACGTGTCAATGAATATCGTTAATGTTTTATTCACTGATTTGATTAGGACCAATATGGTGTTAGGCACCGAAATAGTACAGTCACCCGAAGCTTAAATATTCATCATATATTTTCTCTAACTGTATGACAACTGTATCAAAGAAGAGTATATAAGTGTTTATTGCAACTAATCATCGACAGCATCGCGTTATTAATAGAAGGACTATGGTGTATACTAAATATTACCGACCCAATAAAATAATCAAGAATGAGCTACTACAACTAAGGAAGAAATAAGGAAGAATGCGCTACTCACGAAATCGAAACTCGTTGAGTGATCGTGTAAGGTATATGCAGAATCGGAGCACCAACAACCCTTGGTGGATGTTGCATGAATAAGGACTGTGACAACTAGTAAACATACATCAATAAGATGTATTGATATAAGAATAAGAATAGTAACAATTGTGACTGGCGACGGTTGCATTCTCAAATACGTACATACTGGGAACATTTCACCACGGCAAAAAGGAGCCTCAATACGATTAATAAGTTGTATTCGTTAGCATCACAAATATAATAACGTGGCTGCGATCGACGCCTTGTTGGTGGAAATGAAAACCACCGGCGACTCAGAGCACAGATGCGATATTGGGAAAAACCAAACCAGGTAATGGATTTGCAAGAGGTTAACATCTGAAAACTTTTATCCAAGTTTTACAGTTCGCTTAAAATTCAGAATTTGAAGATATTTCCGTAACTTGCATAAATGTATTATGCTATCGAGTGACTGACAATATAACTCTTATAATAGCGATTTTTTTGGTAATTGATCACGGTCAGAACTTTTGCATAGTATTACTCTGGGGCCTGTTGGAAACATTTATGAATTAAACTGAGAGTTGTCATTATATACATTGTGCTGTGAGGACAATGTCTTGATGTGTGGAGTTTTGTATATCTACATCAGTAAAAATAAACATAAAAAAACAATATTGTAACAACAGATATGTTTGATCATGCTTTGCTAGTGGAAGTGTTACATGAGGAAATAAAAGAGCAAAATAGCGTATCTTGAAGATAGAAGGAATCATAAACTAACCCAAGAAAAAGAAAAAGTGGTTATCTGCAGGCAGTACGTCATTGCCGCAGAGAAGAATGGCTTTGCAGAATTGTACATATTTATTCGAATATTTGCTTTATGTTTGGACTATTGCTTCAATAGCCATGAACAGTGTATAAAACGAAATCTGGATTTTACAATGTAGGATAACATCATGTAGATATTAACGTAACAATAAAGGTTATCATCCGAGAAAATTCCAGAAATGATATGGACCAAAATGAAAAGTGAAACCTTTTATAATGCCTGACGACAGAATTCAATAAAGGGAACCATTCAATTAATTTAGCATATTTATCAAGACAAACAAATTCTATATGCATCAATTATTCAAATTGTTCTACATGTGTTTGGATATTATATACTCATTCAAGTCAAACGTTGTAGTAATGATGAAATAGGAATAAATTCAATGAAGCCAGAAATGTCGGGTCGTGATTTCTGATTCAGTCCGTGGTTATTCAGTAAATGTTCCTCGTGTAAGCCCATACATTCATCCATTTATTCATACGACCATTCATCCATCCATCCATTGAGACACATACACCAACATATATATATATATATATATATATATATATATATATATATATATATATATATATATATATATATATATATATATATATATATATATATATACATATATATATATATAATGGTTCAAGAAATCCTGGTTATATCAATATTTGACAAATAATGGCATTTCTGTCATTTCAATCATTGTCGTTCATCAGATAGCCGAAGCCTCTCCTCTATTCTACACAGTTCGCAAGTCCGACACTAAGTTGATTTGGACCCCAAAACGGAAGCGTGTTTAAAATTGGGTCTACTCTCACCGTTACAAAATATTTCCCTGGAGTTCTTGTAATAACCCCCAACCAGACGTTTCCACCGCAACTTCCTGAAATAAAACATTAATTATACTTTCTGTATTTTTATTGCAAAACGTTTATATATTGCAATTAATTACTGGATTTTGTCCCGTTAGATCATGGGCTCAGCAGAAACGGTGAACATATCTTTTTCTGAAACGTCATTTTTGAACAAAAAAAAACAACTTTATACGTAAATGGATAAAAGGACATTGATGCCAAACTGAAGCATCTGACTAAGCGAGAGTAACTCTATTGGTATAGTCTTTTTCTTAATTTATCTTTGTTATAAGTGTGTTTTTTAAAATTTATATGTGTATTATTGTTTACCTTTGGACGTTTCTTTGCCATGGGATTCTCTCTGCTGTTCTAATGAAATCATTATTATATAAATTTCTCGACCGAAACATTGTCAAGACCTATACAATATCATGACCTAGGAGCATGTACATTTATCGTCATATTTCGTGTACGGTAGCTTGCGCACGTAAAAAGAAGATTTACGTTTAATTAATTCGATATCTCCTGAAACCCATGTATGATGGTTATTTCTGTGTTATGTGTACCAACGTCCTTAAATAAAGCTAAACATATTACAGTTATCTATCTTCAATTTAGGTATATGCGTGTATCTCTGCTGTTACAAAAAAATGCAACTTTATTTTAATGTTTGCCCTGATAAAGTAATTTTGCCGGATTAGATTGTTTATCCAGCATTACATCATCGTAACGAACTAAATTAACAATAAATCCATCAAGTTCGTCGACACTCGACACCACATCAATATCGGAATTAAATTAGTATCATTACCTATTTTCTTTTAATAATGTATTGTTCTCATTAAAATCTTTAGGAACATCGTAGCATCGCTGATCATCAACAGATGGTGCCACTACATATAATTTATCCCACTTAAGCCATCTGATTATTAAATAATTAAGTAATAACTGGAACTGATTTATTTGAGCCCTAGAGGATACTGGAGAGGTAGATAAGCGAGTAATTAACTCGCAGATGCATCAACCGCTATTCGCTCTGTTGCTGCAAATTGGTTAACACGACAGTCAATATGGAAACAGTTTGTACCATCAACTAAACAAATTCAGCACGTAAATATTGATCTCATCACCCATAATGAAGATTATCAGTTAGATATTTTGTTTTTACCACATGATTCATTTAGAATTGGTAGACGTCAATACACATACAAATACACGATAACTGTCCTTGACGTTTCAAGCAGAAATATAGAAGCAGAACTGACTGTTATCTCCTAAAACGGCTGCTGAAGTTGTTTTAACTTTGAACGAATTTATCAAATCAACGAAGGTCATAGCGATGGCTACAACTACTACAGATTGATCCTGGCAAAGATTTTCTTGGTGCAGTAGTATATCCTACCAAAAAAAACGTCATAATGAGATCAGAAATTACTGTACTTCGTCGTGGTCATGCAAACCTTGCAAAATTTAATCAAATACTTGCTGAGCAGTTATTTGTATAACTGTATGCAAAAGAAACATCGATGAACAAAATTCAAAAAAGATACGATATCTATTGAAAATGTTGCAATACGACCAAGTGTGGCTGCAACATTGAATATTTAGGTTAATCGTGCAATTTCAATCAAACATGTTAATACAATCACTGAAAAACATATACCGATGCAACGACATGATTTTGTCCACAAAGAACGTATTAGTTATTATGACTGTAAGATATTTATGTAAACTCTTTGAAGGTGAAGATGGTAAATAGAGATACTGATCTCTTTTCGAGTGTGACTACACATACAATTTCAAGTGTGGCAAGATCCACGGGTAGACCTGAAATCTTTAGAGTATATTATAAATAAGTGTGCTCCAGCCCAAGCATCACTTGCATCAACAGAACTTTCAAATTATTGGCTGAAATGTGGAGAGGTAAGTACTGTCGCTGTTGTAACGTATCAAAAGCCTCTTAACAATATTTAATCCAAAGGAAGTTTTCTTGCTCGATAATTTTGTGAGCGGTTTAGCAATTAAAATTGGCACAATATTTCCGATAATATCCAGTCCCACCCAAATATTGCATCAGTTGCTCATGACATGAAATTCAGAAATAATTTGTACCTTTGCTTGAATAGGTTTAACTTTTTATATTGGTAAAGTCTGTCTGAAGTCAGGAATGTCAAACATTCCTTTCTTTTTCCGTTAGTGGATTTGGCAAAAGTTCTTTCAGTAGCTCAAATTTGGTGACATACCTGGCATTTCAGATCTTATCAATCGTCATGGGTTCTTGGTAATGAAAATGAATCTGTCTTTATGACGCTTTTCACCTTCCTAAAATTATTGCACATGCGAACAATTTCATATGGTTTTAGAACAAGCATTTATGGTGAAATCCAGTCACTTTAACTGGACTCTACAAAATCATTCTCCATACTTAGGTCATTTGTTAAAGTATTCTTCTTTCAGAGGTTTCATTCAGTCATTAGCTAACTTTGAATACAGGTTCTGTTTTCAATGCAAAATGCTTAATCGTTGAAATTAATTACTAAAATGCAGTATTTGTTTTCGCTGTTTTGGTATATTCTGCCAATTGCAGCCGCAGTCGGTTTTACACTGCCATCTATTCATCCAATCATGTTATAGAAGTTCAAGACATTTGTCTTTTGTTTTAGTTTACTATTTGCTGTACCCGTTTATTCTATAACTACTAAATGATATTGTCACAATAGGCCAAAAAGGGAGTAAAATAACGTAATGGACATTCGATTCAGGATTGCTAGCATGTATCATTTACATATAATAATTGCGCGCTGTACGCATACACCACATATCTGACATGCTAATTTTATTTTATATATTTCTATACCAACACATAACTGCTACTAAATGTTGTAGTTGATTATGACTTTGATGATTTTATTTAAATTTCTGTTTGACCTCTTTGTTCACTTTCAACAATAAGGCAACCCAAGTTGAATATTCCAGCATCTTTTGGTGTGCCGTCCTATCCCGTATTTGTCACTTCAATCACAAACAGAGACAGTTCAGCAAGCGGTTTCCTAGCATCTGTATATTGTATAACAGTGTAGTGTGGAAATTACTTTCAGAGTTGTTGAGAGAGGAACCATAACAACCACACATCTATAATAAAAGGCAATGTATTGCATTGTACGGCCTCTTCTCAATTACCGTGATCCGGTCCTCCCCCGACACGGGATTGTACCCACGGCAAACAGTGTGCCTCTACTTAGTCGCCTCATACGACACGTAGTGAAGACAGATTGGTTCTATTCTTCTGCAACCGTGGTCAAACCAAGGGTCAGTAATTACAGTAGATACCCATGACTCCATTTTTATTGGAGAAAGACAATTGTGTTGGCATGAAATAGACTGGATAATTACATACATTTGTACAAATTATTGGTTTCCCCACAAAGAAGCTAACTCAGCAGACACACATACATGTTCCAGTAGCTTGGTTACGTCCATTGTCTTGACAGACAAAAACAAATTATACTGATACATGCAAATGGTTGCACTTCTAGGCAGGCCCTTAAGACAACCTATGCAGGTTACTATGTTGAAAGAGAGGCAATACAATTTCAAAGTTTTATTTATAAAATTTGTTGACCTTTTTTTGCAGTTGTCTTTCATTTGTATACATGTGCTTTGATTGATAACATGCTACAAGAATCGTCAACGAATTAGAAAGAATCCACACTAGTAGCCAAACTCTTGATGATGCCTAGCAGATACAATAATACTATGATGCAAACTCATCTCTTTCTCGTGCATATCTGAGAGCGTAGAGCCTACTCGCGCCTTGAACATTTGAAATGCAAGAGAGAAAGACAACCTTGTAGACCCAGATCAAGCAGGTCATTTAATATCCCTTATTTTCATTTGCCTTTTCCAAACCAACACAAAACCGCTACTAAATGTTTTAGTTGATTATGACTTTGATGATTTTCTTGATATTTATGTTTGACCTCTTTGCTCACGTTCAGCAAGAAGGCAACCTGAGTTGAATGTTCTAAAATCTGTTGGTGTTCCTCGCGATCCCGTACTTGTTTTTCAATCACAAACAGAAACAGTGCGGCTAGCCGTTTCCTAGCATCTGTATATTGTATTACAGAGTAGTGTGGAAATGACCTTCAGATTTGCGTGAGAGTACTCATCTCGACCACATATCTAAAATAAAAAGCAATGTATTGCATTGTACGGCCTCTGCTTAATTACAGTGATCCGTTCCTCCCCCGACAGGGGATGGAACCCACGATAAACAGGGTGACTCTATTTATTCCCCTCTCACCACACATAGTGAGGATACATTTATTCTTATCTGCAACCGCGGTCCCGCCGAGGGTCAGTAATTACAGTATATGCCATAATACAATTTCAACAAATAAAGACAATTGTATTGGCATGAAATAGACTGGATAATAACATACAATTGTACATAAAATGGTATCTCCAAAAAGAAGCTCACTATGCAGACACACACAAATGTTCCAGTAGCTTGGTTACGTCCATCTGCTTGACAGACAAAAACAAATTACCAACATTGATACATGGAAATGGTTGCACGTCTAGACTGGCCCTTAAGCCAACATATACGATGTTGAAAGGGAGGCAATAAACTTTCAAAGTTTTACTCTGATACCCGCAAACGGTTACACTTGGTGTTTGGTCATTTGTATATTAAGAATATTTTCATGATAAACATTGCAATTACCGATTTTCATAAAAAGCACATACTCATGTTAAACGCATGGAGATTATATTTGCAACATCACAGCCTAATATTAATGTCCTGTATTACCTGAAGATAAAAAGACCGATGTGTCAGTTAAAAAAGGAGTCGTCTTGCCTCAAATTCACAGACAAGTGGGTATTGGTCAGGGTGAAATACCCGTGCATACCGTGGTTTTAGTGTCTTTCGCCTCGAGTATAAAGTGTATCTTAAATTATTACTTTTAATATCCCTCAAAAGAACTGTCCCTGAAAACACTGGTGACGCACACATTATAGTATGCATGTATTGTTTGGCCCACTTGGTAGCATGTAAAGGGTGAACACAATCTACTTTTATTCTTCAAATTGCTTCGTCACAAACGGATGTACCGTCGGTATCTTCTGTTTGGGATTTCTCACCATGTAGCACAGGATCTACAATATTTAAACCCATGCAAACAAAATGGTCTGCAGACCTGCTCTTGTTCAAATGAATAGGTGATATCTGTCCCTAAATTGCCAATCAGTATTATCCTAGGTGAGTGGCTGATCGATCGGCCTAAGCACATCTCACCCCGATAATTAAAGGACAAGAAACATACGGTATTTACATTTGCTATGTTTCCGTTAATTTTTGTATAATGTGCATTATAGAGCTAAATATACATAACCATGCATACACTGTGACACTGCGTAAATAATTGTTGAGTTTAGAGAGCATATTTATATAAAATTAAGTGATGATACTGAAGCGTTGAATTATCTAGCTACACAGTCAATGGTTTTAGAGGCACTGAGATTTGGAGTGAAATACCAACAAGTAAGAGAGAGGGCGAAGAGACCAAGCAATAGAGGCGTCCATTTGTTAAAGTATGGACTCCTACGAGAAACAGAAACCAAAGATAATGTCAAAACACAAAACCAAACCTTGTTTCCAATTTTTACGGATGTGATTGTTCTTTTGCTACACATACATAGTCGAACCCTCCTTATAATAATAATAATAATAATAATAATAATAATAATAATAATAATAATAATAATAATAATAATAAAATATTCAAATTATAAGCCGACGTAGCATTTAATATAGACGCATCGGTTCACAAAGATAATCTGTTCGCGATTATCAGTTTTATCTTATAACGCGATGCAGCCAAATAGTAGATCAAGGATTGAACTTCAAGGTCAAGATACAAGCAGATAGTTCTTACCCGATTGAAGCATTTATTGAAGTAGAATGGGAACATGCAACACATAATGCTGCTTTTACACCATATGACGCAAATACCCGGGCTGGTTTTGTGAACAACCGTATTATGGTAAACGAGCATCTTTGATTAAGAAACGGCATATGGCACGACAAGTAGGTGCCGATTACTAAATGAAATGCACCTGTTCATTCTAAAAGTCCTTCTGAATCTCTTTATATCAATTTTGCTTTTAAACAGAGATTTCAAGGTATGAGTGGACTCTACCCTCGCATCAGATATTTACGCGCCCCATTACAGTATTATATATGTGACGTATATCAGCTTCAAAATCAATAGCATCACCACGTGTTTGGCTCCTGATGCGGATCGCTCTTTATACGCTTAAAAATTTCTAATATGTTATCGATCATTGCGCAGACATAAAATTGAAAGACAGCTAAAACACAATATCCCCAAGATTAAAAAATATAGCTGTAGTAAAGGTTTCAATTCTCAAAATAAACAACGGTATGTATGTACGGATTTATATCAGTTTGATGATATCATGACATAAAAAATTCATAAAGAGTTTATCTCCGGCACGCCATCCTGGCTACTTAAACAGTCAATAGTTTATGTTACGCTTTAATATAATGCAAGCAATATTCCAAGAATAATCTACGGACTAAATATTAGTTGTTCTATTTTAGAAATGTTTTAATGAATTCAATTTTGAGTAGCGTTCAAAAATTCAATATCGAAGGTGATGACATATACTTTTCCCTGTACTGTTTCCAATTAGAAACACAAGAAATAACACTCCAGTGAAATTAACCCAAACGAAATTATTTTAACAAATGTCTTTGTCCACGAATTCTCTATGAAAACTCAAATATGTTTAGAGAAACGAATTTTATTTTTTAAATCAAAACAAAATGGTGGATGTTACTAATTTTAATTATGGTCAGGATTTAGATCAACAGGTGGTATTAACATTGAAAGAAGCTGGTCACCGTGATTTTCTAACATTGACTGACAAATCACGTAAACATGATTATTATATATTATCATGTACTAGAATAAAATAACTTACAAATAAGCAATCAAATGAAATCAAAATGTTTACACCGAAAAAGAAAAGAATTATTGATATGTTGAAAAGTAAAAGATTGTAAATTATTTCACAAAATGCTTCATGGTTATGTCCCTTAAAAGTGTGAGAAAACTCAAATAATTTTTCAGTTAATTATTTAGAAAATATAGGTATCATTTAAATAAATTTTTGGTGTTGTATTATTTAGGTAAGCTGTAGATCACTTTGAAACAGTGTTTACTCTGATTAACAGTGTCTATTTTCTGGTGATGGACACTTGGACTTTGCATTTTTGATGGAACGAAAAATGCCTAATATGGCATTTTTAAGACCAAATTGTCTATTTGTTTGCAACCCTATACATCATAAACATGCATGAATGCATAGGTGACACTGCGTAAAGATAACCTACAAAGGTGAAACCATTAGTAAAATAGTTTGGTTGATGAACATGCGAAAAAGCTAAATTTTGCATTTTCGTTTCAAAAGAAGTGTTTATCCTATGTCATAGCCTATGGCCCATATTTCTTAGGTGGTACCAGTAGTGAAAAACATGAAATTATGCATTTCACTATATTTTAAATACACATTAGTGTTAATCTAACGTTAGCGTCATGAATAACTCTTTCCGAGATAAATATTTTCCAGGAATATATACAGTAGTATACGCAAATATTCAATATTCTCAGCACTTGGGGTGTGGTGAGGTGTGATAATGTTTGAGAATCTGAGATGAACAAAGCTCTATTTTATGCAGGTATTATTGTTTAAATACTTCAATTTAATTATGCTCCTCTTACTAGTTTCGGTTTGACAGTTGTGGTTCTGCTGCCACTCGTATCTGTCGGTAGATCTTCCCCTAGACCTAGGGTTAGAATAATATCTGGTACTGCTGTCGGCTTCAGTCTCGACTGGTATTTAAATATCCCAATTCTGCACGTCTCTCTGGATCAACCTTTATACAGATCCTTTGGAAAATGAAGACTGCAAAGTCTATGAGTTAACGGCTCAAAGTTCTCACGGAGTCATGGCGACAATAATGGATCTAAGACGTTCGTCGGATTTTCTCTTTCGGAAAATTTAGCAGCAGAGAGGGTGAATCGGACAACTTTGTAGAGGCGTCGATTCGGCAATCCAAGGCTTCTTCGAAATCGTAAAAAAAGCGTTGATTCGCTAACCAAAGCTTCCTCGTCGACGCCAGAGTCTTTGTCACTCACCCTCTCTGCTGCTATGGGTTAAGGATTCTTGTTGAGATTGCTAGCAATTTATAATTTAACTATAGAGGGCGAATCGGACAAGCCGTTACAGGTATCATTTTGGTAATCCAAAGCTTCCTCATGAACGCTTAATAGAAGCCTATTTGGCAAACAGAATTTTAAAAAAAACGACGCCAATGTCGTTGTTACCACCCCGTTGCTGCTAACGGGTTAACCGAATTAGCTATAGATACAATGATGAATTAGCGATATATTTTTTATATAAATGGCAGACGACGGAGAAGCACAAATAACTAGATTAACTAGAGAACGGTTGGCTGCGATTAAGAAATTTCTCTCGGTGAGAGATTCTTTCAGAGATAATTTGCAAGCTCGACAACAACAAAAATTAGATTTTACCGCTGATACTGAACAATTATTTAAGCCGATAACTACAGCAACTGAAAACGTTGTTACCGCTACTGAACAAGTTGGTACAGAGACCGCAAAAGTTGGTACAGAAACCGCAAAGATAGCAAAAAGATCTAAAACAGCACAACAATACTTGAAAACACTCCCTGGTGATATAGTAACTGCTATTAGACAACAAGAACAACCACCTGAACCACTTGAAGAAGTTGAACAACTTGTTAGCGCTCCGCCTGAATTGTTTGAAGAAAAACAACAACAAAAAAGTTAGACAACACGACGAGATCTTAACCCGGAGAAAATATTTAAAAGTGATGTGATAAATGATATTAAGAAAGAATCTATGACTGATAGACAATTTGCTCAATTTATCATCGATTCATTTCCAAAAGGTCAACGAGAACAATATATGAATAGCGGGTATGAAAACACTATAACTTCCAGGGATGAATGGGAAAAACAATTATATTTGGCAAGAATTAAAAAGTCTACACTACCACATAATGATACAGGATTAAAGAACCTTGAAAAGTTGATATCTCAAATAGAAAAACCACCGACACCAATTGCACCCTTTGTATCTCAACGTGTCCAAGTTGATTCTGAAGAAAACGCAAATGGTACAACAGAAAAAGAATTTACCGACGAGGGTTATCACGGTGGTAATATACCCTGTTCAAGAAGTATCCTCGATGATATATCACGGTTAGAAGTTCTCATCGGGGGAAAACGAGCTGGAAATAATTCTTCGGAGATAATTAACGAAGCAGCTGAAATCTGTCAACGGTTATTTCAAGGTCGTGTAATGGATATACAACTATATCGTAGTTTCATCGATGAACTTACCGATGATTATTACATCGACTAAAAATCTAAGGGATTTTTCATCACCGATTAGATATATAGCATTTAAATAAAATGATAGTACATCGTAGTATGAGCAGAGCAAAACCTGTTTATGTCGTAAATTCACGATTGCCAGTGTACAAGGTGACTTACGGAGATGGACTCGGCGATGTTGTTACTGGATTATTTACTCGAGATGCTCCAAAACTGCTACCGATCGGTAAAGAAATAGCGTCAAAAGCTATTGGGGTTATTGGTGATAAAATTGGTAAAGAAGTAGGCAACAAGGCCGTTGATACGTTTGATGCTGCCAAAGAAAAGCTTATGTCGTTGGCAAGAGGTTTTACCTCAAAGAGAAAACCAGTAAAATTACAATCTACTGATCAAATGCCTCCTAAAATAGGTAGCGCAATTAATAAAAAAGCAAAAGCGAGGTTGAGATTAATTGCTGGTTCCGGTCTGAAACGATTAATGATTTAGATCCACGACTATAGAATAAAATGTTTAAACACGAAATCGATGATGCTTTTGATGTAGATGCTCCTGTACGAAAAAATGATTCTATACGCGATTATCAGTATTTTTCGTATCAAGCCCAGAACACAAATGCAAGGTCACGAATTGAACTTAGATTTGATGATACATCTAAACACTTCTTACCGTGTGAAGCGTACATCGAAGTGGAGGGACAACTAACAAAGCATGATAACACTCCATTTGCTGCTGCTGATAATCTCAAAACTATCCCGATCGGGTTTGTCAACATTGGAATAATGGCGTTATTTAGCAGCGCGCAGTATATAATTAATTCTACTAGAATCGAATCCATCGATAACGATGTTGATGTTGCAACTACAATAATAGGTTTAGCTAGATGCTCTGATGATTTTATTAAATCTGCTGGTCATTCAATGATGTTTGCGAAGGATACTGCCAATAGCGCTGATAATAATTAATTTATCTCGGGTATGACCGCGACTATTATCCATTCTATCAACGGTAAATTGTTGTGGATCTTTACCCGACAATAACATGAACGTCGAGATCAATCTCTCTATTATTTCTTGTCGCTTTCTGTATACCCATTGATTTTGTTTCTTATTGTGGTATCGTTGTTAATATCAATTATGTTTTAATTGTTGTTAAAATCGACAAAATCACATCGAAGTTGATTTATTTCTCTTACACGAGAAACCGCTAAATAAACTAAATTTGAACATTCTATGAAATAATCGATGATCCAAACAATTGTATTGGAAATATTTAATCCTTGAGACGAATGAATCGTCAATGTGTATCCTAACTTCCGTGGAGATATTTCAGCGTGTATTACGTCGCTCACAACAGCGATGTCAACTAGCACAATATCATTCAATAATTTTTCAGAAATTTGAGCTTCATTAACTACACAATCCCATCTTGTATTTTAAGTTTAAGTCGTTTACTTTTAGATCAGACTTACTGATGAAAACCAAAGCAATTTTATCAAAAACATTCTTTTCTACCAAATAATGGAGCAGCATTTTCTAATGTCTTGTTTGGTTACGTAACCTTTTGGCTCAGAAAGATCATATTTTCTGGCAAGTTGAATCAACTAAACTTTCGGAAAAAGTCTTATTGTTCCTGGGTAGGGTTTGAAGGCATGATTTATAATTTTGATTCATTTTTAGAACAAGTATGTGTACTTTACTAAGAATTTCAAAACATGTGTATTTCAAATTGTACAAAACTGAAATGTTTAGCCAGATTTTACATATACATGTCAATGGAATAAAACAATGTAAAACCTACCAACAATTAAATTAAATCATATTATATATATATATATATATATATATATATATATATATATATATATATATATATATATATATATATATATATATATATATATATATATATATATATATATATACATATTGCAAGCTTATTTTATTCACACACACATAAATAAAAATACTCCTCATCACATATACAAAGATAGCCGTCAAATATAATTATGTTTATTATTCTCTCCCTTTTGCGGTAATAAATATGTATAGATATGTTCCCATAGTTATTTATTATATCGTTATTTAACAGATAAAGCCGTGTGTTTTGTTATATGCATTGTCCTTAGCCAGACGTTGTTCGATTATTGTCATGTTGGCCTGGAATCCAAACGTGAGTCTTTCACGAAATTGGGTCTCCTTGGACGTTGTGAAAAATGGACCCCGTTGATTGATCTTAAAGCCCCGAACCATAAATTTTCATTCCAACTTCCTGAAAAGGAAACATTGATTGTACGTGTATTTTCAATCCATAAGGTTCATATGTTTAACAGACACCGGATACTTTCAATGTGCCAATATACGATAAAGTCTTTATATCACTAAGGCTAATACAAAATCAGTATTTTCTACACGTTACAATACTAGCTTAATATCAACTGATGTAATGTAGTTAATAACCTATAAAAAAGTAGCATCCAATAAGTCGGATAGACACTTCAACAAGTTTCTAAAAGAATGAATGATCATCGCTTTTATATATAAAAAACAACTATATAGGAGTTTTCTTCAAAATAGTTCAACTAACATTAACACCAATAGTCACTCTCTACTCGATGTTTTTTTATGCCAGTATTGTTTAATGGTATTTTCAATTTCTTTTGTACTTCAGGGATGTTTCAAATTGATAAAGATGTTGTTGCCAGCAATGTAGTCAATCAGTTTATTGTTACTATTTTGGATATAATATTGCAGACTATGTGAACATTTGAAGAGAATAGATGGAAGTATTGAAATATCAACATACGCGTAAACATTTAAAAGCTATGGCATGTTTTCTTCTATATGGTGACTGTCGAAGACTGATGTTATTCAGTGCAAACAATCAAACGGTGGAACAAATATATAAACAGTCATTTGTTGATATAGAGTAACAATATTGAAAAGAAACTATTCGAGAAGATCCTTTGAGTCAGTACAGTAAGCTTGTATGTTACCACTGTATTGTCCAGCGGGTTAGGTATTATTTAGTACTTTCTTGTTTAAAAAACGCGTATGTGTGCATGTAAATAACAAAGTAATAAATAATACGTACGTAGGTATGCTTGCATGCATTCATGCCTGAGTGCGTGCATGCGTGCGTGTGTGTATGTATGTATGCATGCATGTATGTATGTATGTATGTATGTATGTATGTTAAATACAGTTACTTATTTTGGCTCTGGGCCAAGGCTAAGCCCCTTAGCTGACACAAACGGCTTTCATGCACGTTTAATTAGCATATACTATGTCATATCCATTTTGTAAGGTGATCTATTTCGAAATGATCATCACTTTATTGATTTAATTTACCATGCAGTTGACACAATTGGTATCGAACAAAATTAGTTATGAATCCGGAACACGATCATTTTCTTCATTACGACAAGCACCAACAATTTATTAAACTAATTAATTTCCTTTAACATTAAATTTTGCATTCCAAAAATATAATGTTGAATATGGTAAATCAAACCGAAATAGAATATCAGTCCAATTGTATATTATCCTTTTGTCAACGTGGAGTTTTCAAGAATGGCAATTCAATATACCATACATACAACTATATTCATTCTTAAAAAAACAAAACTTTGGTGATAGAGAGTTCTTACAAATATGAGTTGCTACAAACAGAGAATTACAATTATGAGTTTCACAAAAATATAATCTTGATCTATATTACGAACAGAATGGAATTTATTTTGAGCAATTTATAAAAGGGGTAATATTACATAAAGACAGGCAAATGAGAATTTAATGTGAGTTTGCTTTCTTCCTATGTGCTAAGAAGAAAGCTAGTATTTATCAATTCGGGCATTTTGTGGGGTTCATTTGACTGTTGTTACCTTTTGTAATGTGAAGGTTTGGTCAACTTTCCCCGCTCTAAAGTCAAAATATTACATATCTTAGTTTGAATAGGTGACTACGCAATAAATGTTAGATGGCTTGCTCACTTATCGAAATGTTTATTCCATTTTAAGAGGGTATTACATGAACTGATAATCCTTGTGAAGTCTTGTATTACTTTTTTCTTTCTATGTTCATTTTATTATACATGAGTTGTATACCGGTATATGTTTCAAGATCAGAGAAATTTCGTCTTCATTCGGCTTTAGCTATTGCAGTTTTAATATATCACACAAATTCAGAAGTAACATAATGCATTTTGAATGTGCGTTTATTATATTTCGAAAACATTTGTCTTATTTGTTCACCAGATTTATTACTTTTAATATGAGTTTGTTTTACAATATTATAATTCTAATTAACCTCTTAATTGTATTAAATAATAATAAATGACACTATGCAAAACAAATCAGGTGCAAAAGAAACTGACAGCACTGGCTCCTTTTATAAAAGATGGAAGCATTGAATGGATCGTTTATAAATAACATTCCTTATATCCGTAAAAGTTTATAAACGACAAATACAAATCGTGGAACAGGGTAGTGCGCCATTAAAACAAAGGGATAGATATTAATAATTGTTGGTGATATCAAGTGGGAGATGAAATTATTAAATTCGAGATAAATTTCACTTATTGTTATTAAAAGAAATTCAAAAGACATACTTTTACCAAACATATTTGCAATGGCCATGGGCATGTCTACCGAAGGACATTTAATTATTAAGTAGAATGGTTTATTGCGAACGAACATAGCAAACTATATCGAATATGACATTTGTCTGGTATCTTAAAATTCTGTATTGTATTTGAAGTACCTTATCACATGTCCACATGCAAAGACTTATTCGAAAAAAAGTAAGAATATAATTAAGAACATAGGTCTTTTTTACCAAAAGATGATAGAATAGTTAAGGAGAACACCATTGAAAGCAACAACAAGATAAGCTATTACGGATATAAGTAAAGTCCATTCTGATCAGCAAATTCAAACTGCGTCAGTACACCACACACACACACACACACACACACACACACACACACACACTCACACACACACATACATACATACATACATACATACATACATACATACATACATACTGACATACTTACATACATACATACATACATACATACATACATACATACATACATACATACATACATACATACATACATACATACATACATACATACATAAATGCATATATACATCCATAAATACATATATAACTATTTTCTGGAACTTTAATTTTTACATTGCATACATGAGTGTGTTTGTTAAACAAGAAACCACTAAATAATACGTAACGGCATGTATCAGACACGTTATAGTCGATAGATATTTAAGTGATTATAGCCAAGTATACTGTACTGACTGAAATGGTCATATCAAATAGTTTCATATAAAACCTGTTACTATATGTCAACAATGACTTGTTGCACCGGCCAATTGGCTGTTTACACTAACATCATTATTTTATAGTTTTCTTTTTGAGGAAAATAAGAGATAGTTTTCAATCGTTTACGTGTATTCCGATATATCAATAAATCCATATCTTCGTTATAAATTCCCACAGTTTCACAAAACAGTTTGCAATAACAAATTCAAAATTGTAACAAAAATGTGATCGACCCCATTGCTGACACACCAATTATATAACTATGAAAGATTCCTGGAAGTACAGAAGGAAGTGCAAATAAAATTACCCCTGGGCCACAAATTAATTCCGTACCAAAGAACAGATTAGTTATGTAGACCTGTTTCGTGTGTATGTTTGTATGTAAGTATGTAGAAATGATACGGAAGTATTTGTCATAGAATCGGTTGCCATGACAAATAACTGATTTCATTAATTGTGACTGCTCTCATGGCATAAGTTGTTACAGCGTTCACCTCTGATGCGGGAGGTCCCGTGTTCACCCATCACAAAATCATATCAAAGACGTATACAAGTGATACTAGTAGCCACCTCGCTTGGCTCATTGCATTAGGAGATTAGTGTTAAGACTGCGTGGATTGATATCTGCAAAATCTGACTGGATGGGATATTATATTACATGTATGCGGCTTGATGCCTCAGTGCTTCATATGAACGTAAAAGGCCCAAGTCGCTGTTGCTATTTCTGCACTATTACGAGCGAGTTATTTATCATTATCTCATCAAATTTCATGTATGAGAAGCTAATAAAAAATTACAGTGGAAATCTTTAAAGTCTCAACTTTTATAAATTAATAACTATTATAATAATCAACCATTAACAATTAAAACCATACAGATAAACATGACACGTTAAGTAATGATCAATTAGTTGTGAGATATGATAATAAGACTAGCAAATTGCTGATATATTGCAGATATGTATTTGTAGTCTGTATGTCTGTATGTCTGTCTTTATGCTCCTTTCGAAATAATTCAACTTACAAATTTGGATATGTACCAACTAAGGTGATTAGCTTAGGATATAGACAAACCAATAACTGTATTTAACATACATGCATACATACCTACATACCTACATACCTACATACATACATACATACATACATACATACATACATACATACATACATTTTGTTACAGAATTAGGCAAAACTGCAAAACAATAATTTGGTTATGACTTAGAAATATTTGACTGATTTTCGTTGTAAATATATATATATATATATATATATATATATATATATATATATATATATATATATATATATATATATATAGGTATCTGTTTAGAACCCATTATTATTATCAGTTTGGTTGTATTGTAGGTGACAAGATTAACTGACAGTAGAGTTGGTGAATAGCGCTGTCTATATGTATGTACGTATGTCTGTACATGTGGTGGACCCACGACTGTAGACGTAGCTAATAATTCAAGGGTGCTGTATGGTATCTGTACGTGTATACGTATGACTGACTGTACATGTGGTGGATCCGTGAAGGGTGCGAGTGGCTGATAAAAGTTTGGGCCAACCCAAAGTTATGAATCGTATGACTGTACAAAGGTCATCAACCATTTATTTGTTCCAATTGTTTTTTCATTTTGGTGCATTTTCATTTACATGAACTTATTTTGAATCTTAGGTGTCTTCCATGATATTTATGTATATCTCACTTACACTGCAGCACATTTTAAACATATTTGAATACCTTGAGATTGTTTTGAATTTTAATTGTAGTCCATACTTGACATTATGTGAATATCTTACAGTGCATACTATTATTCGAAACGTATATGAAATCCATGATGTTTCTTGAATCTGTGTTTCAGATTGACATCATTTTTTTAGTTTGTTTTCACTGTGTGAATGTTTGTAAAGAGTAATTGGATCAATATTTTGTTGTTTGCGTGTGAGAATCTTTATATTCTTACATGATATATTTTTCTATACTAATTAAATTCATAGAAATCCATAGATATCCATATTTCACACATTGTGTTTGAGATATGTATAGAATCCAAAACCCACTGGGTTGCTATTCTGCACACATGTAAACATACATACATACATACATATATACATTCAAAGTGCCTTGTTTATCTATGTTTTAATAGATGATAGCAATACAATTGTATAGTTAGCTCTTTATGCAAAGACAGATTTTCAAGATTTCCAATATAATTTTTATTAGCTTCTTATACCGGAAATTTGATGCTTTTATGATAATTATCTCGCTACTTAGACTGTAGAAATAACAAAAGCTACTGGGACACTTTACAGTCGTATGTAGCTTTGGGGCATCATGCCACAGATGTAGCATAATTCCCATACTGTTAGGATTTTCTGACACAAATCAGCCAAGTCCTAACACTAATCTCTTAATGCCATGTACCAAGTGGGGTATTTACCAGAACTATATGTATAAGATATTTGTATGATTTTGCCTGGGGTGAACCCGGGACATCCCGTATCCTAGGCGGACGCGGCAGCTACGTAGGCCACTTTAGCCGTCACAATTAATGAAATCGAGCGTAAATTATGTCATATTCTATAGAGTTTTAAAAATTACCTAGTATCCTTTATATAATAGGTCACAAAATACAATTTGCTTTAACTATGAACAAATATTGAAAACAATAATGTCGAGTCAATATAAATAAACATATCCAAGTGGCAGACACCATCTACTTGGAGATTTGAAATCTGAATAAACTGTTTTTCATTTGTAACACCACACCGGTGTGTTTTACTCTTCACTCCTAGCTTGTTGTGAACAGGCGAAGCTACATATATTGAAATCAAACACTTCAGAGCTCTAAGGATGGTTCTGTATCATATCATTTCAAGTGACTGGGTTCTTCGTTGTAATTCTGATGTAAGGATACAGGCCTCACAAGAACACAAACTGTTTGAGATGACTAGTGCTCTCAATAGTCTGATTTTTGTTTTAAGACATAGCTGCCGTTGTTTGTACTGCTCGTGACAATATTTCTGCTCTTTATCACTCTTCGATGATTATTGAACCAATATATTTAAGCTGGCCCACTGTTTCCGGTTCCGGTTCTCGGACTTTAGTCTTGGCTGAGATTTGTTTGCCAGTATTTGTCATCAGCTTTGTCTTTACGGCATTTATCTCCATGTCAAATCTGGAAATTGTTTTATCCAGGTTCTTTAACATCGTGGCACGTTCGTCGTCATTGCCTGCCAACCCATCAATGTCGTCTGCAAATCGTAGGTTGGTGATTTTACGACCTCCAGTGCTGACTGTCCCACAGGATTGTTCCAGGGCTTCGCTCATGATGCACTCTAAGTAGATTTTAAAAACGTTTGGGGAAACGAGACGGCGTTGACGTACTCCAACTGGTGTCATGAACCAGTCCCCAACAAAACCTAAAATAATTACTGCACTGCTAACCTTGGCGTACAGCTGCTTGATTTTATTTGTAAACGTTTGACCCATACTGTACTTCTTCACTGTGGCTCACAATGCCCCACTCCACACTCTGTCAAAAGTCGTTTTGAAATCTATGAATATTTGATATGTCTTGCTGATGTTGCGAGTAATTTTCACACAGATCCCTGAGATTGAATAGTTGTTATGTTGTGCTTCTTCCACTCCTGAAAGCTGCCTGTTCCTCAGCGATTATTTCTTCTGCATGTTGTTTCAGTCTTCTCAAGATGATATTCATCATCATATTACTAGCGTTGCTGATCAAAATGTTATTTCTTTAATTTTGGTACAGCTGGAGATTCAAGTACTGTTCCCTTGATGGATTTGTTTGCAAAGAAGCCTACTACATTTATGGACTTTTCCAACTCTCCACTATAGAAGAATACATATATTTCAGGGCGAGAGACAGCATCGCCATCGCCACCTGGAGTTATTGAACTCTGGCGCAAAATAGGAAGACTCCAAGTGTTGACACATACGATTGTACACCTCACATGGCACATTATTGGACTCTTGTGAAGTCAGATGGAAAGTCCTAGGAGAATAACAAACTGAAAATAAGCATAAATTCTGATTTTTGCAAATCTAAACAAACTTTTATCTAATATACTAAACTTAGCAACACGACATGCGTCTCAAAATCAAGTTTTATTTTGAAAAGCAATGCCCATTCTAATGTTTTCTTTGATATTGTAAGACGTCCAAAGAGTGTGTCCTCAATGTTACATCAACGATAATTCATTGATACGAAATATCAATTTCTAAACGCATTGTCTTGTTTATCGAACCAGGATTATTTTTTTGTAATAAGATTGTTTTAAAATATTATGATGACACTTAACATCCTAACTGTATTAATATTGAAGTACATGACCCTGTACTAATCGAAAAGTATTTATGAGAAATGTCTTTTATAAAATAATTAATAGCAACTGTTCATTTTATTAAAAAGATCAATCATTTGATTGAGGAGAATACTGAACACCAAAAGGTATGACTTATGGGTATAAGGAATTGTCATTATAAACGACAAATACATATTAAGGAACAGGGTAATGCGCAATTACAAAAAAGATGAGATATCCATAATTGTAGGTAAAAGACATATAGAGCGGTATATGCCATTCAAGTATTAGTAGACATTTGTATCGGAATATATAATCTTTCCTCGACCATATCTGCAATGGCTAATGTCTAGTTAACCGAAGGAGATTTAGTTAGTATGTTGAATGATATACTGCAAGTGAACATAACAAAATATATTAGAGATCATTTTGATCAGACTTCTAAATGTTCTGTGACGCATTTGTAATACATTAAATATGTAGTATCATGCAATGATTTATAAGAAAGAAAGTAAGAAAACAATTAGGAGCAATGGTTATTTTTATTAATATATATCGCAGCTTTCAATTTCACAGGATCATTTCCGTTTACTCAAATCAGGCCGCTGCTGTGGGCTAAAATCTCTTAACCCAAAGTAGAAAAGGCACATAACGAGAATCTTGTCAGAGCTTTTGATCAAATTATGGTCTATCACTCTTCAATAGCTTGACAGCCTGTTTAGAGGGGCTAGGCAAGATTTACATTAGCCAAACTTTAGCTAAAGAATCCTATAGCCATGCTCAGTGAGGCTGGTGCACAACTAATTTCCTTGCGGCAAAAGTTCGCTGATCCTTACAAATTTGGTTTTCACACTCATAGATAGAAACAAAACCTTCGATAAATGTCTGCTTAGCCGAAATTTGGTTATTGTTATCAGCAGCTTTTAGTACATGTTGCAAATGTGGCTATTAGAACTAAAAGTCTTAAAAGCTGTATAATTAGCCTAACTTGGCTATCCACCTCAGTCTCTCTTACCATAATGTACACATATGACCTCATGGCACAAACCAAATGTTTTTGAGAAACATATATTTAGCAAATATTTGTTTAATAACTGCAAAATCTATTGCCATAAGCTGAAGGTGTGCATCAAAGGAATAAAATATATTTTGGAAAAGTGGTTAATCAGCTAATATTTGGGAGAATTGATATGAAAGCTTGGAAGAAAACAAACAATGTGTTTGTATTTCTGAACATGTATTTATACAGTAGACTCATTCTGTATGGAACCCTTTTAAATGCAAGCGGAGTTTGGTATAAAGTAGTTAAAACCTGGTTTTGTGGCCACTCGCTTATAAACCTTATTGTTTTCTTTCTCAATTTCTATAAAGTTTGCCTGCAGATTTTGATCCCTGATCAGTGACCACCGTCATTCTCTCATGGATGCATGTGTACTGTGACCGTGATTTTATAAGCATTATTATTTCCACATCACTGAACTAATCAATTACACTTGCTAAGACTTACATACAATCTCAACTGCCTGATTTAAACAACTGTCTCTAATTAGATGTATCGCATAAATAGCTCAGTTTATTGCAATCTACAAATGTTCTTTGTTTAGCTTATCTGTTATAAATCCTTCTACCAATCCATCTACTTATATGTAGTTGTCCAATCTTTTTTATTTTCTTCTTTCTATCTGGTGCCCTCCTCTCACATTCCCCCCTCCTCACTCGCTCTCACTCTCTCTCTCTATCTCATTCTGTTTTTTCATGATTTTTTCTTAAATGCTTGCACATGACACTTATCAACATATACGGTCATCTTTAAAGTGCACATGTGACCCATGTTTTGGATTCCTAATGTTGTATGCAATTTTCAAATGAATATATTTGAACATTGAACATACTGTGTAACATTCAAATTTAATGAATGGGAGAATACCAAACCATCCCAGTGATTCATATAAGGTTAGTATTTTTATATTAATTTTTAAGGTAAATTTTATATTTACCTCCATCCACCACCATTCCATTATAATACACGTGTGCCAACCCTACTGTTAACAAATGTGTAATCAGAATACTATCAAGTGAATATATTTTCTGATCTGTATTCCAGAGGAAATGAATAGAGAATCAAAATGATAATACCACATTGATATTAAATATACATATTTTGAATTAGAATACCCAGAACATATTTATGTAATGTAAATGATGCACTATATCAACAAAGAAACACTGTATAGGGAAGAGAAATGGGGCGGTCTTGGTCTCCCCATCCAACACTAATTAAATACACCAACATTCTAAACAGATTTAAGGGAATTATCCAGGGCCAAAAATAGCTTGACATGGTCTATATATTTACTATTTCGGGTTCTCAATGAAGCAGAGAACAGGCATATGCAGAAATAACGAACTGATAAAACTAATAGAGGTGCCGAGGAAATTAAGATCTATAAAAGAACTTTTTAATAAATATAGGGATGCTAGGGACGTATGGGAGATTGACACTAAATCAACGTACAAATGGATTACAGAACAAACTATAAATAAGGATAAAAACAAAATAGAACAAGAACACATAACTATTAATTGGGATAGGGCCTAGGGAAACTGGTTCAGATCACGATCTATAAAAATGAAAAGTCTCCTGTTCAAATACATGCATGATGCGTGGTTGACAGGAGATTTCGCAGTGCGACGGCATATGATCAGAGTATCGCCAAAATGTCCACTGTGTAAAAATTATTCTTTTACAAAAGTACATACAATGACAAAATGTGAAAAAAAAGACCTCAAAGACTAGAAATCATTTTAAAAATTAAGGAAACACAGCTGTATAACAGCAAACAAATACTATATCTTGATGGAAGTTACACAACAAAACTATTAAATGACATAGCAGATTTTATAGTTAGGAGTATGAGAGCATGCGGTCAAGTTATAATTATAGAGCAGCACATTAGATCGAATGGGAAACATGGTACTCAGGAGGAGAAGTACTAGCAAGGAGCACACGGGGCGATACCACATGGCGCTACGCGAAGTGGGAAGGCACGTGGAAGAGCTAAGAAATACTCACCTATAGAAATTAGGGAGAACAACACAGTTCACACACTTGATAGCCTCCTAAACTTTTTGTTTAGCACGTGCTGCTCACCAAAACATGCTCTCATATCACAGTCACTAGTGACCTTAATTTATGTATATTCTGTATAGTTCACATGAACTATACAGAAATCCCGTTTAGAGGGATAATCAATAGTTTCATTTGGCACGGAATAGAGTGAATACAGTAAATAAATACAGGACAAAAAGATCGAGACGGGTGATGTACAAATAAAATAAATAAATGTACCGATCCCGTTTCGATCAAAGTAGACCTATTGAATAAATAAGGAAGAATACAAGGCATGGAACGGGATAATGCAAGCATTAAGGAAAAGGTAAAAACCCATACTAAAATTTAAACTTAGTACACCATGCTTGTACAAAATTCAAAAGGAATAAAAATAATACAAGACTCTATATATATAAATAACAAAATAAGTGAAGACCGTTTAGGAGTCTTTAACTGTTATACAACTGGGAAATTTGATCTAGAAAGAGGCTATCCTAACAAGACACACTGTATATACATATATATGTATACATATAGCAACATACAAACAGCACAACACAAATAGCATACACAGGATGTAGGAACCCCCTAGCCATGTTTAACTTTAAAAATTAAAAGTGACAGTAGACCCAAGACGGGATTTTTAAACCCAGCTTGGAGGAAACCATCTAATAGAAAACATTAGGGACTCAAACTCTTCCTATTATTCATATAATCCCGATGGGAAAAATAAGGTTAGGTTAAAATTAAAGAAATTTAAAAAAAACACACAAAACAACACATCAGGGGGAACACACTGACAAATAACACACTTTTTCTTAGTTGTTTAGATAGGGGTAGGGGCATCTGTCTGGTGCCCCTCCCCCCCACGCAAGAAAATAAATAATAATATGTTTCTTTAATAATAATCACTCAATCATAATACCATAGGAGAACTATTACTACCAGTCAAATCCAGTGTTCTAGAGTAAAACTCATTAGTTACAAGGAGGTAGTATTCAGTAAGAAAGCAGGTTTTACTTAAGCGATCAACTAATGAATCTCTTGAGAGTGGTTCAGTAATTCATAAATGTGCTTAACTTTGAATGTTTGTTGCAGTTGCTTCGTTTATCTGTTCATGGTCCTCTTGCGTATAATTGTTTAATTGTTCATTATCTCTAATTCAAACTTGATGGTCAAATACATTTCATCGATTTTCTGGATATCTTTCATATTTAATGTTGTTTCTATATCATCAGCAAACTGAAATTTAAAATTTTCAGTCTTAAGAGTCCTTAATAGCTTTTTGCAGTAAATCTCATCTTGACCCTCCAGTGGTCCCATGTAGACTGCACCAGCATTGTACTCCACCAGCTCAATAATGTTTTGGAGAGATTACCTACAACAAAAATCATAAATAACAAAACATTTTCTTCTTTCCCACTGGGACTGAAAAGAATAACTTTACTAACAAATTAACCTATTGTTTATTATTATGCCTTGTGGAGTAAGTTTACTTTAAGGACCCAACTATTTTTATAAAAGAAAAGTCTACTGACCTATGTGTCCACATTTCTTTCATATTTTGTTGGAACCTGAAATGATTACTCTTGTCCTGATGACGGTGAAGGAGTCAAAAGAGTATATGATCAAATCATACCATCAGTATTATTTAAGTTTTGTATTCCTTACCACTAAATAATCTTAAAAGAGTACACAAGCTCATAAAAGCAATGGTGTTGCAAAATGACATTGCAATTTGAAATTGACGTCAGTCACTTCCCAATAATCTTCGTAGCTCCAATTGAACATCCAGAGCAACCAGATCCCCTTTCTTGCATTTTAGCACGTATCACTCTTAATTTGCAGGTATATACATAAATAAAAGCCGTGCGGTCTTCACTCAGAATAATACTCGTAATAAGCTATCAAGCATATATAAGTTTATAAGTATTTCTGAAACGTATATTTGTATGATTATAAGGTAGTGCATTGCTAATGCGGCTAATTTCGGACCGAGGCTCAGTGGTTCGAATTGCTGTGACAGACGGTTCAACGGTTCCATTATTAAAAGGGGTATTAACCCAAGCTCGAACTTTAACATAAACAAATTTACACCATCCCACCATGTCACTATGTGGTTGTGTACACTTTTGCACTCTCTCAGGGTTTAATATGGTAGGAGGGTGTGTATAAATTTGTTGAATGTAGAGAAGACCCCCTTGTATATTTCTGCCAAGTTCAAAACATAAATGTTTGTGTGTGCCCTCCGAAGAAGTAATATAGTATAGCTTACTAGACAAATCTCAATTTCTCTATTCTCACTAACCATATCTCATTTACATCACACTAGAAAAATATCAATTTGACTATTCTCACAAGAAAAATTTCAATTTGACTATTCTCACTAGAATAATATCAATTTGACTATTCTCACTAGAAACGTATTAAGTTGGCTATTCTCACTAGAACAAATCTGTTTCGTTATTCTCACTCAATAAAGTTTGAGTTGGGTCCTCAGAACAATAATTATATGTATGTGGCGTCCTTAAAAACAAATAGTATATGTTGTGTTGTCCTTAAACAACGGTTAATGATGGTCTAAAATATTTAAATTTAAATATATATTTTATATTATTTATACATTATACTGAACAACAAAATATTACTGATATCATTTCTGCCATTAACAAATTTAAACATGAGGGTATATAAAATCATCTGTGTCATGAAAACATTATTTTCCATTTTTATTCTATACAGCTTAGAGAAATTCAAGGTGTATGTACAGTATTTCAGAGTATAATTAAATGAAATTATCTAACAAGTTATGTTCATTGGCACCTGTTAAATATACTGCCGCTGAAAATGTCTTTTATTAAATTAGCGATCCAAACAATGCGAATATTATTTTCTGACGAATACGAAACACAAAAGAGTATTAATAATGAAAGCTGCGAATAAAAAAAAATATTTTTCTAAATAAATATATTTTTTTTTACTAAAGAATGTTTTTTGCCTTGACATTGTCAAGAGTTTCATTTTAATATTTTGAAAGTAAATTATTCAAGAAATATGTAAACGATTATTATAATAATAACGTAAGCTATGAAAAATCTGAAAGTTTCCATTCTTTAAAGCTTTTGTAGTAATTTTATTTCATATTTCATCATTATCGTCATCACTCTAGTTATTAAGGCCATTTCATAGTAGCGTTATCTCATATACCACCAATTATGATACAACTCGCTGAGACATATATACAAGAAACTTTAAACTGTTTTGGAAGACTATTGCATATTGCGACCAGAAGCAACAGTGTTTGATGCACACGTTATTATGAATGAATTCACTTCCGTATTTGTGTGTAATAAAGTTTGTCGAAACAAAACTGTTTTCATCGTGACAGGAAAGATCAAAACGCTGTATAGCAGGAGAACATCATATCGATTTTTCAAATAAGGCTAAATAGTTCGCATATTGTTTCAAACATGTCTACTGATATATTAACACGATATTGACTATATTTCATTAAGCAGAACAAAACTTGGTCGCTGATTTTGAGTTGTCTAAAGAAGACAGACAATATATTGTAAGATCCAGCCATGACATTGACGACAGCAAAGAATGGGAAAATCATTGAAAATTGCCTTCAGCATATGGGATGGATTTCGTACACACCCTACGTCCAATATGTATGCGTGGTGATATGAACCCAACATAAACAAAGTGAAAGGGAGACGTTTTCTGAAAGCAATAACAACTATAATGTGCAAATATTACTGATATGAAATACCAACACACAAATAATGGGTTTTCCCTCTTATCATGTGGCATGCTGTCTGTGAATCATGCTTAGCACTATAATGATTCCAATGTATCATATAAACAAGAACTATGATAAAAAGGCTTGGTGGCACATCGACGATGTATTATTATAAATGTATTATTGCCTGAACTCGATTACAAATATCAATATATAACATCAAAGTAACTACTCTTTAGTAAATAAATTAAATGGATTTATATTGTTTCAACTTTATTTGCTTTCTCGCTGTCTCAAATTTCCTGTATAAGAAGCTAATACAATATGGTATATTAAGAATCTTTAAACTCTCACTTTTAATTTATTAATAACGACTCCATTGCATAACCATTAACAATTAAAACCATACTGAAAAGCAAGACACATTAAATGGTGATCAACCTTTTGTGAGATGTGACAACCAAACTTGCAAATTGTCAATATGTCTTTCTATAAACTCATTTAGAAAGAGAGCACCTTACAAATGTTGATATGACATAATATATGCTAAATGAGCGTACATAGAAGCGAGTTTGAGCCGCCTAAGGTGCTTAGTATAGCACAAACCCAAAACCAGTAACTGTATTTAACATACATACATACATACATACATACATACATACATACATACATACATACATACATACATACATACATACATACATACATACATACACACTTGCATCCGCGTACGTATTTTGAATACGTTGTTATTTACATCCACACATAAATGTTTTTAAACAAGAAATTACAATACGTATCCACGTGTAACAGAAATGTTATAGTCGCTAAACATTTAAGTAGTTAAATGCAAGTTTACTGTGGTGACTAAATTTATTATATCTAATAGTTGCCTTTCAATTCTATTTCTATCTATCAACAAAAGTTTATGTTTACTTGTTCCACTCATTGGCTATTTACAATAACATCTGCCTACTGTAGTTTTCTTTTTGATGCAAATATGAAATAGTGTTCAAATGATTACATGTATTCGGATATTTTTTCCACAATTTACCATACTTTAGGTATGTAGTTTGTAATAGTATATACAAACTAGTAAGAATAAACTGATCAACCCTATTGCTGACACTTCATATGTGTTAATCTGAAACATTCCTGGAAGTACAGAAGGAAATGAAAATACCAATGCCAAGGGATTATGCTAAATTACCTATACAACTATATAACATTTGCGTCAGAGATCCGTGTGTAAGTATGTATGTAACTATGTAGCAATGATCCGGAAGTAGCTGTCATCCAATGGACAATTTCTCTTATGACTACTTTATTTAAAAAGCTTAACTTACCTTGCACTGATACATAACAATAGAAAGGCAGAAAAAATTAAAATATCGTGACACAACTATTAATAACTGTCCGCCGTTCGAAATATATGCTTGACAATATGCAGACAATATTGATTTGCTATTCTCTAATTGTGATGCCCTCGATTGGATAAACACGTTATTTTCATTATCCATGTTTGTTGATGTAGTTTCTCATACACAGATATGTATTCATATCAGAGACAGATCAAAAGTACTATCTCTGGAATATATGAGAAAATACACGATAATACAAATTTAAATTATGATTATAAATATTGTCAATCAGATAACATTATCATACAGAATAGAGAAATCGTATTCTACCGAACTGGATCCCAGATCCATTATTTCACCTAATATGAAGCCTTCATTTTACACGAGTGATACTATTTCCAACCCTTTCTACTCTAACAAACGTTTAGTTTTGCGTCGTTATGCGAATAACAACATGCTGAATTCTAAACAAGAAGACTTCATTCCAATTGCCGTGAAACGTACAATCTTCGTTTTGCAAACAAAAGTAAAATGTGCTAATGGGAAATTGTTCTGGCTAATTGAATGTCATGTTACTGAAAATGTACTGTGATATCAATGCGTAAAATTATGTATGATATGATCTTCAAACGCATGCAACAGAATCGAGCACACAACTAACTAAATCAAGTTAGACGCTAAATGTACCCAATCAACAACAATTAATATCATTGAATGAGTACTATAACGTTTGTTTCTGTCAATGACGGATGATATATGTTAACATTGTGATGCACTTGCACCAGATGTTGGAGTATGAACTTTTAATTCTATCAGTTTACTGATATCATTCTGTATGTTTCCATCTCGTTTTCATCCATTAAATGTCGGTCTGCAGTATGTGTTTTTTCCCGACACTTATGTATGTATGTATGTATGTATGTATGTATGTATGTATGTATGTATGTATGTATGTATGTATGTATGTATGTATGTATGTATGTATGTATGTATGTATGACTGACTGACTGACTGACTGACTGACTTTATTTCCTCTTCAATAGAGATTACATCAGATTAATGAAATTCAGGATAATACAAAATCATGAAATACAACACAAAAGAAAATAAATAAATAAAAATTGGAAACGTATACCATTGTAATTATCAATGTAGTTCTTTCTACATGACATATATGCTTATGCATACATACATATATATATATATATATATATACACACACACACATACATATAAATGTACACACATACACATACATATATATATATATATATATACATATATATATATATATATATATATATATATATATATATATATATATATATACACACACCCAAACACATATTTACACATACATATATACACACATATACACACATCTATACATATATATGAGGAACAGCATGAAATCCTTCTCAAATGAATAAAGATAGCAAAAGGTGACACTCGTATATTATATGAGCCAGAGAGCATTATATCTCCGTGATCTGTAATACATCAAAATTGCGGAATTTGACAACAGCAGGATATTTGTTTTTGCTTGTTTTTTTTTAAATTTATTTATTTATTTATTTAGATTAACTACTTATTATTGTTGTTATGTTATGACATGTTGGTTGAGAGTAGAGCATGCATTTTATCGTAAAATGAGGTTATGCTTTTTGCCGTTACCAACATGAGTTTATCCCATACATCGTCGTCGATAGACGACAAGCAATCTACTTTGCTTCCAAGAAGTGTCTCCAATAGTATATCGTCTTCTTGATTAAATAAATTAACCCCGTCTCTCACCTCTAAAGTGTCAATCACCCTCTCAAAGAAGACGTTTCTTTCTTCAAGGAGCTTTTCACAACCTAAGATAAGATGTTTCGCTCTGTCGTCAGTCTCTTTTCCACATAGTTTACATATCGTAACTTTTCCAACAGGCATGATATATAGTTTCACTATTTCAGAGAGAGGCCATAACAGAGATGGCGTTTTTACGTCAAAGAATCCATATACTGCTTGGTTTTAAGTCCAAATGAATGTTTCTGAAGTGAATTAAATCGCTCCTTAGTTCAATATCTGTTTTCCAGGTAGATTCTTCGATGTTTTGAATATTATCAATAATATTCCGATTCCAAACAAGTTTACCTTCGGTTTGTACTCTTAGTGCAGAGTCTAAAAGAACACTTCCCATACCATATTTCTTGAATATTTTGTCAATATCTGCTATAAACCCCGTCTGTCTTATTGGGTTGGTCAAGTACTGACATAAACGCAAAATGAAAATCTTTTTCCAGAAAAGAGTCTAATCGCCCCTACACAGCCGGTTGAAAAAGCACAATTTCATCATATCTATGTATGCTTCCATTGACCAGAGTCCTAAGGTACTACACGTTGCCTCTATGTATGTATGTATGTATGTATGTATGTATGTATGTATGTATGTATGTATGTATGTATGTATGTATGTATGTATGTATGTATGTATGTATGTATGTATGTATGTATGTATGTATGTATGTATGTATGCATGCATGCATGCATAAATGTATGTATGTGTGAGTGTGTGCGTGCATGCGTGAATACATGTCTGTCAGTCTATCCGTCTGTATGTGGGTAGGTAGGTAGTTAGGTCGGTTGATATGTATGTATGTATGTATGTATGTATGTATGTATGTATGTATGTATGTATGTATGTATGTATGTATGTATGTATGTATGTATGTGTGTGTGTGTGTGTGTGTGTGTGCGTGCGTGCGTGCGTGCGTGCGTCCGTGTGTGTGTATGTATGTATGTATGTATGTATGTATGTATGTATGTATGTATGTATGTATGTATGTATGTATGTATGTATGTATGTATGTATGTAAGTATGTATGTATGTATGTAATTATATTGCAGTACAGGTGTTTTCTTCTGGAACGTCTCCCGCATGCGCGAATATTATCACACAGAAAACATGTTCATTTATTCGTCGTTTTATATCATGAGATAATGAGGGTGGTATTATACAGTAAACCCATTGGTGAAAAATAATACCGTCTGTCTTGCATTGGAGTTATTTGATATAACTATGGTTGAATGGTTGTCTTTCTTTTTGCGCTTGTATCGCAGCACGAAACGGTTAGGCCGATAAATCAGCACTTCGCCCGTTACGATTTTGATCTTGGGGTGAGAACATCAAAATCGTAACGGGTGAAGGGCTGATTTATCGGCCTACGAAACGGTAAGTCTATTTTTGCTAATCTATACAATACCCATTCTATTTACCATACTGACTCCTCAACCTCTAGGGTCATCTCTGTATTAATAAAGATTTATCGGGCCATTGTTCACCGATTATACGGATATTTGCATGTTAATGTAAAATGACTAGTTCTTATAACGACTAAGGAATGTTATAGTGATCTAGCAATTGTCAATCTTCTCGTACCTTCACGTTTCTTCATGCGCATATGAAATAGATGGTCTTTGTAGAAAACACAAATAATATTAATACAATCATTGTAAAATCGGGATATGCTATTTTTGCAAGATAATTACGTAACAGATTATCTTTCTAAACTTATAGGCCACATTGAAAACTGGATTTTACATCCAAATAACTTATTTGTTTTTCAAACATATTTCAAATTAGAAAAGAAATTCGATCGAAGGTCTTAAAACTTAGTACGTCCTCATCCTACATGAAATAGTACACTTCAGATTGCCATATATGGTATTTATATGACGTGTACAACTAATCAGTCTACTTCTATCATTCATCAAGTTAAATCATCTTAGCAAGGACAACAAGTACAAAAATACAATCTTTTAATAATGTGTTTCCTCTCTACAAGAATATCTATATCCAAGGATTGATTATGTCGATTTTGTTTAAGGATTCTTTAGTTAGTTAATATTGCATGTTGGGAAATGCATGCGGGAAAAGAGATGCAAAATCCCACATACCCCGATGCTTAATTAGCCGTAGGAATATTTATTCTTTACATAACCGACAATGACACTATTCTTTCTCAAAATATAATGCTATTTAATTGTGTCAGTTATCTTCATGTATGATCCATGTATATCTTTTTCCAATCTGCTTATTGTCTATTTGTGTTGTAACACATATGTCTATCAGGTAGAGACACTTTAAAAAGAAATTGTGAGATGTCAAAGTTATTAAGAATTATGTTTTTTTTACTTAAGTTCGTAGGCAAATACGTATGTTGAATGTTGAATGTAATAACTTGTTGCCTTTTCTAATACGACTTCGAAAAAAACATAATAGAACAATTGTTGTGGTGGCTGGAAAAGTGTATTGTGTGTGCTTGTAAGAGTATAAGAGAGACATGAAGGACAAAAGGATATGAAGGTTCACCTAGGGCTGACGTGGATGTACTTTGAGATTGCGTCTTAGTTGTACTTTGGGCTAGCCTCCCAGATGCAATTTGGGCTAGGGTCGTAGATGTAATTCGTCTTGGCGTGGTAGGTCTAATATTTCTCTGACCAAGAAGGTTTTGAAACAATATTACAACAATTCGGGCCAAGGCTGAAAATGAAGACACATGTCTAATATTAAATTTGATATTTATTTACAAACGTTACTATTCTAAAGAGTTTGATTTTGATGTCCATGTCCCTTGTATTGTTTTCTAAGAGACTGTTTGATTGGATAGTTAACGAACTATCATGGCTATGGCTATTGTCTAACATTATCCATTTATATCAAGTGCTTACTTAGTTAACAATACAGAATTTAATAAACATATGATAAATGCATTCATAATTCATTAATTATATATATATTATTGTCAAGATCATTCCGTGAATAATAGTACTTTTAAAAGTTTGTATGTTTTATGTCAAATAAAAGAAACAAAACGTGGCATATGAATTTGACATGAGTTGCAATTAGTGTTGGAAGCATACTGTAAATAATGTATAACTGACACTTGCTTTTTTTAATTTTTTGTTTGGTTGTCGTAGATGAAAAAGCTTCTCTGAACTATTATTATTGATTTATTATATCTTGGTTTTGACTTAAATTGTATCAGTCGGTAATATTCATTGATCACAATAAATATGTAACAGTAAGACATAAACCTTTGGAAAAATCATTCACTTTCAAAATAACAGATGACAGCACAGGTTGAGTGGTATCTTACTGGAATTTATCTGGTCCGTATAGATCACAGCTAGTGTAATCCATATATGCATGTATCACATTAGTTTTTAAAAAAGGAAAATGTTGTTTAAGTTTACAATAACAATACAATGTTTTATACTTATTATTCCGGTAAAATAAACTTCTGTTTTAGGACTAACATCTGCATTGCAAGGTTAAAGTAACACACGCACACACAGATACACACATTCACACTCTAGGGCGTAAAACAGTAACGCGGGCATACATAACCTCACGATTTCCTTCTTTAAAACATTAGAAATTGCTTTTTGTAAATCTCACGAAATTTTAATACGAAATTAATAATGTAGGTTTGAAGCAATTTAGAAAACAAACAAATGGTAATAATGTTGACTTGGTTACAAATATATATGTTACTTCCACTACAGTTGATATAATTGTCTTTAAATGGTTACCATGGAAGTAATTGTAGATTTTGAAAACTCTTTACTATTAATTTTGGTTACTTGCTTAAAAATTCAGAAAAGCAGTTGTACATGGTTGGCTGCGATAGACTTGTTTCTTTACTATCTACCTATGTTCATCTTATCTCCAGCATGTCCAGCAGGATATTTCTTGTACGAAGAATCGTGTGGGAGATTCTGTTATCGATACGAGGCCAATGATTGCAAGGACTGGAATAATGCACGGGTAGAATGTCAAGCGGAAGGAGGTGACCTTTTGGCGCCCTCCGAATGCAACTACCAGTTTTTCAGAGACAAAGCGCATTTAATTGCCGGTAAAATGATCAGGCTTGTTTAATACACTATAAAGTTTGTGCCAGAATAGAAATATATGAAGCGATCTGCAGACAAGCTGTATTAAAGCGCTTCTTGTATGGGACTGAATGTCCAGATTTCTCGAAAATGTTTCGGCAAAAAATACTCCACTTCTGTCTGTATGACTATGACAAAATTAACCAAAGAATACTTAATTGGATAACATTCAACCGGTTATTCTTGAGAATGGTTAAATGCAGGAATTATTGCCTTTTGGCAACCAGTACTGCGCCTCTGTCTGTATGACATTCGTATTAGTTTACAACTGTTGGGTAAGTTGTAGCATTTGCATTGTTTACAAGATACTAGGGATGATATTAGATTAAGTCACTTGGCAAACGTTGACTTTATCCTCGTAGCTAAGAAAGTTAAATTACAAAAAGAGGAGGAGAAAGTCGAATATACATTAACTAGGTCAATGGATTTCTTTTCCTTCCAGAACATTAGCGTGCCAGGACTGTGGTGTATTCTTACAAAGTGCAATTATTATCGAAACATTTAAAATGCTAGCAATCTTGATTTGTGTAACAGAATTGTTACCGAGAGGAGGGTGGATTAAATGAACAATACAAACACAATTTGTGAAAGAAAATATAAATTTATGTAATAAATTATAAATGAAAAAAAATACAGATGTAACAACACAATAACTCATGCACTCAACCCACAATTACACTCACAATCATTCACAATACATGAACAAATTAAATAACAATACAAAAGGAATCACAAATGTAAAGGGATCTCTTGGATTATACACAGATCCAAGAATCCTTTACGAAAGTTAAATAAATGCAAGTATGATTTACGAAAAAAATAAACACAAACGACAAACTATCTATCGCACGATGGATTGCGATAACTAGCACGATCATATACTTGTATTCAATCAAGTTGCTAGCTTTTATTGATATCTATGTGATCACTTGAAATATTATTGTGATCTGACATAAGCATGCAAATACAACAATGTATTAAATTATATTACAATTTCAATACACCTATGTGTCTCCCCTGTATAACCGCACGATTCAGCAACAGTTGAATCGTCTCCCAGTTTCCCCGAAAACCGAGGGTTGACCAATACTATTATCGGACGTTACCCTTCACGGATCCACCACAGTTATACGTTCAGACAGCATACAACATCTACCCGAACCAACGGTTCCTCACTCCCCTAGATGTCGACCCGGACGTTTTACAACTCTAAGACAGCTCCGACACTCGGACTTCTAGCTTTCCGGATATTTACACGTTACACAGATGTTGACGAACAGACAGTTCGACACACAGACAGATACTTCAATTCCGTTTGCACAAATTAACGGCACAAGCACATTCAGATATTTATAGAGATGTTCCAGAACAAACAATAGATGTCCCACAACAAATCAGACGATATCAAAGAAGTTTATCAAAAGATGGTATCAGATGTGTTAACAGCTACGGTATCAGAAATGGTATCAACTACGTTAGCAGCTACGGTATCAGAAACGGTATCAACGATGTTATTAGATGCGCTATCAGTGATGTACTTCTACGGTATCAACGACGGAATCAGCTATAATAAACAAAACCAGACTAATAATAGTTGTCTCAAAAATAATCTAAGCTGTAGATTACGATATTTCATTTAAAGTCTAAAAGTGACTAGTAATTCCAAATATTCCACGTTCATTGCAATAAAGCATCATTATACGAAATGATAATCTGAATAAAATTCACAATAAAACGAAATGTAAATTTAACACTCACCCCTTTGGCTGGAGATTGCAAGACGAGGTTATCTATCCTTTGATTAGATATTTTGGTTCCCGTAAATAATTATGAGAAATACTTCGCCTTATATACTCTCAATAGGTGAACATAAATCACATCGAGCTTGCCGTGCACCACGTAAAACGAGTATTCGGATTTCATGTAAATTACAAATTGGCACATGCAAATCGTTACACGCCACTTAATCACCCCAGGTAATGCGTGTACGACGAAATCAAGAAAATGGTGAGTTTCGTTTGCAATTCAAGAAGAACAAAATTCAGTTCAATTTTCGCCTAATTCTGTGACAATACCTCCCCCCTAAGAATAAAAATGTACACATTTTTAAAACTAACACAGAATAGAAGAAAAATAACTACTGATGATATCTTACAACATTTACACTGGTTATACTACACACTGGATTTTATTACTGGGCAAATTCATACAAATTTCCCATCATGCCCTACTCAAGTAGTCTGCGCCTATATTTTCAACTCCCCTTATTGCTTCTACACGGAAACGATAAGGTTGTAGTGTTAGCGCCCAACGCATCAACCGAGCGTTAGCGACCTTGGCCTTGTTTAAATACAGTAGGGGTTGGTGATCAGTCTCAAGAACAAAATCTCTCCCAAATAGATATGCGTGATACTTCCCAATTCCCCATACTACGGCCAAACATTCCTTTTCTATAACGGAATAATTTTTCTCCCTGGGTAGCAATTTTCTACTCGAGTAAGCTACGGGTAACTTACTGTCGTCCTGCTCTTGCAGTAAAACTGCCCCCAACCCAGTTTCAGAAGCGTCTGTTCTTAGAATAAAAGGTTTGCTGACATCTGGCAATTTCAATATAGGTGCACTAACCAGTTTCTCTTTCAGAGTACAAAATGCTTTATCTTGTGGCGGTCCCCATTCAACTTTGTTTGGTTGCCCCTTCTTGGTCAAATCAGACAGCGGGCTAGCAATGGCTGCAAAGTTCGGTATAAACTTTCTGTAAAAACCTACTAGACCTAGAAATGATCTTACCTGCGTTTTGTTGGTTGGCTTCGGTGCGTCTCTAATTGCTTCAATTTGCTTGGGATGAGGTTTTAACTGACCCATACCGCTGACCCTATGACCCAAACAATCTAAATCTGTATAACCAATACTGCATTTAGTGGGTCTCACTGTAAGGTTCGCTTTGCGGAGTCTATTGAAGAGCTCGCTCAGGACGGACACGTGCTCACTCCAAGTATTCGTGTACACGAATATGTCGTCTACAAAGCTATCAACGTTTGTTAAACCTTTAAGCAATTTACGCATCAAACGACAACAGGTGGCGCTGGCTCCAACTAACCCGAATGGCATCACTTTGAATTGATACAGTCCTTTCTGGGTCGCAAATGCTGTCAATGGTCGGGATCCTGGGACAATGGGAACCTGCCAATATCCCTTGGCCAGATCTAATTTGGAAATCCATCGGTTTCCCGACAACTTCGCAAATAGACCCTCCATATCTGGCATTGGTTCTGCATCGAACACAGTGATTTTATTTAACTGCCGAAAATCAATGCAGAATCGGTTCGTCCCGTCCTTTTTCCTGACAAGCACTACTGGAGAAGAATATGGCGAGTTGGAGGGTTCAATCACCCCCAGATCCAACATTTTACCCACCTCTTCGTCCACAGCTTCACGTGCGTTGTATGGCACCGGATAGCCCTTGATTCGAATAGGGTCAGACGTATTCAGCTTAATTTTGAGGTCCAACAAAGTTGTACAACCTGGTCTGTCAGTGAATACATAAGAATGTTTAGCCAAGAGCGCATTAATCTGTTGACGCTGGTCTTTCGTCAACTCCGCACTCACATCGACTTTATCTATCCCCTCCCCCGCAACTCCCAAGGGACATTCAAGGGAACTCTCTATATTCGAATCAGCTTCATCATCGTCTACGACTGCCGTACAAACGACATTTAAGACCCCCTTTCCAACATTGTCGCTCTGTCTCTTAATATACAGCTTGAGCATATTCGCATGGAATGTTTTTATAATACCGTCCATGTCAATTTTATAGTCCATGTCACCTTTTACTTCTTTAACTTCATATGGACCTTTCCACTGGACTAATAACTTATTCGAACTCGTTGGAAGAAGCAATAGCACCTGATCTCCCACAAGAAATTTCCTATTACGCGCTCTGCGGTTGTAATACTTGGCATATCTGCGCCCGGATTTAATCAATTCGTCACGTGCCATCTGGCATGTACTCTCAAGTTTATTTCTTAGATCTAACACGTACTGGTAAGTCGTTTTTATTTCCTCGTTCGCGACATCACCAGTCCATAGTTCGCGTAGTATCCGCATCGGGCCTCGAACTGTTCTACCATACAACAGTTCAAAGGGTGAGAACCCTAAACTTTCCTGCGGTACTTCACGGTACGCGAACAGAACAGCGTTTAAATAACGGTCCCAGTCTTGCGGACGTTCCGCGCACATCTTTCTCAGCATGCTTTTCAGGGTACCATTAAACTTCTCTACCAGTCCATTGCACATCGGATGGTATGGGGTAGTGTTTAGCTGTTTGATGGATAACAGCCTACTTATTTCACCCATGAGGTCAGAGGTGAATTGGGCACCACAATCAGTGAGGATTTCCTCTGGAACCCCTACCCTACTGAAGATATCAACTAATGCTTCAGCTACCCTTTCCGTTTCAATAGTTGGTAACGCTACGGCTTCGGGGTATCTGGTTGCGTAATCAACCAGAGTAAGTATGTACCGATTCTTTCTTTCGGTAACCGGGTGTATTGGTCCTACAATATCTACTGCCACTCTTTTAAATGGTGTATCTATTAATGGCATCTGTCCCAAGGGCACCCTTGTGACCCTTCCCTTACAGACGGTTTTCTGACATACGTCGCACGACCTACAGAACCGTGTGACATCGCCATTAACACCTGGCCAGTAGAATTCAGCGACTACCCTGCTAGTGGTCTTAGCCTTACCTAGGTGTCCTGCCATGCTTGACTCATGCGCCACCCTAAGTACTTGAGATCTATATCTCTGGGGTACGACCACTTGCCAATACTTCTTACCCTCCCGACAGCTAAACTCCCTATGAATTAATCCGTTCTTGCGTACGAATCTAGAGCTACCCCCACGCTTGCAATGTTTAATCGCGCCGGACGTGATTTTCTCAACAATTGTTCTGATGGATTCATCACGTTCTTGCTCTTGTTTGAAATCATCGCGGGAAATTCCTGAGATCGATTCAGGGACTATTAATTTACGAAACGCTGTTTTCTCTCGCCGTGTTTGCGCTCGCGTTTCGACTGCCTGGGCCAAAGGTATTTTAAAATCGGCCATGGTTGGAAGACGGGAACCTTCAACATTACCGATCGTCAGATCGTAAATAGGATTGTCCATACAAAGGGCATCAACAGTTCCCGTTAAGAAAGGTGTTTGTACTGTGATCCTTGCTACGGGAATGCGACCCATCGTCTGATCAAGTAACATACATGGGGATTCCCACCCGAGCATTTGGTTATCCTGCACGAGACTACGTTTGATCACTACGCCCGTACAACCAGTGTCACGCAATACCACGACTTCTCAAATGTTGACAAACCCTCTCGCGGTTGGTACACGCGCTTCAGGAAATAAACACGTGCCAAGCGAATGAATACAAGGTTCTACCTGTACAATGTTATCAGTTATACCTTTACTTTGTATAGCCACTGCTACCTTATGTATAAGTGCCTTTCTTTTAGGACAGTCTTTTTGAACATGACCCAATGCATTACACAAGAAACACCGCACACGCTGAAAAACTGGATTCCTAACTGACCTTTTTACCTCAGCTGATTTTACAGGCTCCCTAGGCATAGGTCTTACAGACTGGTTTCCAGACTTAAAATCTTTTAAAACCACGTTCTGGGTTCCCCCATGAGCTTCGGCAAATAAATCGGCTTGCTTAGCCATATCTTTTACGTTTGTGAAGACTTTCTCCTTCAGAAATTGATCTAATTCTCGCCCAACTGTATTAAATAATTGATCTCTGAGCAAGAAATCAGTCAACCCTTCAAACGTTTTCACCGCTTTGCCGCATTCAATCCACCGCTCAAAATAGTTCGCAATTCTGACGTTGAACTGACCAAAGGTTTCTCCCTTATCGGGCTTGCTATACCTGAACTTTTTTCGAAAACCTTGTTCAGTGAGCTCGTACCTTTTGAGAAGTGCTTCCTTTAGGACGTCGTACTTAAACACATCGTCCCTAGGAAGTCGCGAGTATACATCCAGTGCTTTACCTTTTAATAAAGCACTCAGATGCAGCGCCCAGTCATTTTGACTCCACTTCTGGTTTTCGGCATACCGCTCAAACTGATGAAGATAACTATCTATGTTATCTTTTTCATCGTCAAAGGGAGGTAATTTGGGGCCCCTTAATTTACTAAAGGCAGAATCGTGTTCTCTTCCAGATGTCGCTAATTCTACCTTACGCTCATGATCCCGTTGCTTTGCTCCTTCTTCTAACCCTATTCGCCTTTCATCCGCTTCCCTTTCCCACTCTATCCTGTCTTTTTCGGCCTGCTTCTCTAATTCTATCTTTTCCCTTTGGGCCTGCTTCTCTAATTCTATCTTTTCCCTCTCAAAGGCCCATTTCCTTTCATCAGATTCCATTTCTAATGCCCGTTTCCTTTCTTCGGATTCCCTTTCTAATGCCCGTTTCCTCTCTTCGGCCTCCCCTTTTTCCTTTTCTAATTCCCTATGTAATTCCCTTTTCCTTTCTTCGGCTTCCCTTTCTAATTCCCTTGCTCTTACCCTTTCGTCCCTTTCCCGGGCTTGTTCTTCTTGAATAAATTTCCTCAAACTTTCACCTTCATATCCAAAATCTTTGCCTAAGGCAACCAAGTCCTTAAGGGATGACATGACAATTGTAATATGAATATAGATATATAACCAAACCAATACTTTAAACACGTTTATACTGGACACACGGACCTAGGTAAACTAAACAAAAATAAACTCCAACTAGAGTATTATCTTAACAGAAGGTCACGCTCAAATATAAACATTAAATGTATACCTTCACAAAAATGATTGACAGTTCACTTAATCCAACGATCCCACTTCTGACACCATTGTAACAGAATTGTTACCGAGAGGAGGGTGGATTAAATGAACAATACAAACACAATTTGTGAAAGAAAATATAAATTTATGTAATAAATTATAAATGAAAAAAAATACAGATGTAACAACACAATAACTCATGCACTCAACCCACAATTACACTCACAATCATTCACAATACATGAACAAATTAAATAACAATACAAAAGGAATCACAAATGTAAAGGGATCTCTTGGATTATACACAGATCCAAGAATCCTTTACGAAAGTTAAATAAATGCAAGTATGATTTACGAAAAAAATAAACACAAACGACAAACTATCTATCGCACGATGGATTGCGATAACTAGCACGATCATATACTTGTATTCAATCAAGTTGCTAGCTTTTATTGATATCTATGTGATCACTTGAAATATTATTGTGATCTGACATAAGCATGCAAATACAACAATGTATTAAATTATATTACAATTTCAATACACCTATGTGTCTCCCCTGTATAACCGCACGATTCAGCAACAGTTGAATCGTCTCCCAGTTTCCCCGAAAACCGAGGGTTGACCAATACTATTATCGGACGTTACCCTTCACGGATCCACCACAGTTATACGTTCAGACAGCATACAACATCTACCCGAACCAACGGTTCCTCACTCCCCTAGATGTCGACCCGGACGTTTTACAACTCTAAGACAGCTCCGACACTCGGACTTCTAGCTTTCCGGATATTTACACGTTACACAGATGTTGACGAACAGACAGTTCGACACACAGACAGATACTTCAATTCCGTTTGCACAAATTAACGGCACAAGCACATTCAGATATTTATACAGAGATGTTCCAGAACAAACAATAGATGTCCCACAACAAATCAGACGATATCAAAGACGTTTATCAAAAGATGGTATCAGATGTGTTAACAGCTACGGTATCAGAAATGGTATCAACTACGTTAGCAGCTACGGTATCAGAAACGGTATCAACGATGTTATTAGATGCGCTATCAGTGATGTACTTCTACGGTATCAACGACGGAATCAGCTATAATAAACAAAACCAGACTAATAATAGTTGTCTCAAAAATAATCTAAGCTGTAGATTACGATATTTCATTTAAAGTCTAAAAGTGACTAGTAATTCCAAATATTCCACGTTCATTGCAATAAAGCATCATTATACGAAATGATAATCTGAATAAAATTCACAATAAAACGAAATGTAAATTTAACACTCACCCCTTTGGCTGGAGATTGCAAGACGAGGTTATCTATCCTTTGATTAGATATTTTGGTTCCCGTAAATAATTATGAGAAATACTTCGCCTTATATACTCTCAATAGGTGAACATAAATCACATCGAGCTTGCCGTGCACCACGTAAAACGAGTATTTCGGATTTCATGTAAATTACAAATTGGCACATGCAAATCGTTACACGCCACTTAATCACCCCAGGTAATGCGTGTACGACGAAATCAAGAAAATGGTGAGTTTCGTTTGCAATTCAAGAAGAACAAAAATCAGTTCAATTTTCGCCTAATTCTGTGACAATACCTCCCCCCTAAGAATAAAAATGTACACATTTTTAAAACTAACACAGAATAGAAGAAAAATAACTACTGATGATATCTTACAACATTTACACTGGTTATACTACACACTGGATTTTATTACTGGGCAAATTCATACAAATTTCCCATCATGCCGCACTCAAGTAGTCTGCGCCTATATTTTCAACTCCCCTTATTGCTTCTACACGGAAACGATAAGGTTGTAGTGTTAGCGCCCAGCGCATCAACCGAGCGTTAGCGACCTTGGCCTTGTTTAAATACAGTAGGGGTTGGTGATCAGTCTCAAGAACAAAATCTCTCCCAAATAGATATGCGTGATACTTCCCAATTCCCCATACTACGGCCAAACATTCCTTTTCTATAACGGAATAATTTTTCTCCCTGGGTAGCAATTTTCTACTCGAGTAAGCTACGGGTAACTTACTGTCGTCCTGCTCTTGCAGTAAAACTGCCCCCAACCCAGTTTCAGAAGCGTCTGTTCTTAGAATAAAAGGTTTGCTGACATCTGGCAATTTCAATATAGGTGCACTAACCAGTTTCTCTTTCAGAGTACAAAATGCTTTATCTTGTGGCGGTCCCCATTCAACTTTGTTTGGTTGCCCCTTCTTGGTCAAATCAGACAGCGGGCTAGCAATGGCTGCAAAGTTCGGTATAAACTTTCTGTAAAAACCTACTAGACCTAGAAATGATCTTACCTGCGTTTTGTTGGTTGGCTTCGGTGCGTCTCTAATTGCTTCAATTTGCTTGGGATGAGGTTTTAACTGACCCATACCGCTGACCCTATGACCCAAACAATCTAAATCTGTATAACCAATACTGCATTTAGTGGGTCTCACTGTAAGGTTCGCTTTGCGGAGTCTATTGAAGAGCTCGCTCAGGACGGACACGTGCTCACTCCAAGTATTCGTGTACACGAATATGTCGTCTACAAAGCTATCAACGTTTGTTAAACCTTTAAGCAATTTACGCATCAAACGACAACAGGTGGCGCTGGCTCCAACTAACCCGAATGGCATCACTTTGAATTGATACAGTCCTTTCTGGGTCGCAAATGCTGTCAATGGTCGGGATCCTGGGACAATGGGAACCTGCCAATATCCCTTGGCCAGATCTAATTTGGAAATCCATCGGTTTCCCGACAACTTCGCAAATAGACCCTCCATATCTGGCATTGGTTCTGCATCGAACACAGTGATTTTATTTAACTGCCGAAAATCAATGCAGAATCGGTTCGTCCCGTCCTTTTTCCTGACAAGCACTACTGGAGAAGAATATGGCGAGTTGGAGGGTTCAATCACCCCCAGATCCAACATTTTACCCACCTCTTCGTCCACAGCTTCACGTGCGTTGTATGGCACCGGATAGCCCTTGATTCGAATAGGGTCAGACGTATTCAGCTTAATTTTGAGGTCCAACAAAGTTGTACAACCTGGTCTGTCAGTGAATACATAAGAATGTTTAGCCAAGAGCGCATTAATCTGTTGACGCTGGTCTTTCGTCAACTCCGCACTCACATCGACTTTATCTATCCCCTCCCCCGCAACTCCCAAGGGACATTCAAGGGAACTCTCTATATTCGAATCAGCTTCATCATCGTCTACGACTGCCGTACAAACGACATTTAAGACCCCCTTTCCAACATTGTCGCTCTGTCTCTTAATATACAGCTTGAGCATATTCGCATGGAATGTTTTTATAATACCGTCCATGTCAATTTTATAGTCCATGTCACCTTTTACTTCTTTAACTTCATATGGACCTTTCCACTGGACTAATAACTTATTCGAACTCGTTGGAAGAAGCAATAGCACCTGATCTCCCACAAGAAATTTCCTATTACGCGCTCTGCGGTTGTAATACTTGGCATATCTGCGCCCGGATTTAATCAATTCGTCACGTGCCATCTGGCATGTACTCTCAAGTTTATTTCTTAGATCTAACACGTACTGGTAAGTCGTTTTTATTTCCTCGTTCGCGACATCACCAGTCCATAGTTCGCGTAGTATCCGCATCGGGCCTCGAACTGTTCTACCATACAACAGTTCAAAGGGTGAGAACCCTAAACTTTCCTGCGGTACTTCACGGTACGCGAACAGAACAGCGTTTAAATAACGGTCCCAGTCTTGCGGACGTTCCGCGCACATCTTTCTCAGCATGCTTTTCAGGGTACCATTAAACTTCTCTACCAGTCCATTGCACATCGGATGGTATGGGGTAGTGTTTAGCTGTTTGATGGATAACAGCCTACTTATTTCACCCATGAGGTCAGAGGTGAATTGGGCACCACAATCAGTGAGGATTTCCTCTGGAACCCCTACCCTACTGAAGATATCAACTAATGCTTCAGCTACCCTTTCCGTTTCAATAGTTGGTAACGCTACGGCTTCGGGGTATCTGGTTGCGTAATCAACCAGAGTAAGTATGTACCGATTCTTTCTTTCGGTAACCGGGTGTATTGGTCCTACAATATCTACTGCCACTCTTTTAAATGGTGTATCTATTAATGGCATCTGTCCCAAGGGCACCCTTGTGACCCTTCCCTTACAGACGGTTTTCTGACATACGTCGCACGACCTACAGAACCGTGTGACATCGCCATTAACACCTGGCCAGTAGAATTCAGCGACTACCCTGCTAGTGGTCTTAGCCTTACCTAGGTGTCCTGCCATGCTTGACTCATGCGCCACCCTAAGTACTTGAGATCTATATCTCTGGGGTACGACCACTTGCCAATACTTCTTACCCTCCCGACAGCTAAACTCCCTATGAATTAATCCGTTCTTGCGTACGAATCTAGAGCTACCCCCACGCTTGCAATGTTTAATCGCGCCGGACGTGATTTTCTCAACAATTGTTCTGATGGATTCATCACGTTCTTGCTCTTGTTTGAAATCATCGCGGGAAATTCCTGAGATCGATTCAGGGACTATTAATTTACGAAACGCTGTTTTCTCTCGCCGTATTTGCGCTCGCGTTTCGACTGCCTGGGCCAAAGGTATTTTAAAATCGGCCATGGTTGGAAGACGGGAACCTTCAACATTACCGATCGTCAGATCGTAAATAGGATTGTCCATACAAAGGGCATCAACAGTTCCCGTTAAGAAAGGTGTTTGTACTGTGATCCTTGCTACGGGAATGCGACCCATCGTCTGATCAAGTAACATACATGGGGATTCCCACCCGAGCATTTGGTTATCCTGCACGAGACTACGTTTGATCACTACGCCCGTACAACCAGTGTCACGCAATACCACGACTTCTCAAATGTTGACAAACCCTCTCGCGGTTGGTACACGCGCTTCAGGAAATAAACACGTGCCAAGCGAATGAATACAAGGTTCTACCTGTACGATGTTATCAGTTATACCTTTACTTTGTATAGCCACTGCTACCTTATGTATAAGTGCCTTTCTTTTAGGACAGTCTTTTTGAACATGACCCAATGCATTACACAAGAAACACCGCACACGCTGAAAAACTGGATTCCTAACTGACCTTTTTACCTCAGCTGATTTTACAGGCTCCCTAGGCATAGGTCTTACAGACTGGTTTCCAGACTTAAAATCTTTTAAAACCACGTTCTGGGTTCCCCCATGAGCTTCGGCAAATAAATCGGCTTGCTTAGCCATATCTTTTACGTTTGTGAAGACTTTCTCCTTCAGAAATTGATCTAATTCTCGCCCAACTGTATTAAATAATTGATCTCTGAGCAAGAAATCAGTCAACCCTTCAAACGTTTTCACCGCTTTGCCGCATTCAAACCACCGCTCAAAATAGTTCGCAATTCTGACGTTGAACTGACCAAAGGTTTCTCCCTTATCGGGCTTGCTATACCTGAACTTTTTTCGAAAACCTTGTTCAGTGAGCTCGTACCTTTTGAGAAGTGCTTCCTTTAGGACGTCGTACTTAAACACATCGTCCCTAGGAAGTCGCGAGTATACATCCAGTGCTTTACCTTTTAATAAAGCACTCAGATGCAGCGCCCAGTCATTTTGACTCCACTTCTGGTTTTCGGCATACCGCTCAAACTGATGAAGATAACTATCTATGTTATCTTTTTCATCGTCAAAGGGAGGTAATTTGGGGCCCCTTAATTTACTAAAGGCAGAATCGTGTTCTCTTCCAGATGTCGCTAATTCTACCTTACGCTCATGATCCCGTTGCTTTGCTCCTTCTTCTAACCCTATTCGCCTTTCATCCGCTTCCCTTTCCCACTCTATCCTGTCTTTTTCGGCCTGCTTCTCTAATTCTATCTTTTCCCTTTGGGCCTGCTTCTCTAATTCTATCTTTTCCCTCTCAAAGGCCCATTTCCTTTCATCAGATTCCATTTCTAATGCCCGTTTCCTTTCTTCGGATTCCCTTTCTAATGCCCGTTTCCTCTCTTCGGCCTCCCCCTTTTCCTTTTCTAATTCCCTATGTAATTCCCTTTTCCTTTCTTCGGCCTCCCTTTCTAATTCCCTTGCTCTTACCCTTTTGTCCCTTTCCCGGGCTTGTTCTTCTTGAATAAATTTCCTCAAACTTTCACCTTCATATCCAAAATCTTTGCCTAAGGCAACCAAGTCCTTAAGGGATGACATGACAATTGTAATATGAATATAGATATATAACCAAACCAATACTTTAAACACGTTTATACTGGACACACGGACCTAGGTAAACTAAACAAAAATAAACTCCAACTAGAGTATTATCTTAACAGAAGGTCACGCTCAAATATAAACATTAAATGTATACCTTCACAAAAATGATTGACAGTTCACTTAATCCAACGATCCCACTTCTAACACCATTGTAACAGAATTGTTACCGAGAGGAGGGTGGATTAAATGAACAATACAAACACAATTTGTGAAAGAAAATATAAATTTATGTAATAAATTATAAATGAAAAAAAATACAGATGTAACAACACAATAACTCATGCACTCAACCCACAATTACACTCACAATCATTCACAATACATGAACAAATTAAATAACAATACAAAAGGAATCACAAATGTAAAGGGATCTCTTGGATTATATACAGATCCAAGAATCCTTTACGAAAGTTAAATAAATGCAAGTATGATTTACGAAAAAAATAAACACAAACGACAAACTATCTATCGCACGATGGATTGCGATAACTAGCGCGATCATATACTTGTATTCAATCAAGTTGCTAGCTTTTATTGATATCTATGTGATCACTTGAAATATTATTGTGATCTGACATAAGCATGCAAATACAACAATGTATTAAATTATATTACAATTTCAATACACCTATGTGTCTCCCCTGTATAACCGCACGATTCAGCAACAGTTGAATCGTCTCCCAGTTTCCCCGAAAACCGAGGGTTGACCAATACTATTATCGGACGTTACCCTTCACGGATCCACCACAGTTATACGTTCAGACAGCATACAACATCTACCCGAACCAACGGTTCCTCACTCCCCTAGATGTCGACCCGGACGTTTTACAACTCTAAGACAGCTCCGACACTCGGACTTCTAGCTTTCCGGATATTTACACGTTACACAGATGTTGACGAACAGACAGTTCGACACACAGACAGATACTTCAATTCCGTTTGCACAAATTAACGGCACAAGCACATTCAGATATTTATACAGAGATGTTCCAGAACAAACAATAGATGTCCCACAACAAATCAGACGATATCAAAGACGTTTATCAAAAGATGGTATCAGATGTGTTAACAGCTACGGTATCAGAAATGGTATCAACTACGTTAGCAGCTGCGGTATCAGAAACGGTATCAACGATGTTATTAGATGCGCTATCAGTGATGTACTTCTACGGTATCAACGACGGAATCAGCTATAATAAACAAAACCAGACTAATAATAGTTGTCTCAAAAATAATCTAAGCTGTAGATTACGATATTTCATTTAAAGTCTAAAAGTGACTAGTAATTCCAAATATTCCACGTTCATTGCAATAAAGCATCATTATACGAAATGATAATCTGAATAAAATTCACAATAAAACGAAATGTAAATTTAACACTCACCCCTTTGGCTGGAGATTGCAAGACGAGGTTATCTATCCTTTGATTAGATATTTTGGTTCCCGTAAATAATTATGAGAAATACTTCGCCTTATATACTCTCAATAGGTGAACATAAATCACATCGAGCTTGCCGTGCACCACGTAAAACGAGTATTTTGGATTTCATGTAAATTACAAATTGGCACATGCAAATCGTTACACGCCACTTAATCACCCCAGGTAATGCGTGTACGACGAAATCAAGAAAATGGTGAGTTTCGTTTGCAATTCAAGAAGAACAAAAATCAGTTCAATTTTCGCCTAATTCTGTGACAATACCTCCCCCCTAAGAATAAAAATGTACACATTTTTAAAACTAACACAGAATAGAAGAAAAATAACTACTGATGATATCTTACAACATTTACACTGGTTATACTACACACTGGATTTTATTACTGGGCAAATTCATACAAATTTCCCATCATGCCCTACTCAAGTAGTCTGCGCCTATATTTTCAACTCCCCTTATTGCTTCTACACGGAAACGATAAGGTTGTAGTGTTAGCGCCCAACGCATCAACCGAGCGTTAGCGACCTTGGCCTTGTTTAAATACAGTAGGGGTTGGTGATCAGTCTCAAGAACAAAATCTCTCCCAAATAGATATGCGTGATACTTCCCAATTCCCCATACTACGGCCAAACATTCCTTTTCTATAACGGAATAATTTTTCTCCCTGGGTAGCAATTTTCTACTCGAGTAAGCTACGGGTAACTTACTGTCGTCCTGCTCTTGCAGTAAAACTGCCCCCAACCCAGTTTCAGAAGCGTCTGTTCTTAGAATAAAAGGTTTGCTGACATCTGGCAATTTCAATATAGGTGCACTAACCAGTTTCTCTTTCAGAGTACAAAATGCTTTATCTTGTGGCGGTCCCCATTCAACTTTGTTTGGTTGCCCCTTCTTGGTCAAATCAGACAGCGGGCTAGCAATGGCTGCAAAGTTCGGTATAAACTTTCTGTAAAAACCTACTAGACCTAGAAATGATCTTACCTGCGTTTTGTTGGTTGGCTTCGGTGCGTCTCTAATTGCTTCAATTTGCTTGGGATGAGGTTTTAACTGACCCATACCGCTGACCCTATGACCCAAACAATCTAAATCTGTATAACCAATACTGCATTTAGTGGGTCTCACTGTAAGGTTCGCTTTGCGGAGTCTATTGAAGAGCTCGCTCAGGACGGACACGTGCTCACTCCAAGTATTCGTGTACACGAATATGTCGTCTACAAAGCTATCAACGTTTGTTAAACCTTTAAGCAATTTACGCATCAAACGACAACAGGTGGCGCTGGCTCCAACTAACCCGAATGGCATCACTTTGAATTGATACAGTCCTTTCTGGGTCGCAAATGCTGTCAATGGTCGGGATCCTGGGACAATGGGAACCTGCCAATATCCCTTGGCCAGATCTAATTTGGAAATCCATCGGTTTCCCGACAACTTCGCAAATAGACCCTCCATATCTGGCATTGGTTCTGCATCGAACACAGTGATTTTATTTAACTGCCGAAAATCAATGCAGAATCGGTTCGTCCCGTCCTTTTTCCTGACAAGCACTACTGGAGAAGAATATGGCGAGTTGGAGGGTTCAATCACCCCCAGATCCAACATTTTACCCACCTCTTCGTCCACAGCTTCACGTGCGTTGTATGGCACCGGATAGCCCTTGATTCGAATAGAGTCAGACGTATTCAGCTTAATTTTGAGGTCCAACAAAGTTGTACAACCTGGTCTGTCAGTGAATACATAAGAATGTTTAGCCAAGAGCGCATTAATCTGTTGACGCTGGTCTTTCGTCAACTCCGCACTCACATCGACTTTATCTATCCCCTCCCCCGCAACTCCCAAGGGACATTCAAGGGAACTCTCTATATTCGAATCAGCTTCATCATCGTCTACGACTGCCGTACAAACGACATTTAAGACCCCCTTTCCAACATTGTGGCTCTGTCTCTTAATATACAGCTTGAGCATATTCGCATGGAATGTTTTTATAATACCGTCCATGTCAATTTTATAGTCCATGTCACCTTTTACTTCTTTAACTTCATATGGACCTTTCCACTGGACTAATAACTTATTCGAACTCGTTGGAAGAAGCAATAGCACCTGATCTCCCACAAGAAATTTCCTATTACGCGCTCTGCGGTTGTAATACTTGGCATATCTGCGCCCGGATTTAATCAATTCGTCACGTGCCATCTGGCATGTACTCTCAAGTTTATTTCTTAGATCTAACACGTACTGGTAAGTCGTTTTTATTTCCTCGTTCGCGACATCACCAGTCCATAGTTCGCGTAGTATCCGCATCGGGCCTCGAACTGTTCTACCATACAACAGTTCAAAGGGTGAGAACCCTAAACTTTCCTGCGGTACTTCACGGTACGCGAACAGAACAGCGTTTAAATAACGGTCCCAGTCTTGCGGACGTTCCGCGCACATCTTTCTCAGCATGCTTTTCAGGGTACCATTAAACTTCTCTACCAGTCCATTGCACATCGGATGGTATGGGGTAGTGTTTAGCTGTTTGATGGATAACAGCCTACTTATTTCACTCATGAGGTCAGAGGTGAATTGGGCACCACAATCAGTGAGGATTTCCTCTGGCACCCCTACCCTACTGAAGATATCAACTAATGCTTCAGCTACCCTTTCCGTTTCAATAGTTGGTAACGCTACGGCTTCGGGGTATCTGGTTGCGTAATCAACCAGAGTAAGTATGTACCGATTCTTTCTTTCGGTAACCGGGTGTATTGGTCCTACAATATCTACTGCCACTCTTTTAAATGGTGTATCTATTAATGGCATCTGTCCCAAGGGCACCCTTGTGACCCTTCCCTTACAGACGGTTTTCTGACATACGTCGCACGACCTACAGAACCGTGTGACATCGCCATTAACACCTGGCCAGTAGAATTCAGCGACTACCCTGCTAGTGGTCTTAGCCTTACCTAGGTGTCCTGCCATGCTTGACTCATGCGCCACCCTAAGTACTTGAGATCTATATCTCTGGGGTACGACCACTTGCCAATACTTCTTACCCTCCCGACAGCTAAACTCCCTATGAATTAATCCGTTCTTGCGTACGAATCTAGAGCTACCCCCACGCTTGCAATGTTTAATCGCGCCGGACGTGATTTTCTCAACAATTGTTCTGATGGATTCATCACGTTCTTGCTCTTGTTTGAAATCATCGCGGGAAATTCCTGAGATCGATTCAGGGACTATTAATTTACGAAACGCTGTTTTCTCTCGCCGTGTTTGCGCTCGCGTTTCGACTGCCTGGGCCAAGGGTATTTTAAAATCGGCCATGGTTGGAAGACGGGAACCTTCAACATTACCGATCGTCAGATCGTAAATAGGATTGTCCATACAAAGGGCATCAACAGTTCCCGTTAAGAAAGGTGTTTGTACTGTGATCCTTGCTACGGGAATGCGACCCATCGTCTGATCAAGTAACATACATGGGGATTCCCACCCGAGCATTTGGTTATCCTGCACGAGACTACGTTTGATCACTACGCCCGTACAACCAGTGTCACGCAATACCACGACTTCTCGACCGTTGACAAACCCTCTCGCGGTTGGTACACGCGCTTCAGGAAATAAACACGTGCCAAGCGAATGAATACAAGGTTCTACCTGTACGATGTTATCAGTTATACCTTTACTTTGTATAGCCACTGCTACCTTATGTATAAGTGCCTTTCTTTTAGGACAGTCTTTTTGAACATGACCCAATGCATTACACAAGAAACACCGCACACGCTGAAAAACTGGATTCCTAACTGACCTTTTTACCTCAGCTGATTTTACAGGCTCCCTAGGCATAGGTCTTACAGACTGGTTTCCAGACTTAAAATCTTTTAAAACCACGTTCTGGGTTCCCCCATGAGCTTCGGCAAATAAATCGGCTTGCTTAGCCATATCTTTTACGTTTGTGAAGACTTTCTCCTTCAGAAATTGATCTAATTCTCGCCCAACTGTATTAAATAATTGATCTCTGAGCAAGAAATCAGTCAACCCTTCAAACGTTTTCACCGCTTTGCCGCATTCAATCCACCGCTCAAAATAGTTCGCAATTCTGACGGTGAACTGACCAAAGGTTTCTCCCTTATCGGGCTTGCTATACCTGAACTTTTTTCGAAAACCTTGTTCAGTGAGCTCGTACCTTTTGAGAAGTGCTTCCTTTAGGACGTCGTACTTAAACACATCGTCCCTAGGAAGTCGCGAGTATACATCCAGTGCTTTACCTTTTAATAAAGCACTCAGATGCAGCGCCCAGTCATTTTGACTCCACTTCTGGTTTTCGGCATACCGCTCAAACTGATGAAGATAACTATCTATGTTATCTTTTTCATCGTCAAAGGGAGGTAATTTGGGGCCCCTTAATTTACTAAAGGCAGAATCGTGTTCTCTTCCAAATGTCGATAATTCTACCTTACGCTCATGATCCCGTTGCTTTGCTCCTTCTTCTAACCCTATTCGCCTTTCATCCGCTTCCCTTTCCCACTCTATCCTGTCTTTTTCGGCCTGCTTCTCTAATTCTATCTTTTCACTTTGGGCCTGCTTCTCTAATTCTATCTTTTCCCTCTCAAAGGCCCATTTCCTTTCATCAGATTCCATTTCTAATGCCCGTTTCCTTTCTTCGGATTCCCTTTCTAATGCCCGTTTCCTCTCTTCGGCCTCCCCCTTTTCCTTTTCTAATTCCCTATGTAATTCCCTTTTCCTTTCTTCGGCTTCCCTCTCTAATTCCCTTGCTCTTACCCTTTCGTCCCTTTCCCGGGCTTGTTCTTCTTGAATAAATTTCCTCAAACTTTCACCTTCATATCCAAAATCTTTGCCTAAGGCAACCAAGTCCTTAAGGGATGACATGACAATTGTAATATGAATATAGATATATAACCAAACCAATACTTTAAACACGTTTATACTGGACACACGGACCTAGGTAAACTAAACAAAAATAAACTCCAACTAGAGTATTATCTTAACAGAAGGTCACGCTCAAATATAAACATTAAATGTATACCTTCACAAAAATGATTGACAGTTCACTTAATCCAACGATCCCACTTCTGACACCATTGTAACAGAATTGTTACCGAGAGGAGGGTGGATTAAATGAACAATACAAACACAATTTGTGAAAGAAAATATAAATTTATGTAATAAATTATAAATGAAAAAAAATACAGATGTAACAACACAATAACTCATGCACTCAACCCACAATTACACTCACAATCATTCACAATACATGAACAAATTAAATAACAATACAAAAGGAATCACAAATGTAAAGGGATCTCTTGGATTATACACAGATCCAAGAATCCTTTACGAAAGTTAAATAAATGCAAGTATGATTTACGAAAAAAATAAACACAAACGACAAACTATCTATCGCACGATGGATTGCGATAACTAGCACGATCATATACTTGTATTCAATCAAGTTGCTAGCTTTTATTGATATCTATGTGATCACTTGAAATATTATTGTGATCTGACATAAGCATGCAAATACAACAATGTATTAAATTATATTACAATTTCAATACACCTATGTGTCTCCCCTGTATAACCGCACGATTCAGCAACAGTTGAATCGTCTCCCAGTTTCCCCGAAAACCGAGGGTTGACCAATACTATTATCGGACGTTACCCTTCACGGATCCACCACAGTTATACGTTCAGACAGCATACAACATCTACCCGAACCAACGGTTCCTCACTCCCCTAGATGTCGACCCGGACGTTTTACAACTCTAAGACAGCTCCGACACTCGGACTTCTAGCTTTCCGGATATTTACACGTTACACAGATGTTGACGAACAGACAGTTCGACACACAGACAGATACTTCAATTCCGTTTGCACAAATTAACGGCACAAGCACATTCAGATATTTATACAGAGATGTTCCAGAACAAACAATAGATGTCCCACAACAAATCAGACGATATCAAAGACGTTTATCAAAAGATGGTATCAGATGTGTTAACAGCTACGGTATCAGAAATGGTATCAACTACGTTAGCAGCTACGGTATCAGAAACGGTATCAACGATGTTATTAGATGCGCTATCAGTGATGTACTTCTACGGTATCAACGACGGAATCAGCTATAAGAAACAAAACCAGACTAATAATAGTTGTCTCAAAAATAATCTAAGCTGTAGATTACGATATTTCATTTAAAGTCTAAAAGTGACTAGTAATTCCAAATATTCCACGTTCATTGCAATAAAGCATCATTATACGAAATGATAATCTGAATAAAATTCACAATAAAACGAAATGTAAATTTAACACTCACCCCTTTGGCTGGAGATTGCAAGACGAGGTTATCTATCCTTTGATTAGATATTTTGGTTCCCGTAAATAATTATGAGAAATACTTCGCCTTATATACTCTCAATAGGTGAACATAAATCACATCGAGCTTGCCGTGCACCACGTAAAACGAGTATTTCGGATTTCATGTAAATTACAAATTGGCACATGCAAATCGTTACACGCCACTTAATCACCCCAGGTAATGCGTGTACGACGAAATCAAGAAAATGGTGAGTTTCGTTTGCAATTCAAGAAGAACAAAAATCAGTTCAATTTTCGCCTAATTCTGTGACAATTTGCATGTCCATTAAGTTACTCTTCTCCTCAATGTTTTCTATTGAGACAATATGATTCATTGTAAAAGAATAGTAATCTAAAATCAAATTAAAAGTGTCTCGAACTTTTAAGACATAAATGGATTAACAGATTGCAGTGTAAAAAGCCAAGTTATAAATAAACCGGCGGCAAATGACATATTATACAAAGAAAGTGAAAAATACTGCCGGTCAGGTATCGATAATGCTATCCGGATAATAATAATCTATAATGATTATTTGAAATATTTTGGCTTACATCTAATCTACTTTATATTACAGTAATACGAGTATCACAATTCGGTGTATTGGTCTCTTGGATTAATACCTATTTAGGAAAACATATATGGTAATATGCTTGTAGTTATAGAGTTATTCAAACTTAAATTGATCAGCTATATATGTTTAGCTAGGTAAAGTGAATATTGTTATTGAATGAGTTGTTTAGAAGTAAATTCATGCTAGAGATTATGTTAATAATTTTATCAACTGCATTTTTCTTTGCTCATAAGTTCCTCCCTTAAGTGATTTTGCTAACTGATGCAACAACAACAACAACAACAAAAAACACGAAAAAAAATATGTTTTTGACACACGTCCCTGTAAGATAACACGACCATTTCATTTAAAAAATTCATTCTCGTGATTCAACGGGAAAAAAATTCAGTAATTTATTACAGTAAACTATAAAAATAAAAAAGAACCAAATAGTCATATAAGTATTATTATTGTTATAAAGGATATAGAATGTATGAAATTAGGCAAGTCTATTTAAAGAAATTATACTATTTTATTCAACGCATTGGTAGTATGACCATTAAGTACAAAGTAATAAACTTATGAATCCAGTAAGTTTCTGTTTTGAGTATATTTAAGTCACAATGCACAATCTCTGTTGGCATAAAACAAAGATCGAGTCAAGAGTTATAATTGATTGTACAATATGTTTAACTATTAGAGGATTTCTATAAAGTTTAAAATAAAACCGATGATTATATATTCTCTGAGAAACCTGCTGAAGTGTTTCTCCGACAAATTTAATGCTAAATATGTACAGGTTATCAATAAAACTCATATCAGTTGACATGTAGTTAATCTATTATGGTAGAGAAAATACCATTTTTTGTATTAGCGCTAGTTAAAGAAATACTTTATCTTCTGTTTTCACATTGCAAGCACCGGTGTCTGATACATTTAGATGAAGAAAACTTTTTTCTTATTTTTAATTTTAATGAATTTCAACATTTGAACGTTTTGCAAGACAGAACGTATGACCAATATTTCTGTTACAGGAAATTGCGCTTCAAATTTCTGGTTGGGGGTTCTAAGACCAACTAATGGGGCCGATTTAATAACGGTGAAAGGAAACCCGATTTCAAACACTGCTAACTTTTGGGCGCAGGACCAACCTAACAATGCTGGCGGAATACAGAACTGTGTAGAAATGAGGAGCGATTTTTACTTCTTGGCAAACGATAATACCTGTTCCCAAATAAATGGTTATATTTGTCAAATAATAATATAACCAGGAATTGTGGTAAACAGATCTATCCATGATTATAAGAGCAATATGTATAATAAAACATAATTCTACCTTGATGACTACCATTGTATATGTGAATGATGATTAACTATATTTCTGTGTGACTTTGTAAATATATACTCTTGAACAGATAGATAAATATATATTGTTACGAATATCGGATTTAATTTAATTTCTTGTTTGTAATTTTTAAAAAAAAATTATTCAATTGGCTTAAATATTTAAATATTGACTAACATATTTCACTTTTGTTGAAATTTAAATTTCTCTAGTTTTTCAAATCATTTGTTCAATAGACAACCGTTTTCTAAAATGTCATTAAACGTGGAAATCTTTCTGTTACATGCTATCTTGAAACAATGTGAAATGTTTCAAAAAGATGACTGATTCAATTTGCCAGAATGAGGTAAAATCTTACCAAACTAAAACAATATAAAAAATATTGGTCTAATATTTGGTAGCTAGAATGCTTTATATTAAAGTATCACTCTCTAATCTAAAAGTAGAGTAATTCAAATGAAAATACAAGAAGAGATTGTAGTTAACTATGCTCGAATATCAGAAAGAGAAGTAGACAAATATTGCACTCGTTTTGAAAACGTTAAAGAAAACTTGAAATTGCAATGGTTACATTGGAATCAATTATGATAATTTGTACCCACTTGTTAGGCTGCTATTATTTCTAATTCTCTGTCACTTAACCAATGTAGTGACTATGATGCGATTAAGCAATGCATTTTAAAAGGTTATGGGTTAGTCACTAAAGCTTATCAGAAATTTGTTTCAGAAACTATCAAACATAATGCGAATAAACTCGTATCGAATTTGCTAAAGAAGCAACACCCGTTCACAATGATCCCTCTCAAACAGGAATACTTGAACTAATGACTTCATTATTTGATTAAGAATAAGCTCTTAGTGTTCATTAAAAGTGACTGGAGGTCGCAATTCAATGAGACATGTTCCAAAAGCAGGTAAAACTTGTCCTATATGCTCTGATTACAGGAAGGTGAACAGTGTGATAAAGACAGATCCAAATATATTACCAAGACACGATGACTATTGATGAGATCTGAAATGCCAAGTATGTCACCAAGTTTAACCTTCGGAATGAATGGAGTCTTTTCCAATTCTACCAACAAAAAGAAATAAGTAATTTCGACACTCCTGACTTACGATAGACTTTACCAATATAACGTAAAGACGTTTGCGATGTAATATCTCGCCAAGTTTTTTATTTAACGTCTCATGACTGCGATCAACTCTGGTCAACACAATCGTCATGCTTGCCTCGATTATTTTATAATTTACGACAACTGGTATGAAGCAATTATGAAATTCTTGCACAAACTCAACAGTGCCAAGGTTACAATTAATTTATGTAAAGGTGAGGTTCTGCAATGACATTGTAACTTACCTATGACATATTGTGGGATATTGGCATGGTAAACTTACATATGCAAAGGTCAATGTTATCTCTGCATTTTTTTATGTCTGCTAATAATAAGCAACTGATGCAAAATTAAGGAATGGCTGAAAACTATATAACAATTTGTGCCCATTTTGTTAAATTGCTAAACCCCTGACCAATTGTTGAGCAAGAAGAACAACTTTTGTTTGGCCAATCATTTAAATGTTCTGTTGATGCAAGTGAAGTTTAAGTTGGAGCATTCCTGATTCAAGAAGATGAAAATTGAATTAATCAAATAGTGTGTTATTTACCTTAAAGAAATGTAAGCATCAGATAAATTATTCAACAATTAAAAATAGATGTCTGGCTTTCCTATTGGCATTACAACATGTTATGTTAATCTTTCTTCGGCTATTTATTTGATTATTTCAACATAAAGAAATTCAAAGACTACTAACGTGGATTTTGTTGTTATATAATTATGAACTTGACAATAAGGAAATTAAGATAAAAGATAATTTTATAGTAAGTGCACTTTTGATCGTGAAGAAATGTTTTATTTTATGTACCTAATTTATAATTCATTATCGCACTTGTTATGTTTTTATGAAAATCAAGTTAAAAATATGGCGGAAAAAAGATATATCGCATAAATCATTCTAATTTCTTTTGAGAGAGGTTAATGTATATCTGAATTGTTTGTTTTCAAGTTATAACGTTTCTACAATTATTGCTATTATCATATAATTTTGATTATCTGATTTGGCATTGTATTCAAAACAAATTGCTTTGCCCTGATGTGATATATATTGTATGCAAACATTTATTCTTGTCATACACATTATAGTACTGATCGCGCGTACGTTGCAGGTCGAAACTCTCGATCATAAAGTGCTTAATAGTGAATGGTCCATTGCAAGAAATGCATTATGTTGGGTCTTCTTCTTATAGTACGTTTAGTGATACTTAGACGTATTACCAATTCGATTTCGATTACTGACTACCTCTTCACTAGGAGTCCTTGATGGCGTGGAGTTTATTATTTACTACATCATTCCACGATACCTGCTACTTCTGACATAGACTCTGTGACACTAGTTTAAAATCAGTATACGATATTTTAAAATCAGATGGTGAGTTTAATATGGATATTTTAGCATCGCGATGTGCTTTGTCATTACCTTTAATACCTATGAGGCTAGTGTACTAACATTATATTATATTGTGGGAGGTAATCAGCACAGTATTTTTCCCGATTCATTGTTTAATAATGGGTTTTCCAGTTTTCTATTGTGTAGTGACAGAAATGCTGACAGATCGGCAGAAAAGATGACACTTTTTAAAATATAAAACAAGTTATTTTCGATATAAAGCAGTAACAGTTAAATTTCTATTAATGTGCATGAAAAAATGGACTTGGTAACGCATGTTTTCTTGTGTTTTGTCTACTACCTTTACCACAGCCTTCTCTATATCCTTGGATCCGTCATTATGCACCATTTCATATATTTTTAACTTAGGTGAAGAGTTTATGAGAAGACGTTTGGAATATGTAGTATTTGTCTCTCAATGTCTTCCATCGTGAAACGTAACAAGTACTTATAGTTTACTTAAGTTGCCAGGGTTGTGTTTCTGAGACGAGCACTTTCTGAAATTCTGTAAAAGCAATGTTGTTTCTATCAAGGCTGGGTGATACTATAATGACAGAGGAAGGTTTGGCATTTGGTTTATTTTCGTATACATTTTGTATGTGGATTACATAATAGGGCCGTTAAAACAAGTATATAAGGGGTAGATCTTAATTTGAGAGCATACTGTGCGGTAAGAGTTTATTTACGATGTAATAAAGGTAGTTTGTTTGTTTCACAAGGGAATTTCTTAAATGATCTTAAGTCGAGTCTTATTCATGGGTGATGAATTGGACCAAAAATCTTCAAATATGACTTCCTATCTGAGCCATTAACAACAAAACCATAATTCAGTTGAAGCGATAAAACGTTCTTTATAAATTGAGTACTACATTTCTATCAGTACCCCAATCAGTGTGCGCTGTTATGTTAAGAATGTTTAGCGATTTCAATCACTTAACCTTGAAGTTCTTTCAGTGTGGAATAAACGTCAGTTTTATTTCAAAGATAGCACATCAAAGTTCCTGTCCTCTACAAATGGAAAACTGTTGAATCTAACATAATCCAATGATGACAAATACAATCATATGTATGATATTTAATCACACCTTTGACACCCGTCACGTATGCCAGTTTATATAATGACCATATTCTCAGAAAAGTTTTGGATAGAATGGAAATAAATAAAATAAGCAAAATACATTTCATCTTTTAACTGTATACTAGCGTATGTCAATGTATAAAATACACGTGTTACGCCTTAGACTACGAGGTTTCCATCGATTTCCAGGAGCACCTGTTTGCGGTATGAACTATACGTAATTTCTCAAGTTACTCAATATTTTATCGTTTTGTAGTAAGTGTATTGAATTCTCACTGGACATATCTGACCAACACCGTTGCTGGGTGTTGACATTCCACTCCAGATATCAACGCTTCTAACCATTGCTAGTATAGGTAGATACTTCTACGCCTCAGTATCAACACTAAATTTTATATCAATATGCTCTCTAATGTAAGCAATATTTTTCACATTATCACACTGTAAGCGTGGTCATGTATATTTAGTCTTATATTGCACACTGTTCAACAATTAATGTTAACATTGAAATGTAAATACTTTATGTCTTATTATCGGGGTGACATTAACTTAGACCCATAACTCAGCCAAACATCCATGATGATATTGATTGGCTGCTTAATGACAGATATCACCTAGTCATTAAAACAAAAACAAGTCCGCAGACAATTGTGTTTGCATGTTTGTCTTCTTCTTCAATGTGAGCCAAGAGGTCAGACAAAATGATCAATCAAATTATCAACGTCACCATCGACTGGAACATTTAGTAGCGGTTTGTTGGTTTAGACAAGTAGTGTAAACCGACATGGAAGTACGGGATACAAAATGACCTGCACGATCTGAATCCACAAGGCAGTCATCCCTCTTTCATTTCATATGTTCAAGACATGAATAGGCTCTACGCCCTCAGATATGCACGTGCACGAGATAGGTGTGCCTCATAGAATTTTATCTGATATGCTTTGCAGGATCAAATTAAATAGCACCATCAAGTGTTTGGCAACTGGCTTCGATTGCTCCTTATTCATTGATGATTTTTAAATATGTTATCGATCAAAGCACATATATACAAATGAAAGACAACAACAAAATGTCAATAAGCTTCAAAATTCGGCTAGAGCTAACAGTTTAAAATGTTCAAAATCAATCACGGTATGCCTGCATTTGTGTCAGTTACGAAGACATCAAGATAAACGGAACAACTTTCCATGTTTTTGAGGAAGCAAAGACTTAGGAGTATTATCTTTGACGAAAAAAAAGACTTTTATTTCACATATTAAGAACTTGAAAGTTAAATGCTTGAAATCTCTATATCTACACAGAATACATACATACATACATACATACATACATACATACATACATACATACATACATACATACATACATACATACATACATACATACATACATACATACATGCAAGTCAGATGGACTTGGTTCTATATGGCTGGATGATCGTAAATGCAGAAGAAGAGACGCTAGTAGCCTATTAAAGTGCATCGATAGTAGCAATGTAGGGTAAAGAAAACTGTATACTTTGTTAAGATGTCGTTGTCTCTATTTGTTACTGATATACAAAAGTGTCAAATGGGGACATTTGCGTTACAATAAATAATTGGTTACACAATAACTACAGTATACCATATATATTGTAAATGCGCTTCTAGACCAGCCAGAGATCTAGTAATAATGATGACATATTGCAAAATAAAGCGCATTGCACATAAATGCAAAATAAGATTATTATCCCAAAATATAGATTGTGACTAAATTGTCTCTATATTAATCGGACATGCGTAGCCTGTGATAGTCAACCAATATCCTTATAAACTTATAATGCATTTTATTCTCTTTTATCTGACACTATTGTGAACCTAGCACGGCATCAATCCACTAAATGTGTTTTGGGGTTTGTTTCTCCATTTTGATGTAATAGGTGAATGCATGAAAAATATAGATTATGAATAAATTGTCTCTATATTAATCCGCCATGCGTAGTCTGTGATAGCCAAACGAAATCCTAATAAACTTATAATGAACTGTATCATCTTTTATCTGACACTATTGTGATGCTACCCCGGTAACAAACCATTAAATATGTTATTGTATTTTGATGTAATAGGTGAATGCATGATCTATTAATTTGCTAATAAAAGAATAACATCATATTTATATAATCACATTTGTTTATTTGTTTTCATAAATCACAAAACGTTTCTATGAAAGAGCAATATATACGCAATCCAAAAGATGAAAGATTCATCTTTTCTATCTTGAAAACATGAAGACACACAATGACAGAAAATAAACTTCAATCGAAGAAAGCCTTAGATGTCTGTCTTTCTTATTATCAATCTGTTTTTATTAGACATTATTTTAGTGACCCGCTCACGATAGGCCATTTGATTCTACAAGGAGCAGAATTCAGAAACGTACTACGCCTTTTCACAATTTCGCTATGGTCTGTTAGGTGAAATAATGGATCTGGGATCCAGTTCGGTAGAATACGATTTCTCTATTCTGTATGATAATTTTATCTGATTGACAATATTTATAATAATAATTTAAATTTGTATTATCGTGTATTTTCTCATATATTCCAGAGATAGTACTTTTGATCTGTCTCTGATATGAATACATATCTGTGTATGTGAAACTACATCAAAAACATGGATAATGAAAATAACGTGTTTATCCAATCGAGGGCATCACAATTAGAGAATAGCAAATCAATATTGTCTGCATATTGTCAAGCATATATTTCGAACGGCGGACAGTTATTAATAGTTGTGTCACGATATTTTAATTTTTTCTGCCTTTCTATTGTTATGTATCAGTGCAAGGTAAGTTAAAATAAAGTAGTCATAAGAGAAATTGTCCATTGGATGACAGCTACTTCCGGATCATTGCTACATAGTTACATACATACTTACATACACACGGAACTCTCTGACGCAACTGTTATATAGTTGTATAGGTAATTTAGCATAATCCCTTGGCATTGGTATTTTCACTTCCTTCTGTACTTCCAGGAACGTTTCAGATTAACACATATGAAGTGTCAGCAATAGGGTCGATCAGTCTATTATTACTAGTTTGTATATACTATTGCAAACTACATAGCTAAAGTATGGTAAATTGTGGAAAAGAGACCTTATTGAAAAATCTGAAAACACGTAATCATTTGAACACTATTTCATATTTGCATCTAAATAATAAGCACGCGGATGCATGCATGCATCCATGCATGTATGTATGTATGTATGTATGTATGTATGTATGTATGTATGTATGTATGTATGTATGTATGTATGTATGTATGTATGTATGTATGTATGTATGTATGTATGTATGTATGTATGTATTGTTACGTGTATTTGATTCGGGTCATTTCTTGTGTATTTTAATTGTTTGTTTGTCAGATTCAAATTTGAAATTTTAAGATTAAGATTCATTCATTGGGAGATATTATTTTTAGAAAGTGGGATCACATGTACTCTTAAGAATAAACACCAGGTGTTGACCTCATTTTTGACCTGGCTTCAGAATTGTAAACAATCTTTCAAAATGATTGGATTGTTCCAAGGACATTATGGAGCTTTGTTATAAACATCTTTCTATTTTTAGTTGGTTCATACGGTGTGTATGTGATTTATTTAACGTAAATTTGTTCTATAAGATTCTAGAAGATCATGTGATCCCTTTCTTGTTTACGTAAAAACAGGTATAAATTATGTTTCGGAGCGAACTATTGAGTAGAACTTGGGCTGTAATAATATTAAGTTCTGTCGTTTTGAGTTATTTTAAATTACCTTGTTTTGGAAATTATTTCAATCGTTTGGATCAAGAGGATTTATTTTGTTATTTATCTAGAAAAGAATTGTCCTCATAGAATTTATTACAACGGACATCATCACAAGCAATATGTAGAAGAACAGATCGCATAATTACTTCAGGTATTCGTGTAGAATACAAATCATTCGCTGAGAAAAAGATGATGAGTTGACATGATGTCGATATGCTATGGTGTTATGGATAAGGAATACTTTGATAGATTTCAATCTCATATCTTAAAGGTACACGAATATAATATTATTATATTGATCTAATGGCGCTACAGAGGTGAACTGTGTAAAATAACACTGTTGATAAATAATCAGTTATATATTCTTACAACAAGAACAATTGCCGTTACAGCCATTTTCCAGATATTTTCACATATGCAGTACCAAAACCATTACCTGATGAAGAAGAAAATTACGGTAAAGGACTCGACGTCTTTGATTTTGTGTTTGCAGTTAGACATTTCTTTACAAAAAAGTAATGGATTCTGACTGCAGTGATTAGGAATCAAATTGCGCAGAATCGGTGTTAAATCGGGCCACCATTTATGCTAACATTGATATTAATTAGTTTCAACTTGTACATTAATATCGTTTCAGTTTTATACACTTGTAAAAGCAATGAATGCATTCGCGAAACGAATTTTAAAACCCAACCCAACAAATACGTACTGAATTTACACTTTCTCTTCGGATATACACTTGACAACGCCCAACGAAGTGTCACTGATGTGGATTTGCCCAGGGTTGCCAAAAAAATGAGAGAGCTTCTGATTTTTGAAAAAAGGAAATGAAATGCATGTATTATTCAATATGTTTACAAAGCCGATATTCGAACAGGCAATATTTGGACATACAGATCACCTACAGACTTCGATTGTAGATATAAAAATGCAAATAATTTGCTGATGGACGATGATTTGACAAGGGGTCGATATGCTTTGGTGTTTTGGATAGGGAATACTTTGATAGATTTTTAACTTCATATCTTAAAGGTCCAAGAGTATAGATGGTATCATATTGATCGAATGGCAATACAAGATGAATTGTGTAGAATAACAATATTGATAAATAATTAGCAACAAGAACACCTGCCGTTAAAGACACGCGTTTTTAAGATATTTCTAATCGGGCCACCAGTAATGCTAACATTTATAGTATTTAGTTTCCACGTGTCAATGAATATCGTTTATGTTTTATTCACTGATTTGATTAGCACCACTATGGTGCTAGGCACCGAAATAGTACAGTCACAAGAAGCTTAAATATTCATCATAGCTTTTCTCTAATAGTATGACCACTGTATCAAAAAAGAGTATATAAGTGTTTATTGCAACTAATCAACGACAGCATCGCGTTATTAATAGAAGGACTATGGTGTATTCTAACTAAATGTTACCGACCCGATAAAATAATCAAGAATGAGCTACTACAACTAAGGAAGAAATAATGAAGAATGCGCTACTCACGAAATAGAAACTAGTTGAGTGATCGTGTAAGGTATATGCAGAATCGGAGCACCAACCGTTGCTGAATGTTGCATGAATAAGGACTGTGACAACTAGTAAGCATACGTCAATCAGAAATATTTTTCTATTAATAAGTTGTATTCGTTAGCATCACACATATAATAGCATGGCTGCGATCGACGCCTTGTTGGTGGAAATGAAATCCAGCCTCGACTAAGAGCGCATATGCGATATTGGGAAAAACCAAACCAGGTAATGGATTTGCAAGAGGTTAACATCTGAAAACTTTTATCCAGGTTTTACAGTTCGCTTAAAGTTCAGAATTTGAAGACATTTCCGTAACTCGTATACATTTATTATGCTATCGAGTGACTGACAATATAACTCTTGCAATAGCGATTTTGTTGGCAATTGATCACGGTCAGAGCTTTTGCATAGTATTACTCTGGGGCCTGTTGGAAACGTTTATGAATTAAAATGTGAGGGTGTCATTATATACATTGTGCTGTGAGGACAATGTCTTGATGTGTGAAGGTTTGTATATCTACATCAGTAAAAATAAACATAAAAAACAATATTGTAACACACGAACATGTCTTGTATTGGCATGAGATGCAACGCAAGGCAAACAGGGTTCCTCTACTTAATCGCCTCTCACGACACGTAGTTATGACATATTGGGCCTATTATGCAATAGCGGTCCTGCAGAGGGTACGTAATTAAGGTAGATACCCAAAATAAACTGTCATCAGAGAAAGACAATTGTATTGGCATGAGATAGAGTGGATAATAACATAAATTTGTAGCCCCCACTAAACTAAAGACAGCTAACTCTGCAGACACACACAAATGTTTCAGTAGATTGGTTACGTCCCTTGGTTTCACAGAAACAAATAATAAAATTGATGCATGCAATTGGTTGCACTTCTAGGCAGGCCTTAAAGACAATCTATAAACGTTAATGTGATGAAATGGAGGCAGTCAAGTTTCAACGTTTTATACTGATACTTGCAAAGAGTTACTCTTGGTGTTTGGTCATTTGTATGTTAAATATCTTTCAATGGTAAACATTACAATTCATGTTTTTTTTAAATAAAAAGCACATATTCATGTTAAACTTATGGATATATTAATATCAATTTCCTTTATTTACCTCAGGTGACGCGTGATGTTTTTAGATCGTTGCCATGATGCTCGCATAATCGAATTTATGGGAATATAATAGCAATTTTTCATTGTCTTTAAACGTTTTACTCCTTCTGTCACATCCGTCATTTAATACTGCAGAGTAATCATCACACCATTTTTAATACGTGTTAAGATATGTTTTGTCTCTTATATATATATATATATATATATATATATATATAACAGGTGCATGTAAAATGTAAAACATTATTATTGTACTCAACATTGGCAATGTTAAATTCCATTGCATTTACTGAAGCTTAACAATTCGATCGATGGATACCATCCCTACGATATCAAACATGCTATTTATGAATGGCATTATGAGGCCATTGGAGAATTGGGAAAATGGTGTTTTCTTTTTGTACATACATACGTTTTCACTTGCATTGAAAGAGAGACTATCACTCATACATACATACGCTGTATGAAAATGGTATAAAAAAGACATCCATGAACATCCAACTACATCTTGAAAAATATGTTCAAAGATTGGAATGAAAAGTATGGGGAAGTTGAGGAAGATAAAATGCACCAGTATCATGATAATATTTGCCTATATTGTCAGAAATACCAACATCGATACAGAAAAACGGCTCAGCAAATAGCGATTAGTACTGGTATTGTTTGGAAACTGAGATGCACCATGTCAGATCAAGTAACTAACACCTGTTTACAATTAAAATACTGGGATTCCCGTTTTGCTCTATAAATAGTTATTTTGGTTGTTACGTCATTATATATTTGCCAATTCTTCTCCAATCGAAATTTACTACGGATATGATGGATTATCTGGCGTAATTATTTTTTTTGAGACAAAGATGAATTGTTAAATAAATAATATAGAAACGGTTATAATCATTTCAATAAGCCACTATTGCTTTAAATTAGTCATTGTAAAAAGACAAGGTCAGTAATTCTTCAATAAAAAATCATGCCTTTTGGACTCCTCAGCGCATCGCTCTATCGGTGTATGGCACACGCATTTGTGTTAAATGGCATTAACACTTTTCTTCATATATTGGAAATGCCTTAGCAAAATGCACTTGTTTTCATATTTGTATTTGACATATCCAACATTTAATAGAAACTTAGACACGAATATATCTCAGCTGTTTATTTTATACAAGTGAATTATTAGTATGCAATATAGGAGAATATCGAATGTTCAAGTATTTCAGTAAAGCATGCGAATCAATGAAATGTAATTACTGCATGTACAAGATCCATATGTATCATAGTTTTGTCTATACACTATTCGCTTTTTGTATTTCCAGGACAAGTAATCGTTATCTAAAACATTCAAAATACGCATTTGTTTTCAATTCATGGGTCCAAAATATGGCGCACAAGTTGTGAAAACAAGTTATTAGCCTTTTTCCCACAGAGCATAGCGAAATTGTGAAAAGGCGTAGTACGTTTCTGAATTCTTCTCCTTGTAGAATCAAATGACCTATCGTGAGCGGATCACTAAAATAATGTCTAATAAAAATAGATTGATAATAAGAAAGACAGACATCTAAGGCTTTCTTCGATTGGAGTTTTTTTTCTGTCATTGTGTGTCTTCATGTTTTCAAGATAGTAAAGATGAATCTATCATCTTTTGCATTGCGTATATATTGCTCTTTCATAGAAACGTTTTGTGATTTATGAAAACAAATAAACAAATGTGATTATATAAATACGATGTTATTCTTTTAATAGTAAATTAATAGATCATGCATTCACCTATTACATCAAAATACAATAACATATTTAATGGTTTGTTACCGGGGTAGCATCACAATAGTGTCAGATAAAAGATGATACAGTTCATTATAAGTTTATTAGGATTTCGTTTGGCTATCACAGACTACGCATGGCGGATTAATATAGAGACAATTTGGTCACAATCTATATTTTTCATGCATTCACCTATTACATCAAAATGGAGAAACAAACCCCAAAACACATTTAGTGGATTGATGCCGTGCTAGGTTCACAATAGTGTCAGAAAAAAGAGAATAAAATGCATTATAAGTTTATAAGGATATTGGTTGACTATCTATCACAGGCTACGCATGTCGGATTAATATAGAGACAATTTAGTCACAATCTATATTTTGGGATAATAATCTTAGTTTGTATTTATGTGCAATGCGCTTTATTTTGCAATATGTCATCATTATTACTAGATCTCTGGCTGATCTAGAAGCGCATTTACGATATATATGGTATACTGTAGTTATTGTGTAACCAATTATTTATTGTAACGCAAATGTTCCCATTTGACACTTTCGTATATCAGTAACAAATAGAGACAACGACATCTTAACGATGTATACAGTTTTCTTTACCCTACATTGCTACGATCGATGCACTTTAATAGGCTACTAGCGTCTCTTCTTCTGCATTTACGATCATCCAGCCATATAGAACCAAGTCCCTCTGACTTGCATGCATGTATGTATGTATGTATGTATTTTGTGTAGATCTAGAGATTTCAAGCATTTAACTTTTAAGTTCTTAATGTGTGAAATAAAAGTCTTTTTTTCGTCAAAGATAATACTCCTAAGTCTTTGCTTCCTCAACAACATGGAAAGTTGTTCCGTTTATCTTGATGTCTTCGTAACTGACACAAATGCAGGCATACCGTGATTGATTTCGAACATTTTAAACTGTTAGCTCTAGCCGAATTTTGAAGCTTATTGACATTTTGTTGTTGTCTTTCATTTGTATATATGTGCTTTGATCGATAACATATTTAAAAATCATCAATGAATAAGGAGCAATCGAAGCCAGTTGCCAAACACTTGATGGTGCTATTTAATTTGATCCTGCAAAGCATATCAGATAAAATTCTATGAGGCACACCTATCTCGTGCACGTGCATATCTGAGGGCGTAGAGCCTATTCATGTCTTGAACATATGAAATGAAAGAGGGATGACTGCCTTGTGGATTCAGATCGTGCAGGTCATTTTGTATCCCGTACTTCCATGTCGGCTTACACACCTTGTCTAAACCAACAAACCGCTACTAAATGTTCCAGTCGATGGTGACGTTGATAATTTGATTGATCATTTTGTCTGACCTCTTGGCTCACATTGAACAAGAAGACAAACATGCAAACACAATTGTCTGCGGACTTGTTTTTGTTTTAATGACTAGGTGATATCTGTCATTAAGCAGCCAATCAATATCATCATGGATGTTTGGCTGAGTTATGGGTCTAAGTTAATGTCACCCCGATAATAAGACATACAGTATTTACATTTCAATGTTAACATTAATTGTTGAACAGTGTGCAGTATAAGACTAAATATACATGACCACGCTTACAGTGTGATAATGTGAAAAATATTGCTTACATTAGAGAGCATATTGATATAAAATTTAGTGTTGATACTGAGGCGTAGAAGTATCTACCTATACTAGCAATGGTTAGAAGCGTTGATATCTGGAGTGGAATGTCAACACCCAGCAATGGTGTTGGTCAGATATGTCCAGTGAGAATTCAATACACTTACTACAAAACGATAAAATATTGAGTAACTTGAGAAATTACGTATAGTTCATACCGCAAACAGGTGCTCCTGGAAATCGATGGAAACCTCGTAGTCTAAGGCGTAACACGTGTATTTTATACATTGACATACGCTAGTATACAGTTAAATGATGAAATGTATTTTGCTTATTTTATTCATTTCCATTCTATCTAAATCTTTTCTGAGAATATGGTCATTATATAAACTGGCATACGTGACGGGTGTCAAAGGTGTGATTAAATATCATACATATGATTGTATTTCTCATCATTGGATTATGTTAGATTCAACAGTTTTCCATTTGTAGAGGACAGGAACTTTGATGTGCTATCTTTGAAATAAAACTGACGTTTATTCCACACTGAAAGAACTTCAAGGTTAAGTGATTGAAATCGCTAAACATTCTTAACATAACAGCGCACACTGATTGGGGTACTGATAGAAATGTATTACTCAATTTATAAAGAACGTTTTATCGCTTCAACTGAATTATGGTTTTGTTGTTAATGGCTCAGATAGGAAGTCATATTTGAAGATTTTTGGTCCAATTCATCACTCATCAATAAGACTCGATTTAAGATCATTTAAGAAATTCCCTTGTGAAACAAACAAACTACCTTTATGACATCGTAAATAAACTCTTACCGTACAGTATGCTTTCAAATTAAGATCTAACCCTTATATACTTGTTTTAACGGTCCTATTTTGTAATCCACATACAAAAATGTATACGAAAATAAACCAAATGCCAAACCTTCCTCTGTCATTATAGTATCACCCAGCCTTGATAGAAACAACATTGATTTTACAGAATTTCAGAAAGTGCTCGTCTCAGAAACACAACCCTGGCAACTTAAGTAAACTATAAGTACTTGTTACGTTTCACGATGGAAGACATTGAGAGACAAATACTACATATTCCAAACGTCTTCTCATAAACTCTTCACCTAAGTTTAAAATATATGAAATGGTGCATAATGACGGATCCAAGGATATAGAGAAGGCTGTGGTAAAGGTAGTAGACAAAACACAAGAAAACTTGCGTTACCAAGTTCATTTTTTCATGCAAATTTATAGAAATTTAACTGTTACTGCTTTATATCGAAAAGAACTTGTTTTATATTTTAAAAAGTGTCATCTTTTCTGCCGATCTGTCAGCATTTCAGTCACTACACAATAGAAAACTGGAAAACCCATTATTAAACAATGAATCGGGAAAAATACTGTGCTGATTACCTCCCACAATATAATATAATGTTAGTACACTAGCCTCATAGGTATTAAAGGTAATGACAAAACACATCGCGATGCTAAAATATCCATATTAAACTCACCATCTGATTTTAAAATATCGTATACTGATTTTAAACTAGTGTCACAGAGTCTATGTCAGAAGTAGCAGGTATCGTGGAATGATGTAGTAAATAATAAACTCCACGCCATCAAGGACTTCTAGTGAGGAGGTAGTCAGTAATCGAAATCGAATTGGTAATACGTCTAAGTATCACAAAATGTACTATAAGAAGAAGACCCAACATAATGCATTTCTTGCAATGGACTATTCACTATTAAGCACTTTATGATCGAGAGTTTCGACCTGCAACGTACGCGCGATCAGTACTATAATGTGTATGACATGAATAAATGTTTGCATACAATATATATCACATCAGGTCAAAGCAATTTGTTTTGAATACAATAGATAATCAAAATTATATGATAATAGCAATAATTGTAGAAAAGTTATAACTTGAAAACAAACAATTCAGATATAGATTAACCTCTCTCAAAAGAAATTAGAATGATTTATGCGATATATCTTTTTTCCACCATATTTTTAACTTGATTTTCATAAAAACATAACAAGTGAGATAATGAATTATAAATTAGGTACATAAAATAAGACATTTCTTCACAATCAAAAGTGCACTTACTATAAAATTATCTTTTATCTTAATTTCCTTATTGTCAAGTTCATAATTATATAACAACAAAACCTACGTTAGTAGTCTTTGAATTTCTTTATGTTGAAATAATCAAATAAATAGCCGAAGAAAGATTAACATAACATGTTGTAATGCCAATAGGAAAGCCAGACATCTATTTTTAATTGTTGAATAATTTATCTGATGCTTACATTTCTTTAAGGCAAATAACACACTATTTGATTAATTCAATTTTCATCTTCTTGAGTCAAGAAAGCTCCAACTTAAACTTCACTTGCATCAACAGAACATTTAAATGATTGGCCAAACAAAAGTTGTTCTTCTTGCTCAACAATTGGTCAGGGGTTTAGCAATTTAACAAAATGGGCACAGATTGTTATATAGTTTTCAGCCATTTCTTAATTTTGCATCAGTTGCTTATTATTAGCAGACATAAAAAATGCAGAGATAACCTTGACCTTTGCATATGTAAGTTTACCATGTCAATGTCCCACAATATGTCATAGGTAAGTAACAATATCATTGCAGAACCTCACCTTTACATAAATTAATTGTAACCTTGACACTGGTGAGTTTGTGCAAGAATTTCAGAATTGCTTCATACCAGTTGTCGTAAATTATAAAATAATCGAGGCAAGCATGACGATTGTGTTGACCAGAGTTGATCGCAGTCATGAGACGTTGAATAAAAAACTTGGCGAGATATTACATCGCAAACGTCTTTACGTTATATTGTAAAGTCTATCGTAAGTCAGGAGTGTCGAAATTACTTATTTCTTTTTGTTGGTAGAATTGGAAAAGACTCCATTCATTCCGAAGGTTAAACTTGGTGACATACTTGGCATTTCAGATCTCATCAATAGTCATCGTGTCTTGGTAATATATTTGGATCTGTCTTTATCACACTGTTCACCTTCCTGTAATCAGAGCATATAGGACAGGTTTTACCTGCTTTTGGAACATGTCTCATTGAATTGCGACCTCCAGTCACTTTTTAATAAACACTAAGAGCTCATTCTTAATCAAATAATGTAGTCATTAGTTCAAGTATTCCTGTTTGAGAGGGATCATTATGAACGGGTGTTGCTTCTTTAGCAAATTCGATACGAGTTTATTCGCATTATGTTTGATAATTTCTGAAACAAATTTCTGATAAGCTTTAGTGACTAACCCATAACCTTTTAAAATGCATTGCTTAATTGCATCATAGTCACTACATTGGTTAAGTGACAGAGAATTAGAAATAATAGCAGCCTAACAAGTGGGTGCAAATTATCATAATTGATTCCAATGTAACCATTGCAATTTCAAGTTTTCTTTAACGTTTTCAAAACGAGTGCAATATTTGTCTACTTCTCTTTCTGATATTCGAGCATAGTTAACTACAATCTCTTCTTGTATTTTCATTTGAATTACTCTACTTTTAGATTAGAGAGTGATACTTTAATATAAAGCATTCTAGCTACCAAATATTAGACCAATATTTTTTTATATTGTTTTAGTTTGGTAAGATTTTACCTCATTCTGGCAAATTGAATCAGTCATCTTTTTGAAACATTTCACATTGTTTCAAGGTAGGATGTAACAGAAAGATTTCCACGTTTAATGACATTTTAGAAAACGGTTGTCTATTGAACAAATGATTTGAAAAACTAGAGAAATTTGAAATTTAAATTTCAACAAAAGTGAAATATGTTAGTCAATATTTAAATATTTAAGCCAATAGAATAATTTTTAAAAAAATTTACAAACAAGAAATTAAATTAAATCCGATATTCGTAACAATATATATTTATCTATCTGTTCAAGAGTATATATTTACAAAGTCACACAGAAATATAGTTAATCATCATTCACATATACTATGATAGTCATCAAGGTAGAATTATGTTTTTATTCTACATATAGCTCTTATAATCATGGATAGATCTGTTTACCACAATTCCTGGTTATATTATTATCTGACAAATATAACCATTTATTTTGGAACAGATTTCATCGATGGCCAAGAAGTCAAAATCGCTCCTCATTTGTACACAGCTCACCATTCCGGCAGGATTGTCAGGTTCTCCCGGAACCCATAAGTCAGCCGTGTTTGGAATCGGGTCTCCATTCACCGTTATAAAATTGGCCCTATTAGCTGCTCTTATAACCCCCAACCAGAAATTTGTAGCGCAAATTCCTGTAACAAACATTGGTTATACGTTCTGTCTCTTCAATGCAAAACGCTAAAACGTTGAAATTCATTAAAATTAAAAATAAGAAAAAAAGGTTTTCTTCATCCAAATGTATCAGACCCCGGTGCTTTTAATGTGAAAACAGAAGATAAAGTATTTCTTTAACCAGCGCTAATACAAAAATGGTATTTTCTCTACCATTAAACATTAACTACATATCAACTGATGTGATTTTTATTGATAACCTGTACATATTTAGCATTAAATTTGTCGGAGAAACACTTCAGCAGGTTTCTCAGAGAATATATAATCATCGGTTTTATTTTAAACTTTATAGAAATCCTCTAATAGTTAAACATATTGTACAATCAATTATAACTCTTGACTCGATCTTTGTTTTATGCCAACAGAGATTGTGCATTGTGACTTAAATATACTCAAAACAGAAACTTACTGGATTCATAAGTTTATTACTTTGTACTTAATGGTCATACTACCAATGCGTTGAATAAAATAGTATAATTTCTTTAAATAGACTTGCCTAATTTCATACATTCTATATCCTTTATAACAATAATAATACTTATATGACTATTTGGTTCTTTTTTATTTTTATAGTTTACTGTAATAAATTACTGAATCTTTTCCGGTTGAATCACGAGAATGAATTGTTCAAATGAAATGGTCGTGTTATCTTACAGGGACGTGTGTCAAAAACATATTTTTTTCGTGTTTTTTGTTGTTGTTGTTGTTGTTGCATCAGTTAGCAAAATCACTTATGGGAGGAACTTATGAGCCAAGAAAAATGCAGTTGATAAAATTATTAACATAATCTCTAGCATGAATTAACTTCTAAACAACTCATTCAATAACAATATTCACTTTACCTAACTAAACATATATAGCTGATCAATTTAAGTTTGAATAACTCTATAACTACACGCATATTACCATATATGTTTTCCTAAATAGGTATTAATCCAAGAGACCAATACACCGAATTGTGATACTCGTATTACTGTAATATAAAGTAGATTAGATATACGCCAAAATATTTCAAATAATCATTATCGATTATTATTATCCGGATAGCCTTATCGATACCTGACCGGCAGTATTTTTCACTTTCTTTGTATAATATGTCATTTGCCGCCAGTTTATTTATAACTTGGCTTTTTACACTGCAATCTGTTAATCCATTTATGTCTTAAAAGTTCGAGACACTTTTAATTTGATTTTAGATTACTATTCTTTTACAATGAATCATATTGTCTCAATAGAAAACATTGAGGAGAAGAGTAACTTAATGGACATGCAAATCAAGATTGCTAGCATTTTAAATGTTTCGATAATAATTGCACTTTGTAAGAATACACCACAGTCCTGGCACGCTAATGTTCTGGAAGGAAAAGAAATCCATTGACCTAGTTATTGTATATTCGACTTTGTCCTCCTCTTTTTGTAATTTAACTTTCTTATAGCTACGAGGATAAAGTCAACGATTACCAAGTGACTCAATATAATATCATCCCTAGTATCTTGTAAACAATGCAAATGCTACAACTTACCCAACAGTTGTAAACTAATACGAATGTCATACAGACAGAGGCGCAGTATTGGTTGCCAAAATGCAATAATTCCTGCATTTAACCATTCTTAAGAATAACCGGTTGAATGTTATCCAGTTTAGTATTCTTTGGTTAATTTTGTCATAGTCATAAAGACAGAAGTGGAGTATTTTTTGCCGAAACATTTTCGATAAATCTGGACATTCAGTCCCATACAAGAAGCGCTTTAATACAGCTTGTCGTCTGCAGATCGCTTCATATATTTCTATTTTGGCACAAACTTTATAGTGTATTAGACAAGCCTGATCATTTTACCGGCAATTAAATGCGCTTGGTCTCTGAAAAACTGGTAGTTGCATTCGGAGGGCGCCAATAGGTCACCTCCTTCCGCTTGACATGCTACCCGTGCATTAACCCAGTCCTTGCAATCATTGGCCTCGTATCGATAACAGAATCTCCCACACGATTCTTCGTACAAGAAATATCCTGCTGGACATGCTGGAGATAAGATGAACATAGGTAGATAGTAAAGAAACAAGTCTATCGCAGCCAACCATGTACAACTGCTTTTCTGAACTTTTAAGCAAGCAACCAAAATTAATAATAAAGAGTTTTAAAAATCTACAATTACTTCCATGGTAACCATTTAAAGACAATTATATCAACTGTAGTGGAAGTAACATATATATTTGTAACCAAGTCAACATTATTACCATTTGTTTGTTTTCTAAATTGCTTCGAACCTACATTATTACTTTCGTAGGAAAATTTCGTGAGATTTTCAAAAAGCAATTTCTAATGTTTTAAAGAAGGAAATCGTGAGGTTATGTATGCCCGCGTTACTGTTTTACGCCCTAGAGTGTGAATGTGTGTATATGTGTGTGCGTGTGTTACTTTAACCTTGCATTGCAGATGTTAGTCCTACAACAGAAGTTTATTTTACCGGAATAATAAGTATAAAACATTGTATTGTTATGGTAAACTTAAACAACATTTTCCTTTTTTAAAAACTAATGTGATACATGCATATATGGATTACACTAGCTGTGATCTATACGGACCAGATACATTCCAGTAAGATACCACTCAACCTGTGCTGTCATCTGTTATTTTGAAAGTGAATGATTTTTCCAAAGGTTTATGTCTTACTGTTACATATTTATTGTGATCAATGAATATTACCGACTGATACAATTTAAGTCAAAACCAAGATATAATAAATCAATAATAATAGTTCAGAGAAGCTTTTTCATCTACGACAACCAAACAAAAAATTAAAAAAGGCAAGTGTCAGTTATACATTATTTACAGTATGCTTCCAACACTAATTGCAACTCATGTCAAATTCATGTCACGTTTTGTTTCTTTTATTTGACATAAAACATATAAACTTTTAAAAGTACTATTATTCACGGAATGATCTTGACAATAATATATATAATTAATGAATTATGAATGCATTTATCATATGTTTATTAAATTTTGTATTGTTAACTAAGTAAGCACTTGATATAAATGTAAAATGTTAGACAATAACCATGATAGTTCGTTAACTATCCAATCAAACAGTCTCTTAGAAAACGACACAAGGGACATGGACATCAAAATCAAACTCTTTAGAATAGTAACGTTTGTAAATAAGTATCAAATTTACTATTAGAACATTACACAGTTGCGCGTAACAGATTATCTTTCTAAACTACTTATAGGCCACATTGAAAACTGGATTTTACATCCAAATAACTTATTTGTTTTTCAAACATATTTCAAATTAAAAAAGAAATTCGATCGAAGGTCTTAAAACTTAGTACGTCCTCATCCTACATGAAATAGTACACTTCAGATTGCCATATATGGTATTTATATGACGTGTACAACTAGTCTACTTCTATCATTCATCAAGTTAAATCATCTTAGCAAGGACAACACGTACAAAAATACAATCTTTTAATAATGTGTTTCCTCTCTACAAGAATATCTATATCCAAGGATTGATTATGTCGATTTTGTTTAAGGAATCTTTAGTTAGTTAATATTGCATGTTGGGAAATGCATGCAGGCAAAGAGATGCAAAATCCCACATACCCCGATGCTTAATTAGCCGTAGGAATATTTATTCTTTACATAACCGACAATGACACTATTCTTTCTCAAAATATAATGCTATTTAATTGTGTGATGTCAAAGTTATTAAGAATTATGTTTTTTTTACTTAAGTTCGTAGGCAAATACGTATGTTGAATGTTGAATGTAATAACCTGTTGCCTTTACTAATACGACTTCAAAACAAACATAATAGAACAATTGTTTTGGTGGCTAGAACAGTGTATTGTGTGTGCTTGTAAGAGTATAAGAGAGACATGAAGGAAAAAAGGATATGAAGGTTCACCTAGGGCTGACGTGGATGTACTTTGAGATTGCGTCTTAGTTGTACTTTGGGCTAGCGTCCCAGTTGCAATTTGGGCTAGGGTCGTAGATGTAATTCGTCTTGGCGTGGTAGGTCTAATATTTCTCTGACCAAGAAGGTTTTGAAACAATATTACAACAATTCGGGCCAAGGCTGAAAATGAAGACACATGTCGAAAATAACCATCTTCCGTACTGACAGAAGTCATGAAAAACAAACGAAATGCAGAGTATTACAAACTAGCCAATAATAAAAAAGATATATACTAATAATAATGAGGACCTTGTATAGCGCATAATCTTTCGAAGCTCTAAGCTCTTTACACCAGCTATAATGATATGACTACACAACTGAAAAGCAAATGACGAAAACAATGAAATTAGAAAACAAAGACAATGCTGAAAACATATAAGATACAAAACATTATTAAGTCTCTAACAAAATTATGTTTTTTTCCATCTGATTGCCTATTAATCGATCTTTTAAGTATAAAAAGCGTCGGTTAGGCGAACGTACGAACCCAAAATTGTATATCTTGCAGATACAAGTAACAGAAAACATCACTAGAAACGATGAAATGATTATCAAAGAGAATTTGAATCTCAGAGAATTAGCACAATCATGATTTACAATAAATAGCTCAAATAAACTTTAAGTAAAATAGTCGGGCAAAAATTCCCACAAATTCAGAGAAAACTTTATTTTTTTTATTTTTCCAGACAATTATATAAATATCGAACGTAAAATACACCTACCTACCTACCTACTTACCTACCTACCTACCTACCTACCTACCTACATACATAAATACATACATACATACATACATACATACATACATACATACATGCATGCATGCATGCATGCATGCATGCATGCATACATACATACATACATACATACATACATACATACATACATACATACATACATACATACATACATACATACATACATACATACATACATACATACATTATACTAATTGACATTACGTGTGGGAGTGCGTGCTTGAGTTTCCACTTGTGTACCTGTGTCCGTGCATACAAGCATGCATATAAATAGACATGAAGATATTCGCACTCGCGTATGCACATGAAAACATATATGTATATATACATAGATAAATGCATAGATAAATGTATATATATATGTATATATACATAGATAAATGCATAGATAAATGCATGCATGAATAAAAAAGCATGGATGAAATCAGATCCAGACAGAGAGATTAACAGATATGATACAAAATATGTCTTTATTCAGATGAAAAAAAACCCTACCGAAACAGTCGAAAAGATATCTACAACCATTGTTTTTCCACGGTAGTGCTTGTGAACCCTGGAATAAATGTGCTCCATTAATGAACTTGGTCAGTAGACAATTGCTGAACAGCCCAACCACTACCAAAAAGATGATCGAGTATCTCATGGTTTTTAGTACCTGAATAATAAAGCAAAATATGTTAAATCGCCTGTACATCAATATGTATGTATGTATGTATGTATGTATGTATGTATGTATGTATGTATGTATGTATGTATGTATGTATGTATGTATGTATGTATGTATGTATGTATGTATGTATGTATGTATGCATGTATGTATGTAGGTATCTCTCTCTCTCTCTATATATATATATCTTTATATATATATATATCTTTATATATATATATATATATATATATATATCTGGTGCTGTCTGTCTTTCTGACTATCTGTATGTATGTCTTGGTCTGTCTCTGTCTGTCTGTTTGTGTCTGTAACTATGTGCCTTTTTTCTGTATCTGAAAGACCCAAGAACTATGATAAACAAGGTTAGGGACAAATCCGCGTTGCAATATAATTGTATTAGTGTCTGATTTCGGACACAAATATCAGTGTATAGCAGCAAGTTAGGACATCATTAGCAAATAAATTTAATATCTTTATATTTTTTCCATTTCATTTTCATTCTCCTTATCTCACGTATCTTGCAAAATAGCATATCCCTATTTTACAATGATTGTATTAATATTAGTTGTGTTTTCTACAAAGACCATCTATTTCATATGCGCATGAAGAAACGTGAAGGTACGAGAAGATTGACAATTGCTAGATCACTATAACATTCCTTAGTCGTTATAAGAACTAGTCATTTTACATTAACATGCAAATATCCGTATAATCGGTGAACAATGGCCCGATAAATCTTTATTAATACAGAGATGACCCTAGAGGTTGAGGAGTCAGTATGGTAAATAGAATGTGTATTGTATACATTAGTAAAAATAGACTTACCGTTTCGTGCACTGATACAAGCGAAAAAAGGAAAAGAACCACAAAACCTTATTTATAGCAAATCACTCCAATGCAAGATAGGCGGTATTACGTTTCACCAATGGGTTTACTGTATAATACCACCTTCGTGATCTCGTGATATAAATCGACGAATAAATGAATACGTTTTCTCTATAATATTCGCGCATGCGGGAGACGTTCCAGAAGAACACACCTATACTGCAATATAATGACTTCCGTTTAGTATACCTTACATACATACATACATACATACATACATACATACATACATACATACATACATACATACATACATACATACATACATACATACATACGTATTTTCTAGAAGTTTGATTTTTACATTGCATACATGAATGTGTTTTTTTAAACAAGAAAGTACTTAATAATATGCAACCGCATGTATCAGAAACCTTATAGTCGCTAGACAGTTAAGTGGTTATAGACAAGTTTACTGTACTGACTAAATTGCTCATATCGAATAGTTTCATTAAAATCCTGTTACTATATATCAACAAATGACTTGTTGCACCGTCCGATTAGATAACATCACTCTTCTATATTTTTCTTTTTGAGTAAAACAGGAGATAGTTTTCAAATGTTAACGTGTATTCAGATATATTATTAATTCCAGATCTTCTCTATTTATTACACAGTTTAAGAAAACTCCAAAACTGTAACAAGATACTGATCGACATCAGTGCTGACACACCAATAGTATAAATCTGAAACATTGCCGGAAGTACAGAAAGTAGAGCAAATACACGTGCCCCTGGGATACAAATGTATCACGCTCAAAATAATAGTGGTTATGTCGACATGTTTCGTGTGTATGTAGCAATGATACATGAGTATTTGTCAAGGAATCGGTTACCATGAAAAATAACTGATTTCATTAATGGTGACGGCTCTAATGACCTAAGTAGATACAGCGTCTGCCTCTGATGCAGGATGTTTCGGGTCCATCCATCAGAAAATCAAAGACCTATACAAGTGATACTAGTAACTACCTCGCTTGGCTAATAGCATTAGGAAATAATTGTTAGGACTGCGTGGATTGATATCAGGATAATCTGAGTGAATCAAACATGATATTAAATGTATGCGGCCTGATGCCCCGTGCTAGATATGACTGTAAAACGCCCCAGTAGCTTAGCAGCAGAGAGGGCAAACAATATAACTTTGTATACGCGTCTGTGTGTTAAACCAAGGCTTCCTACGAAACGGAACAAAATAGTGTCAAAAAACAGAACTAAGGCTTCTAACTTTCGAGACGCATATTCATTGTCGAGCCCTCTCTGCTGCTTCGAAATAAATCATTTTCTCAACCAAATATTGTATCAAGTCCGATACGATATCTTGATCTGGGGTCATGCAAATGTATTGTTATAAACCCGTGAGGGGTTGATTTAGCATGACTAAAGAAATGTCTAAAAAGATTATAATCCTTGTCGCCACTGCACCAGGTCTGATGTATATTTCTAAGTATGTGAGTATCAACTCCACTAAACACAGCAAGAATATTACAGTTATCTATGATCACTTTGTAGATTTGTGTATAACGTTGGGTTAGGTAAATCACATCTGTGTTTTTATCTCCGCCTCTGGCGAATATCCAAGTAGTATTTGATTGTTTATTTATCCAGCATTACATTATGGTACACGATTAAATTATTAATACTTCCATCAAGGTCATCAACACTGGGAGCTTCATTGATATCAGTGATAAAATTAATAATATCATCACCATCTTCGTATTAGTGTCTTTGCATTTTCATTAAAATATTTTAACACACCATAACACTGCTGATCATCTACAGATGGTGCCACTAAATAAATCCTGTCCCATTCAAACCATCTCATTATCAGATTAAGTAACATTTGCATTTTTTCACTTCCAGACGGACCAATGATAATCATTCTGATGACATGTGGCAGCGAAGCATGGTGCGTAACAGATTATGGTGCTTTTGTCGCTGAAAAATCAATTAGATTCATGTTGCTATAATATATTATGGATCAATATTGTGTGAAATATACGACGCGTACTAGCACAAATGGCTTAGCAACAATTACAACAAACAATAACAGATCAGCGTACACCGACAATTGCGGACAATGTGGTACAAAGAAATTTAGATTTATTTTTGCAAAATCGGGTGATGAGGGTGATATTGCAGCAAAATTGACAAAATTACCAAGGACGCCTTGGGCCAAATACCCAGGAGAAAAAAATCATTTTCCATGATATAATTAATGCGGCCCTGGAACCAGACTTGATATCCGACTTGATTGCCACAACCAACCAAGACCAGGTGATTATCCCATACATGAAATTGATCGGGCTTGTCATGCTTATGATGTGGCTTATAAAATTCGCAATATTCAACAGACATATGGCATATGTGAAATTGAATCAAGCGTTACATTCTATTTAAACAAAAATCTTTATAGGAATCATTAGCTAACTGGTTAGTAAGGTATGCGATGAAGGGTACATTTTTGCTAGGTACCGGTAATTATTCAGCTGATTAATTATTATGGCATATATTTATCTTAGACCCAAATCTATGGATTAGATTCAACTGATCCTCAGCATGGATTTACACGTGAACAGTTGCAAGTGAAAACAATCGCTGTTGAAGTGTGTCTCTGACTATCTTTCTACATGCTACTATGAAAATCGTTTCGTCTCCACGATTCCCAAAGATCATTTATATTTGTTTCTGAAAATAGTTCACGTGCTATTTCACATTCTATTTTCTCTAACTATAATCTGATTAATTTTATTAACTCGCTTAATTCTGGATGGAGCACTCTATGATCAGTATTAATTTCTTCGTAATAATCATGCGGAGACAAACGGACAAATGTAGGTGGCTGACCATGATCGAAACACATTATTACAGCTGTATTTTTGAGTAACAGGCAATCAAAAGACGTTTTAATATATCCAACAACACTGTACAGATATCATCCCAAATAATGATTTTTGGAATATATTTCTCACCCATTCGATTAGGAGTTCATTTGCCTCCCTTATATCGAAAGAAACTGATAAGTGTAGGAATTAACACCTCTCTCTTTCATCTCTATGGAGATTCTGTGTGTAGGTGTTAGCACAATCATGTCTGACTTAGTTTGCGATAATTGGATAACACGCCATGTCTTCCCAGACCGCCCACGTCCGTTTAAGTAAACGGTCTTAGATCTTAATATTGGAATGGGGATCGGATGTAGATGGCGCAGACGCTCATTTTGATATATGATTTTGTTTCAGGTAATTATCTTCAATCGTGACATCCGCTGATTCAGAATACTCATGTAACATTTCTTGTTTTATTCTCCATGATCCCCAACGCGCAAAAGAATTTGTAAAACGAGCCACTGTTTCTATATACTTACAATCTATATAAAATGAAAATGTTGCGACTCTGACCGCAAAGTCAGGAAATCTTGTTATCGTCCATAGCAGTTTTATAGAAACATTAGCCAGCAAAGATGATCTTAGATGCTTTTACTGAGGAGATTTGCCATTCTTCTACAGAGATATTATGCGTTTTTATCATTGATTTCGCATCTATATTCAACAATCTCCTTTTTTTTCTTGCAAATTAACGTTGTCCAAATGGCTTGTTTTTTTAGTGGGAATAATGTATACTAGATTGTCAGAAGGGGATGCTGGTGTGTACACATGGGAGAGGCCATATAGGTATGTTGGACTGGAGTCCGTCAGTGAAACGCAGCACAAATAACAAATTTCATTTTTGTTTCTGGATCGATTGAATAACCAGTGTAGGGTACAGAGCAGCGCGGGTGGTTTTCTACGTTCGTAGTACTATAAGGTTGATCCGAGCAGCTGTGTTTGGAACTTTTGTGAAGTTTCTGGAATATATATTGTGACGAACCAGACAGAATTAAGTTACAGCAGTCAAGTCCTGAAAGTACTAATACAGAGAGAAACGGTTTAGTGGCAAGATATTTGCAAATGAAGCTAATGCGTCTCAGCTCAAGATATGCAGCCTTGCACATGTTCATGACATGCTTGTGCAATGTAAGAGTATTGTCTAGACTAAGACCAATGTTTCGTACTGACTGTGTGAATTTAGTGTTGTGCTGCTGATAATTGTGAATTTCACATCAGAAAATGCACTTCAGTTCTGTGGCTAGACGTGTATATTTCGATGTATTCAGCTTACAATTGGTGAGACACTGAGTGATGATCTATGACACTTGAGAACGGAAGAGTGTATATAATGAAGTTAACAGGTCCAAGAACCGACCGCTATGGAAGACCACAACATATATCAACTTGGCTGGTGTGAATTCCTTTTGCAAAAACATTTTGTGTCATGTTGACTACGTAGATCTTGAACGATAGTTAGGCTGTATTGTAAATGCCAAATACGTGCGGGAGACGGTGACGTAATATATCATAGTCTTTTGTTTCCAGTGATGCAGACAAATCAATGAGGGTGAGGACTGTACTCTTTCAGCTACCAAAGCAGAGAGAATTTCAGTATTTACGTTCAGAATGGTAGTTCCATTACTGTGGCAAGGGCAACATGTAGACTGTACATCGTTAAAATGACTGTTTGAATTTACATGAGATACAAATTATGTTAGAACTACATTCTGTAAGAAGTTTGATCTGAACGGGAAATCGGAACCTTGGCGGTAGTTCATAAAATCGTTATCGTCGTGTGTTGGTTTTTTCAAAAGAGGTTTTACAATGACAGTTTTGAAAGAGAAAGATTACCGGAGAGAGATAAGTATTAATATCATTAGTGAGTCTAGGCAATATAGTATCTCGATTTCTTTTTTCCTTTAATGTCTTTCTATACATAAATCTAGTCGTTCCGGTATATGATAACTAGACGATGATAAATATATCTAACTTGATAAAGATCAAAGTCTGCGGAACTTGCACCAAATTATGAGACTTATTACCAGAAATTCATATAGGAAAGGAAAATGTTTCACTAGTCATAATATTCGCCTTGATAATTCTTTAAGAAATAAAAAATAGTTATTGCAACCATTCCTTTCTCAACCGTATACACATTTCAATCAATTTATTTTCGTGACTGAAAAATATATCTAATGCAAGGTCTGTTCAGTATTTATTGAATTTTAATATTGCTTTGCCATACTGTAATTAATGCCATATCCATGCATGAATGTTTACTAATCGAATGTTTCTTTATAGGAAAATGTTGTCAGGATTAATATATCGAATGTCTCGTTAGTTTGGAAGGTAGTTAGGTTTATTGTAATTTTTGAACATAATTTGACGAGCAAATATCATCAGCTGCAACAGCATACGACATTCATCACACCGTCATAGAATAGTAATGTCATTAGAGTTGTTTGCTTTGCATAACAAATTATTTTGGTACCCAAATAAAGTAGTTAGTGCACTCCATTTGCCTTAAGTCAGGAATCTAATTTAGAAACAAATCATTTGCCCGGTTTTCAAACTGTGTACAACGCTTTATTCGAAGATCAAATTACACGTTCCAGAAATACCGTTTATGGTTGGCTTTTGTTTTGTAGATTAGGGTTTGGGTTTTTATTGTTTGATGAACAAAATTATCGCAATTGAGGTATTAACATATCTTGTCCTAGGAAATCTGATTAAATGAAGGCACGTGGCGTAAAGGTGTCACTCTTTTCCGCGCAGCCTTACACAAATTTAAGCTCCAGCTTACTTAGTAACCAGTTGTCATTCTGACTGAGATAATTAATATGCTGCATATCGTTCTAGATGAAATCAATATTTGGCACGATATGATAATTTTGCGCCCTTATTATATCCTTAGCATAACCAACTAGATAAGCGTAATAAGCAATAATGTCAAATCTAATTCGCAAAGCAAGAAATAAACACAGAGAAAGATAATAATGAAGGAAACAAATAGCAACAATATGTTAGCAAGTGATCGAGTGATCTAACAATTGACTATTACTCATAGACTCATAATCAGCAGATTGTTTGAACAATCACAGCTCCATATGGGCCTCTTTCTTACAGTACTAATGTCATGCTACCTATACACTTTGTATTATCCTAACCGTAACCTCTGTAGACCATATATAGGATATATGCCCCATCCTTAATATGATACGTTAGGATTAAAAAAACAATACTTTAATCCAATGTTTATCCAGTATCTACCTCAATACCTGTAAAATGTATTTGGAGTCAATACAACCTATTTGACTATTAAGATGTGCCCTATGTAATACAGTGACATGTCTTGTTTCTGCTGATACCAAATGCTAAGTTAAAATCATTAGGTATCTTGTGTTTGAAACATGTATCTTGTAATAGATAAGGCGTTTATGATGGACTTTAAGAAAGCTCTAGACAGTAAAGCAAATCATGACCTGAACTGCTCGAAGATAGTAGCATGGTAAACATTTCCTTGTGGCGGCAGCTCTATAAACGTTTTTTTTTTGTATTTGACAGACTACCGAGTGTAAATTACTCAAATATATATGAAGTTTTCTAGCTTAAATGATTTAAACCTTGTGAATCGGTTTGTGCTGTATGTATACCGAAAAACTATATATTAACCTGTACCTTTATTAGATCAGCAACTTACGTACATCATAATTTACACACACGTACGTGCGAGTTATTTAACATTAAATCATCGAAATTCTTCTGTAAGCAGCTGTTCAGAAAGGTGCAAGAAAACCTAAACCATTCCTAAACATTGGGTTCACATTTACATTGTAGTACTAGGAGCAATTCCGAAACGAATATTCTTTTTCTTTAAATTTTAAAAGTACGTAAAAAGTATTTCGCATTGATAAATACCATAGAAAGGTCTTCCTTGTTTCTATATTTTGAGAGTTGACGCGTAAAGGTTGTGGAAGGTTTATATGTACTCTAATGTGCACTAATACTGAATTATAAAGCAAGCACGCCCTTCAGTAATACCATTAGTGTGAATTGATGCGGGACCCAAGTGGAAATAAAGGTAACGCGTATATAGATTAAGCATCCTTAGCAACCATACCTGTTTCTGAATGGATGATTCTAGATTGTCTTTAAATCTTAAATAAATGAGTAAGATAATCATAATCTGATATCCCATACCCTACGTCAAGATAGGACAGCAATGTTTTAGGGGTCATGTTATGGTGACCTTAAATTTAGGCGTTGGAATATCAGCTTGTCGAAATCTGAGCGAGTCAAATCGTTCAGCACATATTGTTACTCTTCGATCGTATTATACAGTCTCCCAAATGCGAAAACATATGATTTCATCAGTCTGGCTGATAATATTAACTATGATATTAAAAACATTTTAACGGAGCATGGCCCAAGTGAGGTAGCTATCAAATCTTTTTTTAGAACAGTCGATGCCTAATATTAATCAGATTGGTCTTCATTATTGGCAAAATATGTTCAATCCTATTTCCAGCAAAAAAAACTTGTAAATAGCAAATCCACCAGGAAGTCCTAGCATTAAAAAAAATTAAATATAACAAATGGTCCAGTGTGAATCTCGTTTCGTCCACACAAGCCAAAACTTGAGAGCGAACCTTAACCGGTGTGCAATAAAGCGTGTCAGGGCAGAAATCGTATGATTTAACATATTTAAATATAAGGAAATGAAATTTGAATGACACATTTCCTCAATACATATTTTACATTATATTTATCTATTTATCTATTTTATTTTGTATACTATGTGCACATCTTAATGTTATTTCTACTTTTTACGTTGTTGTACGCAATTAACTTTAAAGGGTGTATCTTCCTAAATGGTTTGCAGTTCGTCAATAGTTTCGTTGTTAGATATTTATTTTGTTGTTGTCATCATATATGATTCTATAAACACTAATACAAAGTTCGAGCAAAGAAGAATATTTTATCACGCTATTTAATTGCTGGATAATTATTTTTATATAGTCATTTCCTTGCTTCGTATCCTCAACAACACCTAAAATCTCTTGATGGTTGGTCTTTCGGTGGCATTGAATCTTATCAGATCGGCAATTAACCGGTCTTAATTATCTTACGATGCAATTAATCGGTCTTAACTCAAACCCAAAATATAGTTAGTGATGCTATGTTAAGAAAATTATAGGTTTTTTTTGGTGTATCTGCCAACGTCGATTCCAGTTTTATCATGTGAGTGACAGTCATGTCATGGTGAAATTGCGCATACGCTGAAACTGCTGATATGTGCATATATTGTACTGCCGAATCTCTTTTCAGCACAAGCGTGTGCTTGATGTCCCTGACTACCACTATGATATCCATAAACACTAGGAAGATGCTGCACAGGGGAAACATAATGGAAATTACACTACTGGAATCCGTGAGAACAAACAGAGCTGTGAATCCTATGATGTCGGCAACATTAAGTGCAATCCAAACTTAACATGAAAGTAATTTCATTTTGCGCTGAATTGTTAGCCACAACAGCCATTTTAAGCATGTTTGTGTTGGCGGAAAATTTCATACTCACAGCCGTACCCGTGTTGGTGTCTATGAACCACCAAATGTTGGCTGGGCACGATCGCACATATCCATCCCTGCTAAAACCATGATCGTGCTGGTTTGTGATAGGTAGCCTTTTATTTGTTCCAAGTTATGAAGTTTTAGCTGGTACTGTGCCGACTTGAGCAACACCCATCCATTACTTCAGCGAGATTGATGCGCCTAATGAATAATATCTGCCATCTAAATGGTTGTATTTTGTCATGGATTTACATAAAGGCTTCATAGGGAAGCCGGTACACATGATCGTCACGCGTCACGACGTTTCGAGGAATACTCGTGTTGAGATTAGTGATGTTCGTGTCCTGATGTTCGATGTAATCGCACTCGGTCGTCGAGTAGTCAATGAGGATGTAATCGTTCAATTAGAAGTAAACCTCAAATCCATGATGAAGCTATGTTATGACGATGTCATAAACCGGCATGCTTATTGAAAGGCATTCTATCTATTTGTCGACTTAAGTATGATTTTTGCTAGCTAATACGTGCTCCATTGCCGTTACAGCTGCATAAGTAGCTATGGTGGCTTAAGCTTCGGCGACTTTGCGGGCAATCGGAGCTGATTTTGTTGCAATGTCTAGAAGACTGAAAGAGCTGCTCGTACCCATACGCAAGACAATGACTTGTTAACTTAGCATTCAGACTGACGTACCATCAGTACCTTTTAGTTTTACTTTGTCGAAACAAATGTTGGGTAATTTAAAGGTCATTGATATTACGATGATGCTCTTTGCACGTAGTTTAATTTCATCTTTGTCGTCTACTAACATATCTCAGAAGATGACTAAATAATTTTGACCAGTGTCAGACTAAATTGCGTCTTCTTCTCTAGGAATGTTTGTCACAAAGACGCTAGATTCTACTTGGCTTTATCTAAGGAGGCTGTAAGCGAATTTCCACTCTTTGTAACATTACAAGTTGTGCTTTTGCTGAAGTTCGATCCAGTGGCGTTAGTACTTGATCAAATCTTTTGACAAATTCGGTTTTGTCTGAACCACTAGATCGAGCAATCAACATGTCAAAGGCGTGCAAACGATAGTGCCTCCCAAACATCATAATTTACGTTTTCATCGTTGAGAGCAGAGGAAGAGGAATTAGACACTTTGTACAATTCTAAGTGATAGTTTACTGTCTTGTAGTCAGGGTTGATTACAATTCTAAATTCGTCACCCTGTACAAACTCTAGTTCTTTATAGTAACTGACTAGGATCAGACCTCGGTTAACGATATCAAGATAATTCATATATTTCTTTTTCACGTATTATGTCGCCTTAGCGAGAGGGATCAATTAAGTACTCCGTCATTGTAACAGAATTGTCACCGAGAGGATGATGGATTAAATGAACAACACAAACACAATATGTGAAAGAAAATATAAATTTATGAAATAAATTATGAAAAATAATGATGTATCAACACAATAACTCATGCGTTCAACCCACAAATACACTCACAACCATTCACAATACATGAATAAATTAAATATTAATACAAAAAATAAAACACAGATACAAAGGAATTTCTTGGACTATACACAGATCCAAGGAACCTTTACAAAAGTTATATTACCGCAAGTATAAATTGCGATAACAAAATACAAAACATCAACTATACTATCGCACGTATGGATTGCGACAACATACACGAACATATACATACATTTAATCAAGCTGCTAACTTTTATTGAGATTCATGCAATCCCTTGAAATACTATTGTGATTTGAAGTAACTATGTAAATATAACAATGTATTCAATTGTACTACAATTGCAACACACATGTGTCTCGACCCTGTATAACCGTACGATTCACCAACTGTTAAATCGCCGCCCAGTTTCTCCGAAGACCTAGGGTTGACACAATACTTTAATCGGTCACTTGCCCTTCACGGATCCACCACAGTTCTACGTACAGACAGCATACAACATCTACTAGAACCAACGTTCCAAAATACCTAGATGCCACCCCGGATGTTTACAACTCTAGACAGCTCCGACACTCGGACTTCTAGATTTCCGGATATTTACACGTCACGACATATGTAGACGGACAGACAATCTGACAGACAGACAGTCAGATACTTCAATTCGATTGCACAATTAAACAGCACAATCACGGCACAATCAATCACATTCAGCTACAATTCAGAGACATTCAGAGACGTTCAGAGACGTTCAGCTACAATTCAGAGATGTTCCGCAACAAATCAGCTACGATATCAAAGACGTTATCAGAGATGTTCCGCAATAAATCAACTGCGATATCAGAGACGTTATCAGAGGTGTTCCGCAATAAATCAGCTACGATATCAGAGACGTTATCAGAGATGTTCCGCAATAAATCAGCTACGATATCAGAGACGTTATCAGCTACAATAAGGAAACCAGACTAATAATAGTTGTCTCAAAAAATAATCTAAACCTTAAATTACGCTATTGCATTTAAAGTCTAATAGTGACTAGTAATTACAAATATTCCACGTTTAAAATCTCCATTGTAATAAAGGCATCATTATATGAAATGATACACTGAATAAAATTCACAATAAAACGAAATATAAATTTAACACTCACCCCTTTGGCTGGAGAAAGAAAGACGAGCTATCTATCCTGTGATAAGATACTTTTGGTCCCGTAATATTCTCAGAAATATTCTGCCTCATATATACTCAAATAGGTGAGCAGAATTCACGGCAAAATTACCGTGCACCCCATGAATCTAATGTTCCGGACTTCATGTGATTCGATGTCAGGCACATGCAAATCGTTACACGCCGCTTACCTTGGGACAAACCACTTATTCACCCCAGGCAACACATGTACGACGAAACAAAAAAATGGTGAGATTAGTTTGTAATTCAAGAAGAAATAAATTCAATTTTCGCCTAATTCTGTGACAGTCAAGAGTAAACAAGGTCTTTGTTTTATTTTCCCCCACAAGCAGTTAAATACGACTTTGGCAAATTAACATCTTCCTTTGGTGGTCTAAAGTGATCCTTTATGGAACGGTACTTCTTGTTGAGTTTGACTGGACCATTGGGAATCTGACATCAGGAAGGATATCAATCCCAATTCCATAGATCGGAACACTTCCACGCCTATCCACGTTCATGCCTGGATGTGGTGACAATGTTGGTTCCGATTACAAGCTTAACCACAGGTACAGCATAAATTAAACATGTTTTCCTTAGAAATGATAGAGTAAGATGGGGAGGTATAAGTCGATGGGAGGTAAGACTTTACATTGAATCAAGCCTTTGTATTGACGATTGTTTTTCACGTTGATTTGTTTCGTCAATAATTTGCACGCTCAAAGATCAAGTGAACACACCTCAAGGTATTTAATTTCCTCTCCTTTCTCCTCGTCCACGTTGTACTGCAAGCATATGGCATTCGTTCGTCCAAATAATTTGCCCCATGGCCTTAGAGGGTCCACCAGTTTGTAACTTTGCACGATGCGTTTAAACTCGAAATCAGTTTTCCAACGGCGGAACGACGCGTTGAAATATCATTGACTCAGAATCATTTTTAATTGGTTTAACTTCAAGCTTCTTTGATAAGTTAAATAGCATACGTTTTCCATGGAAAGCTCTGAGAATGTAGTTTGATGCCACGTTGACGGTAACGATTGGGCATCCGTTATATAATCGTGCAAGATCATGGGATCTAATAAGTCACAGCCATCTACCGAATATGTTCCAATTATCTTTGTGCCTCAGCAGTTTCTGACATATTGGATCCATTTGTCTTCCTTTTCACACTAGTAAGGATGTCAGTAATTTGCTTTGACCTTGTATATGTGCTTGATCAACGATTATGTGCATTTTACAGATAGTGTTTGGTCGGTCATAAATCGGTTGCGGTACCCTAAGGATCATGCATTGACCATGAGGTACTGGATGGTTTCAAAGGATCGATTCCTCCGTGCTCCGTGAGTAGATGCAGACATCACTGCCTTAAAATGTCCTCGTCTGATCGAGTATACTTTAACATTTTTTCCTACTAATCGAAGGCGGTCAAAGCGCGAGAGCGATGCCAAGAGTAGAAAAGTTGTTTGTTTGGTGCGAATGTTGTCTGGGTTGTAATAATGGGCGTCGGGCAAATGGTGGTAAACATGCGTCATTAAATGGATTCGGTATTGAAAAAGTGCGTAAAATATAATTTGGCCAATTCTGTGATTCCGAACGTTTTAGGTATTCGACTCAAAGGCATGACCAAATAACTTATGAAGCTGTACTTTACCCATTGTCATCTAATAATTGTTGGCTCCGTTCGTGGTGAGTTGGTGGCAATTGGTACCTTGTTTGGTTTAGTATTTTATATTAAATTTTCCATCGTTTCCCGATAAATTGTAAGCTATCTCCATGTCATAGCAATGGCAACCTCCGTAGCGTTCCTTTTGCCTGTATGTGTCCTCAATATTTTCTATATGAGTGACAATTAGAAAAGATGGTTTCTTGGTTGCACTAAGCGCACGCTCGATGAACCAGGCATAAATTAAGAACATGAATGCCTGTCTCTTGCATGCATTCGAAATCGACAAAGTTAGAAATCATCTTTTGAACCAGTTTCCATTTGTGTTTTTGAATGTAGCTTTTAATTCCCATGTTCACGATTTTCTGACAAATATGACATCGTTTCTGTTCTGGATTAAACGTGAGTATCATATGTTTGCAAGTAGAGCACAATTTCAGTAGTTGGCAATCTGTTTTTTGCTGTAAACCCATCACCTATATGTTGTTATATTCATACTCAAATGGATTGCCGTACTCAATTCGTGCCCCACCCTCAGTAGTGTGACATAAACTTCTGGAGAACAACTAGTTATAATTACTTCCTATCAAGTGTAGAGTATTCTCTGTATATTAAACCTTTTCAAGATAGAAATTTAGAGGAACCTCCGCTCTGAAACTTCTTTACTGTACCAGAAAATCCTTTCTGCTCGATTGCACGTAAAGACGAGTCATGTTTCTATTCATGCAGACATGCGGGAGATATCAGTAAAGGTTTTTGGTACTTTTAACTTACGTACAGGTTTGTTATCCTCTTTTTCATCAGCTTTCGCATGCACTGCTTGGATTATTGCGAACTGGAAATTGGATATGGTTGGTAGTCTAGATCCCTGTACATTGCCAATCGTAAATTTAATAGATCGGGTTGGCTATACACAACACTTCGACGGTTCCGGTTGAGAAAAGTGTTTCGATATTTGATCTTGCGACAGGAACGTTGTCAATTGTTTGGTTCAGTAGCATACAAGGCTTCTTTAAACCCATTGCGGCTTCGTTTCACACTTAAACTAATGCACCCTGTGTCTCGTAAAACGGTCAATTCGTGTCCGTTGACAGTGCCATTCGCCGTTGGTACCCTTGCCTAGGGGAAAATACACTTGCCGATTGATTGGATTGCATCGCGACCGATCTCGGCACATACCACTGGCTCGTACTCTGCATCCCGCGTAACCTGCTGGGAAACATCGAGTTTTCCATCTACTGACCGTCTGGCTTCAATGGACACCGCGACTCTTTGGCCTGGTCCCTTCTGCTTAGGATTATTTGGGGAAATATGACCCCACTCTTTGCAAGTGAAACTGTGCTTGTCATTATGCCTTCCCTGTTTATTCCTAACCGGTTTCTTAGGTTCCCAGGATTTCGGTTCCAGACCCGATTTCCACCTCGCGGAATGACATTCTGAGAACCTCCCCAAGCTTTAGTGAATTAGTTCGTCTGTATGGCCATGTCATATATATATATATATATATATATATATATATATATATATATATATATATATATATATATATATATATATATATATATATATATATATATATATATATATTTGTGAATCATTTTTCCATCAAAAACAAATATAGTCACTCCCAAGAGTTGTTAGTAGTTGATCACGGACTAAGAAATCGGCAAGATGCTCGAATGTCTTGACGACTTTACCATAATCCACCCATCGATGCATGTAACTGTACGTTATACTGACAAACTGTAAATGTCTAACCTATCTCGGGTATGTCAAGTAAATTCAAGTAAGCAGTGTTTTATGGGCTTTGTACTTGCCAACCCGTTCTTGAATTTGAAAAGTGCATATATGACCACACGACACTCGTAACAGCCTTAAGTCCTATGTCGCTGAATTGTAACCGAGTGGGTATTGGATTAAATGAATAACTCAAACACAATGTGTGAAAGATGAAAATATATTAACTTAATTGGTGAAGAAAAATGTATGATGTAAAAATACAATGATTCTCACACACTCTCAATATACAATTGATCCAATCACTCTATTAACATTCACACATTAAAAATAAACCAATGATATATCTCTCTGATATACAGCGTCAAGAAACCTCAGTTTCAAATAATAGTACACACTAAGATATTCACATAATTTCACGTATAGACTAGGCTTAGGATTTAAACAATCTAAAGTTTTCAAATACGTTTCAAATGTTCTGCACTGTCAGTAAGATTCACAAATCTCCTGGAATTCAACTAAAATTCAAAATAATCTCATATAAATACAAATATAGCAATTTAAACAACAATTGGAATAATCATATGCTTCTTGACCCTTGTACAGTCATACGATTTATCCACCGATAAACCGCACAGTTTCGCCACGTCCCTCTGGTTGACCCACTCTCTTGTATCGGCTGCTCACCCCTTTATGGATCCACTACATGTACAGACAGCATACAGCACCCTTGTATTAGCTACGTCTACAGTCGTGGCTCCACCTTATGTACAGACATACGTACATACATATAGACGTCTACATAGCTCTATTCGTTAGCTAAACTCTTCAGTCTCCTTGCATCCAGTAGATTAGTTAGACTGTTAACCTCGTAAACTTGTAACATCGTACGCTACAATAAAACCAAACTGGTAATAATAATGAGTTCTGGAAAATACTAATTCATTAAACTCTTAAAAACAACTTGAAATTCACAGTTCTCAACGTTTCAAATATGCGTAGTAATAAATGAATCATTACACGATATGACAATACAAATTCAATTAAATTTGCATATCAAATAAAATATATATTTAACACTCACCCCTATGGCTTTTAGAAATACCACGTGAAAATATGTGCTCTCTTCACCAGATCTAAAATGACCACTGTGAGTAATATTCAGGGTAAAATACCCGTGAATATCGTGATTATGATGTCCGTAGCCGCAAGTAGTGTACGGCGGCGAGTCATATGCTCCGCCAAACGACTTTTACCCAGGACACACTGTTAATACTGATACATACATACATACATACATACATACATACATACATACATACATACATACATACATACATACATACATACATACATACATACATACATACATACATACATACATACATACATACATACATACATACATACATACTGTTACGGCTATTGGATTTAAATTATTTATTTTTTTAATTGTAAAATCCAAATTTGTCATTTAGGGTTTAATATTCATTAATTGGGAAATTATTCTGGAAAATTCAGGTTGACCTACACTCCAATTGTAAACAAGTTTTGACGTTGGCTTGTGGATCTAATTCCTGACCTTGCTTTGGACATTGTCAACAAGTCTCTAACACTATTGGTTAATTTCAAGGACAACATTTTATTTTTAGTTCTTAGGGGTAGGACATATCTAGAGTATGTGATTTTTAGTGAAAGCAGTCTCTTTCTGTGACCTTCCATGATCCTCTATCAATTTCTAGAAAATCACGTGATCACTTGTTTACTTAAAAAAAACCAGTTATATAGACTGTTGTTTTGGATAGAGGAGTTTAGTAGATGTTTGGGCTTTATTATTATTAAGTTGTGTATTTCATGTTTGAGTGATAATATTATTTTGTTCTGGACTTTGTGTCAAGTCATTGAAGAAATAATAATTTTCTAGAAAAGGACATATGTTTCATTATTTCATCTGGATGATATCAAAACAAGAACTGCATCACGTGACATTGTCAGCCATTTTGGATTACATCGTCAAGATTCGAACCTGGAACTATTAGAACATTTATTTATCAGGACTTGCAATTCCATTAGTGGATTATTTTGTGAATTTTATATTTGTTGGATTTGATTCTCTAAAACCGTAAGTTTATTTTTTTTATGAAAATAATTGTACTTAATAAAAATAATTGTTAAAGTTTTACAAGCTTGTTAGTTTTCACCCTTTCTGTGTTGCTGCTTATTCGAGCCTAAGCACGTAACAATACATACATACATGTATCAAATGCATTTCAATGCAAAATAGATGAATGAATGTAACACTAATTCTATCTAAGAAAATAGATTATTAATTATAAGGCGGCCATCTCTCTCTCTCTCTCTCTCTCTCTCTCTCTCTGTCTCTCTCTCTCTCTCTCTCTCACACACACACACACACATTATATATATATATATATATATATATATATATATATATATATATATATATATATATATATATGCAACTTTTTAATATGCGCCACTAATTGATTAGTTTTGATGATTCCTAGATTTTAATGCCAAGGTGTATTTAGATACATTGATAGTTCAAGTACATCTATAAAATGTTAACACAATAGTTTTGCAATGCGAACTCCGATGAGTAATAACAAATTTTTTATGTTCATCACTGAAACAATACACATACGTGGACACATGTATGCATGCATTAGTTATGTTTGTTTTCCATTTATCTCTATGTTTTCAAATTTGCCCATTTCTAGATTTGTACTTAGAATCATTTTCGTCTGAAACACTCACGGTAGTAGAGATGGTATCATTGCCCCAGGGATTAAGTAGGTGTGTTCAAATATATATTTAAAATATCACGTACATTAATATGTTGAAATAGGTGTTTCAGGTATGAAGTAAATTACAAACTACTAACGAAAATTACGCAGATAATAAGAACACGGCTACCAATTAAAAATTCTGTTTTTAAGTCGCAGAACTATGTGTACGCATTATTATTAATTGATACATGCTACATTATTTGTTCCTCATGTATATTTATAGACGTCTGTTTGGTTCATAAGAATCTACAGTCTTACTTTCGTTTTTATAAACTAAATACTGTATGGTGCAAAAAACAATCTATATCGACATTAGCCTATAACGTTCCTTAAGATTACATCAGTCGCTGTGACGATCGCATTACGCATTATTGTTTCCCTTGGTAACATCCATGATTTTCGGCCTTTTCTACGTGCTTGCATTCACCAAGTATAAAACGAACCCATCATCATAATGAACCAGTCTGCATGACATTCCTATTTTAAAGATATGTGATTCAGGTGTATTCGCAATAAATGCCTTTAAAAAAAAAACTGCTGACAAATCAGTAATATCTAATATCTTTCCTGAAATGCATCACCGTTTCTAATAGGTTGTAAAATTTACTTCCGATTTCAGGCACGATTACAACTTTAATACAACTTTGAAGTGCCCCGAGGCTCATTTATCTTGTTTCTTAAGTAAGCTATGGCATGAATCTTTGTGGATTCATGCCTTAGTGACATTTTGATTTTTGCTAGTACTTAAAAGAATAGACGTTTCTTCCACGATATTGCTTTCCTATAAATAATCTGAAAAGGCTTCAAAGGATCATGCAATTTTGAATAGCCATCACAATCTTGTCATAATTGTACAAAATTGTTTGTCTATATTTGATAAAAAAAAGACTGGGTTTTTTTCCGTCTGCGGAATGGAATAGTGACGAATAGTAGAAAGTATGATATATAGGGATAAGCATTGAAAGATTAATTAGATAATCCATAAAAAACGAAATTAAAATGAGAATAAATGAGAGAGAAACAATATATGTAAATGCAAGAAGTAACACTTAATTCATTTAATTAAGTTTTATTGTCAAAATTAGTTAAAAAAGATAACTTACTAAAATAAAATCAAACTAGAGACCATGAGAACATTCGTATTTATTTATCGTATGATTTCTAAAGATTATTTTGTAAGGTTGTCCTAAAGAAAGTACTTACATTTCGGTATAACTATGGAATACAAAGATAACGAGAAAAACAGAATTAAAGTCTTTGCGATTATTGTTTGATGTAGAGACTTATGCAACGTATTTGCTACTCTCAAATAAAATCACGCGCATTTGTTACCTTAGTATTCTTTTAGACGGTCGAGTAAGTAAATATAGTTTTAAGTTTACTACATTGAATCACAGTCATGCTAGCTTTCTAAATGACTTCATTGTTTAATTACGTTGCATCAAACTATCGAAGATACTACAATTTCGTTTGGAACGTGTAAACTAATTGATAAGAATATAAAATTCCTACATTTTAAAAAGAGTGTCCTAATGTCAAAAATGCAGTAACAGTTACAGCGACACAAGTAGTATTTGTCACCTCTGACAATACAAAAATAGCTTCTTTGATAGTTTGAAAGAAGATCTTTCAAGAATTAAAATGACAATTTCTATCATGGTGCGGCTTATTATTATTATTATTATTATTATTATTATTATTATTATTATTATTATTATTATTATTATTATTATTATTATCAATAATAATAATAATAATAATAATAATAATAATAATAATAATAATAATAATAATAATAATAATAATGAGAACTTTGTATAGCCCCTAATGTTTAGAAGCTCTAAGCGCTTTGCACTATCTATAATGATATGACTATTCTACAGAAAAACAAATGACATAAACAATGAAATTGGAAAACATAAAAACATGCCGAAAACACATAAGATACAAAACACTATTATGTCTCTAAGTTTTTCCCTGCAGTCGAAAAAGGTGATTTTTAAGAGCACTCTTAAAAGCGGTGTACGATTGAAAGAAGAAGAGAATAAGTATATTGCTGGTGTATACACATGGGTGAGTCCGGATAGGTATGTTGGATTGGAGTCTGTCAGTGAAACTTTGCACAGAGAACAAATTTTGTATTTGATTCTGTATCGAATTGATAACCAGTGTAGGGTACAGAGCAGTGGTGTGGTGTGCTCTGATCGAGGTACTCTAAAGATGATCCGTGCAGCTGTGTTTTGAACATTTTGAAGTTTCTGGGGTAAATATTGTGACGAACCAGACAGACTGGGTTTTGAACTTTCCACAATCCAAAGCAGAGAGAATGTCACTAAATACTTTCAGAAGAGTAGTTTCCGTACTGTGTGCAAGGGTGATATGCAAACTGTACATTGCTAAAAAGACTGTTTGAATTTAAATGAGATACAAGTTGGGTTAGACCAACATTTCTAAGATTTTTTTTTATATGAATCGGAAATTAGAAACTGGGCGGTAGTTCTTTAAATCGTTATGGTCAAGTGTTTGTTTCTTCAGCAGAGGATTTGCGATGGCAGTTTTGATAAATGATGTGAATTCCCCCCGAAGAGAGAGAGATATTAATAACTTCAGTTAGTGAAGACAATATAGGGTCTAAGCACTCAAGAAGCAGTGATGTCGGATATATATATATATATATATATATATATATATATATATATGTGTGTGTGTGTGTGTGTGTGTGTGTGTGTGTGTGTGACTACATGTAGCTGTCACGGATCCCGTGACAGGGCCCTCAGAAGGAGAATGGTGGTACTAACACAAAATACTTTTCTGCTCTTGAATTATTCCGATATAGAATAACGTTTAGCAGATTGAATATGGTTTATTTCAAGGTGGATCAACAACCTACAAAATTTCCAGTAACCTATATTATTGACATAGTTAGAAGTAACTGCTTGAAAATAAATAGCTCCCAAAACCTCAAAATCTATTTACAATGCTCTGATCATGCCTCTAGAAGTAAGATGATCGATCGGTCGATAGGATGACAGAATGACAATGTGGCACATCTATCTATCTATCTATCTATCTATCTATCTATCTATCTATCTATCTATCTATCTATCTATCTATCTATCTATCTATTTTTTTCATCATTATTATTTGTCTCCAGGATGTCCATCAATTTGTCCCATGTACTCAACCGCGTGTGGGCGATTATGTTTTCGATACGAGTCTTCAAACTGGAAATCCTGGTCTTTTGCACGCAGGCTCTGCATAGTTGAAGGAGGTGACCTTTTGGAACCCGCTGAGTGCTACTACCAGTTTTTCATGGAGCAAAAACCTTATGAATAAATAACGAACAGATACATTATTTGGATGTGAATCAAATCTGGTAAGTTTCTAGAGTTTCACATTTTACTGCAAGTTTGTAACTGTTCCAGCATGTTATAGCATTTTCATTGCTAACATGGTACTACAGAGAATATTAAATTGGGTCAAATCACAAAAGGGAACGGACTAGGGATATCATGTAATCACTAGGACGCTAGAGTTCTCTCCTCCTGGAAAATCAGTTACAGAAATGTGTTGTATGAGTACGACCCGAAAACGTTACCTATAAATACAGACCACTGTAAAGAAGACCAAACTGCATAAAACCGGCTTGAATTTGCAGATTATACAACCAAGCAAACAAACACAGATACTGAGGGTCAGCTATCGTTAAGATTATCCTTCTGAAAATGATAGAGAGTTATTATCTGAAATATTTAAGGAGTACTTCATATGCACAGTATGCCAGTTGTACAATAAGCTTTAATGTATCCTTTGCTTAACACCTGTTTACCTTGACCATGTGATATTTTGTATGTATATATAACGTATTCAAAATTAAACTGATGTGAGGTAGTTCTCAATTTCGGTAAAGCGAATAATTTTAAGGAAAATCGTTGTATATGAATAACCTTTTCTAGCTAGATATTAAACCAATATTTTGAAGATCTGTAATTTGTCTTGGCTCATACTTTTTCCATTTCGTGATTTCGCAACATGATGTCAAAATATGATCTCCGTAAACAAAACATAGGTTTGTACACAAGTACCATTAATAGAGATGTACATTTGATTGAAACATTTCATTCTCGTAATTTGACTTGTAAACGTTCTATAACTATAATATATAAAGATATTGAAAGTACAGAATGTACAATCAATATTATTCATTTTCAGGAAAGTGTCCTACCAATTTCTGGCTAGGGGTCGTTCACCAACTCCTGGAACCAACTTTGTAACAGTGAGAGGAGCTAAGTTTTTTCAGACACTTTCTCCTTTTGAAATCCTGTTCAACCTGACGATAATGGCAGATGAGATAGCTGTTTAGAAATGAGAAAACTGTTTAACAACTATCTGATGAACGATTTTGTATGTAGCGAGGCTCAAGGTTTTGTTTGTCAAATATTGATATAACTGCAGGAATTGTGGGAAACCTTTCGATACAAGTTTGAGAGAATTATGGAGAATACAATCATAATTCTACTTTCATGGATGTCGTTGCAAATGGAAAGATGAGTATTTATATGTCTGTCTGTGCATACAAATAAACATATATATTAGGAACAGAATGTTGTTTAGAAATGAAGAAAGTGGTCAACTATCTGATGAACGACTTTATATGTAGCAATAGTCTATAACTGCAAGAATTGTGAGAGACAGATCGATATAAGTTTAATAAGTTTAAGTTTATGAGAGAAATGTGGAGATTAAAAAGCATAATTCTACTTGATAGCTTTAGTTGTAAATGTGTGAATCTTATGTACATGCACGGTGAATTCAACTTTATTGTTGTAGAAACCATCCCCGGGTGTTGTTTGTTAAGAAACGTGATGAATCCAGGGTGAGTGTTCCTGGTTCTCACTTGCGGGGAGTGATATTATAGTCGAGTTCATCCCTACAATTGAACCTCGGATATGTATGACCTACTTTATCATTGCTAATGAATAAAGTATTAGTCAGTCGCCATCGCATCAATGGCGAGGCTACAGCCAAACAACACCTCATCTTTGAAACCTTTGCCATCCCATGTTTGGATAATCGAATACCTTTTACTTATTTATGCGACCCCAATATATGTTTTGAAAGTCATACGTAATGCTCTTCCGACAGTAACCATCAGATCTGCTTTTTCTAACCCACAGACGTACTGGAAGAGGCATATCCCGCCTGTCCTTTGCATTTAGGCTACCTCTGACCCGGAAACGTTTAGCTACACAAAAGCATTCTTGTTTACGTAGATTAACTGCGTTGCGGAGAACCACATGGAAATAAGTGTAGTGTTATTTTTGAGAAGGAAGTTTAAGTTTGACCCTTCATTCTTTTCATATCAAGCTTAACTTAATTACAGGACATTTTTATTTATTCATGTAGCAGTTTATATTGAAGACTGGATACATGATCTATCTATCTATGTATCTATATGATATATATATATATATATATATATATATATATATATATATATATATATATATATATATATATATATCCTCACATGATATACGCAATGTTGAGTCCCCCTGTAAATAACTGTCTAAAAAAGCTGCCATTCCAAATACATGTCTTCATTATCTCCTTCTGTCACAATATCCGGCCAGCTAAAATAAAATCGCTCTTAGCCGAGAGTCAGATAACATTTACCAATTATTAAAATTATTTATCATTTCGTGAAGCACACATTGATACATGCTGCAAAGCATATATATGGGTCGGCTGAATAACTCTTTTTATTAATAGTGCTAATAGTTAAAATATGGTACTGTTATTATGCAGGTTTCATTAAACAAACTGACATTCGTGTTTAAAAACAAAGATATTGACTATATCAGCAAACTTGAAGTTTGTAACAGAAAGGTTGAAATCTTAAACGCTTTCATATTGGTTTTCCAGCTACGCTCTATTAATTCGCCAATAAATACGATTCATCATCCGATGCTTAGTGATTCCTAAAAATCCGATTTTGAATGATGCCGACAATTCAACGTGATTTAGCAATAAAGATAGCATTACTGCACTATATTACTGCGCTATATATATATATATATATATATATATATATATATATATATATATATATATATATATATATATATATATATATATATATATAACTGTGGTTAAGTTCTGCATTAATGGTTATAAACCTTAAACATCAAAAGATTGATTACATTTGAATATTGAATATTAGTCTAAATGTAAAATTTTCTGAATATTTTATCATCAATCATATTGCACCGAAATATTATTCTAAATAGTATTTTAGTACTAAAATATGTAATTTGTCCTCACTATACCATGTAAATAACTGTTTGTCTTTAAGAAATAACATCTGCTGCGTTTATGTGGTTTTTCTGAATCTGAATATAGGATAATATCGGAACGAGAGAGAGAGAGAGAGAGAGAGAGAGAGAGAGAGAGAGAGAGAGAGAGATTTACATTATTTATCAAAAGTAGTGTGATTTCACCTGAGACGGGGATGGGGGGGAGGGAGATTCACATTAGATGCCGATAATCATAATGTTGCACAAACCAACGGTGGAGATATAAGAAGTGTGTGTGCTAGGTCGTGCGAATAGCCTATCCTCTGTGATCGAAGCCAAAGAAAGTTTAGAACGTCGGATATGGAAGACGAACCGTCTTTAAGTCGTCTGACAATCACCGACGCTGTGTGCGAAGAGAATCCACAAGTGACTATAACCGTGGGAGTGTTTCGAAATTTCGCTGGATTCCAATTTGTCCCAATCAGGTCTGGAAAAAAGCACGTTGTCACCTTTAGCCAACACCTGAACAGTTGACTTGAATGAGATACACTTCGTTCATTTAATGTCTCTGTACAAATGAAAAATAGCGTTTTGGGTCTCGTTACAGAACATGACTATGATATTTTGTCTTTACGGGATTATGCAATGCTTATTTGAGAGTTGAAGATATTCATGAATGTTTACGTGCTAGAACAGTCTAACAATTTCGAGCAAATTATATTCCATTACATCACTTATTAATGCTTTATTTAAGCAAGATATTTCTTAACCAGATATAAGCACATGCCGTTGTTTAAAATTTTTTTATAGTTTAGTTTAGTTTATTACCAAGTTATATTGTATCTGTTTGAATTTAATCACTAGTTAGGACATCTCTAGTTCAAAATAAAATTTGGTTTCGCTTTGATACTATATAAACTTACATTTTTCAAAGACATCTTTATACGTTAAACATTAATCTCATATTTTGTATTAAAACATTTACCGTCTTAGGCATTGTTTCCTACACGTTGAATCTAATAAATAATCTCACTTTGATATCTTCAGTAAGTGGCTATGTGGAGCCATGTATGTATAGGCTGTATATTTTAGTAAGTATGTTAATTAAGTGAACGCGTGGTGGATAACTGCATGAATGGCTGAAAGAAGGGAGGACTAGGTATGAAAGACAAATTATATTTCATTAGGATTAATACGATAATTAATACGATAACTAAAATAGTAGCATAGTGTATAAAAGATTTAAAAAATGTTTAATCTAATATAGAAATTGTCTTTAATTACAATGGACCAGTTTGTTGAATAAAGTAATCGTCTCTCATGTACGTTGTCCTATTATGAATGAGATCATGAATACATACAAGTTTATTTTTACATTTTCGTTCGATAAAGATGTTCAATCTGTAATTCGTCATCGCACATTTCGTATCGTGTATCTAACATTGGATACCCGCCCTGAACTACCTTAACAAGTAAAAATATTAAATAATAGTCAACTATTAAAATATCTGGAATAGTGTATTTACATACGTTTCAGATTACATGTAATAAAAACATAACTCAAGAACCGGGAGTAGGAATATACATGAATGATGTTAGAAACTTATGCTATATTGTTCCTCTAACGTTTACACGTGTATCGTTTGTTTTGTTTTCAAAATTTATTGTGTTTCATTCGATAACTTTAAGGGAGATTAATAGGGGCTGATTCATATTTTAGGCGGTAAAATAACACTTGAAGAGCACTAATGATGCTAAATGTTCAAGCATCCTTTTCGTTGATGTAGATTTAGTGTGTTTTAAGAAGTCATGCCGATGTTTCGTTTGTTTTTAAAGACAAATTGGGCCCCAAACCCCAGATATACCTCACTGGACCCGCTAAATTGTCCAGCCATTTACTGTTTTGGCACATTCTTATTCCATTTCCACCTGTGCTACCTTTCATAATTAGCGTAGAGTTCAACAGAATACATAGAGATATTTATACTTAGAAACTATAGGAATTATCCTTAAATCAGTATTTTTCTACAGCCTAAATCTTTAAAACAGTGTGTCAAGAGCAGAGAAAAGAATGGTGGTACTGTCACAGTGTATATTTTCAGAACCTCTATTGTGCTATGATAAAATAGCTTTATAAGCGGATTAATGAAATGACAAACAATGAAACATTGAATCTAATACAAGTATCATCAAATGTTTAATGATTATTACTGAAATTATTATGCATTTAGGTGTCAAGAATTTAGTATCATCTGTATGAATTTAATTTTGATCAGCCTTAATGAGCTTGAAAGAAATCACACTGACTCTAATGATTTGTATGGTACTGCTTCTACTGATATACTTGTTTTTATGTTACTGTCTCTAGTGAACGTCTTGTTTGTATTTGATTGACTCTAACGAAAGTCTTGCTTGTATGTACTGTTTCTATTGAGTGTCTTATTTGTATAATACGACCTCTAATGGAAGTCTTGTTTGTATTGCAATGTTTTTATTGAAATACTTTCTTGCATGGTACTGCCTCTAATACAAATCTTCTTTGTATAATACTACTTCTGTTGTAATCCTGGTTTGTATGGTATTGTAATTCGCTATTAGGTTAATTTGTAGTAACCTCGTGTATTTATTCATTAGATATTATAGATTTACAAATGTTAAATTGAAATATAAACTATGTGTAACCATTGCAGTGTGCAACATTGGTTAATAGAGCAGTGTAAACTTTGTAGGAGTATCATGTGTAAGAATAAAGCACTCCATATAACGATGACACAGATGAGTAGAAACACAAGACAAAGGGAAATTCTATCACACTAAGTCCGATGATGAAATAGGCCGTCACTTGGTTGAGCGAAAGTAGAGTGATACGGTTTTTAATTTGATTTTTATTTGATAGATGACTGTTAATGAATTAAATTAAATTGCTGTTATCTGTTCAAATTGTAATTTCAATTTCACATGTTGTGTATTCATTAATTTAACTGTCAGCACCGCTGATTGGGGGCTCTGATCTTTGAACCTATCTAACACTACTTCAATCGCTGTAAAAAAAAAACAGAACCAGGGTGGGTGTTATGTAATAATTTAAATAATACAATATTGCGGATATTATTATATACGTTTGTAAGCATGTACTTCAATACATCATCTGTATGTATCTCCGCATCTGTTTTCTTTCTGAAGCACCAAACCGTTCCAGGTATATGCATGGACCTTTACTACACCCCCGATGATTAATTTTAAATAAATCCGTTATTCTTTGTTAATGATGCGAAACGTTTCAGTGTAGTTTCTTTCTTTTTTTCATGCCTAGAATAAAATGAAGCTTATAAACGTTTCGTATGGTTTCCGTCGAGTTTGTATTGTCCAAAGTCCTGATGTTTTATGTAAAGGCTATTTGTTTCGTTAATTGTAATTATTTGATATATTCATATATGTATCGATCAAGTGATTGGTTTGCCTAATTATTTAATTAACTAATCGATCTATTCATTGGTTCATGGTTTTCCTATCATATTTGTAGTAACAAAATGGACAATCCAGATAAGATATAAAAGTAATTCAAGAATCTCTAGCACAAACGCGAAACTTATTTGGTTATGCAAGAATACATGTGCCAGATTGTCTTATTAGCTCTCTATATCTACTGAATCCAAACTAAAACGATATCCACTCACCTCCAAAATAACCAAAACAGAAAACGATCAAACTCGTCGCAATAGCATTCGAAATCGGACTGAACCAGATAGATGAATATATACCTAAAAGAACTCTTGCAATTCCAAGTAGGAGATGTAGAACATTACATAGACAATTGCTGACTGGTATATTTCAGTAAAGGGCGTTCTAACTCGAAATCGGTCAAATTAATTCATCACTATTATCCTGCCTAATACACGACTCTTATACGAATCTGATACATGTATCTATCTCGACTGCGAATGAATCTAGGTTATACCTTTCTTACAATCTTACCTCGTAGAATATATGTATATTTTGTCTCTTTAAACAGATCTTTTACATTAGAGTCTTTTTATTTTTCGAGCTACACCTGCCCAGGTGCAACTTAGATGTCCTCTTTCGATAAGTATTCATACTCAGAAAATGAAAATAAGATTGTTCTATTTGATTCTGCCAATAACAAGCACATTTTTTCAAAGAAAAAGAGTTTATTCCGTTATCTAGTTACCATCAACTGGTGAAAAGCTTTTGCAGAACCGCAGGAGCGAAACTAGCGAGCACCTAAGCTATTTTTACACAGCATTTCAGATGTACAAAACACCTTTGTTACGGATCCGACTGTTTCACGCAAAACAGCTGACACTTTGTTTCCAAAGAAAACCTTCCAAATTGCAACCATACTGAAAATATACTCATGTGGCTGTACTACATATAGAGATGAGAGGGAAAAGATCGTTATGGATAAAAGATGAACAGCCACGTTATTCACAATCCAAAACAGATTCAGAATACACAAATACTAAAATAAATTCAGAAACCAACTAATCAAGGCAAAAGACCAGTACGAATAGTAACAATTCAAAGAGCTTTAAAAGGCTGCAGAACTTGATGAAGTGAAATTCGACAGAATAGTAAGACTTCATAAGACGGAACCGAGACAAGATATTTCTGAACTAAACGTTACACGAAAAAAATACGTGTGGCGCCAGCATTTTACAATGTTTGGTACTGCAATACCATATATTAATTGTAACGAATCGTTCGCAGCTGTAAATATAAACGCAATGAAGAATATTGTGGACTCAAATATTGATGACGGAGATAACACAGATAAAGATATGTGTGAAACCATATTACAAAAGATACATTAAGATATGTATAAAACCATATTACAAAAGATACATTAAGATATGTGTAAAACCATATTACAAAAGATACATTTAGATATATGATAAAACCATATTACAAAAGATACATTAAGATATGTGTAAAATCATATTACAAAAGATACATTAACATATGTGTAAAACCATATTGCAAAAGATACATTTAGATATGTGTAAAACCATATCACAAAAGATACATTTAGATATATGATAAAACCATATTACAAAAGATACATTTAGATATATGTAAAACCATATTACAAAAGATACATTTAGATATGTGTAAAACCATATTATAAAAGATACATTAAGATATGTGATAAAACCATATTACAAAAGATACATTAAGATAAGTGTAAAACCATATTACAAAAGATACATTAAGATATGTGTAAAACCATATTACAAAAGATACATTAAGATATATGATAAAACCATATTACAAAAGATACATTAAGATATGTGTAAAACCATATTATAAAAGATACATTAAGATATGTGTAAAACCATATTACAAAAGATACATTAAGATATGTGATAAAACCATATTACAAAAGATACATTAAGATATGTGATTAAACCATATTACAAAAGATACATTAAGATATATGTAAAACCATATTACAAAAGATACATTAAGATATGTGATAAAACCATATTACAAATGATACATTAAGATATGTGTAAAACCATATTACAAAAGATACATTTAGATATATGATAAAACCATATTACAAAAGATACATTAAGAGATATGTGATAAAACCATATTACAAAAGATACATTAAGATATGTGTAAAACCATATTACAAAAGATACATTAAGATATGTGTAAAACCTTATTACAAATGATACATTAAGATATGTGTTAAACCATATTACAGAAAGACAGTGAAGAGGCTGAAAGAGAGCTGAAGACAAATCAATCATATGGACATGCTCAAATACAGTCACAAAATACAATACGTCACATCGTCGAACTAGTTATTTTAGTTTATGTTTCAAGTCTGGGGAATAAAATACAGAACAATGCCAAATATAAACAATGAGTGGTAACCATTTAAGTCAAACATTTACGATCATTCCATTCAATTACACTGTTCTTCAATCTATGCATCCCATCGCTTGAGTTCAAGTTGGCATCAGATCATATCTGCATGGTTAATAAATGCGACATTCCACATTTCGACGTTGTTGATAACATTGGAGGAATAAATATCACGCTTTATCTATGTCATTCAGTCATCTGCCTTACACCAGACAAAAGTTCAAGGAATAAAACTCAAATGTTCATTGATTATCCCTCAATCTTGAACAAAATGTATAAATAAACAATTAAATATTTTTTCGCAGTACAGTTTACAAGTTTAAAACGATAGTATATGTTTTGTTTGATTAGGTAGCTTTCTGCCTAACGTAAGCCCATTATTGTTGATTTCTAATGTAGAAAAAATATTCATCACTTCGCATTTTGCTCATTGCTGTTTTGTCTCCTTCAATTCCTTTATAATAAGCTGCATCTCCCTTTTAGATAAACAATTTCTTTCTCTATTTAACTCCGATTGACTCGCAATACGTATTGCTTTATTTGGCACTGCTCTATATTATATTCCCAACATATGACTCCAGTCCAAAATAATCGCTTTACAGCTACTAGCTACTATATTTGATGAGTGATTGGCTTGCTGCATGAATTATATGCACAAGAAATAGGATAGAAGCTTTCTATTTGTGTTACAAAGAGGATGGGTTGGTAGACCTTTGTGTGAGGATTGAGGATCAGTGACTTGATGTTTATGGTGACGGTGTAAAGTGTTCAAAGCTTATATTCTTTAATGAGATTGAGTCATGTCCACCTGTCTCTTGTGTTACGTTCTGCATCAACCAAACACATATCCAATTCTTTATTTTAGGTGAATCGTACTTTTTGAAGTAAGGGAGGTAGATACTTTTTGGTACATTGACAATTAATCTAGTCATTATCTAACATGATATAATGTGATATATCCATATCACCCATGTGAAGTTCAGTAAGTGCTGATACGAATAAAACACAACTCATAGTTAAAAAATTTCAGTTTATTGCCGAAATGGAGTTTGATAGTAAAGCACAAATATGAAAACAGCGGATGAAATAGTTCAAAGACCATTATATTCCCACTTGGTTTTGATCCAGGTTTCATTATTCCAAATTCTCATCATGCTTGTAATGACTAATGTATTAATTAATTTTCATTCACTGCTTCTTATATGCATTCATTCTTTCATTCGTCCACGTTTTCTATAATGCATTGACTGAATATTTCTTCTAGTCAGCCATTTTTTCCTTCTTGTCACCTTTTACTTCGTTATGAGAACATATTGCCTCCTCCTCTTATTCCCGCTAAAGCGAGATCTAGCACATCTAAAATAGAATCAAACTCAACGTAATAGGACTCAAATTCAGACAGTAAAATAAAACCATCACCTGCAAAAGATCGAACGATTAGTGAAAGAACAATTGTAATTGACAAAAGAATAAAAATAGACAATTAATTAAAAACCTGACTGATACATCTAGGCTGAGAGCAATCAAACAACAAAATCTATCGGATTAAATTATCACTCATATATTATGTGAAAGAAGTGAAAGCATGAAGAGTTAAAAACTTTTTATATATATTCATCTATTCAGCGAATGATATTCCTGAACAAACACGGCTCAACATTAAACATATAAGCTCTTGAATGTATATGCAGATATATATATATATATATATATATATATATATATATATATATATATATATATATATATATATATATATATATATATATATATATATATATATATATGTGTGTGTGTGTGTGTGTGTGTGTGTGTGTGTATAAAGTGAGAGAGATAGTGAGAGAGTGAGAGATTGCGTGGTACACTTACTGTTGTTATCAATCTTTTTAAACTGTGATTCAAAGGGGTTTTGGTAGCTGAAAGTGTGATTCCCGAAAATATCTTCAAGATAGGAATTATTTCCAGCCTTTAACTGCACAATATCCGCTCTAACCTCCTTTTTCGATAAGTAAGAATCACCTGAAAATGGACAAAAGATAGTTCTTTTCATTTCCGCTAATTACACAACTTTCTTGCACAAAAGAATAGACTTTGGAAATAGCTTCTTTGGCATTCATTCAGATTGATTATGATGTCATCATTTTCTTGTTGACTCTGAAACCGCACTTGACGTAATAAACATAGTGTATTTGTACAAGATCTAATAGTGTGCTGCACGTTCAAGTTAAAAAAATAAATAATGATTAATGTTCCCAGAAAGAAATATTTGGATCCTACAAATAATATTTACAGTGGAAGATTTGGTTGATGTATATTGTCGGTCGAGAGTCGTATGCATATCGTTAGCTTATCAACTTCCTCGTCGACGGTGCCTAAGTATTTGATATTTTTTTTCTTTTTGTGGTAAACAAGAATAGCATAGTCTGGCATAACCGATAAATATAGGTAGTCAAATTAAACGGTTGATCTCTATACATTAATTGTTCCACAATTAAGTTAGACACAACTGGTCTTAGATCAATAGATTTGCCTGATATAAACTTATACAACAATAAATATAGTGGTAACAGCGTACATGCAGATTAGATATAATATGCATAGGTCCTTGTTTATTTTTACAAATTTGGGAAAGTGTTGGGCAAAAAAGAAGAGAGATACGAACTGTTGTCATCACAACTTGTCCACGCTTGGTTGTACTCCTCCAATGAAATGTTATTGTTCTGTTCACATTGACCATCAATCCATGAGAATAAAGCAAATACGACGCTACTGTCGATGCTCCTGTCAGTATTTCCAATACTGCATGATAATAAAAAAGGCTATTCATATTCCTGTTTTGATTTTATTTGCGACTGTACAACACAACTGATTATTCGTTTTGATGGAGATACGTCCGCGTTAAAAATAAATGCATGGTCGACGTTATGGATCGATTGACACATTTTATTGAAGGAGTGTTTAGAGTGATAAACATTGATTCTAAATATCTTGCTAAAAACTCTAAATAATATTTTGCGGGGAAATAAAGAAATGAAATTGCTGGTCAATTTAATCAATTACAGTAATACGTTATTGCCCGTATTTGCTATATGTTACGGTGTCGTACATCTGAGTATCTTGTGCAATAAAACCTATGTATCATTCACTGGCAACCGCTTTTGACGCCTGAGTATAGATATAACCTGTGTCATTTTGATCTATTGTGACATTATAAATATTATTATTTGATGGTTTCGTCAAAAATTCAAAACGAAATTCTTTGCGTGGAAAATAATGGAACCTATAAGAAGCCGATATATTTAGCCTTTTGGAAGATGCTTGTAAGATTTTTTGCGTGGATTATTTCTCATCCTGTTAACATTTTATGCCCATTAACAAACCAAAATAGGAATAAGATGCATCACGGACTTCGATATTTATCAAGCTTTTTGTTTAAGTTCAAGATTATGGATAAATAAAGCGAATCATAATACACTCAACATTCAAAATACATTCCACAATTGTCCCACAGCGCATGAAGCATGTGTGTTTTACGGCTCGTAATGACACTAACTTATTACACGTATGGAATATAATAATGTGTAAAGATGAAGACTATTATCTCCATATCTACCTTACTTAAGACTTAAAAGGTTAAACATAATCAAACAATAAATCAAAGCGAAATCATTCCTTGATATAAACATTTCGAATTCACGGATAAATATAATGGTGGGAAGACTCGTTTGTTACTTTCGTATATGACAGACAACGATTAAAAAAATAGCATGTATTGGCGGAATCAACTTCATAAATGAATTGAAATAGTTTGACATAACCTCACAGAGAGAGAGAGAGAGAGAGAAAGAGAGAGAGAGAGAGAGAGAGAAAACAGAGAAAGAAATAAAGAAAGAAAGCAAGAAAAAGAAAGACAAAATAGTATAATGACCCACCTCAAAAGCCACAGTAATCCAGATAGTGTCCGCATCATCTTCTGTAAAATAAATGTAACTAATTGTTTAACAATAAAATATCATTGCAAAGCATTTATTTGATCACGATCTCTGTTCCATGTTATTGTTAAACACTAACGAGATGCATCTGATCGATATGTTTTAATGACACATTAATGCCAACAACACTCTAATCTTTACGACACATCCATCCATAGATATATAGTTTTATAGATATGATTTTTTTTCTCCAAATATATTATGATACTATTTAATAAATTATACGCCGAAGTGGTTGGATATCCTTAATAATTTCTAAAATATTCCTTTAAACATAACTATGAGACAGAAATGAGTGATGAATCTTTGCAGACATTGATATTTCACGTTTTCAAAATTGTCTTAGCAATTGAATTTGGTGGCTGTCCTGATTACTTACCATTGTTAGATTACGACAAAGCAGAGAATAAAATTTTCGTACACTTTGAACACATATTGATGTCTATCACGTTGCAAGAATACCCAGAAAGACATGTTAATCTGTCCCTTAAAATCGATAGGCAAATCTGAAAATTATCTATCTATTTGCTCCTCAGGCAGTTTTGTCCGGGGTGCAGTAGGTTAGCAGCTACAGAGTTTCTCATGTCGTTGCCAAGTCCCTCTACATTTAGTTGTATCTCCTGATATTCCTGAAGTGTTTCAGGTGTCGGTATGATTAATCCTCGGGAGTCCCTCCACTTCGGTCCCCGCTGCTAGTGCAGTCGAAATCTTTTGTTTGACCTCGTGCGTGGACGTCTATCTTGTTTTTCCTCGTGGCCGCCGCCATTTTCTTTTGTTCAGTTGTTCTTGAAGATTATTAATGGTGCTGGCTCTTTAGTGGCTTGGTTCCGCAGTGGTATTCTTGTACACTACCCCAATTACCTAATTACTATGTGGGTGCATTCTTCTTTTTCGATATGCACTCCTAAATGGTAATATTTATCTGCTGGTCACCTGGCTTCACCGTTGCCCGCTGTAGTCCAGTCCTGCTTGCTCCAGGCTCACCGCTAGAACGATGTTTATTTTCCAATGTTCTTCCTCCACCAGTTATACTGGCCACCATGTATTGTGCTGAAGAATGGAGCTAAACCCTACAACAACAAAAACGTATAGTCGAATATGTGTACAATGGTCAAAACGTTACAATGAGTCTGGGCCTAGGTTAAGAAAACGCAATGTTGAGTTCGACTCAGCTTCTATTTAAATAACAGTAGACAGTAAAAATTGTAGTTCAACCAGCAGCAACAGCTTTCAGCAGAGATATTATTCGTATCTAATCAAGTAAGAAATATATTTGCAGTCTCGCTTTTAGCAAGATGAAAATTAGAGGTAAAACAATTATAGTTTGAGGCATGTACGATCGATGAAGGTATCTTCGATATGCAATAGTTGGAAATATTATAGTTTCGGAAACAAGCTAAACATATATCGAATTAGAAGACATTGACAACCTATAATAATCATATACTATATAAAGAAGAGATACAAAGCCGACAAATGTTCACTTTCATTTGCATTCGTCCACTACATGGTGTGTCATTTCAGGCAGAATCTCTCTTTCATGTAATTTACATCTATGGCTTCGTGATTCGCACATAATATTATGCAATTTATGAAAACTTTAATTTATGATAATTATTTGTGAAGATTGAATTAAAACAGAAATCTGATTCCTTTACAGGAAAACAGAAAACTTTGGCTGTAACAGATATTTACAATGACACTAGCATACGGGTTAGTTAATTTTTAATTCTTCAGCAAATGGGGATTTCGTAGCCAGGTATGCGGGGGAAACGGCATCCATTGATGGGCCTTCAAACACCATTAGGTATTCCCTCGCGACTAAAAACATATGCAAATCGCTACTGTTTCATTGTTATATGCACACACTATGTAATGAGATCAAATTGAAATGAGATATAGGTTGAAGATGAGACGAATTTAGATCGTACGTATTGAACGCATGGGAATGATTAATTAATGAGTTAATTAATTAATTAATGAGTTTTACCGACATTACATACGAAATCCAAATATGATTTGTCCTTCACAAGAGATACAATATAGTTAGAGCCGAATTGAAAGGTCAACTGGAACTGTATTTAATTAAGAACACACAGCGACAGAAAAACATGTCTCATGAATATTAGTTCTAAGTAACCAAGAAAACGTCTAATATGGATGTATTTGGAGCGGCGTACAGGTCAGAAAAGGCAGAACAGAACGATAAACCACATATATCAATTGTAATAATTACGGCACGAGACTTTGTTAGGGTTGTGGTAGAGGTAGAGGTCTAATGAAATATTGCACTTTCCGTCTCGAAAGTTCGTAGCTTGTACTATAACAACGCAGGCATACATTGGATAAAAAGAGAATACAAGGATAAGAAAAAGAGAATAAATAGAGTGATGTAATTAAACTCTTCAAAACGACATTCAGTTATAGCTTTGAATTAGTGACATCATTTAACTCAATTTATCGTGGTAGGCATCACCATTTATAATGGGCAGATTAACATGTCTTTCTGGGTATGATTGCAACGTGTTAGGCATCAATAATTTGAAAGTATTTCAATATTGTTTTATTATCTGCTTTGTCGTAATCCAACAATGATATATAATCAAGACAGCCACCAAATTCAATTGCTAACACGATTTTATTAATGTGAAATATCAATGTCTGCAAGGATTGACCACTCTTTTCTTTCTCATGATATATTTAAAGGAATGTTTTATATTTTATTAAGGATATACAACTACTTCGGTGTATAATTTATTAAATAGTATAATATTATACCTGAAAAAGTAAATAATAACTATAACACTATGTATCTAGGAATAGATGTGTCGTAAATATTAGAGTGTTGACGGAATTATTGTGTCATTAAAATATATCGATCAGAATAACCTCATTCTTGTTTAACATTAACATGGAATAGAGCACGTGGATAAAGAAATGCTTTGCAATGAATTTTTTCTTCTCAAATTAGTAACATTTATTTTACAGAACATGACGCGGACACTATTTGGATTACTGTGGCTTCTGAGGTAGGTCATTATCTAATTGTGTCTTTCTTTCTTTCGTTTTTCTTTCTTTCTTTCTTTCTTTCTCTCTCTCTCTCTCTCTCTCTCTCTCTCTCTCTCTCTCTCTCTGTCTCTGTGGCATTATTGCAAAACATTTGATTGATGGATGAAGTTGAATCCGCCAATTTTTTAATCGTTGTCTCCCATGTACGAAAGTAACAAACGAGTGTTCCTACCATTATATTCATCTGTGAATACGAAATGTTTACATCAAGGAATTATTTTGCTTTGATTTATTGTTTGATTATGTATTGTTACGTGCTTAGGCTCGAATAAGCAGCAACACAGAAAAAGTGAAAACTAATAAGCTTGTTAAACGTTAACAATGATTTTATTAAGTACAAATATTTGATAAGAGAACATAAAAAAACTTACAGTTTTAGAGAATCAAATCCAAAATTAATCCAGTAATGGAATTCACAAAACTAATCCTCTAATGGAATTGCAAGAGTCCTGATAAATAAATGTTCTAATAGTTCCCAGTTCGAATCTTGACGATGTAATCCAAAATAGCTGAAGATGTCACGTGATTTAGTCAGTTCTTGTTTTAATAATAAAAATCTATGAGCTCATGTTCTTTCCCAGATATATAAAATAATTCTTCTTGCTACAACGAATTGACACAATTTCCAGTACAAGGTAATTAAAATTATAACTCAAACAGAAGACACAACTTAATATTATAAAAGCCCAACATCTACTTTTAGCTTCCAAAACACAGCTCTATATATATGTAATTCCCTCGAAAACAAATAGGGATCACGTGATTCTGGAAGGTCATAGAAAGAGGCTACCTTGACTAAGTCACGTATTAATAGAATGATCCAGAAGAAAAACACCTCCAAATAACTAAAAATAAAAAGATGTCATTGAAATTAACCAATTGTTTTAAACGCCTGTTTATCACTCTGAAGCAGGGTCAGATAATTAGGTAATGAAGTTAACATCTGGTTTTTACCCGTAAAGTACATAGGTCATAGAGACTTTCTAGAAAAATCTCCCAATTAATGAATTTTAACCCCAAAATGACGAATTTGGATCTGACAATTAAAAATAAATAATTTAAATCAAATATACGTAACAGTATAACCTTTTGAGTCTTAAGTAAGGTAGATATGGAGACAATAGTCATTCTCTTTACACATTAGTATAGTCCATACGTGTAATACGTTAGTGTCATTAGGATATAAATGATATGTTTCAGGCGCTGTGGGACAATTGAGGAGTGCATTTTAAATTTTGAGTGTAATAAATATTATTGGCTTTATTGATCCATAATCTTGACCCTAAGCAAAAGCTTGATAAATATCGAAGTCAGTGATGTATCTTATTCCTATTTTGTTTTGTTAAAGTACATAAATTGTTAAAAGAATGAGAAAAAAACCTAGCAGAAAATCTTGCAAAAGGCTAAATGTATCAGCTTCTTTGGGGTTCCATTTTTTTTTCACGTTTCACGCAAAGAATTTCGTTTTGAATTTTTGACGAAGCCATCAAATAATAATGTTTATAATGTAACTTAGATCAAAATGTCACAGGTTATATCTATACTCAGGCGGCAAAAGCGGTTGCCAGTGAATGATACATAGGTTTTATTGCACAAGATACTCAGATGTACGACACCTTAACATATAGTAACTACGGGAAATAACTTATTGTTAAAATTGATTAAATTGATTAGCTTTTTCTAAACCTCATTTCTTTATTTCCCCTCAAAATATTATTTAGAGTTTCTTGCAAGATATTTAGAATCAATGTTTATCACTCTAAACCAGGGGTCTCAAACTCAAATTATCCGGGGGCCGCAGGAGGTAGAGTCTGGGTGAGACTGGGCCGCATCAAGTATTCCACAAAAAAGCGATTACAAATTCAATAAAGTACAACTGTGAAAATCTACTCAACCTTTATTAATAACAAATAAAAACTTTAAGGGCTAAGAACATAGGCTTCACTTACTTCCTCCTACTCCTTGTTGCCAGAGACCTGGCAGCGCTTCTTCTTACACAGCTGAGCAACATTTTGGCATGAGTGAGGAAGCAACTGAGACTATCAGTATAGCTTGAATATGCTCATCAGTAAGTTTGGCCCTGAACTTTGACTTAGTGGAAAAGAGCTTTTCACACAGACAGGTACTCCCAAAAAGGCACATGATCCGCTTGAATAACCTGGAAATCTCAGGGAAGGGGGGAGGGCACTTCTCTCATAAATTGCCCAAGCTTGTCTGTTTTTCCATTCACCTCCCTGAACTTAGCATTGAGTTCAGAATTTCACTGAAGATCTATCAGCTCCATTTGAAGCGCATGGTGGGGGGGGGGGGGGCATCTTCCACATGGAAATAGAAAGGGTCAGCAAAAAATTTAAAAGTGGCTCTGTGAGTTTTGAAGTCTGCAAACCAGTGATCAAATTCTACCTGTAGCTTTGCAATGGCATCAGTATACGTACTACTGAATGGTGTGCCCGAGTCCATGAGTACATTGCAGGTTGGGAAATAGCACAGGTTTCTCTGAGAAAGCTGGACTTTCCATAGCACAAGTTTTGTGCAGAATGCCCTGACATTGTCATAGGCAACACTAACAAGCTGCCCCTGGCCTTGTAACTTCTTGCTGAGTACATTCAGCTCCTGTGTAATGTCAACAAGAAAAGCCAAGTCCATGAGCCATTTGGGAGTACAGGAACAACCACCCCATCCTTCTCCATGAAGGCTTTGATTTCTGCTCTCAACTCAAAAAACCTTTTTAAGACGTTTCCCCTACTAAGCCAACGTACCTCGGTGAAGTAGATAACATCCTCATATGCTGACTCTATTTCCTCTAAAAAGGCGCGGAACTGCCATGGCTTCAAGCTCCTGGATCTGATGTGGTTGATGCATTTCACAACGTCAGACATCACATTGTCAAACTTCAGGCATTTGCTGCAAAGGGCCTGCTAATGGATAATGCAGTGTAGAGCAACTGCCTCTTCCACACCCTCCTCTTCCAGTTTTCTTTGAACATGTGCCGCGAGTCCATTTATTTTCCCTGTCATTGATGGCGCTCCGTCGGTTGTTATTCCTGCACAATTTTTCCACAGTAAACCGGCATCCACAATGGCATCACACAGCTGGCGGAATATCTCATGAGCAGTGGTCTGGCCATGCATTGGAATCACTTTGAGCAACTCCTCCATCACATCAAAATTATCATCAACACCACGGACATATATTGCGAGCTGTCCAGTGTCAGTAACGTCTGTGCTCTCATCAAGAGCGACTGAGTATGCATGGAAAGGTTTACCTTTGTCACACAGTTGATCATAAATGTTACCTGACAGCTCAGAAATGCGCTCTGCCACTGTGTTGGCTGAAAGGCTGATGTTGCTAAACCGACCCTTCTTTTCCGGACAGACTATACTTGCAGCTTGTAACATGCAATTTTTGATGAACTCGCCTTCTTTGAATGACTTTCCTGCCTTAGCAATCATCTCACTCACCACGTACCTAGCTTCAACTGCTGCATCACTTTCTGTGTTTGCTTTCTTGAAAAAATCTTGCTGCCTCAGTAGACATGTTTTAAGTTTAGCGACCCGGGCCGTTCTCTCATCTCCCTGGTATTTTGCATAATCCGCAGCATGTCTGGTTAAAAAATGATATCTGATGTTGTACTCCTTGTGCACTCTAACTTTCTCGGTGCATATAAGGCACGTCGGAATGCCCCTGTGCTCAACAAAAGAGTAGTCCGTCTCCCACGTCTCCTGAAATTGTCTGTGCTCATCGCCAACCTTTCTCTTCACAGCAGGTTTTGAGAAAGACATGACTGGGGTTGGGTGACAAAAAAACGTATTTGCACTGTGTGATAAATATATTTTCCCTCCACTCGATAAAACTCCCGAATCACGTATCACGATACTTTGCTCTTAAGGAGATTTAGAAACCAGCATAATAAATGAGGCTGCAGTAGTCTCATAGTGAATTCCCGAATTATGGCGTAATTTCTGACGTATGAAATATATATTGCTCGATAATTTAAAATAATAATGTAATATGTGACCTTCCACGATGGTTTCAGTCGTATGTCACCAAAGCTAGTTTTGTGCTAGCGTTGAAAAAAGACGGTTGGTAACAATGACCTTTTGGCTGATGTTGAATCAAAAAACATTGTTCTACAGTTTTAGTTACAGTAAATAAATCTACATTAATTTTGGCTAAAACAATAACAAATCACTGCACATGCTAGTTTGTTCCAAAATTAGGCGAACAAGACATTAAAAATCGAATATTGAGCATCGCGTCAGCTCTAACTAAAACGTGTTCAAACAGAACGGAGGAGCAGGCAATATTTATGAATTATTGATGCGAAGGAAGATGCTATTGTAGGGAGAATGAATTTTGATTTTTTTTATCGTAGAAAAGGCTTTTTTGATTAACCCTATTTTGAAAGTGACCAAGCTGACAGGCTCGGAATTTCCCTCACTCGTCACTCGTACACACTAGTGGCAATTTTAATAGGGATTCTTTGATACTGTGTCAGATTGCTACGATTAACACAATTGTGGTTGTGCATTACCCACTAACTGACTCTTTTTAACGTTTGATATATGTATATACAACATTCGTAACGTGTTTTCTCAAAACCGCACTTTAGCCATGTTTGTCTCATAAAATGCTTTAAAAAAAACTTTTAGTCCGATTTTAAAACGGTTTTTACCATTATAATCAACGTCCAAACCTATACAAACATAATAAAAATCAGAATTAGACTAGTCGGTGAGATTCGACTGAAACCGTCGCGGTGGGTCACATTATAGAAATGAGAATGGGGAAAACGCGCGGGCCGCATTAACACTAAGCTTTGCTGTCAGGTAGCGGGCCGCAAAATATCGTCTCTCGGCCTCAAATGGCCCGCGGGCCGCGAGTTTGAGACCCCTGCTCTAAACACACCGTCAATAAAATGTGCCAATTGATCCATAACACCAACCATGCATATATTCTCGACGCGGAAGTATCTCCATCATAACGAATAATCAAGTTTTGTTGTACAGTCGCAAATAAAACCAAAACTGGAAAATGAATTGCATCCGTTATTATAATGCAGTATTGGAAATATTGAATGGAGCGTCGACAGTGGCGTCGTATTTGCTTTATTCTCATGGATGGATGGCCAACGTGAACAGAACAACAACATTTCATTGGAGGAGTACAACCAAGAGTGGATAAGTCGTGATAACAACAGTTCGTATCTCTCTTCTTCTTCGCCCGCCCCCTCTCCCAAGTTTGTGAAAAACCCCAGGACTAGAATAGATGCATATACAGATATACAGAAAAAGTTTTTAACTCTTCATGCTTTCAGTTAGTTCACATAATATATTAGTGATAATTTAATCCGATTGATTTCGTGTTTGATTGCTCTCAGCCTAGATGTATCAGTCAGGTGTTTATATAATTGTATATTTTTATTCTTTTGGAATTATAATTGTTCTTTCTGTAATCCTTCGTTCCTTTGCAGGTGATGGTTTTACTTCACTGCCTGAATTCGAGTCCTATTACGCTGCGTTGGTTCATTTTTGGATTCGCTAGATCGCGCTTTAGAGGCAATAAGAGGAGGTCGCAATATGTTTTCATAAGGAAGTAAAAGATGACAAGAAGGAACGAATAGCTGACTGGAATGCATTATAGAAAACATTGACAAATGTAAGAATGAATGCATATATGAAGCAGTGAATGAACATTAATGAATCAGTTGGTCATTACAGACAAGATCAGAATTGGTAATAATGGTACTTGGACGGAAACCAAGTCGGAATATAGTGGTCTTTGAACTATTACATCTGCTGTTTTCATATTTGTGCTTTACTATCAAACTCTATTTTAGCAATAAAATGAATTCTTTAACTATGAGTTGTGCTTTATTCGTATCAGCATTTATTGAACTTCACATGGGTGATATCGGATAAATCACATTTTATCATGTTATGTAATGACTATATTAATTGTCAATGAACCAAATAGTATCTACCTCTCTTACTTCAAAAAGTACGATTCACCTAAAATAAAGAATTGGATATGTGTTTGGTTGATGCAGAACGTAACACAAGAGACAGGTGGACATAACCCAATTGTATTATACACTATAAGCTTTGAACACTTTACACCGCCAGCATAAACAAAAAGTCACTAACCCATAATCCTCACACAAAGGTCTACCTACCCATCCTCTTTGTAACACAAATAGAAAGCTTCTATTCTATTTCTTGTGCATATAATTCATGCAGCAAGCCAATCACTCATCAAGTATAGTAGCTAGTAGCTGTAAAGCGATTATTTTGGACTGGAGTGATATGTTGGGAATATAATACAGGGCAGTGCCAAATAAAGCAATACGTATTGCGAGTCAATCGGAGTTTAAAAAAAGAGGAGTAAAGTATTTATCTAAAAGGAAGATGTAGCTTATGATACAGGGATTGAAGGAGACAAAATAGCGATAAGAAAAATGCGAAGTGATTTATATTGGTTGTACATAAGGAATAAATAATAATGGGCTTACGTTAGGCAGAAAACTACCTAAATCAAAAACAAAACATATCCTATCGTTTTAAACTTGTAAACTGTACTGCCAAAAGTATTTAATTGCTTCTACATACATTTTCATCAAGACTGAGGGATAGTCAATGAACACGTGAGTTTTATTCCTTGATTGTTTTTGTCTGGTGTAAAGCAGACAACTGAATGACATAGATATAGCGTGATATGTTGTCCTCCAATGTTCCCAACAACGTTGAAATGTGGCGTGAGGCATTTATTAACCATGCAGACATGATCTCATGCCAACTTGTGTGTGTACACTTGAATGGAATGAATCACGAATGTGTGACTTAAATGGTTATCACTCATTGTTTATATTTGTTATTATTCTGTATTGTATTTCCCAACTGGACCACCAATCCAAAAATAACTACTTAGACGATGTGACCTGCTGTATTTGGTGACTGTGACCAAATGATGTATTGTTCTTCAGCTCCGTTAAACCTCTTCAATGTATTTCTGTAATAAGGTTTTACAAATATCTTCATGTCTCTTTTTGTGTTATGGTTTTACAGATATCTTGATCTGCTCCGTCATCAATAATTTGAATCCACACTATTCGTTATTGTGTTTATGATTGTAGCTGCGAACGATTCGTTAAAATTAATATATGGTATTTCAGTCCTTAAAATTGTAAAATGATGGCGCCACACGGCATGCATTAAATCAGCGTCCCTACTTTCTTTCATTTCACTTTTAGTTCAGAAATATCTTGTTTTGGTCCCTTCTTATGAAGTCTTACTATTCTGTCGAAATTCACTTCATCCATTTCTGCAACCTTTTCCAGTACTTTAAATTGTTCCTATTCGTACTGGTCTATTGCCCTGATAAGCTGGTTTCTGATTTTCTTTTTCGTATTTGTATACTCTGCATAAATTTTGAATTGTGTTTAACGTGACTGTTCATCTTTTATCCATAACGATCTTTTTCTTCTCATCTCTTTATGTAGTACAGCCACATGAGTACCTTTCCATTAAGGCTTTAAGTGTGGGATGAAGGTTTTCGGTGGAAACATGTTGTCAGCTGTTTTGCGTTAAACAGTCAGATCAGTAACAAGGGTGTTTTGTACATCTGAAATGCTGTGTAAAAAACGCTGCACTGAGTTTATGTGCTTGCTGGTTTCATTCCTGCGGTTTTCAAAAAAGCTTTTCACCTGTAGATTGTAATTGGATAACGGTATAAACTCTTTTCGTTTGGAAATGATATGTTTGTTATTGGCAAATACAAATAGAACAATCTTATTTTGATTTTCTGAGTATGGTTACTAATCGAAAGAGGACTTCCGAGTCGCACTTAAGCAGTTGTAGCTCGAACAATAAAAACTCCAATGTAAAAGATCTGATCAAATATACATATATTCAATGAGGTAAGATTGTAATAAAGGTATAGGTGTAGGCGCTATACAAAGTCCTCATTATTATTATTAGTAGTAGTAGTAGTAGTAGTAATGTCTATATTCCTGATATAATTATTATATATAACATTCGTTTTTAATTTGTCTACATCATAAGCATTTGTTATTTTGTGCATAGATAATATAAAGATTTTTAGCAGGCTGATGAAATTGCACATTGATATCTCTATCAAATATGTGGCTGTACATAGCCGATGCGACATGCTTAGGCCTATCATCAAAACACTTGCTAACATATATAGTTGGTACATTTATTGACATTTAAGTCGGGATATATACAACTTAATTTCAAACCACTTAAAGAGTAGTAACTGTCAATATATAGGATTCTTTGTGGTGATTTCTTGCTATGAATAGTTGATGTTTTTTAATTGTTTGATCTGTTCAAATAGTTATGCCTTCAATCGCAGAAGCCATTGCATTGTATACAGTTTGTGAAGGTTTCCCTTTAGTCAAGTTGGGTAGGTGCTCTCAGTATTATTTGAATTATTACAGAAAACCCACCCTGGTTCGTTTTTTACAGCAATTGAAGTAGTGATAGATGCAAAGCTCCGAGCCCCCAGTCAGCGGTGCTGACAGTTAAATTAATGAATACACAAAATATGAAATCAAATAACAATTTGAACAGATAACAACAGTTTTTTTTAATTCAATAACAGTCATCTATCAAATAAATTCAAATTAAATCCCTATCACTCGTCTTTCACTGGACCACGTGACGACCTATTTCATCATCGGACTTAGTGGGATAGAATTTCCTTCTGTCCTGTATTCCTTCTCATCTGTGTGATCGATATCTGGACTGATTTATCCTTACACATGATACTACTACAAATTTTACACTGCTCTATTAACTAATGTTGCACACTGCAATGATTATACAGAGTTTATACTTCAATTTAGCATTTGTAAATCTATAATATCTAATGAATAAATACACGAGGTTACTACGAATTAACCTAATAGCGAATTACAATATTTATTTTTTTATATAAACTTTGGTCATATCTCAAAATATGCAAGTATATAAAAGCCTACAAATGATTGAAAATCTACAATGGTAATTCTACGTCCAAAACAATACATACTGCAATAATTAAAGTAAAATTCCTTTGCAGTAATATATTACAACAATCGAGCAAATAAAAAATTTCGAATGACCTAATAGTAATTTGTCTTCCCTTATAATTTCCGGCAGGATGGTTTTAGCGACTATTGACGCATAATTCTCAAGATAATAGATTTAATCTTGCAGTTCTTATGTTCGCCACGCCGCCTTGTTCAATGTTGATTCAGAGACGGCCCCACCCAACACTCTGTCAAAGATGAATATACTCCCCCCACTGTATGTCCCTTTGATCCGCTCACAGAATTCCACCACTTACCTGTAAAACATGTTATGACAATTATTACGTAACTGTCTCGTCCAAAATAAAGCGCGCGTCACTACCTATATGGCCATGTCAGTTAACTGGCTTGACTCATCTTTGTTCGGCGAATTGACCTTCATAAATATTTACAGCGCTAAATTATTAGATTCAGGGTCTAACATTTACATTTTGAAATCTGGTTAATCCTTACAATGTGACACAGTTGTGTAAATTCTTTGGTCACCAATTGATGTATCTCATTATCTTCTGTTGCCTTTCCTATCCCATCTTCACAGGGAATGTCCTCCATAAATTTGTCACGAATACTCGCATCAGAATTGCTAAGCCACTTATTATGAGCTGACCAAATGGCTATGAAACATTCTTGTTGTCTACGGTACTCAGTTGAATCATGATATTTTAACTTGTTTGTTCTTGCATTTTTGCCCGTCTTCAATATATAATTTCACATATTACCTCTCATGTAATCTGTATCAGGTATTAAAATCTCCTAATCGACTACCATCAGTGTGAGTTAAAACTTTATTATTGAATTAAAGGAGTCCAATATTGTATGATGCTACCTTGCTATCTAAAGTTAAGAATGCCAATCTCCAAATTCCAAGTCATAAGTTGTAAATAACTTTACAACTGTTCAAGTTCTATCAATGTAAATATTGCAGCCATTTCCACTCTAGTCTCATTTTTGGTGTAAGTGTTGTTGTGTGATGCTTAATATGCAAGAACATTTACAATGGTCTACAGGCTTATTATAAATAAATTGTACGTCTAAATACCACAGTTGTGAATTAAAAACATCCTCTCTATCAGTTTATAAATACTACAGCAACTCATGCTACCATAGATTTGAAAAACAGACCAGCTGGAACACTAAGTCGTATCATACCTTTTGTAATTCAATTAAATATTGATATTTCGTTGAAAGACAAACATTTTATAAAAAGAATATATAATTGGCGTCTCATTTTCTGAATTTATCCGAAATGTGTGTGTGTGTGTGTGTGTGTGTGTGTGTGTGTGTGTGTGTGTGTGTAATATATTATAAAACAGAAAAACAGAAACACTAGTATTTATCCTTGTTCTCAAAAATTTGGAAACGCTTAGTTCGATTACTTCTCTGTTGAACCTTCATAATGACCACACCGAAAACCTTAGTGGACATTTATGCGTCTGTTAGGTCTAACCTTACTGAGTGATAACCATTTTAGTCACACATTCACTATTCATTTCACTGAGGTCCACATTGTTCTTCCAACTGTGCATCCCATTGCAGGAATCCAAACTGGCATGGAATCATAACTGCAGACATTGTTGAGAACACGAACTATGTGATGTAAAAATAGCCACCTCATCTCTGAAAACAAACTTACTTCACTCTTGAGGTCTCCACTGTATATAAAAGTCTGAATATTAGGTTCTCAATTTATCAATTAATGTATTTAGGGATATCTTAATTGCATTGAAGTTAATACATTGCATTGATTAACTTATTGATATTACATGGATATTACATGGATAATGTATTGTACGAAATACATAACGTATGCATATATTTCAGCAATCTCCCTAATAATCCAAACTAGCATAGGATCATATCTCCATGGTTAGTGAATGCTGAATTCCACATTTCGAGATTTCGGTATTGAGAACACGAACTGTGTGAAGTAAAAGCTGTACCTCATCTCAAAAAACAAACTTCACTCTTGAGGTCTCCACTATTTATTAGAGTCCGAATGATAGGTTCTATATTGATCAATAATGTATTTTGAGGTTAATACATGCTGTTCATGAACGCATCTATATTACATGGATAGTGTATTGGAGGAAACAAAAATAACACGATTTATGTATACCATTCAGCTATCTCTCTTACACTAGACAAAACCAAAACATTTTAAGAAATACAATTCGCAATATCAATGATTGGTTATGCAAATAAAGAGAAGATTTGTGAATCGTTTCATTGGCCCTCAAACTTGATTAAATGTAAATATAATCTATTGATAAACAGCAGATGAACAGCAAATATAAAAACAGCAGAAGAACTAGTTCAAAGACCATTACATTCCCATTTGGTTTCCGTCCAAGTTACACAATCCCAAATCCTGATCTTGCCTGTAATGACTAATTGATACATTAATTCTTATTCGCTGCTTCATATATTCGTTCAATATTTCATTCGCCAATGTTTTGTACAATGTATTGACTGAATGATTCTTCCAGGTATCCATTACTTCCTTCTTGTCATCATCTTTAACTTCGTTATGGAAATATATTGGGACGTTTTCTTAAGCTATCTTTTGCACTATCTAGCGCATATAGGACAGGAACAAACTCCTCGTAATATGATTCAAATTCAGACAATGAAATAACATCATCACCTGCAAAAGATAAAAGATGACTCAAAGAACATATGTAATAAGTGAAAAAATTATCTAACACGAGATCGATTAGATTAATGTATCACTACTACAATACGTGAACTCGATGAACATGAACAGCTTATTATTGTCATGTATATTCGTCTATTCAGCGTATAATATTCCTGAACAAACTCGGTTCGACTGCTCCTTTATATATATAAAGAGAGAGAGAGAGAGAGAGAGAGAGAGAGAGAGAGAGAGAGAGAGAGAGAGAGAGAGAGATTGCGTGGTGCACTTACAGTTGTTATCAATCTTTATAAACTGTTGTCCAATGAAGCTAAACCTCTGGTTCCCGAACATATCTTCAAGATAGGAATTATGTCCAACATCTAACTGCTCAATAACCGCTCCAACCTCCTCTTTCGATAAGTAAGAATCTCCTGAAAATGGAAACAATGATATTATTTTCATTTCCGCTATTTACACGACTTTCTTACACAAAGAATAGACTTTTCAGTTAGCTTCTTTGGCAATGTTTCGGATTGATTATGATGTCATCATTTTCTTGTTGCCTCTGAAATCGCACTTGACGTAATAAACATATTGTATGCGTACAAGATCTAATAATGTGTCGCAGGTTCAAGTTAGAAACTAAATCAGGAGGAATCTTTCCTTGAAGAAATAGTTTCATCATAAATTTAATATTTACAGTAGAAGATTTGTTTGAGGTATATTGTCGGTCGAGAGGCGTTGTGTTGTATGCATATCGTTTAGCTTATCAAGGTCGTCGTCGACTGTGCCTAACTAATTGATATGTTTTGTTGTGGTAAACAAGAAGATCAATTGTCGTTTTAAGCGCTAGTGGGGTGACGTGGTACGTTTGAAGAAAACATTAAAAATTATACCAATGGCTTCTGAACAAATGTTGTCATGACGTCATCGTTCGCATATTCTGAAATCACTGATAAATATAGGTTGTCAAATAAAACGGTTGATCTCTATACATTAAATGTTCGAAAAAAAATTAGACACAAATGGGCTTATAGATCAATGGATTATGCCTGATAAAAACTTTTGAAATGATACATAGAGAGTTAGCAGCGTGCATGCAGATTAGATATTAAATGCAGAGGTCCATTGGTTTTTTACAAATTTGGGAGAGCGGGTGGATGGAGAAGATAGATACGAACTGTCTGTATCACAACTTGTCCACGCTTGGTTGTACTCTTCAAATACAATGCTGTTGTCATTATCCCGTTGGCCATCAATCCATGAGAATAAAGCACTTACGACGCCACTGTCGACGTCCCTTTCAGCACATCCAGTACTCAATTATAATAACAAAGGCAAGTTATATTCCTGTTTTGGTTTTATTTTCGAATGTACAACACAGTTGATTATTCGTTTGGATGGAAATACTTTCGCTTTAAGAAACATATGCATGGTCGATGTTATGTATTAATTGATACATATATGTTATTGGTGGTGTGTTTAGCGTGATAAATATTGATTCTTAATATCTTCCTGGAAACTCAAAATAACATTTTGCGGGCAAATAAATAGCTTGATATTGAAATAAATCTGGTAAATTTAATCATCTATAACAATACTTTCTTGCCCGTAGCTACTAAATGTTAAGGTAACATATGTATGAGGTCTTTCAATTTTGTATATCAGAGACGCAAACTGTTTTAGTCTGAAACTGTAGAGTATATTGTGCAATTAAACCTATTAACATTGCGGAATGATTATAGACATCCCCTGTGACATTTTGAGCTAAGTTACATTATAAACATTATTTCAAAGCATTCAAAACTTCAAAACGAAATTCTTTGCGTTGTAAAATGTGACCCGAAAGATGCCGATATATTTAACCATTACGCAAACTTTTTTTAAGACTTTCTGTGTGTTTTTTTTCTTCTTCTCATTCTTTTAACTTTTTATATCTTTTAACTTCCTAAATAGAAATACGATGCATCAATGACTTCGATATTCATGAAGCTCTTGTTTAAGGTCAAGATTATGGATCAATAAAAAATAAAAATATACTCAACATTCCAAATACACTCCAAAAGTGTCCCACAGCGCATGAAACATATATGTTTTACGGCTCGTAATGACACTAACTTATTACACGTATTTAATATACTAATGTGTAAAGATAAAGACTGTTGTCTCCATATCTACCTTACTTAAGACTTAAAAAGTTATAATAATCAGACAATAAATAAAAGCAAAATAATTCATTAATGTAAACATTTCGAATTCACAGATTAATATAATGGTAGGAACACTCGTTTGTTACTTTGGTACATCGGAGACAACGATTACAAAAAAAGCAAGTTTTGGCGGATTCAACTTCATCCATCAATCAAATGTTTAGCAATAATGTCACAGAGAGAGAGAGAGAGAGAGAGAGAGAGAGAGAGAGAGAGAGAGAGAGAGAGAGAGAGAGAGAGAGAATGACCCACCTCAGAATTCAAAGTAATCCAAATAGTGTCCACGTCATGATCTGTAAAATAAATGTCAGTCATTTGAGAAGATAAAAGATAATTTTAAAGCATTTCGTTATCCACGCTCTCTCCTCTACATTATTTCTAAACACTAACTTGATTCCTTAGATCGATATATTTTAGTAACACAATCCAGATGTCAATAGTCTCATCTTTGCGACTCTTCCGTTCATAGATACATAGAAATATACATTAGTGTTATAGTAATGATTTAATTTTCCAGATTTACTATTATACTAATAAATAAATATTAAAACGAAGTAGTTGGATGGCCTTAATAATTTTTAAAATATTTATTTGAACATAACTTATTGACTAGCGGATGAGAAAGAAAATAAACAGATGAATCTTTGCAGACTGATATTTTACATCATTAAAATTGTCATAGCAATTACATCTGGTGGATATTTTGATTAATTACCAGTAATACGAAAAAGCAGAGACTAAAACGGTACATAAATACATTGTACATCCATCGTATTTCTTTCTAGCCAACATAAATTGTTTCTACAAAGTCGAAATCTTTGATTAAATTGGACTGAAGGATACCGGATGACGCAGCACGAAGATCCCAAAAAGAATCTGACCATTAATAAGGTTGATGTCTACGATACATGGAGTTAACTGATATCACTAGCACAGCTATAATTAAATGACTTTTTGAAGAGAGTAAATACATCAACCTATTTATTATCTTTTTCATACCTTTTTCTTATCTTTTGATCCAATATATGTCTACACTTTTGTAGTACGATCTACCAAATTACTACACCGACAGTGCAATATCCTATTAAACGTCTACCTCTACCACACCCCTAACAAATATTTCCTGCTGTTATAATAATAACTGATATATGTTGTTCCGCTCATCATACTATTTTGCCTTTTCTGACCTTTGATTCCCTAATTATTAAACATTTTCTTGATTACTAATTTGCATGCGGCATTTTTTGCGATAGTTCGAAGATGGGCTTTCTTAATTCACTATAGTCCAGCTTACTTTTAAGTTCGGGGCTAAATATATTGTAACTCCTCTAAATGATGGACATAAAACACTTTTATATGCATTATGCAATGTCGGTAAAAGGTCATTGGAGCTTGGCTTCAATTAATCATGCCCATTCGTTAAATACGTACGTTCTTACTTAACTCGTCTCATCTTCAACCGATATCTCATATCAATTTAATTTCATTACATATTGTGTGCATATAACACTGACTCAGAAGGATTTTTTTATATGTTCTTAATTGCAACGGAATACCGAATGGTGCGTGCAAGCAAATCAATGGGTGCCGTTTTCCAGCACACCTTGGTTTTAAATCTCCATTGAGTAAGAATTATAAATTCTCTAACCCGTATGCGAGTATCGTTGTAGTTCTCTTTTAAAGATAAATTATTCTTTTCCTGTACAGGAATCCGATTTCGGTTCTAATTCAATCTCCACAAATAGTAATTACATCCAAATTAAAGTTTTCATAAATTGCATACTATTATGTACGAATCACGAAACCAGAGATGAAAATTACATAGAAGAGAGATTATGCCTTAAATGACACACAGTGTAGTAGCTGAATGACAATGAAAGAGAACTTTCATCGGCTTTGTATATCTTCTTTGTATAGTATATTATTAACATAGGTTGTCATCATCTGCTAATTCGATATATTTTTTCCTTCTTTTAGAAAGGATAATGCTTGCAACTTTTGTATATTGTAGATTCCTTTGTCGATCGCACATGCCTAGGATCATATTTACTTAATCTATAATTTTCATCTTTCTAAAAGCGAGACTGTAAATATATTCCTTACCTGATTAGATGCGAATCTGTCACCGTTGAAGGCCGATGCTGCTGGTTGAACAGATTTTACTGTCAACTGTTATTTAAATACAAGCTGACTTGAACTCTGCATTGTGTTTTCTTGACTTAGGTCTAGACATATTGTAACACTTTGACCGTTTCACCCATATTTGACCATACGGACTGTTTTTTGACCATACGGACTGTTTTTGTTTGTATAGGCTTTAGCACCATTCTTCAGCACAAAACAATGGGGCCAGGAAAACTGGCGGAGGACGAACACTGGAAACGGCCGAGAAGAAACACCGACATACGAAAAGCTACTGATATTCTTTCTGGCGTACTAACGTGAGTCTAAAATCTACACAGATTGAATATGCGGGCTGCAGGTGTGGCATTGGCTTGCCATATTAAAATTTTTATTACGTTTCTTAATATGCTTGTTCAGGAACACTTACATATTTAATATCTTAGGCTCTAACACTACTATTTCCTGTACAGCCAAATAATCTATACATGAGCGTGTTTTTTTATGAATGAATGTTTATATGCATGCATGCGTGCGTGCACATGTATGTATGTAGGTCGGTAGGTAGGTAAGAAGGTAGGTAGGTATGTATGTTTGAATGTGTAGCATATTCGTTCTTTATCTCTAACCCTTGATCATTTCGGACGAATAAATTAATTCGACACATACAACGCTTCAATTTAACATGCACATTAACACTTTCCCAAGTGCCGTCCCTCTCTGGTAATACAGACAAATCAAACACATATAATGCAAAGCTAAAAAAGCCATATAAAGCCAAAACTCTGATCTTAATCATATAATGGTAGGATTATATGAGTCTTTGAGAAATACACTTTTAGTTACATGCCAACTTCGTCAGAAAATATTTGCCTGTTTATATGCGCAATCCTGCTTAGTGTCATCTTTTCCAGGAATGCGTATATGTAAATATCATAGGTTCACAATACTCTTTTTCAGTGTCCATGCCAAAAAATGCAAACTTTCTAGAACAGATGAAGGATGTGTGTATAACATTTAAACAGATTGTTTTCACAAACCTTTAGAAAGAACTGATAACGGAAATGTTTTGTCAAATCCAAGATAAAGTCTTTACAAAATTGTTTCGCTTCTTACATTGTGCCAAGTTCCATATCATACAATCTTAGTATAATCTGCAATTATTACAAGAAAGGTATATAAATAATATTTTAGTTCTATTATATGTATTATACGCATTAGAGGGTTTCGTTTCGTTTAAAGTTTGTGCTGGCTACAATGTAATTTTATCTTCTCCATGTTGATGTCATCGATAACATCTACTCATCAACATCATTTATAACGAGAATATGTTCTCTTGTGATTTCCATTCTAATATAAAGTTTCGTAAAATGGATTTACCTTGTTACAAACTACCTCTAAATAGTCTATACTATCTAATGATTAATTCATTTAATAAGTCATGATGAAACTGTCTTTATTAATTATAGTACTTTCGTGTACAATTACATATTGTACGAATATTATGTAAATTTAAATATTACTAAATCCTGGCCCAGTTCAAAAACCCAATAATGTCTTTAAAGGGACACGATCGGCGCATGACTTCGTTGTTTCCTCAATAGTCCATGTTGTTCTGGGTTAAGGATAATACATAACAGAATGCGCTCATGTGAAATACACGCATACTAAATACTCATGTTATATGTCATTCACTACGAGGCGAGACAAATAGGCTGTTTAGTTGGAGTATGCAGGTATAAAAATACAGTAAACGGTTTATTCAAACGTTATAGCTTTATCAAAGATATTTGTATTTTCATGTTCAAACATTACGTGTTCCTAACCCGACGCTTGGCTGTTTATGGCCTATATAAGTCACTAAACACTCCATGTCAAATCGCCGATATACTTTGTTATGAAACTGAATTAAAGCAAAAGATATATATATATATATATATATATATATATATATATATATATATATATATATATTCATATTCGTAAGAAAGTAATTTGGCGATTCGACATGGTACTAATGTAAGTCACTAAAGAGGCAAGTCACGTGTGAGGACGACGTAACGTTTGAAACAGCTTAGACGTTATGCGAGTATATACACAAGCAATCGGAGAAATATGTTTGGGTATGTTTCCATTATTACAATAATTGTAACAATAATGAGAATCATGGCAATATAATTCCATATATTAAGAAGATATTTTCTAAAGGATAATATTTGACTCTTCTGTATAGTCTAATAACCTGAATCGATTATGCCTTTGCGTGCATCTTTTCTTTACATCTTTTAACCATATTGACAAACAAAGTGCTGGATTTAAGTATTGTCGTCTTTATTGGCATATATCTATCACAATTAGCGATAAAGAAGTAAAAGGTTTTGACCTTTTCACCTATTTGTTTGACCGCGCCAGTGGCCTAGTATTTAGACCGTCCGCCGCGGAAGCGGGAGGTCATGGGTTCAAACACCGGCCGAGTTATACCAAAGACTTACAAAAATGGTTCTGACAGTTGCCTCGCTTGATGCTCAGTTTTACGAGGCATGTGTTAGGACTGGTTGGAATGTTGTCAGGACAATGTGACTGGGTGGGACATCATGCTACATGCCTGCATGATGCCCCAGTGCTAGACATCACTATAAACTGCCTCACTGCAGACATCGTAGCGATATAACAAAAAATTTGTTAAAGCTACGTTAACAGTCCAAAACAAACAAACAAACAAATTCACGTATTTGTCAATATAACACACTGGCCAGAGAGGCATGCAATGATCTTAAATACCTAATTTTCTTTCAACAGATTCATGTTTGAACGTAATACATGAATCAAATATACCCAGACTATGTGGAATGATTGTCCTTGATTTCATCGTTATCTTTGACATGATCCCAAATCACGTGGAATGAAAGTCTCTTATTTGGATTATCTATGAGAGAATCCCAGAGCACATGGAACGAATCCTCATGATTTTCCTTTATCTGTGAAAGGATCACAGAACGCACGAAATTAGTGTTCATTATTTTTCATTATTGGTGAAAGGATCCCAGAACACGTGTACCGCGTTTTCTATATTGTACACATTACTTAGGTCTCTAAAGGTAACCAAACATTACACAAACGTCTATCGCTACAGAAAACCTGATTTAATAGAATCATTATTATCTGAAAGTAAATAATTGGTAGGTCTTATAATAGAAACGTGATATATATATATATATATATATATATATATATATATATATATATATATATATATATATATATGTATGTATGTATGTATGTATGTATGTATGTATGTATGTATGTATGTATGTAGAACTTAAGTAAACAAAAGTGCCATCAGAGTGGGGCAGCTACGTTATTCAAATAAACATTTACTTAAATTTGTCTGATTCTCGCCGTTAAATTAAATGTTTTAATGCAGCGCGGTAACCATCACGTTAAAATTAAACATTCCATTTCTATATTACAAATGCGGATACTAATGCATGATAATCATATTTTTCTGTTTATTCTTGGTTCATCGATTGGTATCATTGAGTGTATTTATCATTCAAGGTTTACATTATTGTAAATGTATCATCAATATAGACATTTGGTAAAAACGTTTACTATAGATTATCAGAATATGTGGAAACGCTTATCTGTATGATCGGTTGTAATCTTACAAATGTAATTCGTAAAAATGTCAACAAATGTACTTGATATGATGATTTTAATCAATTTAAAATACAAATTGATTTCAAAATGCATCCCTAATTACTTTTTCATCCTGTAGTTTATACATTACCTCGAAAACAATGTTTTAAATGATTATAGGACCTTCTATATATACATTTGTGTTTCATCTATTACCTTGTTGGCTTCTTTGAATTTAAATCGTTACACCACTGAATACGGTATGCATCAATGGGTGGATGAATGGATGGATGGATGAATGTTATTAAAAGGAGAATATGGAACTAGGACAGTTACTTTGCGGTTTGTGAGATGAGTCATCACCTTCCTCCCATCTCTCACATTTTTCAAATTATGCATGTAGAAATAAAAGTTATGGATGAGTTCGCCAAATTAGGTTCCTTAGTTAACGTATTACGATAACGTTTATATATGTAGATATTTTGAAACGGTGCACTATTATACCATTGGTAATAGTTAGATGCTGAATATTTAATGTATTATTTCCACCATTCCATGTATCTGGTAATTCAATATGATTACATCTTGGAGTTTCATTGTTTCGATCGTTTTATATTGCTTGACGTTTTGAATATCAGGTTTGAAAAGGAGACATTATTATTTATATTTAGACACTTTTTAGTTTCCGAAGATGTGTTAAGTTAATTTTAATTACAAGCCGTATAACATTTTCTAGTTCATGCGAGACAATCGTGGAGTCTGTTTTAAATTGTATGTTTATTATTACCATTTGTCTATTTACTCCATTATCCTGAAATAAAATCTCAACAAATGTCACAGTTAGGGACAAATGTTATTCCTGTTTATGTGAGTCAAATGTTATAGAAAAGAAAAGGAAAGGGAAAAGCAGTCGGCGTGCCTTTTATTGCCTTGGAAAAGGCCTATAGCATATCAGGTTCACCAATTTGGGCGCAAAAGATGTTATTTTCACGTTGTGAGGAAGCCTTGTAATAATATTTATAAAAAAAAAGGCTACTATAAGTGCCAGACGTGATTCTCAGATCAAGCGCCAAGCATTAGCCCATGCAAACTATATTGGCTTCCTTGCAGATTTATATTCTTTAGTTTCAGAAACAAAAGCAGTTTTTGTTTGCTGAGATACCATCGACATACCGCATACGTTATAAAGCACTGCACTTTAGTATGTAGTAGCTTTTCAACGACTGTATTAATATCTAGAACTGATTAAAATGAAGATCTCGGTTAAAATTTTAAGCTTTTTTTTATTCGCAAAATAATTAGAAAGATTGTTCTCAAAGATAGACGTACTTGTATTTAACAATAACATGGACCAAGCAGTTATCTGTTAATGCTGACGTAGCTCCATCAGGATGAGGTTTCTAATATTGTAGTAAGTCTAAAAGTAAAACTAAAGAAGGAATATCATCTGCTGATGTTATCATAATCTAGTTTCGGAAGAGCCGAATGAGTTTCGACACTGGGTTCGTAAATGTTTCTTTCTCATGGCTTGAACACGAAACAAATATTACATTTCCTAAATATGGCCAAGCGTGGTCAGGTTGTAACAACGAGTTTATATCAAATACTTCTCTAAAAGCCATATTCATCTCTATATATCCTTTGTAAATTGCTTCCACGCAACTATCATTCGATCTATCGTGTCTACTTACGCAAAATCAAATGATCTATAAACCACAAGTTGTCAATTTTATGTTCCATCTTTTAAAAGAAGAAAGTCAATTGTTTCTTCTGTTCTTAAAGGAGACTAGAAATGAAATTTTTTATTTTATAAATGTAATTCTTTACAAATTCTAATTCGAATATAATGTTTATAATGTAGGCTAGCCGACAATTAACTGTCTTGGAGTAGAGTTTTGAACGAAAAGAATGTTAGTTTACCTCGGTCAGACTGTTACAATATTTAGAGTGAAAACGGACTTGGTGTTTGACACGCGTAAAATAGGTGATTCCTCACGTCGAGCTGTCAGATTGATTGGAAACAAATGATAAGGTGATATTTCGACCCTAAGTGGCATTTTTGGCATCTTGATAGACGGTTTTCAGTAGGTCCGTAGGAATAGCATTTATTCCGATTGGTCAAATGTAGAAGGAGAGGGTTGGGTCGAAACCTAGAATTGGGAAATATATTCTCTGAGCTAATGAGTTTAAATCAGTCTTCTGGAAGGCGCTTTGCAAGAAAGCAGTGTTTAACTACTATCATTAATTCCGGAATAAAGACTCCGGGGGTATTTTTACAGCAGTGTCTACGTAACAATAAGCTCAGGAAAGTCCGCCGGAAATCAAACGGCAGAAGCACGTCAAAAACACAAGGTATTTAACTCAAATTCACCTTTATCATGATGTAATGTATATGCTGTTTTTCTTTATCATAGATGCATAATGTATCGATACTATGATACAAATAGTTCGGTATTACATTGATTTAATAACGTACTTTGATATGTTTCTTCGTTACAGATGCATGATGTGTTCATATTTTCGATAGTTCGGTAATACATTGATTTAATAATGTATTTTTGAATTCTAAATTAGCATTTTTCCCTTATATACTTAGGTAGGTAAATGGGTGGTGTAGAAAACCCACTTTGTACATTTATGATTGGAAAGTGCTACATTAATTTTGAATTTATCATATTAGTGAATATGTATTGTGTGTTAGGATATATTGCCTCACTTTACGTAATGATTTACGGGAATATGTAACTTTCCCGAATTCTGATGTCGATAATTAGCAGTATAGCTCTATTGATCTGAAGACATGTATAGTATTTGTTAGCCGTATAAATGATAACACTGATAGTAAGATCTGATTGTTCGAACCTGAAGACGGACGGACAATCTCAACTCTTAAAGTAACGAGATACTTAGGGCTTTTTACCCTTTTCTTTTACAAGGAAAATAGTTTGTTTGAAGAAAGAGCGAGGAAATCGACATTCAGAGAAGGAAAAAGAAGTTGGAAGACAGAGTTGTGGAATTCCCGTTCAATCAAATGGCAAGCTGAAGTCGGACGCACGCAGAAAAAAGAAAAAAAAACAGTCAACGAACAAGGTCATTGTGAATCACCCAACAGTTCAATGTTAATGAACATTCGATTCCATGATGAAAGTACTATCAGTCATTACCGGTTAAATTCATCTATTTTATTAGTGTTCCGAATTTTAATTAACGTATCTGCTTTCTTAAAGCTTCGGGTTTTGAATTACTTCTGAACGAAGAATCGTCAGAAGGAAAGAACATTGTAATTGATTGTGTCATTCTTCTCTTAATTGTATTGTAATTAAATTCATATTTTATATTTACGGTGGCTCGTGTGTTGTCTTTGTTCAGGGTACCATCTCAGATTACCATATTCAATAACCGGGCATATTACACCGTGGAGGTCATTCCTTAGATAAACGAGAATTAGCGGGAGGCGGTTTCGAGTGTTGTTTGTACAAGTTGCGCAATACCTCTGACCAGCGGCTTGTGCAATATTGTACTAATAACACTTTGATAACCAACAGCACCTTACACTATGATTCAATTACAGTGTATTTTACAGGCATGCTACAGTTAGCGTATTGACAAATCTGTATGTATATATATGCTTCGTTAAAATAGATTATGTACTGTACTGGTCAGTGCTGAAAGAAATGTTTTAAGCACAGGCCCTGGGCTGATGACTTAAATAACCTTACTAGCCCTGACTGAAATTCCACAAACCCGAAGAGTTCATATATATTAACTTTCAAGCCGTGAGAAGAAAGAAAGAAAATAAATTTCAATTTTGGATGTATTTCCTCCCTATCTCGTAATATCTCTCTTAACTCCCGATTATTTCAATATGTCTTTCAATTTTCATTTCTCAGGAGAAGAAAATCATATAAAATTTTTTGATCAAGTGTGCAGTCCACAGATGTCATATTCTATTTTCTCACTTGTGAATATTGTAGTGAAGAAATAATTAATATCACAGGACAGTTTTTGTCTTCAGTAAGTAGTTTAAGATTAAACAATATTCACGTAAATTTCAGATTGTTTAACTACTACAGAAGTACATCTTGTAAAAAAGAATTCACCAATTAGTTTAAAACCCATGAATTATCACAATGAAGGCTGCGTAATTTTCTCTGCAAACAAAATCTCCATTTCCGACCAAAAAAACTCGGCCAGTTAACCACTGACATTCCTCTACCATAAATGTAAAGTTTCATTACCATGATTAAATTAAAAGAAGGAATAAAATAAAATATGACGCAGTATATGTGCCCCTAAAAAACTAATTCAAAATAACTATTTAATTCAGTAAACAGTGTTACATATCTTAACACTTAAACTAAAGGAAATAGGGTGGTATATAAAATGTGGGAAAACAATGGCCACATACATGTACGGTAACGTTTGACTGCAGATTTGAACTCTTAAAATGAAGTCTTTGAATTCGAAGTTACAACAAAATTAGGCATCGTGTATTTGCCAATGACTTTCTGGTGCTTGCATACACATTCTGTAGCACATGGTTTCTTTGAATTATGTTAGAGGGCCAGTCCTTTTCACAACATAAGTGCAATTATAAGGAATAATTGTTAATTTGTTAAACTGCCATTATGTTTGTGTACTTAATTCTAACCTCTAACTATAATGCAGACCAGGATATGAAAAAAGGTCTTGTCCTGGGGGATAATAAGGCGTATCACAGGGAGAAATTGCACATTGGGGCAAATGGGCGGGGTCAATAGTCGCCTCTCCCAATTTCTATTGTCAGCCAGTTAATGTGAAACTTTGATTTTATATCGGATCTCTTTTCGTTTAATCGCTGCTATTTATACTGCACAAGGGACAGTTTTATATCAGTTAGAAATCATTACAGATTTCCGTTTATACATTTTACGTGTAATAGGCATAGACTGAAAGGATGTTTTTTTAAATAATTTTTTTAAATATTTTTTTAAATTACTTAAATTGTTTTTCTCGAAACACGACGGTGTCAAGGGTTGATAATCTTATTATTATTATTTGTTTACAAAGCTTCCATTTGATTAAAGTCAGATCTCAATTTCACATAGGACAGTGGTGACTTTAATTAGATTGTAATCTTGAAGAAGAAAGAAACATTTACTTATTTCATCAGCACGATCAGGTGTCGGGCTGTCATAGTTTTTATTAGCACTTACTCGGCCTTCTGCCTATTTTCGTAACTCGTACGTTTGACACTCTTTACCAGGATTTAAAATATACAATATAGTCTAGGCTTAGCATTCGTGTATCCTAGAGGTTCTATATTTTAGGATCCCTCTGATAACATTCCTTTGAAAAATGTAATGAGCACGGATTGCTGTATGGTGTTGCATTGAAATCGACTCGCTTGTAATAATGTATCCAGACTTTCTTTATGCCTTTATCATTTGCAAAAGAAGAAACATGTTGTCCATAGCCTTTTCCTAATGCGCTATTTACACCCATAAGCAATGATACAAAATCGCCAGTCGGGATGCTGGAGTCGCTACTATGACGTCACATAACGAGAGTAACCGAATAGGTGCGGAAATTTTGCATACGAGGTCACGGAAATTCAGCTCGTTGAACATATGCCAATATTTAAATACTGGGATTGCGGTCGCATATAATAATTCAGAATAAGGTTTTCTTCATTAGTGTTGTTCTTATTATTCTATATTTCCATTGGTTTCTGGTCTCCTTTAATACATATATTTATCAGATTTTCCATGCCTTTCGCAAAAAGACATGGCAAAATGTGATCAGAACTGCGCAGTCGTGAAAAAGCCATTGATATTCTTTATAATTCTCCCTTTAAAAGTGCCACGTTATTCCTCTGCCCGTATGTACCAGTAAGGACAATCGATCACCTTACTTGTCACCAACGAAATACCCTAAAGAAGTGTCACATAGCAGATAATGATCAGAAGCTATGGCTAGGAAACACAATGTCATCCGCCCAACGATAAACCTAAAACAAAATTTTATCTGTAACCAATAATGACTGATGAAACTATTTCTTCACGTGCAAACTCTTCATTTCTTTTTTATTTCTAGAAACGTCTTGTTCATTTGAACATTCAGCGCTGTGATCGATATATAACAGTTCAATTATTAGCAAGAGTTCCGAAGATGAAGAAAGTTATGAAGAATAAACAATAACAAATAGTTAACGGTATAATCTCCTATTTCAGTTTGTAAATAATCTGTTTCAGGTGATGGTTACGTATCGAAAGAAACGGTGATAACCATCTCTTAAGCAGTTACAGCTCGACCACTGTACAAGATCTTAAAGCGACCTAAGATATATATATATATATATATATATATATATATATATATATATATATATATATATATATATATATATAGATAGATAGATAGATAGATAGATAGATAGATAGATAGATAGATAGATAGATAGATAGATAGATAGATTGATAGATAGATAGATACATATTATTCAATGAGGTAATAGTTTAAAAAAGGTATAACACAAACGATTGTCCTCTTTATTTTCAGTCGCTGTCGTTATCAATGACAGATTCGTGAAAGAGACGTGTATTAAGCCGGCTAACTCGATATAGTAGTATTGAATTCATCTGACCGATTTCGAGTCACTAAGCTCTATACCGAAAAGTGCGCCAGCAGATGTTTATATAATGGTCTATATCTCGAATTTCGAATTACAGAAGTTCTTTCACTTATATATTTTTGGGGCCCCGAGTGATCGAGTGGTCTAAAGCGCTCTCCGATACGGATCTCTGCCACGTCACGTCTGTCTGCGTGGGATCGAGTCTCTGATTCGACCAATGTGGGTATGTGAGAAAGCTTGTCAGTAGTTTCTCGTATGTATGTGGTTCTTTCCCAGGGTTTTCCTCGGGTATTTCCTCCACCATTACCACTGGCCGCTATGTCTAGCCTACAGTGTTCTGAAAAATGGCGTTAAACTCTACAACAACAAAATCAGTTATATATTATCTATCTCTTTCAGGCCAAAGATAGGTCATACAGTCTGAATTTGAGTGTTATTGCGACGCGTTTGATCGCCGATTGCTTTGTTGTTGTTTTTTTTTCGGGTATATTTCTAAAAGCTAAGAAACAGTTTGGCACACGTAATCTTCCAGAACCAAGTAAAAGGCCCGGTCTGTTTCAGAGAATGTTTCAAAAATGATTTTATTAAATCTGGCTTGTCAAATTTTTTTAAAGAGAATATATCAAGAACATAAATCAATTAATAGACCAATTAGTCGGCCAGTCAATTAATTAAACAGGCAAATCAATCACGTGATCGATACACGAATAAATATATCAAAAACTGTAATATAATAAATCAAATCGTCATTACATGAAACGTTAAAAGATCGAATAAATGTATGCTTAGTTGGTACAAAATAAAAGTGAATTTGTTCTAAATCTTTTTGAAACATGTTCACTAAAGAGACTGATATATGGAGAGACTTTCATATACCATTTGCACATAAAATTCGACGCCAAATATTTTTAAAACAATATGTGGATTGGAAAACATGACCATTTAAGTTTTGTTTGAACAAAGGTGTAGGAACTATAAGACAGAATCTAGACAGACCTGTGTCGAATCCTCAAGTGGAACAGATGAATTATTTTGATACGTGGAGCTCAGCCAAGACAATTGGACAAATCTGTAGTAACCTCTGAGAACTCATAAAGTTGAAAAGTTCAATAACTGCATACATAGTGACGTTATGACCTACTCTGATGACGACATTGTCGAAACTTTATACAATCTAGCTTGCACATCTGACGATTATGCATAAGTCACACAGTTTCATTGTCAATACATCTTCCATTCAACTGTATTCTGATATAAAGCCATCTCGGTCTAATTCGAGCACTTCCAAACTTCAATCTGGCACATCGTTCAGGAATAAAGTTTCTAACACGGCTGATCCGAAACTTATCTCTGTACGCGTGCACCTATTGCAAGAAATGGTATGGTCTATATGACCCGCTACAAAATGAGATGAAGCAGCAGAGGGGGCGAATTCGACAACTTTTAGAAGCGTCTATTTGGCAAACCAAGGCTTCCTCCAAATCGTAAAAAAGAGTCCATTTGGCAAACCAAGACTTTCTCCAAAATCGTATTAAAAAATGTTTTCTTTGGGGACACAAAGTCGTCCTCTGCTGCTATGGGGGTATAAATCTTTATTTACGATTTCAACCGAATATTTTCATATACGACTACACTGTTAATACTTCCATCAATATCATCAATGCTCGGTGCTTCCTCGATATCGGTTATAAACTCAATAATATCCTCATCGATTTCCGGTTTTGCTTTCTCGTTAAAATCCTTTAACACTTCTTAACATTGTTGATCGTCTACACTCGGGGCTACTAAATACAACTTGTCCAATTTCATCCATCTCGTTATCAAATTAAGTAGCAGTTGTTTCTTGCCACTTCCAGATGGTCCGATTATAATCATGCGAACAGAATTCGGTAGCGCTGCATGAGGCTTGACTGGTTCTCGTGTTTTGTCGCCAAAATCAATTACATTCATGTTATTATAAATAAATTATGGATCTATATTGTGTGAAATGTAAAAAGCGTACTGGCACAGATGACTTGACGACGATACAACTAAACATAACAGATCAGCACTTACTGGTAAGTGTGTACAATGTTTTTAAAAAAATTAAGATTTGTTTCTATGAAATCTGTAGATGATTTAAATAAAACGAGGAGGTGATATTGCAGCCAAGTTAGTAAACCTCCCAGGAACACCATGGGCAAAATATCCGGGAGAAAAACACCTTCCAGGGTATAGTTATTGTGGACCCGGGACCAGACTCGATATCAGACTCGATGATCAAAACCAACCTCGACCCGGTGAGCATCCAATAAACTCCATCGATAAGGCGTGTCATGTTCATGATGTTACTTATAAAGGCAGTAATCTGCAACACAGACATATCGCAGATGTAAAATTGATTCATGCGTTGAGTTCTATCACTTCAAAGAAAAATTGGCTTCATGGTTGATAAAATCGGCGATGAAAAGTAAATTGATGTTGGGTGCTGGTAATTAATAACATCATGGAATCTATTTATTATTCTCGAAGAGGATACAGGATGGGTAAAGCAGCAATCAGTAAACTCGCATGCGTCGCAAAGGAAAAAAATACCACTGCAGCGGATTAGTTATCCAAACAGGCGATATGGCAAATTTATCTACCACCACCTAAACAAATTAACTACTCGTATTTTGATGTCAGCGTCCCTAATGAGGTTCATCAGGCTGATATATTATTTCTTCCGCATGATGGTTGTTACAAGTATGCGCTAACCGTAGCTGATGTTTCTAGTCGATACAAACAAGCAGAACCTCTAAAGACAAAGCATCAACTGAAGTTGCTTCTGCGTTTGAAAGGATTTCTCGACGAGGTCCTCTGCATTAGCCAAATCTATTACAAGTTGATCCTGGCAGGGAATCTCAGGGTGCAGTGTTATCAACAACGAAACATCATAATGTCACCATCAGACGAGAACATACTGCATTACATCGCGATCAGGCAAATGTTGAACGATTTAATCGGACACTTGCTGAGCGGTTATTTGGATATCAATACGCAAAGGAATTTATTCAGAATAAACGAACTCGTGAATGGGTCAAGAGATTACCAGGCGTAATTACCGCGCTGAATAATGAGATTACTCAAACAATTAATATGAAACCTAACAACGCGATTTAAAAAATATATACCAATAAAACCGCAAGTGATTTATCAAAACAACCAATACTTGGCAATGTCACTTTTAGGTATTTATATGAACCAAGAGAGCTCGAAGGTGGCAAAGAAAGAGCTACTGATCCTATTTGGAGTGTTACTACAAATAAAATATCTGGCATAACACAATGCACGGTTAGACCGCCAGTCTATAGATTGAATTCAACTGCTTCTCAGCAAGGATTTACTCGTGCACAACTACAAGTGATACCTGAGGATACTCAATTACCACCGCGTGGTCGTAAGTAGTACCTCTGCGTCTGTTGCACTCAAGACAAGTTAGCATCACATTATCTCTGGTATGACAAATACTGCTATTTTTTCTGTCTACGGTAAATTGGCAGGGGTCTTTATCCGACCAACACCAACGCATTATACAATTGCAACTCGATCAGTGATTATCCTGTTGTTGTTTCAGTGTGATTATAAATTCGAAATCAATGTCAAATTTTCTGTTATATTGTTTTTGTCCTGCTGTTTATAACCAGATAGTCTTTTTCTGATTATATAATCACTGACAATATCAATTATTGTAGTGTCATTATAGCCTAAAACAACTCTTCGAAGTTGATTTATTCTTTGTATTCTGGACACCACAAGATAAACTAAATTCGGCCACTCGATATGATTATCTGTGATCCAAACAATTGTATCGGATAGTCAGTAACCGCTTGTAACAAATCATGCAGAAATGAATTATGTGGCTATCATTTGCAAAGTGTACGTCGTGGAAGCTTAGGGCCCTAATCTTGCATACGATGTGTGGTAGGTGTGCGTGTTAAGTCGCAGTTGTGTCTCAATTGTGGTGGTAAGCGATACTGAGAGCTAAAGCGCTATGATGATAATAGAGCTAAAACTCCGTCAAAGATTCTGTCAATGACTCTGACAGCTTCAATGACAAAATCATAAGAACACCTCAAGCCTACATTGAAAGATTTTCAAGTAATAATTAAACCAAATAATGAATTAGACAAATAATATTATAGTATATAAATGAACCAAGAATTTCAACCACATCCTGTAATTACCAATTATGAAGCATCTCGTGACTGTATTGTCAGACACTGCAGGCTGAAGAAATCAGTTGGTGCTGTGAATAATCATGGATTTCTTATATTTGCTGCTGGAAAGAAAAAATATCTGAATCACAGATTCGTCTACGAGGTATTTAATGGATTGATGAAAGATTGTTTTGTGATTGATCACATAAATGGGATAAAAACTGATAATGCTTCAGATAATCTGCAGGCTGTCTCACAAAGTGAAAACACCAAACGATGATGGACTGGGAAACACGTGAAAAATGCGAAATCCATAAAATCATTTAATTCAGAAAATAACGAGGAAAGAGTATTTAAACCAATGAATGAAGCCAGTAGGTATTTCGATATTTGTAGAGCCTTAGTACGATATGTTGCAGAACAGGTATATCGATCGGCCTTTTATAAAAAGAATAAAACCGAATTCAATTTACATACGCCTCAATTCTGTTTTATTACACCAAGTGGAGTAACTCCTGTGCGGTTTTGTGTGTAGTTTGAAACAACGATAACTCTTTTGTTGTATTCACGTATCTTTACGTTTTTGTGTGGTTTAATGTTTCACCAGGTAGAAACGTTCCGCGTAAAGCAAGCTCTTGTTGTCATCATTATATCAATTTGACCGCAACCAGATGGCATCTTTGACCCCAAACTCATAAGATGTAACAAAACGGCACTCTGCCTCAAAGTAAGAAACTGATACAATTCCCCATACACTACGGGAGTACAACAACACAACCTTGATCTGCCCTACATATACCCAAATTCCTCCCTAACATGGAAAGAAAGAAGAATAAAGAAAAACCACAACAACATCAATAACGGATTTGTCGAAAATAACAAAGTGGATACAAAATTTAGAAAATATGCCACGGCATACAGAATAACTGTGATAAAACCCTCCACATGATACACATATATCGTATTCAGAATTATGGATTTATAGATTACGATCACTAGTGTATACAATACACAGATGGAATCTGGTTCTGGGGCCCATCGTTCGAATCTCGTGGCAGGCATTATTGTCGACGGTACAGATTTGGAGGTTTTTCCATATAATTGAGTGCGCCAGCCAAAACAAAGTACTTCGTGTACACCTCCCATCACGTCAAATACGTGACGGTGTGATTTTACACCCCCGTGAAATTAATTCTTGGCGAGAGGTGTACAACAACAATGGCGCCCCAAAATAAACAATAGCATGGATGCAAAAAGATCTATGTCACACTAGGATAACCCTACAGGATGGTTCAGAATGAAATATCGGCTAAAAAAAACGGTCATGGGGTCAAAGAGAAATCTCAAAGAAAACAAAATCTCAAAAGAAAAAAAGAAGAAAGAATCTCAAAGAGAAAGAATCTCAAAAGAAAATAAGAGAGAAATCTCAAAGAGAAAAGTCTAAAAGAAAAAAAAAATGAAGAGAGAAATCTCAAAGAGAAAACATCTCATAGAAAAAGAACCTTACGAAAGACACAAAAGCCAATAAGGGACCCATCATCATCGCTATTGTTTATTTTTGTTTTGAAAATTATATTAAATATTTTTTTATATTAAATATATAATATTTCATATATGAATTTCGAAAATATAAATGTCATTATTAACGAGATTACAAGCTTGAAAAATCAAGGAATTCGATTGTCAGATAATTAAATTGTAATCAAATTCTTTCTGAATTTCAAGATATTGATGATAGCGCTAGGAATAACAGGTATGTGTTATCAAAATCCTATTCATTTATAAAGATAATTCAAAACGCTATTTATGACTCCCTTTCATTCTGTAACGACATCAATAAGTTCGTCCCGTTATTCACTGCTGTCGAAAGGTCAGAAACGAACTAGGGACACAGTATGACATCAAACGCACAATTAACTCGAAAATCAAAACAATAAAAGAGATTATCCGCCAAAATGAAAATACCCCTTTGATTGTCTCAACACAGTAAACACGCCATACATAAGTAATACAGGGTATGAACAGAAGTTCTATAGACAGGTATGCACTTACTCACCTAAAACAGAATTATATAGACAGTTGTCACTGGTGATTTATCACTACGCGGAAGTATAACACACAAAATAATTTCCGGTGAGTTTTTTTCACTTACAATTTAGATCGTATATTATATTTATAACGGTGGGTGAAGCACTGACAACTAAATTAGCACGACAAGGATTAGCTTCGATTAAGAAGTTTATTCCAGTTTGTGATTCAGTTCGAAATATGCTCCAAACGAGACAACAATTTCTGACTTATTTTACAACGGGTACTGAACAGTTATTCAAACCAGTAACCACTGCAACGGGAAAAGTCGTATCAACCACGGAAAAAGCCATATGGGGAGATATGCCTGAGGAACAACGAGAAAAAAAGACCAGCCCTTCTTCCTGTACTTGAAAAAATACCAAAGAGATCCAAAGAAAAAAAACACTTCCTGGTGATAAAATAACCGCTGTACGACTTCAGGAACATGAAGAACGAGAACAACGAGAACAACGAGAACAAAAACTACCTGAACCCAATGATGACCCACCTAAACCCGTTGATGACCCACGTGAACCTCCGAGAGAGGGGGGGAGAATACACACCTCAGGAGTTATTTACTCAGAAGGCGTTAGATAAAATTGTTAGTTGTCCTAATAGTATTCTCGGGGATATATCACGATAAGAAGTTCTAGGAGGGAAACGAGACGGAAATAACTCACCGGAAGTAATTAATGAGGCAGCTGATATCTGCAGACGACTATTTTAGAGTGGTATCATGGATATTGATATATATCGAGAATTAATTGATGAACTAGCCGAAAATCCTACGGATTTTTTATGGTTAACATAGTAAATAATTTGACGACTTCGTGGAAAATCCTACGGATTCGTACTATTAGATAAATAGCATTTAAATAAGATGATCATACACTACAACCACAACAAACCAACTATGGTATATATAGTAAACTTACGATTGCCAGTTTATAGAGCGTACTATGGAGATGGTCTCGACAATACCATTGCAGGGTTATTTTGCAAGAATGGCTCCAAAAATAGCACCAATCGCAAAACAATTATCAATGAAAGTTATTGATGTTATTCGTGATAAGGGTATTAGCGCTGTTGGTGATCTTGCCGGGAAGGCATTTTCCACGGCTAAAGAAAAACTAGTCGCGTTAGTTCGGCGGCGAAGGAAACCACCGGTGATGAAATCACCGATGACTTCGTCATCAGTGATGAAATCACTAGGGCCACTACAATCTACGGAAATATGCCTGCAAGTATTAGAGAAATAATAAACAATGCAGTGGAGCAGAATGTAGCATCACGGATAACTGATGGATACGACACTCAGGGAAATATTACTGCAAATATGATAGTGGGAAGTGGTTTGAAATTGAGATCGAGATCGCAATTTAGATAAAGAAATATATAATAATATGTTCAAATCGGCTCCTGACACAGCGTTTGATTTAGATGCCCCAGTGAGCAAAGATGATTCTCTAGTTAATTATCAGTATTATTCATATCATGCAGTACAACCGGATCTTCGATCAAGAATCGAACTTTAAGTCCATGATACCAACAAATATTTTCTACCCGCTGAAGGGTTTATCGAAATAGAAGGAGAACTCGTAACAAATGTTGCAGCTTGTACACCATATGCAGATGATGAAAATATCCGAGTTCGTTTTGTCAATAATGGTTTCATGGCGCTATTTGAGAGTGCTAGATACATGATTGATGGAAGAGAAATCGAGTCTATAGAGCGTGAAGTTGATGTTGCCACAACAAAAGTCATTATATCAAAATCATTGTGGATGCCAGTAATGACTCCATCAATCACCATAGAGCAAAGATTCCTATCATTTATTAGTAAAGGCGGCAAATCATTGTTAAGTTGGCTAACAGTGACCACAGATACCATGGATTCTAATATTGATGGTACACTTACATGACACCTGGCATCAAAACAAGGTGTTTCAGCTCATCGTCATATATTTATTGCGTTACAGGATAAGGCGCGTTTGGTTTCACAAACACGCAGCCATATAACATTTGATCAAATTGGGTGTAATTCAGTTTCGTTGAAGATAAACGGTCAACAAGAACCATCCTAGGATATACAACTTGATCACAGAACCAACCAAATAGCACGCGTGTATCCTCGTTTGTTGTTATTTATATGAGGCGATAAAAATGTTAATACTGGTCTGTAAATATCACAATTTGATTTTAGAAAACGATATACCTTCTATTATTTCTAGCTGGTACATCTTGACTTAACAAGACAATCCGTAGTTGAGATACACTTCAGAGCTCGTGTAACCCGTCCGGTTGTAGGTGGTGTTGTCGTTATCCCGAATTACAGAGCAGTTGCTGTCATTCTCAGTGACAAATCAATGCTACTCGAAGATTTTGGTGGACAAATGAAAGTAGTTGATGCGCCTACTGTTCGATCACGTGACGTATCTAAAGGCGCCTACAGTTCACAGCGAACACACTGTAAATGTCGCAAAAACACATTTGTTAATTGTTACAATTTTAATGGTTGTACTAATTCAGAAACCTTCGCGGGCGTGCGCAGAACAATTCACCAAAGTTTAATCGCAATCGGATGAATGGTATAGGAATGCATTCGACACAAACAAACAAACATTCAGTTTTCTATTTATAGATTAATAACTGATTTCTTATGAAATTAATAATTGTACAAATAAACATCTATATGGTATACAGTCATAGTATGGATAAAAATAGAACATTAATAATTGCTGTCAAAATGTAGATATATTACAATATATGATGGAATATCATCTGTTAAAACAACAATTTCTTAAAACTGCAACTATTTTATCAATATCTAAGAATATTTACATGCCAAATCTTAACACCTATTAAAAGTTTATCTCTCATATTGTACTAAGGCAATGAATCCCATGCAAAAGGATGTAATGTAATAGACAAGTGACATGTATGACTAGTCATACATGTGACATGAGATCATATCGGTAAATCAGTTACGAGGTGCTATGAAATGAAAGCCCACTGTCACCACTCCCGTGACTTTTAAGGGATGCACCACTTGATAGTCGACTGCGCATATACATCGGCAGCTTCACATCATTTGTCTTTGGACGAATCTCCAGCACTGGTTCGTTTGTCCACAACAGCTATGAAAAAGAAGAATATTTCTGTTCTAGAATGAATGCACAGATACAAGTCTATAAAAACACCTAAAGGACCAGACAAATGTATCTTACTTAGACCAGCATTCTTAATAGAAATTACATTATGAAACAATTTCAACTCCATCTCAAGATTATAAGCTAATAATTACAGCAACATTTAAAAAATGGAGAAAGGGACTTCTCCTTCCAATTCAGAAATGGTGGCAAGAGGATGAGAGTGGAGAGTGCAGAAGTCAGGTAAGACTATAATTTTCACATACAAACTCACAACACACACAAACACACACACACACACACACACATATATATATATATATATATATATATATATATATATATATATATATATATATATATATATATATATATATATATATATATATATATATATATATATATATATATATATAACTAGGAAACATCATTGTCATGCAGATGGATACTTCCTCACTTCATCCAATTTGGCAACATGTAATTAAGATGGCTGAAGTTATCTGCAATTTAATATTTCTTTAACCTCATGAATACAAAGGCAATCAAAACTGAATCTTCAGCCATTATTGGCACTATGATCATGTGTAATAGCACTTCTGTAGGTGCTGTAAGGTTGTGTTCTCTTGGAGAAAAAGTTTTTATATAGAAACTATATTATGCTCAATCATAATTGTTATTTTCATTATTTTCAATAACATTCACATTTCAGAGACATGTTTGATTCCTTTGTCAACACATGCTAACTGAATATTCCAAGAGATCTGGCTAAAACCAAATTTTTGTATCCAGGAAGACCTCTCTGTTGATAACTCATGCCTGTATAACTTGTGAACCCAAGATGGGTCAGGCATGGGTCTCATCCTGTTCTATTAGAAAAATATCAAAGTATATTGTTTTGTTTGAACTGATGAACTGATTTGTTGAGTGCATGAAAAATGTAATACAAATTAGTAATGAATACAAATTAGTAATGAATACAAATTAGTAAATGAATACAAATTAATAAATGAATACAAATTAGTAAATGAATACAAATTAGTAAATGAAACCTTGATAAATCGTCCATGTTATAAACCGAAACAACAGTTAGTGTCCCGAAAGTTTATTCAAAACTCATGAAAATTTTAACTCTTAATTTAAAAGTCATTGCAATATAAGTAACAATATTTGACAAAATTTCAATCAGATGAAATGTCAGTAATGTCTACTGGTGTCAATTCTTTAAGAAATTAATAATAATTAAAGCCAAGTTAAGTTTGTCATTGAATTTGGTTTCAGTGTCATAAGTTTGATATATACTATTGTATTCTAGTCTGAGAAGTGTCACTATCAGTCACAGCAATGTCTTAGAGCATTTCCATGACAACCTGATCAAGTACTAAATGTGTCATGTTTTCTGATTTGTTGAAGTGACAAGAGCATTGTTTCAATCAATTTAAAGTTGACATGCATTGAATTATTACCTTAGTTTGTCTTTTGTATCAAATCAAGTAAATGAAGCAGAATTTAAAAAATTAAAAGGCATGCAAATCCAACCTGCATCAGAGTTAGCAGTCAAAAAAGTAGTGGGTTAAGTCAACTCAATTCAATTCAATTGACTAATAGAACACGCAGAATGCCATAATCACATATAACATAATTAAAGAATCTAACATTAATCTATGGTTTATCAAATTCATTTTCATCAAAAGCAAATAAATCCAACAAAATGCATAACATGTGCATGAAAATCATAGTTTTGCAGATCTGGCTCATAATGTGGAAGCCAGTTCAAAAGTTATAGTGAATTTAAAATTCCCAGCTTTGTACTCGGGAGTTAGCTAGTGAATTTAAAATTCCCAGATTTGTACTCTGGTGTTGGTTAGTGAATTTAAAATTCCCAGATTTGTACTGTGATGTTTGCTAGTGAATTTAAATTTCCAGATTTGTACTGTGATGTTTGCTAGTGAATTTAAATTTCCAGATTTGTTATGTACAGCCTGAACTATTCGCAGTCTTCAATGTCGATGCCAGATATTTCAAAACATTATGAAAGAAGGCCTTTCGGATTGGAAAACATGACCATTTAAGTTTTGTTTGATCAAAGGTGTAGGAACTATAAGACAGAATCTGGACAAACCTATGTCGAATATTCAATGGAAACAGATGAATTATGTTACACGTGGAGCTCAGCCAAGAAAATTGGACAAAATTTTTATTAACCTCTGACAACTCATAAAGTTGAAAAGTTAAATAACTGCGTACATTGTGACGTTGTGACCTACTTTGATAAGCAAAATGTCGAAACATTACACAAAGTAGCGTGTACATCTGACGATAATTCATAAGTCACACAGTTTCATTGTCAACACATCTTCCATTCAACTATATTCTGCTATAGACCCATTTCGGTCTAATACGAGCACTTTCAAACTTCAATCTGGCACAAAGTTCAAGAATCAAGTTTCTAAAGCGACTGATCCAAAATTCTTATCTCTTCATGCGTGCAACTATTGCAATAACAAATGGTATGGCATATATTAACTGCTGCAACTTGTAATTTAGGCAACATACTTAAGAATGTCTTATTCCAAATGTTCTTATTTCTAAGAGGTCAATATGACGTTAATTTACTGAAAGCAATACATTTGTTGGGTGGATATAATTTCAAGTCTAATTTTATTCACTCCAAAACCATGCTGCCTATCTGATGTCTATGTTCTTTTGTTTTTTAACTAGCTTTATGTTTCTACTATCGAACTAATGTCAAGGAACCAATGTACACAACTTCCAACAACCTTCTCTCCACTAGACCTACCAGACCAATTTGCAAATTTCTTCGTGGACAAAGTATAAACCATCACAGATTAGCTTAACAGCACAATTTCAACTGATTCGTCACCATACAGTTATGATGCAGAATTTCAGCGACAACCGTTAGGAGCATTTTAACCTGTTTCTATTGATTTAGTACGGACAATCGTGATTAAAAGTGCACCAAAGTCTTGTGAACTTGATCCAATTCCGACATCACTGCTGCTTGAGTGCTTACACCCAATATTGCCTTCACTAACTGATGTTATTAATATCTCTCTCTCATCGGGGGAATTCCCATCATTTTTCAAAACTGCCATCGTGAAGCAACCGCTGAAGAAACCAACACTGGACCATAACGATTTAAAGAACTACCTCCCAGTTTCTAATCTGCCATTCATATCAAAAATCTTAGAAAAGGTTGTTGTAACTCAACTTGTATCTCATTTGAATTCAAACAGTCTTTTTAGCAATGTACAGTCTGCATATCGCCCTTGCCACAGTACGGAAACTACTCTTCTGAAGGTATTTAGTGACATTCTCTCTGCTTTGGATAGTGGAAAGATTACAGTCCTGACTCTCCTGGATTTATCTGCAGCATTTGACACAAAATCCCCTGATATATTACTTCACCGTCTCCAGCATGTATATGGCATTCAGAATATAGCCTAACAGTGGCTAAAGTCCTACTTAGTCAACAGAACACAAATTATATCTGCAAATGGAATACACTCCAGCCCAGTTGACGTATGTTTTGGTGTTCCACAGGGATCTGGTCTTGGACCTGTTCTCTTCATTCTGTACACTGAGAATTGTATGCTGATGACACCAAAATATACAAGTCTAGCCACCCAACTGAAGTTGATGCTACCATCCATGGAGTAGATAAGTGCATTTCTGATGTGAAATCATGGATAACATGTAACAAGCTGCAGATGAATGATGATAAAACTGAGACTATTCTGATCACAACACAAAGACTTTCACATCCTTTACCTCAGACAATAAATATCAGCAACACCAACATTAAATTCTCACAGTCAGTACGAAACCTAGGCGTTACTCTAGACAGAACTCTCACATTGCACCAACATGTCATGAATATATGCAAGGCTGCATATCTTGAATTGAGACGCATCAGTTCCATTCGTAAATATCTTACCGTTGATGCCAAAAAAACACTTGTGTGTCCATTAGTACTTTCAAGACTGGACTATTGTAACTCAATTATGTCTGGTTCATCAAAATATTTAATCCAGAAACTTCAAAAAGTTCAAAACACAGCTGAATGGATCATCTTTAAAGTACCTCTATCAGAGCACACCTCACCACTGCTCTGTTCACTACACTGGCTATCGATTCGATACAGACTCAAAGACAAAATTTGTTCTCTGTGCTATGTTTCAATGACAGACTCCAGTCCAACATACCTATCCAGCCTCACCCATGTGTATACACCAGCTAGATACTTACGCTCTTCTTCTGATAATCGTATACTCATTGTTCCCAAGGTGAAAACAAAGTCATATGGACAACGTTCGTTTGCACACCAGGGCCCGGCGATGTGGAACTAATTGCCCATTGAAATTAGACACAAAGACATATGGGTCCCTTTTTAAGAGTGCTCTTATGACTCACCTGTTTGGATTGCAGGGACAAACTTAGCGACCTAATCATGTTTTGTATCTTACATGTTTTCAGCATATTTTTATGTTTTCCAATTTCATTGTTTTTGTCATTTGTTGTTCTGTAGTGTAGTCATATCATTATTGATGGTGTAAAGCGCTTAGAGCTTCGAAAGATTAGGCGCTATATAAAGTCCTCGTTATTATTATTATCATTATTATTAGTATTAGTATTATATTATTATTAATGTCTATATTACTGATATAATTATTATATATAACATTCGTTTTTAATTTGTCTACATCATTAGTATTTGCTATTTTGTGCATAGATAATATAAAGATTTTTAGCAGGCTGATGAAATTGCACATTTATATCTCTATCAAATATGTGGCTGTACATAGCCGATGCGACATGCTTAGGCCTATCATCAAAACACTTGCTAACATAAATAGTTGGTACATTTATTGACATTTAAGTAAGTACATATACAACTTAATTTCAAACCACTTAAAGAGTAGTAACTGTCAATATATAGGATTCTTTGTGGTGATTTCTTGCTATGAATAGTTGATGTTTTTGAATTGTTTGATCTGTTCAAATAGTTATGCCTTCAATCGCAGTAGCCATTGCATTGTACACAGTTTGTGAAGGTTTGCCTTTAGTCAAGTTGGGTGGGTGCTCTCAGTATTATTTAAATTATTACAGAAGACCCACCCTGGTTCGTTTTTTACAGCAATTGAAGTAGTGATAGATGCAAGGCTCCGAGCCCCCAGTAAGCGGTGCTGACAGTTAAATTAATGAATACACAAAATATGAAATTCAAATAACAATTTGAACATATAACAACAGTTTAATTTAATTCAATAACAGTCATCTATAAAAAAAATCAAATTAAATTCCTATCACTCGTCTTTCACTGGACCACGTGACGGCCTATTTCATCATCGGACTTAATGTTGATTCAGACACGGTCCCCACCCAACACCCTGTCAAGGGTGAATATACGACCCCCACTGTATGTCTCTTTGATCCGCTCACAGAATTACACCACTTACCTGTGAAACATGTGATGACAATTATTACGTAACTGTCTTGCCCAAAAAAAATGCGCGCGTCACTACCTTTATGGCCATTTGAATTAATTTGCTTGACACATCTTTGTTCGGCAAATTGACCTTCATAAATATTTACAGCGCTAAATTATTAGATTCAGGGTCTAACATTTACATCTGGTTAATCCTTACAACGTGACACAGTTGTGTAAATTCTTGGGGGAACCAACTGATGTATCCCGTTATCTTTTGTTGCCTTTCCTATCCCATCTTCACAGGGAATGTCCTCCATAAATTTGTCATGAATACTCGCATCAGAATTGCTAAGCCACTGATTATGAGCTGACCTAATGGCTATGAAACATTCTTGTTGTCTACGGTACTGAGTTGAATCATGATATTTTAACTTGTTTGTCCTTGAATTTTTCCCGTCTTCAATATATAATTTCACATATTACCTCTCATGTAATCTGTATCAGGTTTTAAAATCTCCTAATCGACTACCATCATTGTGAGTTAAAACTTTATTATTGAATTAAAGGAGTCCAGTATTTTATCATGCTACCTTTCTATCTAAAGTTAAGAATGCCAAACTCCAAATTCCATGTCATAAGATGTAAATAACACTACAACTGTTCAAGTTCTATCAATGTAAATATTGCAGCCATTTCCACTCTAGTCTCATTGCTGTAAGTGTTCTTGTGTGATGCTTAATATGCAAGAGCATTTACAATGGTCTGCAGGCTTATTATAAATAAATTGTACGTCGATATACCACAGTTGTGAATTAAAAACATCCTCTCTATCAGTTTATAAATACTACAGCAACTCATGTTCCATAGTTTTGAAAAACAGACCAGATGGAACACTAAGTCGTGTCATACCTTTTGTAATTCAATTAAATGTTGATGTTTCATTGAAAGATAAACATTTTATAAAAAGAATATATAATTTGCGTCTCATTTTCTGACTTTATCCGAAATGTGTGTGTCCGCGCGCTCGCGCGCGTCAGTGTGTGTGTGTGTGTATGTGTGTGTGTGAGTATGTGTGTGTGTGTGTGTGTGTGTGTGTGTAATATATCAGAAAACAGAAACACTAGTATTTATCCTTGTTCTCAAAAATTTGGAAACGCTTAGTTAGATTACTTCTCTGTTGAACCTTCATAATGACCACACTTAAAACCTTACTCGACATTTATTTATGTGGCTGTTAGGTCTAACCTTACTGAGTGATAACCATTTTAGTCACACATTCACTATCCATTTCATTGAGGTCCACATTGTTCTTCCAACTATACATCCCATCCCAAGAATCCAAACTGGCATGGAATCATAACTGCAGACATTGTTGAGAACACGAACTATGTGATGTAAAAATAGCCACCTCATCTCGGAAAACAAACTTACTTCACTCTTGAGGTCTCCACTTTATTTAAAAGTCTGAATAGTAGATTCTCAATTTATCAATTAATGTATTTAGGGATATCTTAATTGCATTGAAGTTAATACATTTCATTGATGAACTCATTGATATTGCATGGATATTAGATGGATAATGTAAATACAATACCATAACGTATGCATATATTTCAGCAATCTCCCTAATAATCCAAACTAGCATAGGATCATACCTCCATGGTTAGTGAATGCTGAACTCCACATTTCGACATTTCGGTGTTGCTGAGAACACGAACTGTGTGAAGTAAAAATAGCTACCTCATCTCAAAAAACAAAACTTCAATCTTGAGGTCTCCACTATTTATAAGAGTCCGAATGATAGGTTCTCAATTTATCAATAATGTATTTTTTAGGTTAATACATGCCGTTCATGAACGCATCTATATTACATGGATAATGTATTGGAGGAAACAAAAATAACACGATTTATGTATACCATTCAGCTATCTCCCTTACACTAGACAAAACCAAAACATTTTTAAGAAATACAATGCACAATATCAGTGATTGGTTATGCAAATAAAGAGAAGATTTGTGAATCGTTTTATTGGCCCTCAAACTTGATGAAATGTAAATGAACAACAGATAAACAGAAAATATGAAAAAAGCACATAAACTAGTTTAAAGACCATTACATTCCCATTTGGTTTCCGTCCACGTTACATAATCCCAAATCCTGATCTTGCCTGTATTGACTAATTGATACATTAATTTTCATTCGCTGCTTCAAATATTCATTCTATCTTTCATTCGCCAATGTTTTCTATAATGTATTGACTAATTGATTCTTCCAGGCATCCATTAATTCCTTCTTGTCATCATCTTTTACTTCGTTATGAAAATATATTGGGTAGTTTTCTTAAGCTATCTTTTGCACGATCTAGCGCATCCAGGACAGGAACATACTCCTTGTAATATGATTCAAATTCAGAAACTGAAATAACATCATCACCTGCAAAAGATAAAAGATGACTGAAAGAACATATGTAATAAGTGAAAAAATTATCTAACACGAGATCGATTAGATTAATGTATCACTACTACAATGCGTGAACTCGATGAACATGAACAGCTTATTATTGTCATGTATATTCGTCTATTCAGCGTATAATATTCCTGAACAAACTCGGTTCGATAAATATATATATAAAGAGAGAGAGAGAGAGAGAGAGAGAGAGAGAGAGAGAGAGAGAGAGAGAGATTGCGTTGTGCACTTACTGTTGTTATCAATCTTTTTAAACTGTTGTTCAATGAAGCTGAACCTCTGGTTCCCGAACATATCTTCAAGATAGGAATTATGTCCAACCTGTAACTGCTCAATAGCCTCTCTAACCTCCTCTTTCGATAAGTACGAATCACCTGAAAATGGAAACAATGATGTTATTTTCATTTCCGCTATTTACACGACTTTCTTACACAAAGAATAGACTTTTCAGTTAGCATCTTTGTCACTGTTTCGGATTGATTGTGATGTCATCATTTTCTTGTAAAATCGCACTTGATTTAATAAACATATTGTATGCGTACAAGATCTAATAATGTGTCGCAGGTTCAAGTTAGAAACTAAATCAGGAGGAATCTTTCCTTGAAGAAATAGTTTTATCATACATTTAATATTTACAGTAGAAGATTTGTTTGAGGTATATTGTCGGTCGAGAGGCGTTGAGTTGTATGCATATCGTTTAGCTTATCAAGGTCGTCGTCGACTGTGCCTAACTAATTGATATTTTTTTTTGTGGTAAACAAGAAGATCAATTGTCTTTTTAAGCGCTAGTGGGGTGACGTGGTACTTTTGAAGAAAACATTAAAAATTATACCAATGGCTTCTGAACAAATGTTGCCATGACGTCATCGTGCGCATATTCTGAAATCACTGATAAATATAGGTTGTCAAATAAAACGGTTGATCTCTATACATTAAATGTTCCAAAAATAAATTAGACACAAATGGGCTTATAGATCAATGGATTATGCCTGATAAAAACTTTTGAAATCATACAAAGATAGTTAGCAGAGTGCATGCAGATTAGATATTAAATGCATAGGTCCATTGGTTTTTTACAAATTTGGGAGAGCGGGTGGATGGAGAAGATAGATACGAACTGTCTGCATCCAAATTTGTCCACGCTTGGTTGTACTCCTCAAATACAATTCTGTTGTCATTATCACGTTGGCCATCAATCCATGAGAATAAAGCACTTACGACGCCACTGTCGACGTCCCTTTCAGCACATCCAGTACTGCATAATAATAACAAAGGCAAGTTATATTCCTGTTTTGGTTTTATGTTCGAATGTACAACACAGTTGATTATTCGTTTGGACGGAAATACTTTCGCTTTAAGAAACATATGCATGGTCGATGTTATGTATTAATTAACACATATTTTATTGATGGTGTGTTTAGCGTGATAAATATTGATTCTTAATATCTTCCTGGAAACTCAAAATAACATTTTGCGGGCAAATAAATAGCTTGATATTGAAATAAATCTGGTAAATTTAATCATCTATCACAATACTTTTTGCCCATAGCTACTAAATGTTAAGGTACCATATGTATGAGGTCTTTCAATTTTGTATATCAGAGACGCAAACTGTTTTAGTCTGAAACTGTAGAGTATATTGTGCAATTAAACCTATTAACATTGCGGAATGATTATAGACATCCCCTGTGACATTTTGAGCTAAGTTACATTATAAACATTATATCAAAGCATTCAAAACTTCAAAACGAAATTCTTTGCGTTGTAAAATATGACCCGAAAGATGCCGATATATGATGCATCAATGACTTCGATATTCATGAAGCTTTTGTTTAAGGTCAAGATTATGGATCAATAAAGGATAATAATATACTCAACATTCAAAATACCCTCCAAAAGTGTCCCAAAGCGCATGAAACATATATGTTTTACGGCTCGTAATGACACTAACTTATTACACGTATTTAATATACTAATGTGTAAAGATAATGACTATTGTCTCCATATCTACCTTACTTAAGACTTAAAAAGTTATAATAATCAGACAATAACTCAAAGCAAAATAATTCATTAATGTAAACATTTCGAATTCACAGATTAATATAATGGTAGGAACACTCGTTTGTTACTTTGGTACATCGGAGACAACGATTACAAAAAAAGCAAGTTTTGGCGGATTCAACTTCATCCATCAATCAAATGTTTAGCAATAATGTCACAGAGAGAGAGAGAGAGAGAGAGAGAGAGAGAGAGAGAGAGAGAGAGAGAGAGAGAAAATGACCCACCTCAGAATCCAAAGTAATCCAAATAGTGTCCAAGTCATGATCTGTAAAATAAATCTTAGTCATTTGAGAAGAAAAAAGATATAATTTTAAAGCATTTCGTTATCCACGCTCTCTCCTCTAGATTATTTCTAAACACTAACTTGATTCCTTAGATCGATATATTTTAGTAACACAATCCAGATGTCAATAGTCTCATCTTTGCGACTCTTCCGTTCATAGATACATAGAAATATACATTAGTGTTATAGTAATGATTTAATTTTCCAGATTTAATATTATACTAATTAATAAAGAATAAAACGAAGTAGTTGGATGGCCTTAATAATTTTTAAAATATTTATTTGAACATAACTTATTGACTAGCGGATGAGAAAGAAAAAAAAACAGATGAATCCTTGCAGACTGATATTTCACATTATTAAAATTGTCATAGCAATTACATTTGGAGGATATTTTGATTAATTACCAGTGTTAGAATACGACAAAGCAGAGATTAAAACGGTACATAAATACATTGTACATCCATCGTATTTCTTTCTAGCCAACATAAATTGTTTCTACAAAGTCGTAATCTTTGATTACATTGGACTGAATGATACCGGATGACGCAGCACGAAGATCCCAGAAAGAATCTGACCATTGACAAGGTTGATGTATACGATACATGGAGTTAACTGATATCACTAACACAGCTATAATTAAATGACTTTTTGAAGAGAGTAAATACATCAACCTATTTATTCTCTTTTTCATACCTTTTTCTTATCTTTTGATCCAATATATGTCTACACTTTTGTAGTACGATCTACCAAATTACTACACCGACAGTGCAATATCCTATTAAACGTCTACCTCTACCACACCCCTAACAAATATTTCCTGCTGTTATAATAACAACTGATATATGTTGTTCCGCTCATCATACTATTTTGCCTTTTCTGACCTTTGATAACCCAATTACTAAACGTTTTCTTGATTACTAATTTGCATGCGGCATTTTTTGCGATAGTTCGAAGATGGGCTTTCTTAATTCACTATAGTCCAGCTTACTTTTAAGTTCGGGGCTAAATATATTATAACTCTTCTGAATGATGGACATAAAACACTTTTATATGCATTATGTAATGTCGGTATAAAGTCATTGGAGCTTGGCTTCAATTAATCATGCCCATTCGTGCAATAGGTACGTTCTTAACTCGTCTCATCTTCAACCGATATCTCATATCAATTTAATTTCATTACATATTGTGTGCATATAACACTAACTAAGAAGGCTTATTCTATATGTTCTTAATTGCAACGGAATACCGAATGCTGCGTGCAGGCAAATCAATGGGTGCCGTTTTCCCGCAGACATTGGTTTGAAATCTCCATTGAGTAAGAATTATAAATTCTCTAACCCGTATGCTAGTATCGTTGCAATTCTCTGTTACAGAGAAATTATTGTTTTCCTGTACAGGAATCAGAATTCGCTTCTAAATCAATCTCCACAAATAGTAATTACATCCAAATTAAAGTTTTCATAAATTACATACTATTATGTACGAATCACGAAACCAGAGATGAAAATTACATGGAAGAGAGATTCTGCCTTAAATGACACACAGTGTAGTATCTGAATGACAATGAAAGAGAACTTTCATCGGCTTTGTATATCTTCTTTGTATAGTATATTATTAATATAGGTTGTCATCATCTGCTAATTCGATATATTTTTTCCTTCATTTAGAAAGGATAATGTTTGCAACTTTTGTGTATTGTAGATTCCTTTATCGATCGCACAAGCCTAGGATCATATTTACTTAATCTATAATTTTCATCTTTCTAAAAGCGAGACTGTAAATATATTCCTTACCTGATTAGATGCGAATCTGTCACCATTGAAGGCCGATGCTGCTGGTTGAACTACAGATTTTACTGTCAACTGTTATTAAAATACAAGCTGACTTGAACTCTGCATTGTGTTTCCTTGACCTAGGTCCAGATATATTGTAACACTTTGACCGTTTCACCCATATTTGACCATACGGACTGTTTTTTGACCATACGGACTGTTTTTGTTTTTGCAGGCTTTAGCACCATTCTTCAGCACAAAACAATGGGGCCAGGAAAACTGGCGGAGGACGAACAATGGAAACGCCCGAGAAGAAACACCGACATACGAAAAGCTACTGATAAGCTTTCTGGCGTACTAACGTGAGTCTGGAATCTACACAATTTGAATATGCGTGCTGCAGGTGTTGCATTGGCTTGCCGTATTAAATTTTTTATTGCTTTTCTTAATATGCTTGTTCAGGAACACTTACATATTTAATATCTTAGGCTCTAACACTACTATTTCCTATACAGCCAAATAATCTATACATGAGCTTGTTTTTGATGAATGAATGTTTATATGCATGCATGCGTGCGTGCACATGTATGAATGTAGGTCGGTAGGTAGGTAAGAAGGTAGATAGGTATGTATGTTTGAATGTGTAGTATATTCGTTCTTTATCTCTAACCCTTGATCATTTCGGTCAAACAAATTAATTCGACACATACAACGCTTCAATTTAACATGCACAGTAACGTTCGCACTTTCCCAAGTGCTGTCCCTCTCTGGTAATACAGACAAATCAGACTGACATATAATGCAAAGCTAAAAAAGCCATATAAAGCCAAAACTATGATCATGATCATATAATGGTAGGATTATATGAGTCTTTGAGAAATACACTTTTAGTTACATGCAAACTTCGTCAGAAAATATTTGCCTGTTTATATGCGCAATCCTGTTTAGTGTCATCTTTTCCAGGAATGCTTATATGTAAATATCATAGGTTCACAATACTCTTTTTCAGCGTCCATGCCAAGAAATGCAAACTTTCTAGAACAGACGACGGGTGTGTGTATAACATTTAAACAGATTGTTTTCACAAACCTTTAGAAAGAACTGATAACGGAAATGTTTTGTCAAATGCAAATATAAAGTCTTTACAAAATTGTTTCGCTTCTTACATTGTGCCAAGTTCCATATCATACAATCTTAGTATAGTCTGCAATTATTACAAGAAAGGAATATAAATAATATTTTAGTTCTATTATATGTATTATACGTATTAGAGCGTTTCGTTTCGTTTAAAATTTGTGCTGGCTACAATGTAATTTTATCTTCTCCATGTTGATGTCATCGATAACATCTACTCATAAACTTCATTTATAACGAGAATATGTTCTCTTGTGATTTCATTTCCTCAATAGTCCATGTCGTTCTGGGTTAAGGATAATACATAACAGAATGCGCTCATGTGAAATACACGCATACTAAATACTCATGTTATATGTCATTCACTACGAGCCGAGACAAATAGGCTGTTTAGTTCGAGTATGCAGGTATAAAACTACAGTAAACGGTTTATTCAAACGTTATAGCTTTATCAAACATATTTGTATTTTCATGTTCAAACATTACGTGTTCCTAACCCGACGCTTGGCTGTTTATGACCTATATAAGTCACTAAACACTCCATGTCAAATCGCCGATATACTTTGTTATGAAACTGAATTAAAGCAAAAGATATATATATATATATATATATATATATATATATATATATATATATATATATATATATATATATATATATATATATATTCAGATTCGTAAGAAAGTAATTCGGCGATCTGACATGGTGCTGATATAAGTCACTAAAGAGGCTTCTGTATAGTCTAATAACCTAATAACCTGAATTGATTAATCCTTTGCGTGCATCTTTTCTTTACATCTTTTAACCATATTGACAAACAAAGTGCTGGATTTAAGTATTGTCGTCTTTATTGGCATATATCTATCACAATTAGCGATAAAGAAGTAAAAGGTTTTGACCTTTTCACCTATTTGTTTGACCGCGCCGGTGGCCTAGTATTTAGAGTATCCGCCGCGGAAGCGGGAGGTCATGGGTTCAAACCACGGCCGAGTTATACCAAAGACTTACAAAAATGGTTCTGACAGCTGCCACGCTTGATGCTCAGTTTTAAGAGGCTAGTGTTAGGACTGGTTGGACTGGTGTCAGGACAATGTGACTGGGTGGGACATCATGCTACATGCCTGCATGATGCCCCAGTGCTAGACATCACTTTAAACTGCCTCACTGCAGACATCGTAGCGATATAACAAAAAATTTGTTAAAGCTACGTTAACAGTCCAAAACAAACAAACAAACAAATTCACGTATTTGTCAATATAACACACTGGCCAGAGAGGCTTGCAACGATCTTAAATACCTAATTTTCTTTCAACAGATTCATGTTTGAACGTAATACATGAATCAAATACACCCAGACTATGTGGAATGATTGTCCTTGATTTCATCGTTATCTTTGACATGATCCCAAATCACGTGGAATTAAAGTCTCTTATTTGGATTATCTATGAGAGAATCCCAGAGCACGTGGAACGAATCCTAATGATTTTCCTTTATCTGTAAAAGGATCACAGAACGCAGGAAATTAGTGTTCATTATTTTTCATTATGGGTAAGAGGATCCCAGAACACGTGTAATGCGTTTCCTATATTGTACACATTACTTAGGTCTCTAAAGGTAACCAAACATTACACTAACGTCTATCGCTACAGAAAACCTGATTTAATAGTATCATTATTATCTGAAAGTAAATAGTTGGTAGGTCTTATAATAGAATCGTGATATATATATGTGTATATATATATATATATATATATATATATATATATATATATATATATATATATATATATATATATATATATATATATATATATATATATATAACTTAAGTAAACAAAAGTACCATCAGAGTGGGGCAGTTACGTTATTCAAATAAACATTTACTTAAATTTGTCTGATTCTCGCCATTAAATTAAATGTTTTAATGCAGCGCAGTAACCATCACGTTAAAATTAAACATTCCATTTCTATATTACAAATGCGGATTAATGCATCATAATCGTATTTTTTGTTTATTCTTGGTTCATCGATTGGAATCATTGAGTGTATTTTTCATTCAAGGTTTACATTATTGTAAACGTATCATCAATATAGACAATTGGTAAAAACGTTTACTATAGATTATCAGAATATGTGGAAACGCTTATCTGTATGATCGGTTGTAATCTTACAAATGTAATTCGTAAAAATGTCAACAAATGAACTTGTTATGATGATTTTAATCAATTTAAAATACAAATTGATTTCAAAATGCATCCCTAATTACTTTTTCATCCTGTAGTTTATACATTACCTCGAAAACAATGTTTTAAATGATTATAGGGACTTCTATATATACATTTGTGTTTCATCTATTACCTTGTTGGCTTCTTTGAATTTAAATCGTTACACCACTGAATACGGTATGTATCAATGGGTGGATGAATGGATGGATGGATGAATGTGATAAAAAGGAGAATATGGAACTAGGACAGTTACTTTGCGGTTTGTGAGATGAGTCATCACCTTCCTCCCATTTATCCATCTCTCACATTTTTCAAATTATGCATGTAGAAATAAAAGTTATGGATGAGTTCGCCAAATTAGGTTCCTTAGTTAACGTATTACGATAACGTTTATATATGTAGATATTTTGAAACGGTGCACCATTATACCATTGGTAATAGTTAGATGCTGAATATTTAATGACAATCGTGGAGTCTGTTTTAAATTGTATGTTTATTATTACCATTTGTCTATTTACTCCATTATCCTGAAATAAAATCTCAACAAATGTCACAGTTAGGGACAAATGTTATTCCTGTTTATGTGAGTCAAATGTTATAGAAAAGAAAAGGAATGGGAAAAGAAGTGGGCCGTGCCTTTTATTGCCTTGGAAAAGGCCTATAACATATCAGGTTCACCAATTTGGGCGCAAAAGATGTTATTTTCAAGTTGTGAGGAAGCCTTGTAATAATATTTATAAAATTGGCTACTATAAGTGCCAGACGTGATTCTCAGATCAAGCGCCAAGCATTAGTCTATGCAAACTATATTGGCTTCCTTGCAGATTTATATTCTTTAGTTTCAGAAACAAAAGCAGTTTTCGTTTGCTGAGATACCATCGACATACCGCATACGTTATAAAGCATTGCACTCTAGTATGCAGTAGCTTTTTCAACGACTGCATTAATATCTAGAACTGATTAAAATGAAGATCTCGGTTAAAATTTTAAGCTATTTTTTTATTCGCAAAATAATTAGAAAGAGTGTTCTCAAAGATAGACGTACTTTTATTTAACAATAACATGTACCAAGCAGTTATCTGTTAATTCTGACGTAGCTCCATCAGGATGAGTTTTCTAATATTGTAGTATGTCTAAAAGTAAAACTAAAGAAGGAATATCATCTGCTGATGTTATCATAATCTAGATTTGGAAGAGCCGAATGAGTTTCGACACTGGGTTCGTAAATGTTTCTTTCTCATGGCTTGAACACGAAACAAATATTACATTTCCTAAATATGGCCAAGCGTGGTCAGGTTGTAACAACGAGTTTATATCAAATACCTCTCCAAAAGCCATATTCATCTCTGTATATCCTTTGTAAATTGCTTCCAGGCAACTATCATTCGATCTATCGTGTCTACTTACGCAAAATCAAATGATCTATAAACCACAAGTTGTCAATTTTATGTTCCATCTTTTAAAAGAAAAAAGTCAATTGTTTTTTCTGTTCTTAATACATATATTTATCAGATTGTCCATGCCTTTCGCAAACAGACATGGCAAAATGTGATCAGAACTGCGCAGTCGTGAAAAAGCCATTGATATTCTTTATAATTCTCCTTTTAAAAGTGCCACGTTATTCCTCTGCCCGTATGTACCAGTAAGGACAATCGATCACCTTACTTGTCACCAAAAAATACCCTAAAGAAGTGTCACATAGCAGATGATGATCAGAAGCTACGGCTAGGAAACACAATGTCATCCGCGCAACGATAAACGTAAAACAAAATTTTATCTGTAGCCAATAATGACTGATGAAACTATTTCTTCACGTGCAAACTCTTCATTTCTTTTTTATTTCTAGAAACGTCTTGCTCATTTGAACATTCAGCGCTGTGATCGATATATAACAGTTCAATTATTAGCAAGAGTTCCGAAGATGAAGAAAGTTATGAAGAATAAACAATAACAAATAGTTAACGGTATAATCTCCTATTTCAGTTTGTAAAGAATCTGTTTCAGGTGATGGTTACGTATCGAAAGAAACGGTGATAGCCATCTCTTAAGCAGTTATAGCTCGACCACTGTACAAGATCTTAAAGTGACCTAATATATATATATATATATATATATATATATATATATATATATATATTATTCAGTGAGGTAATAGTTTTAAAAAGATATAACAATAACACAAACGATTGTCCTCTTTATTTTCAGTCGCTGTCGATATCAATATCAGATGCGTGAAAGAGACGTGTATTAAGCCGGCTAACTCGATATAGTAGTGTTGAATTCATCTGACCGATTTCGAGTCACTAAGCTCTATACCGAAATGTACGTCAGCAGACGTTTATATAATGGTCTATATCTCGAATTTCGAATTACAGAAGTTCTTTCACTTATATATTTTTGGGGCACCGAGTGGTCGAGTGGCCTAAAGCGCTCTCCGTTACGGATCACTGCCACCTCACCTCTGTCTGCGTGGGTTCGAGTCTCAGATTCGGCCAATGTGGGTATGTGAGAAAGCTTGTCAGTTGCTTCTCGTAGGTATGTGGTTCTTTCTCGGGGTTTTCCTTGGGTACTTCCACCACCATTACCACTGGCCGCCATGTCTAGCCAATAGTGTTCTGAAAAATGGAGTTAAACTCTACAACAACAAAATCAGTTATATATTATCTATCTCTTTCAGGCTAAAGGTTGGTCATACAGTCTGAATTTGAGTGTTATTGCGACGAGTTTGATCGCCGATTGCTTTGTTGTTGTTTTTCTCGGGTATATTTCTAAAAGCTAATAAACAGTTTGGCACACGTAATCTTGCAGAACCAAGTAAAAGGCCCGGTCTGTTTCAGAGAATGTTTCAAAAATGATTTTATTAAATCTGGCTTGTCAAATTTTTTATAAAGAGAATATATCAAGAACATAAATCAATGAATAGACCAATTAGTCGATCAGTCAATTAATTAAACAGGCAAATCAATCACTTGATCGATACACGAATAAATATATCAAAAAATTAAATATAATTAATCAAATCGTCATTACATGAAACGTTAAAAGATCGAATAAATGTATGTTTAGTTGGTACAAAATAAAACTGAACTTGTTCTAAATCTTTTTGAAACATGTTCACTAAAGAGACTGATATATGGAGAGACTTTCATATACCATTTGCACATAAAATTCGACGCCAAATATTTTTAAAACAATATGTGGATTGGAAAACATGACCATTTAAGTTTTGTTTGAACAAAGGTGTAGGAACTATAAGACAGAATCTAGACAGACCTGTGTCGAATCCTCAAGTGGAACAGATGAATTATTTTGATACGTGGAGCTCAGCCAAGACAATTGGACAAATCTGTAGTAACCTCTGAGAACTCATAAAGTTGAAAAGTTCAATAACTGCATACATAGTGACGTTATGACCTACTCTGATGACGACATTGTCGAAACTTTATACAATCTAGCTTGCACATCTGACGATTATGCATAAGTCACACAGTTTCATTGTCAATACATCTTCCATTCAACTGTATTCTGATATAAAGCCATCTCGGTCTAATTCGAGCACTTCCAAACTTCAATCTGGCACATCGTTCAGGAATAAAGTTTCTAACACGGCTGATCCGAAACTTATCTCTGTACGCGTGCACCTATTCAAGAAATGGTATGGTCTATATGACCCGCTACAAAATGAGATGAAGCAGCAGAGGGGGCGAATTCGACAACTTTTAGAAGCGTCTATTTGGCAAACCAAGGCTTCCTCCAAATCGTAAAAAAGAGTCCATTTGGCAAACCAAGACTTTCTCCAAAATCGTATTAAAAAATGTTTTCTTTGGGGACACAAAGTCGTCCTCTGCTGCTATGGGGGTATAAATCTTTATTTACGATTTCAACCGAATATTTTCATATACGACTACACTGTTAATACTTCCATCAATATCATCAATGCTCGGTGCTTCCTCGATATCGGTTATAAACTCAATAATATCCTCATCGATTTCCGGTTTTGCTTTCTCGTTAAAATCCTTTAACACTTCTTAACATTGTTGATCGTCTACACTCGGGGCTACTAAATACAACTTGTCCAATTTCATCCATCTCGTTATCAAATTAAGTAGCAGTTGTTTCTTGCCACTTCCAGATGGTCCGATTATAATCATGCGAACAGAATTCGGTAGCGCTGCATGAGGCTTGACTGGTTCTCGTGTTTTGTCGCCAAAATCAATTACATTCATGTTATTATAAATAAATTATGGATCTATATTGTGTGAAATGTAAAAAGCGTACTGGCACAGATGACTTGACGACGATACAACTAAACATAACAGATCAGCACTTACTGGTAAGTGTGTACAATGTTTTTAAAAAAATTAAGATTTGTTTCTATGAAATCTGTAGATGATTTAAATAAAACGAGGAGGTGATATTGCAGCCAAGTTAGTAAACCTCCCAGGAACACCATGGGCAAAATATCCGGGAGAAAAACACCTTCCAGGGTATAGTTATTGTGGACCCGGGACCAGACTCGATATCAGACTCGATGATCAAAACCAACCTCGACCCGGTGAGCATCCAATAAACTCCATCGATAAGGCGTGTCATGTTCATGATGTTACTTATAAAGGCAGTAATCTGCAACACAGACATATCGCAGATGTAAAATTGATTCATGCGTTGAGTTCTATCACTTCAAAGAAAAATTGGCTTCATGGTTGATAAAATCGGCGATGAAAAGTAAATTGATGTTGGGTGCTGGTAATTAATAACATCATGGAATCTATTTATTATTCTCGAAGAGGATACAGGATGGGTAAAGCAGCAATCAGTAAACTCGCATGCGTCGCAAAGGAAAAAAATACCACTGCAGCGGATTAGTTATCCAAACAGGCGATATGGCAAATTTATCTACCACCACCTAAACAAATTAACTACTCGTATTTTGATGTCAGCGTCCCTAATGAGGTTCATCAGGCTGATATATTATTTCTTCCGCATGATGGTTGTTACAAGTATGCGCTAACCGTAGCTGATGTTTCTAGTCGATACAAACAAGCAGAACCTCTAAAGACAAAGCATCAACTGAAGTTGCTTCTGCGTTTGAAAGGATTTCTCGACGAGGTCCTCTGCATTAGCCAAATCTATTACAAGTTGATCCTGGCAGGGAATCTCAGGGTGCAGTGTTATCAACAACGAAACATCATAATGTCACCATCAGACGAGAACATACTGCATTACATCGCGATCAGGCAAATGTTGAACGATTTAATTGGACACTTGCTGAGCGGTTATTTGGATATCAATACGCAAAGGAATTTATTCAGAATAAACGAACTCGTGAATGGGTCAAGAGATTACCAGGCGTAATTACCGCGCTGAATAATGAGATTACTCAAACAATTAATATGAAACCTAACAACGCGATTTAAAAAATATATACCAATAAAACCGCAAGTGATTTATCAAAACAACCAATACTTGGCAATGTCACTTTTAGGTATTTATATGAACCAAGAGAGCTCGAAGGTGGCAAAGAAAGAGCTACTGATCCTATTTGGAGTGTTACTACAAATAAAATATCTGGTATAACACAATGCACGGTTAGACCGCCAGTCTATAGATTGAATTCAACTGCTTCTCAGCAAGGATTTACTCGTGCACAACTACAAGTGATACCTGAGGATACTCAATTACCACCGCGTGGTCGTAAGTAGTACCTCTGCGTCTGTTGCACTCAAGACAAGTTAGCATCACATTATCTCTGGTATGACAAATACTGCTATTTTTTCTGTCTACGGTAAATTGGCAGGGGTCTTTATCCGACCAACACCAACGCATTATACAATTGCAACTCGATCAGTGATTATCCTGTTGTTGTTTCAGTGTGATTATAAATTCGAAATCAATGTCAAATTTTCTGTTATATTGTTTTTGTCCTGCTGTTTATAACCAGATAGTCTTTTTCTGATTATATAATCACTGACAATATCAATTATTGTAGTGTCATTATAGCCTAAAACAACTCTTCGAAGTTGATTTATTCTTTGTATTCTGGACACCACAAGATAAACTAAATTCGGCCACTCGATATGATTATCTGTGATCCAAACAATTGTATCGGATAGTCAGTAACCGCTTGTAACAAATCATGCAGAAATGAATTATGTGGCTATCATTTGCAAAGTGTACGTCGTGGAAGCTTAGGGCCCTAATCTTGCATACGATGTGTGGTAGGTGTGCGTGTTAAGTCGCAGTTGTGTCTCAATTGTGGTGGTAAGCGATACTGAGAGCTAAAGCGCTATGATGATAATAGAGCTAAAACTCCGTCAAAGATTCTGTCAATGACTCTGACAGCTTCAATGACAAAATCATAAGAACACCTCAAGCCTACATTGAAAGATTTTCAAGTAATAATTAAACCAAATAATGAATTAGACAAATAATATTATAGTATATAAATGAACCAAGAATTTCAACCACATCCTGTAATTACCAATTATGAAGTATCTCGTGACTGTATTGTCAGACACTGCAGGCTGAAGAAATCAGTTGGTGCTGTGAATAATCATGGATTTCTTATATTTGCTGCTGGAAAGAAAAAATATCTGAATCACAGATTCGTCTACGAGGTATTTAATGGATTGATGAAAGATTGTTTTGTGATTGATCACATAAATGGGATAAAAACTAATAATGCTTCAGATAATCTGCAGGCTGTCTCACAAAGTGAAAACACCAAACGATGATGGACTGGGAAACACGTGAAAAATGCGAAATCCATAAAATCATTTAATTCAGAAAATAACGAGGAAAGAGTATTTAAACCAATGAATGAAGCCAGTAGGTATTTCGATATTTGTAGAGCCTTAGTACGATATGTTGCAGAACAGGTATATCGATCGGCCTTTTATAAAAAGAATAAAACCGAATTCAATTTACATACGCCTCAATTCTGTTTTATTACACCAAGTGGAGTAACTCCTGTGCGGTTTTGTGTGTAGTTTGAAACAACGATAACTCTTTTGTTGTATTCACGTATCTTTACGTTTTTGTGTGGTTTAATGTTTCACCAGGTAGAAACGTTCCGCGTAAAGCAAGCTCTTGTTGTCATCATTATATCAATTTGACCGCAACCAGATGGCATCTTTGACCCCAAACTCATAAGATGTAACAAAACGGCACTCTGCCTCAAAGTAAGAAACTGATACAATTCCCCATACACTACGGGAGTACAACAACACAACCTTGATCTGCCCTACATATACCCAAATTCCTCCCTAACATGGAAAGAAAGAAGAATAAAGAAAAACCACAACAACATCAATAACGGATTTGTCGAAAATAACAAAGTGGATACAAAATTTAGAAAATATGCCACGGCATACAGAATAACTGTGATAAAACCCTCCACATGATACACATATATCGTATTCAGAATTATGGATTTATAGATTACGATCACTAGTGTATACAATACACAGATGGAATCTGGTTCTGGGGCCCATCGTTCGAATCTCGTGGCAGGCATTATTGTCGACGGTACAGATTTGGAGGTTTTTCCATATAATTGAGTGCGCCAGCCAAAACAAAGTACTTCGTGACGGTGTGATTTTACACCCCCGTGAAATTAATTCTTGGCGAGAGGTGTACAACAACAATGGCGCCCCAAAATAAACAATAGCATGGATGCAAAAAGATCTATGTCACACTAGGATAACCCTACAGGATGGTTCAGAATGAAATATCGGCTAAAAAAAACGGTCATGGGGTCAAAGAGAAATCTCAAAGAAAACAAAATCTCAAAAGAAAAAAAGAAGAAAGAATCTCAAAGAGAAAGAATCTCAAAAGAAAATAAGAGAGAAATCTCAAAGAGAAAAGTCTAAAAGAAAAAAAAAATGAAGAGAGAAATCTCAAAGAGAAAACATCTCATAGAAAAAGAACCTTACGAAAGACACCAAAGCCAATAAGGGACCCATCATCATCGCTATTGTTTATTTTTGTTTTGAAAATTATATTAAATATTTTTTTTATATTAAATATATAATATTTCATATATAAAATTTCGAAAATATAAATGTCATTATTAACGAGATTACAAGCTTGAAAAATCAAGGAATTCAATTGTCAGATAATTAAATTGTAATCAAATTCTTTCTGAATTTCAAGATATTGATGATAGCGCTAGGAATAACAGGTATGTGTTATCAAAATCCTATTCATTTATAAAGATAATTCAAAACGCTATTTATGACTCCCTTTCATTCTGTAACGACATCAATAAGTTCGTCCCGTTATTCACTGCTGTCGAAAGGTCAGAAACGAACTAGGGACACAGTATGACATCAAACGCACAATTAACTCGAAAATCAAAACAATAAAAGAGATTATCCGCCAAAATGAAAATACCCCTTTGATTGTCTCAACACAGTAAACACGCCATACATAAGTAATACAGGGTATGAACAGAAGTTCTATAGACAGGTATGCACTTACTCACCTAAAACAGAATTATATAGACAGTTGTCACTGGTGATTTATCACTACGCGGAAGTATAACACACAAAATAATTTCCGGTGAGTTTTTTTCACTTACAATTTAGATCGTATATTATATTTATAACGGTGGGTGAAGCACTGACAACTAAATTAGCACGACAAGGATTAGCTTCGATTAAGAAGTTTATTCCAGTTTGTGATTCAGTTCGAAATATGCTCCAAACGAGACAACAATTTCTGACTTATTTTACAACGGGTACTGAACAGTTATTCAAACCAGTAACCACTGCAACGGGAAAAGTCGTATCAACCACGGAAAAAGCCATATGGGGAGATATGCCTGAGGAACAACGAGAAAAAAAGACCAGCCCTTCTTCCTGTACTTGAAAAAATACCAAAGAGATCCAAAGAAAAAAAACACTTCCTGGTGATAAAATAACCGCTGTACGACTTCAGGAACATGAAGAACGAGAACAACGAGAACAAAAACTACCTGAACCCAATGATGACCCACCTAAACCCGTTGATGACCCACGTGAACCTCCGAGAGAGGGGGGGAGAATACACACCTCAGGAGTTATTTACTCAGAAGGCGTTAGATAAAATTGTTAGTTGTCCTAATAGTATTCTCGGGGATATATCACGATAAGAAGTTCTAGGAGGGAAACGAGACGGAAATAACTCACCGGAAGTAATTAATGAGGCAGCTGATATCTGCAGACGACTATTTTAGAGTGGTATCATGGATATTGATATATATCGAGAATTAATTGATGAACTAGCCGAAAATCCTACGGATTTTTTATGGTTAACATAGTAAATAATTTGACGACTTCGTGGAAAATCCTACGGATTCGTACTATTAGATAAATAGCATTTAAATAAGATGATCATACACTACAACCACAACAAACCAACTATGGTATATATAGTAAACTTACGATTGCCAGTTTATAGAGCGTACTATGGAGATGGTCTCGACAATACCATTGCAGGGTTATTTTGCAAGAATGGCTCCAAAAATAGCACCAATCGCAAAACAATTATCAATGAAAGTTATTGATGTTATTCGTGATAAGGGTATTAGCGCTGTTGGTGATCTTGCCGGGAAGGCATTTTCCACGGCTAAAGAAAAACTAGTCGCGTTAGTTCGGCGGCGAAGGAAACCACCGGTGATGAAATCACCGATGACTTCGTCATCAGTGATGAAATCACTAGGGCCACTACAATCTACGGAAATATGCCTGCAAGTATTAGAGAAATAATAAACAATGCAGTGGAGCAGAATGTAGCATCACGGATAACTGATGGATACGACACTCAGGGAAATATTACTGCAAATATGATAGTGGGAAGTGGTTTGAAATTGAGATCGAGATCGCAATTTAGATAAAGAAATATATAATAATATGTTCAAATCGGCTCCTGACACAGCGTTTGATTTAGATGCCCCAGTGAGCAAAGATGATTCTCTAGTTAATTATCAGTATTATTCATATCATGCAGTACAACCGGATCTTCGATCAAGAATCGAACTTTAAGTCCATGATACCAACAAATATTTTCTACCCGCTGAAGGGTTTATCGAAATAGAAGGAGAACTCGTAACAAATGTTGCAGCTTGTACACCATATGCAGATGATGAAAATATCCGAGTTCGTTTTGTCAATAATGGTTTCATGGCGCTATTTGAGAGTGCTAGATACATGATTGATGGAAGAGAAATCGAGTCTATAGAGCGTGAAGTTGATGTTGCCACAACAAAAGTCATTATATCAAAATCATTGTGGATGCCAGTAATGACTCCATCAATCACCATAGAGCAAAGATTCCTATCATTTATTAGTAAAGGCGGCAAATCATTGTTAAGTTGGCTAACAGTGACCACAGATACCATGGATTCTAATATTGATGGTACACTTACATGACACCTGGCATCAAAACAAGGTGTTTCAGCTCATCGTCATATATTTATTGCGTTACAGGATAAGGCGCGTTTGGTTTCACAAACACGCAGCCATATAACATTTGATCAAATTGGGTGTAATTCAGTTTCGTTGAAGATAAACGGTCAACAAGAACCATCCTAGGATATACAACTTGATCACAGAACCAACCAAATAGCACGCGTGTATCATCGTTTGTTGTTATTTATATGAGGCGATAAAAATGTTAATACTGGTCTGTAAATATCACAATTTGATTTTAGAAAACGATATACCTTCTATTATTTCTAGCTGGTACATCTTGACTTAACAAGACAATCCGTAGTTGAGATACACTTCAGAGCTCGTGTAACCCGTCCGGTTGTAGGTGGTGTTGTCGTTATCCCGAATTACAGAGCAGTTGCTGTCATTCTCAGTGACAAATCAATGCTACTCGAAGATTTTGGTGGACAAATGAAAGTAGTTGATGCGCCTACTGTTCGATCACGTGACGTATCTAAAGGCGCCTACAGTTCACAGCGAACACACTGTAAATGTCGCAAAAACACATTTGTTAATTGTTACAATTTTAATGGTTGTACTAATTCAGAAACCTTCGCGGGCGTGCGCAGAACAATTCACCAAAGTTTAATCGCAATCGGATGAATGGTATAGGAATGCATTCGACACAAACAAACAAACATTCAGTTTTCTATTTATAGATTAATAACTGATTTCTTATGAAATTAATAATTGTACAAATAAACATCTATATGGTATACAGTCATAGTATGGATAAAAATAGAACATTAATAATTGCTGTCAAAATGTAGATATATTACAATATATGATGGAATATCATCTGTTAAAACAACAATTTCTTAAAACTGCAACTATTTTATCAATATCTAAGAATATTTACATGCCAAATCTTAACACCTATTAAAAGTTTATCTCTCATATTGTACCAAGGCAATGAATCCCATGCAAAAGGATGTAATGTAATAGACAAGTGACATGTATGACTAGTCATACATGTGACATGAGATCATATCGGTAAATCAGTTACGAGGTGCTATGAAATGAAAGCCCACTGTCACCACTCCCGTGACTTTTAAGGGATGCACCACTTGATAGTCGACTGCGCATATACATCGGCAGCTTCACATCATTTGTCTTTGGACGAATCTCCAGCACTGGTTCGTTTGTCCACAACAGCTATGAAAAAGAAGAATATTTCTGTTCTAGAATGAATGCACAGATACAAGTCTATAAAAACACCTAAAGGACCAGACAAATGTATCTTACTTAGACCAGCATTCTTAAAAGAAATTACATTATGAAACAATTTCAACTCCATCTCAAGATTATAAGCCAATAATTACAGCAACATTTAAAAAATGGAGAAAGGGACTTCTCCTTCCAATTCAGAAATGGTGGCAAGAGGATGAGAGTGGAGAGTGCAGAAGTCAGGTAAGACTATAATTTTCACATACAAACTCACAACACACACAAACACACACACACACACACACACACACACACACACACATATATATATATATATATATATATATATATATATATATATATATATAACTAGGAAACATCATTGTCATGCAGATGGATACTTCCTCACTTCATCCAATTTGGCAACATGTAATTAAGATGGCTGAAGTTATCTGCAATTTAATATTTCTTTAACCTCATGAATACAAAGGCAATCAAAACTGAATCTTCAGCCATTATTGGCACTATGATCATGTGTAATAGCACTTCTGTAGGTGCTGTAAGGTTGTGTTGTCTTGGAGAAAAAGTTTTTATATGGAAACTATATTATGCTCAATCATAATTGTTATTTTCATTATTTTCAATAACATTCACATTTCAGAGACATGTTTGATTCCTTTGTCAACACATGCTAACTGAATATTCCAAGAGATCTGGCTAAAACCAAATTTTTGTATCCAGGAAGACCTCTCTGTTGATAACTCATGCCTGGATAACTTGTGAACCCAAGATGGGTCAGGCATGGGTCTCATCCTGTTCTATTAGAAAAATATCAAAGTATATTGTTTTGTTTGAACTGATGAACTGATTTGTTGAGTGCATGAAAAATGTAATACAAATTAGTAATGAATACAAATTAGTAATGAATACAAATTAGTAAATGAATACAAATTAATAAATGAATACAAATTAGTAAATGAATACAAATTAGTAAATGAATACAAATTAGTAAATGAAACCTTGATAAATCGTCCATGTTATAAACCGAAACAACAGTTAGTGTCCCGAAAGTTTATTCAAAACTCATGAAAATTTTAACTCTTAATTTAAAAGTCATTGCAATATAAGTAACAATATTTGACAAAATTTCAATCAGATGAAATGTCAGTAATGTCTACTGGTGTCAATTCTTTAAGAAATTAATAATAATTAAAGCCAAGTTAAGTTTGTCATTGAATTTGGTTTCAGTGTCATAAGTTTGATATATACTATTGTATTCTAGTGTGAGAAGTGTCACTATCAGTCACAGCAATGTCTTAGAGCATTTCCATGACAACCTGATCAAGTACTAAATGTGTCATGTTTTCTGATTTGTTGAAGTGACAAGAGCATTGTTTCAATCAATTTAAAGTTGACATGCATTGAATTATTACCTTAGTTTGTCTTTTGTATCAAATCAAGTAAATGAAGCAGAATTTAAAAAAATTAAAAGGCATGCAAATCCAACCTGCATCAGAGTTAGCAGTCAAAAAAGTAGTGGGTTAAGTCAACTTAATTCAATTCAATTGATAATAGAACACGCAGAATGCCATAATCACATATAACATACTTAAAGAATCTAACATTAATCTATGGTTTATCAAATTCATTTTCATCAATAGCAAATAAATCCAACAAAATGCATAACAGGTGCATGAAAATCATAGTTTTGCAGATCTGGCTCATAATGTGGAAGCCAGTTCAAAAGTTATAGTGAATTTAAAATTCCCAGCTTTGTACTCGGGAGTTAGCTAGTGAATTTAAAATTCCCATATTTGTACTCTGGTGTTGGTTAGTGAATTTAAAATTCCCAGATTTGTACTGTGATGTTTGCTAGTGAATTTAAATTTCCAGATTTGTACTGTGATGTTTGCTAGTGAATTTAAATTTCCAGATTTGTTATGTACAGCCTGAACTATTCGCAGTCTTCAATGTCGATCCCAGATATTTTAAAACATTATGAAAGAAGGCCTTTCGGATTGGAAAACATGACCATTTAAGTTTTGTTTGATCAAAGGTGTAGGAACTATAAGACAGAATCTGGACAAACCTATGTCGAATATTCAATGGAAACAGATGAATTATGTTACACGTGGAGCTCAGCCAAGAAAATTGGACAAATTTTTATTAACCTCTGACAACTCATAAAGTTGAAAAGTTAAATAACTGCGTACATTGTGACGTTGTGACCTACTTTGATAAGCAAAATGTCGAAACATTACACAAAGTAGCGTGTACATCTGACGATAATTCATAAGTCACACAGTTTCATTGTCAACACATCTTCCATTCAACTATATTCTGCTATAGACCCATTTCGGTCTAATACGAGCACTTTCAAACTTCAATCTGGCACAAAGTTCAAGAATCAAGTTTCTAAAGCGACTGATCCAAAATTCTTATCTCTTCATGCGTGCAACTATTGCAATAACAAATGGTATGGTATATATTAACTGCTGCAACTTGTAATTTAGGCAACATACTTAAGAATGTCTTATTCCAAATGTTCTTATTTCTAAGAGGTCAGTATGACGTTAATTTACTGAAAGCAATACATTTGTTGGGTGGATATAATTTCAAGTCTAATTTTATTCACTCCAAAACCATGCTGCCTATCTGATGTCTATATTCTTTTGTTTTTTTAACTAGCTTTATGTTTCTACTATCGAACTAATGTCAAGGAACAAATGTACACAACTTCCAACAACCTTCTCTCCACTAGACCTACCAGACCAATTTGCAAATTTCTTCGTGGACAAAGTATAAACCATGACAGATTAGCTTAACAGCACAATTTCAACTGATTCGCCACCATACAGTTATGATGCAGAATTTCAGCGACAACCGTTAGGAGCATTTTAACCTGTTTCTATTGATTTAGTACGGACAATCGTGATGAAAAGTGCACCAAAGTCTTGTGAACTTGATCTAATTCAGACATCACTGCTGCTTGAGTGCCTTCACTAGCTGATGTTATTAATATCTCTCTCTCATCGGGAGAATTTCCATCATTTTTCAAAACTGCCATCGTAAAGCAACCGCTGAAGAAACCAACACTGGACCATAACGATTTAAAGAACTACCGCCCAGTTTCTAATCTGCCATTCATATCAAAAATCTTAGAAAAGGTTGTTGTAACTCAACTTGTATCTCATTTGAATTCAAACAGTCTTTTTAACAATGTACAGTCTGCATATCGCCCTTGCCACAGTACGGAAACTACTCTTCTGAAGGTATTTAGTGACATTATCTCTGCTTTGGATAGTGGAAAGATTACAGTCCTGACTCTTCTGGATTTATCTGCAGCATTTGACACAAAATCCCCTGATATATTACTTCACCGTCTCCAGCATGTATATGGCATTCAGAATATAGCCTTACAGTGGCTCAAGTCCTACTTAGTCAACAGAACACAAATTATATCTGCAAATGGAATACACTCCAGCCCAGTTGACGTATGTTTTGGTGTTCCACAGGGATCTGGTCTTGGACTTGTTCTCTTCATTCTGTACACTGAGAATTGTATGCTGATGACACCAAAATGTACAAGTCTAGCCACCCAACTGAAGTTGATGCTACCATCCATGGAGTAGATAAGTGCATTTCTGATGTGAAATCATGGATAACATGTAACAAGCTGCAGATGAATGATGATAAAACTGAGACTATTCTGATCACAACACAAAGACTTTCACATCCTTTACCTCAGACAATAAATATCAGCAACACCAACATTAAATTCTCACAGTCAGTACGAAACCTAGGCGTTACTCTAGACAGTACTCTCACATTGCACCAACATGTCATGAACATATGCAAGGCTGCATATCTTGAATTGAGACGCATCAGTTCCATTCGTAAATATCTTACAGTTGATGCCAAATAACACTTGTGTGTTCATTAGTACTTTCAAGACCGGACTATTGTAACTCAATTATGTCTGATTCATCAAAATATTTAATCCAGAAACTTCAAAAAGTTCAAAACACAGCTGAATGGATCATCTTTAAAGTACCTCTATCAGAGCACACCTCACCACTGCTCTGTTCACTACACTGGCTATAGATTCGATACAGACTCAAAGACAAAATTTGTTCTCTGTGCTATGTTTCAATGACAGACTCCAGTCCAACATACCTATCCAGCCTCACCCATGTGTATACACCAGCTAGATACTTACGCTCTTCTTCTGATAATCGTATACTCATTGTTCCCAAGGTGAAAACAAAGTCATATGGACAACGTTCGTTTGCACACCAGGGCCCGGCGATGTGGAACTAATTGCCCATTGAAATTAGACACAAAGACATATGGGTCCCTTTTAAGAGTGCTCTTATGACTCACCTGTTTGGATTGCAGGGACAAACTTAGCGACCTAATCATGTTTTGTATCTTACATGTTTTCAGCATATTTTTATGTTTTCCAATTTCATTGTTTTTGTCATTTGTTGTTCTGTAGTGTAGTCATATCATTATTGATGGTGTAAAGCGCTTAGAGTTTCGAAAGATTAGGCGCTATACAAAGTCCTCGTTATTATTATTATCATTATTATTATTATTATTATTATTATTATTATTATTATTATTATATTGTTATTAATGTCTATATTACTGATATAATTATTATATATAACATTCGTTTTTAATTTGTCTACATCATTAGTATTTGTTATTTTGTGCATAGATAATATAAAGATTTTTAGCAGGCTGATGAAATTGCACATTTATATCTCTATCAAATATGTTCCTGTACATAGCTGATGCGACAAGCTTAGGCCTATCATCAAAACACTTGCTAACATATATAGTTGGTACATTTATTGACATTTAAGTCGGGATATATACAACTTAATTTCAAACCACTTAAAGAGTAGTAACTGTCAATATATAGGATTCTTTGTGGTGATTTCTTGCTATGAATAGTTGATGTTTTTGAATTGTTTGATCTGTTCAAATAGTTATGCCTTCAATCGCAGTAGCCATTGCATTGTACACAGTTTGTGAAGGTTTGCCTTTAGTCAAGTTGGGTGGGTGCTCTCAGTATTATTTAAATTATTACAGAAGACCCACCCTGGTTCGTTTTTTACAGCAATTGAAGTAGTGATAGATGCAAGGCTCCGAGCCCCCAGTAAGCGGTGCTGACAGTTAAATTAATGAATACACAAAATATGAAATTCAAATAACAATTTGAACATATAACAACAGTTTAATTTAATTCAATAACAGTCATCTATAAAAAAAATCAAATTAAATTCCTATCACTCGTCTTTCACTGGACCACGTGACGGCCTATTTCATCATCGGACTTAATGTTGATTCAGACACGGTCCCCACCCAACACCCTGTCAAGGGTGAATATACGACCCCCACTGTATGTCCCTTTGATCCGCTCACAGAATTCCACCACTTACCTGTGAAACATGTGATGACAATTATTACGTAACTGTCTTGCCCAAAAAAAATGCGCGCGTCACTACCTTTATGGCCATTTGAATTAATTTGCTTGACTCATCTTTGTTCGGCAAATTGACCTTCATAAATATTTACAGCGCTAAATTATTAGATTCAGGGTCTAACATTTACATCTGGTTAATCCTTACAACGTGACACAGTTGTGTAAATTCTTGGGGGAACCAACTGATGTATCCCGTTATCTTTTGTTGCCTTTCCTATCCCATCTTCACAGGGAATGTCCTCCATAAATTTGTCATGAATACTCGCATCAGAATTGCTAAGCCACTGATTATGAGCTGACCTAATGGCTATGAAACATTCTTGTTGTCTACGGTACTGAGTTGAATCATGATATTTTAACTTGTTTGTCCTTGAATTTTTCCCGTCTTCAATATATAATTTCACATATTACCTCTCATGTAATCTGTATCAGGTTTTAACATCTCCTAATCGACTACCATCATTGTGAGTTAAAACTTTATTATTGAATTAAAGGAGTCCAGTATTTTATCATGCTACCTTTCTATCTAAAGTTAAGAATGCCAAACTCCAAATTCCAAGTCATAAGATGTAAATAACACTACAACTGTTCAAGTTCTATCAATGTAAATATTGCAGCCATTTCCACTCTAGTCTCATTGCTGTAAGTGTTCTTGTGTGATGCTTAATATGCAAGAGCATTTACAATGGTCTGCAGGCTTATTATAAATAAATTGTACGTCGATATACCACAGTTGTGAATTAAAAACATCCTCTCTATCAGTTTATAAATACTACAGCAACTCATGTTCCATAGTTTTAAAAAACAGACCAGATGGAACACTAAGTCGTGTCATACCTATTGTAATTCAATTAAATGTTGATGTTTCATTGAAAGATAAACATTTTATAAAAAGAATATATAATTTGCGTCTCATTTTCTGACTTTATCCGAAATGTGTGTGTCCGCGCGCTCGCGCGCGTCAGTGTGTGTGTGTGTGTGTGTGTGTGTGTGTGTGTGTGTGTGTGTGTGTGTGTGTGTGTGTAATATATCAGAAAACAGAAACACTAGTATTTATCCTTGTTCTCAAAAATTTGGAAACGCTTAGTTAGATTACTTCTCTGTTGAACCTTCATAATGACCACACTTAAAACCTTACTCGACATTTATTTATGTGGCTGTTAGGTCTAACCTTACTGAGTGATAAACATTTTAGTCACACATTCACTACCCATTTCATTGAGGTCCACATTGTTCTTCCTACTGTGCATCCCATCGCAAGAATCCAAACTGGCATGGAATCATAACTGCAGACATTGTTGAGAACACGAACTATGTGATGTAAAAATAGCCTCTTCATCTCTGAAAACAAACTTACTTCACTCTTGAGGTCTCCATTGTATATAAAAGTCTGAATAGTAGGTTCTCAATTTATCAATTAATGTATTTATGGATATCTTAATTGCATTGAAGTTAATACATTTCATTGATGAACTCATTGATATTACATGGATATTAGATGGATAATGTAAATACAATACCATAACGTATGCATATATTTCAGCAATCTCCCTAATAATCCAAACTAGCATAGGATCATACCTCCATGGTTAGTGAATGCTCAACTCCACATTTCGACATTTCGGTGTTGCTGAGAACACGAACTGTGTGAAGTAAAAATAGCTACCTCATCTCAAAAAACAAAACTTCAATCTTGAGGTCTCCACTATTTATAAGAGTCCGAATGATAGGTTCTCAATTTATCAATAATGTATTTTTGAGGTTAATACATGCCGTTCATGAACGCATCTATATTACATGGATAATGTATTGGAGGAAACAAAAATAACACGATTTATGTATACCATTCAGCTATCTCCCTTACACTAGACAAAACCAAAACATTTTTAAGAAATACAATGCACAATATCAGTGATTGGTTATGCAAATAAAGAGAAGATTTGTGAATCGTTTTATTGGCCCTCAAACTTGATGAAATGTAAATGAACAACAGATAAACAGAAAATATGAAAAAAGCACATAAACTAGTTTAAAGACCATTACATTCCCATTTGGTTTCCGTCCACGTTACATAATCCCAAATCCTGATCTTGCCTGTATTGACTAATTGATACATTAATTTTCATTCGCTGCTTCAAATATTCATTCTATCTTTCATTCGCCAATGTTTTCTATAATGTATTGACTAATTGATTCTTCCAGGCATCCATTAATTCCTTCTTGTCATCATCTTTTACTTCGTTATGAAAATATATTGGGACGTTTTCTTAAGCTATCTTTTGCACGATCTAGCGCATCCAGGACAGGAACATACTCCTCGTAATATGATTCAAATTCAGAAAATGAAATAACATCATCACCTGCAAAAGATAAAAGATGACTGAAAGAACATATGTAATAAGTGAAAAAATTATCTAACACGAGATCGATTAGATTAATGTATCACTACTACAATGCGTAAACTCGATGAACATGAACAGCTTATTATTGTCATGTATATTCGTCTATTCAGCGTATAATATTCCTGAACAAACTCGGTTCGATAAATATATATATAAAGAGAGAGAGAGAGAGAGAGAGAGAGAGAGAGAGAGAGAGAGAGAGAGAGAGAGAGTGAGAGATTGCGTGGTGCACTTACTGTTGTTATCAATCTTTTTAAACTGTTGTTCAATGAAGCTGAACCTCTGGTTCCCGAACATATCTTCAAGATAGGAATTATGTCCAACCTGTAACTGCTCAATAGCCTCTCTAACCTCCTCTTTCGATAAGTAAGAATCACCTGAAAATGGAAACAATGATGTTATTTTCATTTCCGCTATTTACACGACTTTCTTACACAAAGAATAGACTTTTCAGTTAGCATCTTTGGCACTGTTTCGGACTGATTGTGATGTCATCATTTTCTTGTAAAATCGCACTTGATTTAATAAACATATTGTATGCGTACAAGATCTAATAATGTGTCGCAGGTTCAAGTTAGAAACTAAATCAGGAGGAATCTTTCCTTGAAGAAATAGTTTGATCATACATTTAATATTTACAGTAGAAGATTTGTTTGAGGTATATTGTCGGTCGAGAGGCGTTGAGTTGTATGCATATCGTTTAGCTTATCAAGGTCATCGTCGACTGTGCCTAACTAATTGATATTTTTTTTGTGGTAAACAAGAAGATCAATTGTCTTTTTAAGCGCTAGTGGGGTGACGTGGTACTTTTGAAGAAAACATTAAAAATTATACCAATGGCTTCTAAACAAATGTTGCCATGACGTCATCGTTCGCATATTCTGAAATCACTGATAAATATAGGTTGTCAAATAAAACGGTTGATCTCTATACATTAAATGTTCCAAAAATAAATTAGACACAAATGGGCTTATAGATCAATGGATTATGCCTGATAAAAACTTTTGAAATCATACAAAGATAGTTAGCAGAGTGCATGCAGATTAGATATTAAATGCATAGGTCCATTGGTTTTTTACAAATTTGGGAGAGCGGGTGGATGGAGAAGATAGATACGAACTGTCTGCATCCAAATTTGTCCACGCTTGGTTGTACTCCTCAAATACAATTCTGTTGTCATTATCACGTTGGCCATCAATCCATGAGAATAAAGCACTTACGACGCCACTGTCGACGTCCCTTTCAGCACATCCAGTACTGCATAATAATAACAAAGGCAAGTTATATTCCTGTTTTGGTTTTATGTTCGAATGTACAACACAGTTGATTATTCGTTTGGATGGAAATACTTTCGCTTTAAGAAACATATGCATGGTTGATGTTATGTATTAATTAACACATATTTTATTGATGGTGTGTTTAGCGTGATAAATATTGATTCTTAATATCTTCCTGGAAACTCAAAATAACATTTTGCGGGCAAATAAATAGCTTGATATTGAAATAAATCTGGTAAATTTAATCATCTATCACAATACTTTTGCCCGTAGCTACTAAATGTTAAGGTACCATATGTATGAGGTCTTTCAATTTTGTATATCAGAGACGCAAACTGTTTTAGTCAGAAACTGTAGAGTATATTGTGCAATTAAACCTATTAACATTGCTGAATGATTATAGACATCCCCTGTGACATTTTGAGCTAAGTTACATTATAAACATTATTTCAAAGCATTCAAAACTTCAAAACGAAATTCTTTGCGTTGTAAAATATGACCCGAAAGATGCCGATATATGATGCATCAATGACTTCGATATTCATGAAGCTCTTGTTTAAGGTCAAGATTATGGATCAATAAAGGATAATAATATACTCAACATTCAAAATACCCTCCAAAAGTGTCCCAAAGCGCATGAAACATATATGTTTTACGGCTCGTAATGACACTAACTTATTACACGTATTTAATATACTAATGTGTAAAGATAAAGACTGTTGTCACCATATCTACCTTACTTAAGACTCAAAAGGTTATAATAATCAGACAATAAATCAAAGCAAAATAATTCATTAATGTAAACATTTCGAATTCACAGATTAATATAATGGTAGGAACACTCGTTTGTTACTTTGGTACATCGGAGACAACGATTACAAAAAAAGCAAGTTTTGGCGGATTCAACTTCATCCATCAATCAAATGTTTAGCAATAATGTCATAGAGAGAGAGAGAGAGAGAGAGAGAGAGAGAGAGAGAGAGAGAGAGAGAGAGAGAGAGAGAGAGAGAGAGAGAGAGAGAGAGAGAGAGAGAGTGAGAGAGAGAGAGAGAGAGAGAGAGAGACAGAAAATGACCCACCTCAGAATCCAAAGTAATCCAAATAGTGTCCAAGTCATGATCTGTAAAATAAATCTTAGTCATTTGAGAAGAAAAAAGATATAATTTTAAAGCATTTCGTTATCTACGCTCTCTCCTCTAGATTATTTCTAAACACTAACTTGATTCCTTAGATCGATATATTTTAGTAACACAATCCAGATGTCAATAGTCTCATCTTTGCGACACTTCCGTTCATAGATACATAGAAATATACATTAGTGTTATAGTAATGATTTAATTTTCCAGATTTAATATTATACTAATTAATAAAGAATAAAACGAAGTAGTTGGATGGCCTTAATAATTTTTAAAATATTTATTTGAACATAACTTATTGACTAGCGGATGAGAAAGAAAAAAAAACAGATGAATTCTTACAGACTGATATTTCACATTATTAAAATTGTCATAGCAATTACATTTGGAGGATATTTTGATTAATTACCAGTGTTAGAATACGACAAAGCAGAGATTAAAACGGTACATAAATACATTGTACATCCATCGTATTTCTTTCTAGCCAACATAAATTGTTTCTACAAAGTCGTAATCTTTGATTACATTGGACTGAATGATACCGGATGACGCAGCACGAAGATCCCAGAAAGAATCTGACCATTGACAAGGTTGATGTATACGATACATGGAGTTAACTGATATCACTAACACAGCTATAATTAAATGACTTTTGAAGAGAGTAAATACATCGACCTATTTATTCTCTTTTTTATACCTTTTTCTTATCTTTTGATCCAATATATGTCTACACTTTTGTAGTACGATCTACCAAATTACTACACCGACAGTGCAATATCCTATTAAACGTCTACCTCTACCACAACCCTAACAAATATTTCCTGCTGTTATAATAACAACTGATATATGTTGTTCCGCTCATCATACTATTTAGCCTTTTCTGACCTTTGATAACCCAATTACTAAACGTTTTCTTGATTACTAATTTGCATGCGGCATTTTTTGCGATAGTTCGAAGATGGGCTTTCTTAATTCACTATAGTCCAGCTTACTTTTAAGTTCGGGGCTAAATATATTGTAACTCTTCTGAATGATGGACATAAAACACTTTTATATGCATTATGTAATGTCGGTATAAGGTCATTGGAGCTTGGCTTCAATTAATCATGCCCATTCGTTCAATAGGTACGTTCTTAACTCGTCTCATCTTCAACCGATATCTCATATCAATTTAATTTCATTACATATTGTGTGCATATAACACTAACTAAGAAGGCTTATTTTATATGTTCTTAATTGCAACGGAATACCGAATGCTGCGTGCAGGCAAATCAATGGGTGCCGTTTTCCCGCAGACATTGGTTTGAAATCTCCATTGAGTAAGAATTATAAATTCTCTAACCCGTATGCTAGTATCGTTGCAATTCTCTGTTACAGAGAAATTATTGTTTTCCTGTACAGGAATCAGAATTCGCTTCTAAATCAATCTCCACAAATAGTAATTACATCCAAATTAAAGTTTTCATAAATTGCATACTATTATGTACGAATCACGAAACCAGAGATGAAAATTACATGGAAGAGAGATTCTGCCTTAAATGACACACAGTGTAGTAGCTGAATGACAATGAAAGAGAACTTTCATCGGCTTTGTATATCTTCTTTGTATAGTATATTATTAATATAGGTTGTCATCATCTGCTAATTCGATATATTTTTTCCTTCATTTAGAAAGGATAATGTTTGCAACTTTTGTGTATTGTAGATTCCTTTATCGATCGCACAAGCCTAGGATCATATTTACTTAATCTATAATTTTCATCTTTCTAAAAGCGAGACTGTAAATATATTCCTTACCTGATTAGATGCGAATCTGTCAACATTGAAGGCCGATGCTGCTGGTTGAACTACAGATTTTACTGTCAACTGTTATTAAAATACAAGCTGACTTGAACTCTGCATTGTGTTTCCTTGACCTAGGTCCAGATATATTGTAACACTTTGACCGTTTCACCCATATTTGACCATACGGACTGTTTTTTGACCATACGGACTGTTTTTGTTTTTGCAGGCTTTAGCACCATTCTTCAGCACAAAACAATGGGGCCAAGAAAACTGGCGGAGGACGAACAATGGAAACGCCCGAGAAGAAACACCGACATACGAAAAGCTACTGATAAGCTTTCTGGCGTACTAACGTGAGTCTGGAATCTACACAATTTGAATATGCGTGCTGCAGGTGTTGCATTGGCTTGCCGTATTAAATTTTTTATTGCTTTTCTTAATATGCTTGTTCAGGAACACTTACATATTTAATATCTTAGGCTCTAACACTACTATTTCCTATACAGCCAAATAATCTATACATGAGCGTGTTTTTGATGAATGAATGTTTATATGCATGCATGCGTGCGTGCACATGTATGAATGTAGGTCGGTAGGTAGGTAAGAAGGTAGGTAGGTATGTATGTTTGAATGTGTAGCATATTCGTTCTTTATCTCTAACCCTTGATCATTTCGGTCAAACAAATTAATTCGACACATACAACGCTTCAATTTAACATGCACAGTAACGTTCGCACTTTCCCAAGTGCTGTCCATCTCTGGTAATACAGACAAATCAGACTGACATATAATGAAAAGCTAAAAAAGCCATATAAAGCCAAAACTATGATCATGATCATATAATGGTAGGATTATATGAGTCTTTGAGAAATACACTTTTAGTTACATGCAAACTTCGTCAGAAAATATTTGCCTGTTTATATGCGCAATCCTGTTTAGTGTCATCTTTTCCAGGAATGCTTATATGTAAATATCATAGGTTCACAATACTCTTTTTCAGCGTCCATGCCAAGAAATGCAAACTTTCTAGAACAGACGAAGGGTGTGTGTATAACATTTAAACAGATTGTTTTCACAAACCTTTAGAAAGAACTGATAACGGAAATGTTTTGTCAAATGCAAATATAAAGTCTTTACAAAATTGTTTCGCTTCTTACATTGTGCCAAGTTCCATATCATACAATCTTAGTATAGTCTGCAATTATTACAAGAAAGGAATATAAATAATATTTTAGTTCTATTATATGTATTATACGTATTAGAGCGTTTCGTTTCGTTTAAAATTTGTGCTGGCTACAATGTAATTTTATCTTCTCCATGTTGATGTCATCGATAACATCTACTCATAAACTTCATTTATAACGAGAATATGTTCTCTTGTGATTTCATTTCCTCAATAGTCCATGTTGTTCTGGGTTAAGGATAATACATAACAGAATGCGCTCATGTGAAATACACGCATACTAAATACTCATGTTATATGTCATTCACTACGAGCCGAGACAAATAGGCTGTTTAGTTCGAGTATGCAGGTATAAAACTACATTAAACGGTTTATTCAAACGTTATAGCTTTATCAAACATATTTGTATTTTCATGTTCAAACATTACGTGTTCCTAACCCGACGCTTGGCTGTTTATGACCTATATAAGTCACTAAACACTCCATGTCAAATCGCCGATATACTTTGTTATGAAACTGAATTAAAGCAAAAGATATATATATATATATATATATATATATATATATATATATATATATATATATATATATATATATATATATATATATATATATATTTTTAGATTCGTAAGAAAGTAATTCGGCGATCTGACATGGTGCTGATATAAGTCACTAAAGAGGCTTCTGTATAGTCTAATAACCTAATAACCTGAATTGATTAATCCTTTGCGTGCATCTTTTCTTTACATCTTTTAACCATATTGACAAACAAAGTGCTGGATTTAAGTATTGTCGTCTTTATTGGCATATATCTATCACAATTAGCGATAAAGAAGTAAAAGGTTTTGACCTTTTCACCTATTTGTTTGACCGCGCCGGTGGCCTAGTATTTAGAGCGTCCGCCGCGGAAGCGGTAGGTCATGGGTTCAAACCACGGCCGAGTTATACCAAAGACTTATAAAAATGGTTCTGACAGCTGCCACGCTTGATGCTCAGTTTTAAGAGGCTAGTGTTAGGACTGGTTGGACTGGTGTCAGGACAATGTGACTGGGTGGGACATCATGCTACATGCCTACATTAATAACATCATGGAATCTATTTATTATTCTCGAAGAGGATACAGGATGGGTAAAGCAGCAATCAGTAAACTCGCATGCGTCGCAAAGGAAAAAAATACCACTGCAGCGGATTAGTTATCCAAACAGGCGATATGGCAAATTTATCTACCACCACCTAAACAAATTAACTACTCGCATTTTGATGTCAGCGTCCCTAATGAGGTTCATCAGGCTGATATATTATTTCTTCCGCATGATGGTTGTTACAAGTATGCGCTAACCGTAGTTGATGTTTCGAGTCGATACAAACAAGCAGAACCTCTAAAGACAAAGCATCAACTGAAGTTGCTTCTGCGTTTGAAAGGATTTCTCGACGAGGTCCTCTGCATTAGCCAAATCTATTACAAGTTGATCCTGGCAGGGAATCTCAGGGTGCAGTGTTATCAACAACGAAACATCATAATGTCACCATCAGACGAGAACATACTGCATTTCATCGCGATCAGGCAAATGTTGAACGATTTAATCGGACACTTGCTGAGCGGTTATTTGGATATCAATACGCAAAGGAATTTATTCAGAATAAACGAACTCGTGAATGGGTCAAGAGATTACCAGGCGTAATTACCGCGCTGAATAATGAGATTACTCAAACAATTAATATGAAACCTAACAACGCGATTTAAAAAATTATACCAGTAAAACCGCAAGTGATTTATCAAAACAACCAATACTTGGCAATGTCACTTTTAGGTATTTATATGAACCAAGAGAGCTCGAAGGTGGCAAAGAAAGAGCTACTGATCCTATTTGGAGTGTTACTACAAATAAAATATCTGGCATAACACAATGCACGGTTAGACCGCCAGTCTATAGATTGAATTCAACTGCTTCTCAGCGAGGATTTACTCGTGCACAACTACAAGTGATACCTGAGGATACTCAATTACCACCGCGTGGTCGTAAGTAGTACCTCTGCGTCTGTTGCACTCAAGACAAGTTAGCATCACATTATCTCTGGTATGACAAATACTGCTATTTTTTCTGTCTACGGTAAATTGGCAGGGGTCTTTATCCGACCAACACCAACGCATTATACAATTGCAACTCGATCAGTGATTATCCTGTTGTTGTTTCAGTGTGATTATAAATTCGAAATCAATGTCAAATTTTCTGTTATATTGTTTTTGTCCTGCTGTTTATAACCAGATAGTCTTTTTCTGATTATATAATCACTGACAATATCAATTATTGTAGTGTCATTATAGCCTAAAACAACTCTTCGAAGTTGATTTATTCTTTGTATTCTGGACACCACAAGATAAACTAAATTCGGCCACTCGATATGATTATCTGTGATCCAAACAATTGTATCGGATAGTCAGTAACCGCTTGTAACAAATCATGCAGAAATGAATTATGTGGCTATCATTTGCAAAGTGTAGGTCGTGGAAGCTTAGGGCCCTAATCTTGCATACGATGTGTGGTAGGTGTGCGTGTTAAGTCGCAGTTGTGTCTCAATTGTGGTGGTAAGCGATACTGAGAGCTAAAGCGCTATGATGATAATAGAGCTAAAACTCCGTCAAAGATTCTGTCAATGACTCTGACAGCTTCAATGACAAAATCATAAGAACACCTCAAGCCTACATTGAAAGATTTTCAAGTAATAATTAAACCAAATAATGAATTAGACAAATAATATTATAGTATATAAATGAACCAAGAATTTCAACCACATCCTGTAATTACCAATTATGAAGCATCTCGTGACTGTATTGTCAGACACTGCAGGCTGAAGAAATCAGTTGGTGCTGTGAATAATCATGGATTTCTTATATTTGCTGCTGGAAAGAAAAAATATCTGAATCACAGATTCGTCTACGAGGTATTTAATGGATTGATGAAAGATTGTTTTGTGATTGATCACATAAATGGGATAAAAACTAATAATGCTTCAGATAATCTGCAGGCTGTCTCACAAAGTGAAAACACCAAACGATGATGGACTGGGAAACACGTGAAAAATGCGAAATCCATAAAATCATTTAATTCAGAAAATAACGTTTTTGTGTGGTTTAATGTTTCACCAGGTAGAAACGTTCCGCGTAAAGCAAGCTCTTGTTGTCATCATTATATCAATTTGACCGCAACCAGATGGCATCTTTGACCCCAAACTCATAAGATGTAACAAAATGGCACTCTGCCTCAAAGTAAGAAACTGATACAATTCCCCATACACTACGGGAGTACAACAACACAACCTTGATCTGCCCTACATATACCCAAATTCCTCCCTAACATGGAAAGAAAGAAGAATAAAGAAAAACCACAACAACATCAATAACGGATTTGTCGAAAATAACAAAGTGGATACAAAATTTAGAAAATATGCCACGGCATACAGAATAACTGTGATAAAACCCTCCACATGATACACATATATCGTATTCAGAATTATGGATTTATAGATTACGATCACTAGTGTATACAATACACAGATGGAATCTGGTTCTGGGGCCCATCGTTCGAATCTCGTGGCAGGCATTATTGTCGACGGTACAGATTTGGAGGTTTTTCCATATAATTGAGTGCGCCAGCCAAAACAAAGTACTTCGTGTACACCTCCCATCACGTCAAATACGTGACGGTGTGATTTTACACCCCCGTGAAATTATTTCTTGGCGAGAGGTGTACAACAACAATGGCGCCCCAAAATAAACAATAGCATGGATGCAAAAAGATCTATGTCACACTAGGATAACCCTACAGGATTCTTTTCAGAATGAAATATCGGCTACAAAAAACGGTCATGGGGTCAAAGAGAAATCTCAAAGAAAACAAAATCTCAAAAGAAAAAAAGAAGAAAGAATCTCAAAGAGAAAGAATCTCAAAAGAAAATAAGAGAGAAATCTCAAAGAGAAAAGTCTAAAAGAAAAAATAATGAAGAGAAAAATCTCAAAGAGAAAACATCTCATAGAAAAAGAACCTTACGAAAGACACAAAAGCCAATAAGGGACCCATCATCATCGCTATTGTTTATTTTTGTTTTGAAAATTATATTAAATATTTTTTATATTAAATATATAATATTTCATATATGAATTTCGAAAATATAAATGTCATTATTAACGAGATTTCAAGCTTGAAAAATCAAGGAATTCAATTGTCAGATAATTAAATTGTAATCAAATTCTTTCTGAATTTCAAGATATTGATGATAGCGCTAGGAATAACAGGTATGTGTTATCAAAATCCTATTCATTTATAAAGATAATTCAACACGCTATTTATGACTCCCTTTCATTCTGTAACGACATCAATAAGTTCGTCCCGTTATTCACTGCTGTCGAAAGGTCAGAAACGAACTAGGGACACAGTATGAAATCAAACGCACAATTAACTCGAAAATCAAAACAATAAAAGAGATTATCCGCCAAAATGAAAATATCCCTTTGATTGCCTCAACACAGTAAACACGCCATACATAAGTAATACAGGGTATGAACAGAAGTTCTATAGACAGGTATGCACTTACTCACCTAAAACAGAATTATATAGACAGTTGTCACTGGTGATTTATCACTACGCGGAAGTATAACACACAAAATAATTTCCGGTGAGTTTTTTTCACTTACAATTTAGATCGTATATTATATTTATAACGGTGGGTGAAGCACTGACAACTAAATTAGCACGACAAGGATTAGCTTCGATTAAGAAGTTTATTCCAGTTTGTGATTCAGTTCGAAATATGCTCCAAACGAGACAACAATTTCTGACTGATTTTACAACGGGTACTGAACAGTTATTCAAACCAGTAACCACTGCAACGGGAAAAGTCGTATCAACCACGGAAAAAGCCATATGGGGAGATATGCCTGAGGAACAACGAGAAAAAAAGACCAGCCCTTCTTCCTGTACTTGAAAAAATACCAAAGAGATCCAAAGAAAAAAAACACTTCCTGGTGATAAAATAACCGCTGTACGACTTCAGGAACATGAAGAACGAGAACAACGAGAACAACGAGAACAAAAACTACCTGAACCCAATGATGACCCACCTAAACCCGTCGATGACCCACGTGAACCTCCGAGAGAGGGGGGGGGAGAATACACACCTCAGGAGTTATTTACTCAGAAGGCGTTAGATAAAATTGTTAGTTGTCCTAATAGTATTCTCGGGGATATATCACGATAAGAAGTTCTAGGAGGGAAACGAGACGGAAATAACTCACCGGAAGTAATTAATGAGGCAACTGATATCTGCAGACGACTATTTTAGAGTGGTATCATGGATATTGATATATATCGAGAATTAATTGATGAACTAGCCGAAAATCCTACGGATTTTTTATGGTTAACATAGTAAATAATTTGACGACTTCGTGGAAAATCCTACGGATTCGTACTATTAGATAAATAGCATTTAAATAAGATGATCATACACTACAACCACAACAAACCAACTATGGTCTATATAGTAAACTTACGATTGCCAGTTTATAGAGCGTACTATGGAGATGGTCTCGACAATACCATTGCAGGGTTATTTTGCAAGAATGGCTCCAAAAATAGCACCAATCGCAAAACAATTATCAATGAAAGTTATTGATGTTATTCGTGATAAGGGTATTAGCGCTGTTGGTGATCTTGCCGGGAAGGCATTTTCCACGGCTAAAGAAAAACTAGTCGCGTTAGTTCGGCGGCGAAGGAAACCACCGGTGATGAAATCACCGATGACTTCGTCATCAGTGATGAAATCACTAGGGCCACTACAATCTACGGAAATATGCCTGCAAGTATTAGTGAAATAATAAACAATGCAGTGGAGCAGAATGTAGCATCACGGATAACTGATGGATACGACACTCAGGGAAATATTACTGCAAATATGATAGTGGGAAGTGGTTTGAAATTGAGATCGAGATCGCAATTTAGATAAAGAAATATATAATAATATGTTCAAATCGGCTCCTGACACAGCGTTTGATTTAGATGCCCCAGTGAGCAAAGATGATTCTCTAGTTAATTATCAGTATTATTCATATCATGCAGTACAACCGGATCTTCGATCAAGAATCGAACTTCAAGTCCATGATACCAACAAATATTTTCTACCCGCTGAAGGGTTTATCGAAATAGAAGGAGAACTCGTAACAAATGTTGCAGCTTGTACACCATATGCAGATGATGAAAATATCCGAGTTCGTTTTGTCAATAATGGTTTCATGGCGCTATTTGAGAGTGCTAGATACATGATTGATGGAAGAGAAATCGAGTCTATAGAGCGTGAAGTTGATGCTGCCACAACAAAAGTCATTATATCAAAATCATTGTGGATGCCAGTAATGACTCCATCAATCACCATAGAGCAAAGATTCCTATCATTTATTAGTACAGGCGGCAAATCATTGCTAAGTTGGCTAACAGTGACCACAGATACCATGGATTCTAATATTGATGGTACACTTACATGACACCTGGCATCAAAACAAGGTGTTTCAGCTCATCGTCATATATTTATTGCGTTACAGGATAAGGCGCGTTTGGTTTCACAAACACGCAGCCATATAACATTTGATCAAATTGGGTGTAATTCAGTTTCGTTGAAGATAAACGGTCAACAAGAACCATCCGAGGATATACAACTTGATCACAGAACCAACCAAATAGCACGCGTGTATCATCGTTTGTTGTTATTTATATGAGGCGATAAAAATGTTAATACTGGTCTGTAAATATCACAATTTGATTTTAGAAAACGATATACCTTCTATTATTTCTAGCTGGTACATCTTGACTTAACAAGACAATCCGTAGTTGAGATACACTTCAGAGCTCGTGTAACCCGTCCGGTTGTAGGTGGTGTTGTCGTTATCCCGAATTACAGAGCAGTTGATGTCATTCACAGTGACAAATCAATGCTACTCGAAGATTTTGGTGGACAAATGAAAGTAGTTGATGCGCCTACTGTTCGATCACGTGACGTATCTAAAGGCGCCTACAGTTCACAGCGAACACACTGTAAATGTCGCAAAAACACATTTGTTAATTGTTACAATTTTAATGGTTGTACTAATTCAGAAACCTTCGCGGGCGTGCGCAGAAAAATTTACCAAAGTTTAATCGCAATCGGATGAATGGTATAGGAACGCATTCGACACAAACAAACAAACATTCAGTTTTCTATTTATAGATTAATAACTGATTTCTTATGAAATTAATAATTGTACAAATAAACATCTATATGGTATACAGTCATAGTAGGGATAAAAATAGAACATTAATAATTGCTTTCAAAATGTAGATATATTACAATATATGATGGAATATCATCTGTTAAAACAACAATTTCTTAAAACTGCAACTATTTTATCAATATCTAAGAATATTTACATGCCAAATCTTAACACCTATTAAAAGTTTATCTCTCATATTGTACCAAGGCAATGAATCCCATGCAAAAGGATGTAATGTAATAGACAAGTGACATGTATGACTAGTCATACATGTGACATGAGATCATATCGGTAAATCAGTTACGAGGTGCTATGAAATGAAAGCCCACTGTCACCACTCCCGTGACTTTTAAGGGATGCACCACTTGATAGTCGACTGCGCATATACATCGGCAGCTTCACATCATTTGTCTTTGGACGAATCTCCAGCACTGGTTCGCTTGTCCACAACAGCTATGAAAAAGAAGAATATTTCTGTTCTAGAATGAATGCACAGATACAAGTCTATAAAAACACCTAAAGGACCAGACAAATGTATCTTACTTAGACCAGCATTCTTAATAGAAATTACATTATGAAACAATTTCAACTCCATCTCAAGATTATAAGCCAATAATTACAGCAACATTTAAAAAATGGAGAAAGGGACTTCTCCTTCCAATTCAGAAATGGTGGCAAGAGGATGAGAGTGGAGAGTGCAGAAGTCAGGTAAGACTATAATTTTCACATACAAACTCACAACACACACAAACACACACACACACACACACACACACACACATATATATATATATATATATATATATATATATATATATATATATATATATATATATATATATATATATATATATATATATATATATATATATATATATATATATATATATATAACTAGGAAACATCATTGTCATGCAGATGGATACTTCCTCACTTCATCCAATTTGGCAACATGTAATTAAGATGGCTGAAGTTATCTGCAATTTAATATTTCTTTAACCTCATGAATACAAAGATTATCAAAACTGAATCTTCAGCCATTATTGGCACTATGATCATGTGTAATAGCACTTCTGTAGGTGCTGTAAGGTTGTGTTGTCTTGGAGAAAAAGTTTTTATATGGAAACTATATTATGCTCAATCATAATTGTTATTTTCATTATTTTCAATAACATTCACATTTCAGAGACATGTTTGATTCCTTTGTCAACACATGCTAACTGAATATTCCAAGAGATCTGGCTAAAACCAAATTTTTGTATCCAGGAAGACCTCTCTGTTGATAACTCATGCCTGGATAACTTGTGAACCCAAGATGGGTCAGGCATGGGTCTCATCCTGTTCTATTAGAAAAATATCAAAGTATATTGTTTTGTTTGAACTGATGAACTGATTTGTTGAGTGCATGAAAAATGTAATACAAATTAGTAATGAATACAAATTAGTAATGAATACAAATTAGTAAATGAATACAAATTAATAAATGAATACAAATTAGTAAATGAATACAAATTAGTAAATGAATACAAATTAGTAAATGAAACCTTGATAAATCGTCCATGTTATAAACCGAAACAACAGTTAGTGTCCCAAAAGTTTATTCAAAACTCATGAAAATTTTAACTCTTAATTTAAAAGTCATTGCAATATAAGTAACAATATTTGACAAAATTTCAATCAGATGAAATGTCAGTAATGTCTACTGGTGTCAATTCTTTAAGAAATTAATAATAATTAAAGCCAAGTTAAGTTTGTCATTGAATTTGGTTTCAGTGTCATAAGTTTGATATATACTATTGTATTCTAGTGTGAGAAGTGTCACTATCAGTCACAGCAATGTCTTAGAGCATTTCCATGACAACCTGATCAAGTACTAAATGTGTCATGTTTTCTGATTTGTTGAAGTGACAAGAGCATTGTTCCAATCAATTTAAAGTTGACATGCATTGAATTATTACCTTAGTTTGTCTTTTGTATCAAATCAAGTAAATGAAGCAGAATTTAAAAAAATTAAAAGGCATGCAAATCCAACCTGCATCAGAGTTAGCAGTCAAAAAAGTAGTGGGTTAAGTCAACTCAATTCAATTCAATTGACTAATAGAACACGCAGAATGCCATAATCACATATAACATAATTAAAGAATCTAACATTAATCTATGGTTTATCAAATTCATTTTCATCAAAAGCAAATAAATCCAACAAAATGCATAACAGGTGCATGAAAATCATAGTTTTGCAGATCTGGCTCATAATGTGGAAGCCAGTTCAAAAGTTATAGTGAATTTAAAATTCCCAGCTTTGTACTCGGGAGTTAGCTAGTGAATTTAAAATTCCCAGATTTGTACTCTGGTGTTGGTTAGTGAATTTAAAATTCCCAGATTTGTACTGTGATGTTTGCTAGTGAATTTAAATTTCCAGATTTGTACTGTGATGTTTGCTAGTGAATTTAAATTTCCAGATTTGTTATGTACAGCCTGAACTATTCGCAGTCTTCAATGTCGATGCCAGATATTTCAAAACATTATGAAAGAAGGCCTTTCGGATTGGAAAACATGACCATTTAAGTTTTGTTTGATCAAAGGTGTAGGAACTTTAAGACAGAATCTGGACAAACCTATGTCGAATATTCAAGGGAAACAGATGAATTATGTTAAACGTGGAGCTCAGCCAAGAAAATTGGACAAATTTTTATTAACCTCTGACAACTCATAAAGTTGAAAAGTTAAATAACTGCGTACATTGTGACGTTGTGACCTACTTTGATAAGCAAAATGTCGAAACATTACACAAAGTAGCGTGTACATCTGACGATAATTCATAAGTCACACAGTTTCATTGTCAACACATCTTCCATTCAACTATATTCTGCTATAGACCCATTTCGGTCTAATACGAGCACTTTCAAACTTCAATCTGGCACAAAGTTCAAGAATCAAGTTTCTAAAGCGACTGATTAAAAATTCTTATCTCTTCATGCGTGCAACTATTGCAATAACAAATGGTATGGTATATATTAACTGCTGCAACTTGTAATTTAGGCAACATACTTAAGAATGTCTTATTCCAAATGTTCTTATTTCTAAGAGGTCAATATGACGTTAATTTACTGAAAGCAATACATTTGTTGGGTGGATATAATTTCAAGTCTAATTTTATTCACTCCAAAACCATGCTGCCTATCTGATGTCTATGTTCTTTTGTTTTTTAACTAGCTATATGTTTCTACTATCGAACTAATGTCAAGGAACAAATGTACACAACTTCCAACACCCTTCTCTCCACTAGACCTACCAAACCAACTTGCAAATTTCTTCGTGGACAAAGTATAAAAAATCACAGATTAGCTTAACAGCACAATTTCAACTGATTCGTCACCATACAGTTATGATGCAGAATTTCAGCGACAACCGTTAGGAGCATTTTAACCTGTTTCTATTGATTTAGTACGGACAATCGTAATTAAAAGTGCACCAAAGTCTTGTGAACTTGATCCAATTCCGACATCACTGCTGCTTGAGTGCTTACACCCAATATTGCCTTCACTAACTGATGTTATTAATATCTCTCTCTCATCGGGGGAATTCCCATCATTTTTCAAAACTGCCATCGTGAAGCAACCGCTGAAGAAACCAACACTGGACCATAACGATTTAAAGAACTACCTCCCAGTTTCTAATCTGCCATTCATATAAAAAATCTTAGAAAAGGTTGTTGTAACTCAACTTGTATCTCATTTGAATTCAAACAGTCTTTTTAGCAATGTACAGTCTGCATATCGCCCTTGCCACAGTACGGAAACTACTCTTCTGAAGGTATTTAGTGACATTCTCTCTGCTTTGGATAGTGGAAAGATTACAGTCCTGACTCTCCTGGATTTATCTGCAGCATTTGACACAAAATCCCCTGATATATTACTTCACCGTCTCCAGCATGTATATGGCATTCAGAATATAGCCTTACAGTGGCTCAAGTCCTACTTAGTCAACAGAACACAAATTATATCTGCAAATGGAATACACTCCAGCCCAGTTGACGTATGTTTTGGTGTTCCACAGGGATCTGGTCTTGGACTTGTTCTCTTCATTCTGTACACTGAGAATTGTATGCTGATGACACCAAAATATACAAGTCTAGCCACCCAACTGAAGTTGATGCTACCATCCATGGAGTAGATAAGTGCATTTCTGATGTGAAATCATGGATAACATGTAACAAGCTGCAGATGAATGATGATAAAACTGAGACTATTCTGATCACAACACAAAGACTTTCACATCCTTTACCTCAGACAATAAATATCAGCAACACCAACATTAAATTCTCACAGTCAGTACGAAACCTAGGCGTTACTCTAGACAGAACTATCACATTGCACCAACATGTCATGAACATATGCAAGGCTGCATATCTTGAATTGAGACGCATCAGTTCCATTCGTAAATATCTTACCGTTGATGCCAAAAAAACACTTGTGTGTTCATTAGTACTTTCAAGACTGGACTATTGTAACTCAATTATGTCTGGTTCATCAAAATATTTAATCCAGAAACTTCAAAAAGTTCAAAACACAGCTGAATGGATCATCTTTAAAGTACCTCTATCAGAGCACACCTCACCACTGCTCTGTTCACTACACTGGCTATCGATTCGATACAGACTCAAAGACAAAATTTGTTCTCTGTGCTATGTTTCAATGACAGACTCCAGTCCAACATACCTATCCAGCCTCACCCATGTGTATACACCAGCTAGATACTTACGCTCTTCTTCTGATAATCGTATACTCATTGTTCCCAAGGTGAAAACAAAGTCATATGGACAACGTTCGTTTGCACACCAGGGCCCGGCGATGTGGAACTAATTGCCCATTGAAATTAGACACAAAGACATATGGGTCCCTTTTAAGAGTGCTCTTATGACTCACCTGTTTGGATTGCAGGGACAAACTTAGCGACCTAATCATGTTTTGTATCTTACATGTTTTCAGCATATTTTTATGTTTTCCAATTTCATTGTTTTTGTCATTTGTTGTTCTGTAGTGTAGTCATATCATTATTGATGGTGTAAAGCGCTTAGAGCTTCGAAAGATTAGGCGCTATACAAAGTCCTCGTTATTATTATTATCATTATTATTATTATTAGTATTATATTATTATTAATGTCTATATTGCTGATATAATTATTATATATAACATTCGTTTTTAATTTGTCTACATCATTAGTATTTGTTATTTTGTGCATAGATAATATAAAGATTTTTAGCAGGCTGATGAAATTGCACATTTATATCTCTATCAAATATGTTCCTGTACATAGCTGATGCGACAAGCTTAGGCCTATCATCAAAACACTTGCTAACATAAATAGTTGGTACATTTATTGACATTTAAGTCGGGATATATACAACTTAATTTCAAACCACTTAAAGAGTAGTAACTGTCAATATATAGGATTCTTTGTGGTGATTTCTTGCTATGAATAGTTGATGTTTTTGAATTGTTTGATCTGTTCAAATAGTTATGCCTTCAATCGCAGTAGCCATTGCATTGTACACAGTTTGTGAAGGTTTGCCTTTAGTCAAGTTGGGTGGGTGCTCTGAGTATTATTTAAATTATTACAGAAGACCCACCCTGGTTCGTTTTTTACAGCAATTGAAGTAGTGATAGGTAGATGCAAGGCTCCGAGCCCCCAGTAAGCGGTGCTGACAGTTAAATTAATGAATACACAAAATATGAAATTCAAATAACAATTTGAACATATAACAACAGTTTAATTTAATTCAATAACAGTCATCTATAAAAAAAATCAAATTAAATTCCTATCACTCGTCTTTCACTGGACCACGTGACGGCCTATTTCATCATCGGACTTAATGTTGATTCAGACACGGTCCCCACCCAACACCCTGTCAAGGGTGAATATACGACCCCCACTGTATGTCCCTTTGATCCGCTCACAGAATTCCACCACTTACCTGTGAAACATGTGATGACAATTATTACGTAACTGTCTTGCCCAACAAAAATGCGCGCGTCACTACCTTTATGGCCATTTGAATTAATTTGCTTGACTCATCTTTGTTCGGCAAATTGACCTTCATAAATATTTACAGCGCTAAATTATTAGATTCAGGGTCTAACATTTACATCTGGTTAATCCTTACAACGTGACACAGTTGTGTAAATTCTTGGGGGAACCAACTGATGTATCCCTTTATCTTTTGTTGCCTTTCCTATCCCATCTTCACAGGGAATGTCCTCCATAAATTTGTCATGAATACTCGCATCAGAATTGCTAAGCCACTGATTATGAGCTGACCTAATGGCTATGAAACATTCTTGTTGTCTACGGTACTGAGTTGAATCATGATATTTTAACTTGTTTGTCCTTGAATTTTTCCCGTCTTCAATATATAATTTCACATATTACCTCTCATGTAATCTGTATCAGGTTTTAACATCTCCTAATCGACTACCATCATTGTGAGTTAAAACTTTATTATTGAATTAAAGGAGTCCAGTATTTTATCATGCTACCTTTCTATCTAAAGTTAAGAATGCCAAACTCCAAATTCCAAGTCATAAGATGTAAATAACACTACAACTTTTCAAGTTCTATCAATGTAAATATTGCAGCCATTTCCACTCTAGTCTCATTGCTGTAAGTGTTCTTGTGTGATGCTTAATATGCAAGAGCATTTACAATGGTCTGCAGGCTTATTATAAATAAATTGTACGTCAAGATACCAGATTTATGAATACAATAAATCCTCTCCATCAGTTTATAAATACTACAGCAACTCATGTTCCATAGTTTTGAAAAACAGACCAGATGGAACACTAAGTCGTGTCATACCTTTTGTAATTCAATTAAATGTTGATGTTTCATTGAAAGATAAACATTTTATAAAAAGAATATATAATTTGCGTCTCATTTTCTGACTTTATCCGAAATGTGTGTGTCCGCGCGCTCGCGCGCGTCAGTGTGTGTGTGTGTGTGTGTGTGTGTGTATGTATGTGTGTGTGTGTGTGTGTGTGTGTGTGTGTGTGTGTGTGTGTAATATATCAGAAAACAGAAACACTAGTATTTATCCTTGTTCTCAAAAATTTGGAAACGCTTAGTTAGATTACTTCTCTGTTGAACCTTCATAATGACCACACTTAAAACCTTACTCGACATTTATTTATGTGGCTGTTAGGTCTAACCTTACTGAGTGATAACCATTTTAGTCACACATTCACTATCCATTTCATTGAGGTCCACATTGTTCTTCCAACTATACATCCCATCCCAAGAATCCAAACTGGCATGGAATCATAACTGCAGACATTGTTGAGAACACGAACTATGTGATGTAAAAATAGCCACCTCATCTCGGAAAACAAACTTACTTCACTCTTGAGGTCTCCACTTTATTTAAAAGTCTGAATAGTAGGTTCTCAATTTATCAATTAATGTATTTAGGGATATCTTAATTGCATTGAAGTTAATACATTTCATTGATGAACTCATTGATATTGCATGGATATTAGATGGATAATGTAAATACAATACCATAACGTATGCATATATTTCAGCAATCTCCCTAATAATCCAAACTAGCATAGGATCATACCTCCATGGTTAGTGAATGCTGAACTCCACATTTCGACATTTCGGTGTTGCTGAGAACACGAACTGTGTGAAGTAAAAATAGCTACCTCATCTCAAAAAACAAAACTTCAATCTTGAGGTCTCCACTATTTATAAGAGTCCGAATGATAGGTTCTCGATTTATCAATAATGTATTTTTGAGGTTGATACATGCCGTTCATGAACGCATCTATATTACATGGATAATGTATTGGAGGAAACAAAAATAACACGATTTATGTATACCATTCAGCTATCTCCCTTACACTAGACAAAACCAAAACATTTTTAAGAAATACAATGCACAATATCAGTGATTGGTTATGCAAATAAAGAGAAGATTTGTGAATCGTTTTATTGGCCCTCAAACTTGATGAAATGTAAATGAACAACAGATAAACAGAAAATATGAAAAAAGCACATAAACTAGTTTAAAGACCATTACATTCCCATTTGGTTTCCGTCCACGTTACATAATCCCAAATCCTGATCTTGCCTGTATTGACTAATTGATACATTAATTTTCATTCGCTGCTTCAAATATTCATTCTATCTTTCATTCGCCAATGTTTTCTATAATGTATTGACTAATTGATTCTTCCAGGCATCCATTAATTCCTTCTTGTCATCATCTTTTACTTCGTTATGAAAATATATTGGGTCGTTTTCTTAAGCTATCTTTTGCACGATCTAGCGCATCCAGGACAGGAACATACTCCTTGTAATATGATTCAAATTCAGAAAATGAAATAACATCATCACCTGCAAAAGATAAAAGATGACTGAAAGAACATATGTAATAAGTGAAAAAATTATCTAACACGAGATCGATTAGATTAATGTATCACTACTACAATGCGTGAACTCGATGAACATGAACAGCTTATTATTGTCATGTATATTCGTCTATTCAGCGTATAATATTCCTGAACAAACTCGGTTCGATAAATATATATATAAAGAGAGAGAGAGAGAGAGAGAGAGAGAGAGAGAGAGAGAGAGAGAGAGAGAGAGAGATTGCGTGGTGCACTTACTGTTGTTATCAATCTTTTTAAACTGTTGTTCAATGAAGCTGAACCTCTGGTTCCCGAACATATCTTCAAGATAGGAATTATGTCCAACCTGTAACTGCTCAATAGCCTCTCTAACCTCCTCTTTCGATAAGTACGAATCACCTGAAAATGGAAACAATGATGTTATTTTCATTTCCGCTATTTACACGACTTTCTTACACAAAGAATAGACTTTTCAGTTAGCATCTTTGGCACTGTTTCGGACTGATTGTGATGTCATCATTTTCTTGTAAAATTGCACTTGATTTAATAAACATATTGTATGCGTACAAGATCTAATAATGTGTCGCAGGTTCAAGTTAGAAACTAAATCAGGAGGAATCTTTCCTTGAAGAAATAGTTTGATCATACATTTAATATTTACAGTAGAAGATTTGTTTGAGGTATATTGTCGGTCGAGAGGCGTTGAGTTGTATGCATATCGTTTAGCTTATCAAGGTCGTCGTCGACTGTGCCTAACTAATTGATATTTTTTTTGTGGTAAACAAGAAGATCAATTGTCTTTTTAAGCGCTAGTGGGGTGACGTGGTACTTTTGAAGAAAACATTAAAAATTATACCAATGGCTTCTGAACAAATGTTGCCATGACGTCATCGTGCGCATATCCTGAAATCACTGATAAATATAGGTTGTCAAATAAAACGGTTGATCTCTATACATTAAATGTTCCAAAAATAAATTAGACACAAATGGGCTTATAGATCAATGGATTATGCCTGATAAAAACTTTTGAAATCATACAAAGATAGTTAGCAGAGTGCATGCAGATTAGATATTAAATGCATAGGTCCATTGGTTTTTTACAAATTTGGGAGAGCGGGTGGATGGAGAAGATAGATACGAACTGTCTGCATCCAAATTTGTCCACGCTTGGTTGTACTCCTCAAATACAATTCTGTTGTCATTATCACGTTGGCCATCAATCCATGAGAATAAAGCACTTACGACGCCACTGTCGACGTCCCTTTCAGCACATCCAGTACTGCATTATAATAACAAAGGCAAGTTATATTCCTGTTTTGGTTTTATGTTCGAATGTACAACACAGTTGATTATTCGTTTGGATGGAAATACTTTCGCTTTAAGAAACATATGCATGGTCGATGTTATGTATTAATTAACACATATTTTATTGATGGTGTGTTTAGCGTGATAAATATTGATTCTTAATATCTTCCTGGAAACTCAAAATAACATTTTGCGGGCAAATAAATAGCTTGATATTGAAATAAATCTGGTAAATTTAATCATCTATCACAATACTTTTTTGCCCGTAGCTACTAAATGTTAAGGTACCATATGTATGAGGTCTTTCAATTTTGTATATCAGAGACGCAAACTGTTTTAGTCTGAAACTGTAGAGTATATTGTGCAATTAAACCTATTAACATTGCGGAATGATTATAGACATCCCCTGTGACATTTTGAGCTAAGTTACATTATAAACATTATTTCAAAGCATTCAAAACTTCAAGACGAAATTCTTTGCGTTGTAAAATATGACCCGAAAGATGCCGATATATGATGCATCAATGACTTCGATATTCATGAAGCTCTTGTTTAAGGTCAAGATTATGGATCAATAAAAAATAAAAATATACTCAACATTCCAAATACACTCCAAAAGTGTCCCACAGCGCATGAAACATATATGTTTTACGGCTCGTAATGACACTAACTTATTACACGTATTTAATATACTAATGTGTAAAGATAAAGACTGTTGTCTCCATATCTACCTTACTTAAGACTTAAAAGGTTATAATAATCAGACAATAAATCAAAGCAAAATAATTCATTAATGTAAACATTTCGAATTCACAGATTAATATAATGGTAGGAACACTCGTTTGTTACTTTGGTACATCGGAGACAACGATTACAAAAAAAGCAAGTTTTGGCGGATTCAACTTCATCCATAAATCAAATGTTTAGCAATAATGTCATAGAGAGAGAGAGAGAGAGAGAGAGAGAGAGAGAGAGAGAGAGAGAGAGAGAGAGAGAGAGAGAGAGAAAATGACCCACCTCAGAATCCAAAGTAATCCAAATAGTGTCCAAGTCATGATCTGTAAAATAAATCTTAGTCATTTGAGAAGAAAAAAGATATAATTTTAAAGCATTTCGTTATCCACGCTCTCTCCTCTAGATTATTTCTAAACACTAACTTGATTCCTTAGATCGATATATTTTAGTAACACAATCCAGATGTCAATAGTCTCATCTTTGCGACTCTTCCGTTCATAGATACATAGAAATATACATTAGTGTTATAGTAATGATTTAATTTTCCAGATTTAATATTATACTAATTAATAAAGAATAAAACGAAGTAGTTGGATGGCCTTAATAATTTTTAAAATATTTATTTGAACATAACTTATTGACTAGCGGATGAGAAAGAAAAAAAAACAGATGAATCCTTGCAGACTGATATTTCACATTATTAAAATTGTCATAGCAATTACATTTGGAGGATATTTTGATTAATTACCAGTGTTAGAATACGACAAAGCAGAGATTAAAACGGTACATAAATACATTGTACATCCATCGTATTTCTTTCTAGCCAACATAAATTGTTTCTACAAAGTCGTAATCTTTGATTACATTGGACTGAATGATACCGGATGACGCAGCACGAAGATCCCAGAAAGAATCTGACCATTGACAAGATTGATGTATACGATACATGGAGTTAACTGATATCACTAACACAGCTATAATTAAATGACTTTTTGAAGAGAGTAAATACATCAACCTATTTATTCTCTTTTTCATACCTTTTTCTTATCTTTTGATCCAATATATGTCTACACTTTTGTAGTACGATCTACCAAATTACTACACCGACAGTGCAATATCCTATTAAACGTCTACCTCTACCACACCCCTAACAAATATTTCCTGCTGTTATAATAACAACTGATATATGTTGTTCCGCTCATCATACTATTTAGCCTTTTCTGACCTTTGATAACCCAATTACTAAACGTTTTCTTGATTACTAATTTGCATGCGGCATTTTTTGCGATAGTTCGAAGATGGGCTTTCTTAATTCACTATAGTCCAGCTTACTTTTAAGTTCGGGGCTAAATATATTGTAACTCTTCTGAATGATGGACATAAAACACTTTTATATGCATTATGTAATGTCGGTATAAGGTCATTGGAGCTTGGCTTCAATTAATCATGCCCATTCGTTCAATAGGTACGTTCTTAACTCGTCTCATCTTCAACCGATATCTCATATCAATTTAATTTCATTACATATTGTGTGCATATAACACTAACTAAGAAGGCTTATTCTATATGTTCTTAATTGCAACGGAATACCGAATGCTGCGTGCAGGCAAATCAATGGGTGCCGTTTTCCCGCAGACATTGGTTTGAAATCTCCATTGAGTAAGAATTATAAATTCTCTAACCCGTATGCTAGTATCGTTGCAATTCTCTGTTACAGAGAAATTATTGTTTTCCTGTACAGGAATCAGAATTCGCTTCTAAATCAATCTCCACAAATAGTAATTACATCCAAATTAAAGTTTTCATAAATTGCATACTATTATGTACGAATCACGAAACCAGAGATGAAAATTACATGGAAGAGAGATTCTGCCTTAAATGACACACAGTGTAGTAGCTGAATGACAATGAAAGAGAACTTTCATCGGCTTTGTATATCTTCTTTGTATAGTATATTATTAATATAGGTTGTCATCATCTGCTAATTCGATATATTTTTTCCTTCATTTAGAAAGGATAATGTTTGCAACTTTTGTGTATTGTAGATTCCTTTATCGATCGCACAAGCCTATGATCATATTTACTTAATCTATAATTTTCATCTTTCTAAAAGCGAGACTGTAAATATATTCCTTACCTGATTAGATGCGAATCTGTCACCATTGAAGGCCGATGCTGCTGGTTGAACTACAGATTTTACTGTCAACTGTTATTAAAATACAAGCTGACTTGAACTCTGCATTGTGTTTCCTTGACCTAGGTCCAGATATATTGTAACACTTTGACCGTTTCACCCATATTTGACCATACGGACTGTTTTTTGACCATACGGACTGTTTTTGTTTTTGCAGGCTTTAGCACCATTCTTCAGCACAAAACAATGGGGCCAAGAAAACTGGCGGAGGACGAACAATGGAAACGCCCGAGAAGAAACACCGACATACGAAAAGCTACTGATAAGCTTTCTGGCGTACTAACGTGAGTCTGGAATCTACACAATTTGAATATGCTTGCTGCAGGTGTTGCATTGGCTTGCCGTATTAAATTTTTTATTGCTTTTCTTAATATGCTTGTTCAGGAACACTTACATATTTAATATCTTAGGCTCTAACGCTACTATTTCCTATACAGCCAAATAATCTATACATGAGCGTGTTTTTGATGAATGAATGTTTATATGCATGCATGCGTGCGTGCACATGTATGAATGTAGGTCGGTAGGTAGGTAAGAAGGTAGGTAGGTATGTATGTTTGAATGTGTAGCATATTCGTTCTTTATCTCTAACCCTTGATCATTTCGGTCAAACAAATTAATTCGACACATACAACGCTTCAATTTAACATGCACAGTAACGTTCGCACTTTCCCAAGTGCTGTCCATCTCTGGTAATACAGACAAATCAGACTGACATATAATGAAAAGCTAAAAAAGCCATATAAAGCCAAAACTATGATCATGATCATATAATGGTAGGATTATATGAGTCTTTGAGAAATACACTTTTAGTTACATGCAAACTTCGTCAGAAAATATTTGCCTGTTTATATGCGCAATCCTGTTTAGTGTCATCTTTTCCAGGAATGCTTATATGTAAATATCATAGGTTCACAATACTCTTTTTCAGCGTCCATGCCAAGAAATGCAAACTTTCTAGAACAGACGAAGGGTGTGTGTATAACATTTAAACAGATTGTTTTCACAAACCTTTAGAAAGAACTGATAACGGAAATGTTTTGTCAAATGCAAATATAAAGTCTTTACAAAATTGTTTCGCTTCTTACATTGTGCCAAGTTCCATATCATACAATCTTAGTATAGTCTGCAATTATTACAAGAAAGGAATATAAATAATATTTTAGTTCTATTATATGTATTATACGTATTAGAGCGTTTCGTTTCGTTTAAAATTTGTGCTGGCTACAATGTAATTTTATCTTCTCCATGTTGATGTCATCGATAACATCTACTCATAAACTTCATTTATAACGAGAATATGTTCTCTTGTGATTTCATTTCCTCAATAGTCCATGTCGTTCTGGGTTAAGGATAATACATAACAGAATGCGCTCATGTGAAATACACGCATACTAAATACTCATGTTATATGTCATTCACTACGAGCCGAGACAAATAGGCTGTTTAGTTCGAGTATGCAGGTATAAAACTACAGTAAACGGTTTATTCAAACGTTATAGCTTTATCAAACATATTTGTATTTTCATGTTCAAACATTACGTGTTCCTAACCCGACGCTTGGCTGTTTATGACCTATATAAGTCACTAAACACTCCATGTCAAATCGCCGATATACTTTGTTATGAAACTGAATTAAAGCAAAAGATATATATATATATATATATATATATATATATATATATATATATATATATATATATATATATATATATATATATATATATTCAGATTCGTAAGAAAGTAATTCGGCGATCTGACATGGTGCTGATATAAGTCACTAAAGAGGCTTCTGTATAGTCTAATAACCTAATAACCTGAATTGATTAATCCTTTGCGTGCATCTTTTCTTTACATCTTTTAACCATATTGACAAACAAAGTGCTGGATTTAAGTATTGTCGTCTTTATTGGCATATATCTATCACAATTAGCGATAAAGAAGTAAAAGGTTTTGACCTTTTCACCTATTTGTTTGACCGCGCCGGTGGCCTAGTATTTAGAGCGTCCGCCGCGGAAGCGGGAGGTCATTTGTTCAAACCACGGCCGAGTTATACCAAAGACTTACAAAAATGGTTCTGACAGCTGCCACGCTTGATGCTCAGTTTTAAGAGGAATGTGTTAGGACTGGTTGGACTGGTGTCAGGACAATGTGACTGGGTGGGACATCATGCTACATGCCTGCATGATGCCCCAGTGCTAGACATCACTTTAAACTGCCTCGCTGCAGACATCGTAGCGATATAACAAAAAATTTGTTAAAGCTACGTTAACAGTCCAAAACAAACAAACAAACAAATTCACGTATTTGTCAATATAACACACTGGCCAGAGAGGCTTGCAACGATCTTAAATACCTAATTTTCTTTCAACAGATTCATGTTTGAACGTAATACATGAATCAAATACACCCAGACTATGTGGAATGATTGTCCTTGATTTCATCGTTATCTTTGACATGATCCCAAATCACGTGGAATGAAAGTCTCTTATTTGGATTATCTATGAGAGAATCCCAGAGCACGTGGAACGAATCCTAATGATTTTACTTTATCTGTGAAAGGATCACAGAACGCAGGAAATTAGTGTTCATTATTTTTCATTATGGGTAAGAGGATCCCAGAACACGTGTAATGCGTTTCCTATATTGTACACATTACTTAGGTCTCTAAAGGTAACCAAACATTACACTAACGTCTATCGCTACAGAAAACCTGATTTAATAGTATCATTATTATCTGAAAGTAAATAGTTGGTAGGTCTTATAATAGAAACGTGATATATATATATATATATATATATATATATATATATATATATATATATATATATATATATATATATATATATATATATATATATATATATATAACTTAAGTAAACAAAAGTACCATCAGAGTGGGGCAGTTACGTTATTCAAATAAACATTTACTTAAATTTGTCTGATTCTCGCCATTAAATTAAATGTTTTAATGCAGCGCAGTAACCATCACGTTAAAATTAAACATTCCATTTCTATATTACAAATGCGGATTAATGCATCATAATCATATTTTTTTGTTTATTCTTGGTTCATCGATTGGAATCATTGAGTGTATTTATCATTCAAGGTTTAAATTATTGTAAATGTATCATCAATATAGACAATTGGTAAAAACGTTTACTATAGATTATCAGAATATGTGGAAACGCTTATCTGTATGATCGGTTGTAATCTTACGAATGTAATTCGTAAAAATGTCAACAAATGAACTTGTTATGATGATTGTATTCAATTTAAAATACAAATTGATTTCAAAATGCATCCCTAATTACTTTTTCATCCTGTAGTTTATACATTACCTCGAAAACAATGTTTTAAATGATTATAGGGACTTCTATATATACATTTGTGTTTCATCTATTACCTTGTTGGCTTCTTTGAATTTAAATCGTTACACCACTGAATACGGTATGTATCAATGGGTGGATGAATGGATGGATGGATGAATGTGATAAAAAGGAGAATATGGAACTAGGACAGTTACTTTGCGGTTTGTGAGATGAGTCATCACCTTCCTCCCATTTATCCATCTCTCACATTTTTCAAATTATGCATGTAGAAATAAAAGTTATGGATGAGTTCGCCAAATTAGGTTCCTTAGTTAACGTATTACGATAACGTTTATATATGTAGATATTTTGAAACGGTGCACCATTATACCATTGGTAATAGTTAGATGCTGAATATTTAATGACAATCGTGGAGTCTGTTTTAAATTGTATGTTTATTATTACCATTTGTCTATTTACTCCATTATCCTGAAATAAAATCTCAACAAATGCCACAGTTAGGGACAAATGTTATTCCTGTTTATGTGAGTCAAATGTTATAGAAAAGAAAAGGAATGGGAAAAGAAGTGGGCCGTGCCTTTTATTGCCTTGGAAAAGGCCTATAACATATCAGGTTCACCAATTTGGGCGCAAAAGATGTTATTTTCAAGTTGTGAGGAAGCCTTGTAATAATATTTATAAAATTGGCTACTATAAGTGCCAGACGTGATTCTCAGATCAAGCGCCAAGCATTAGTCTATGCAAACTATATTGGCTTCCTTGCAGATTTATATTCTTTAGTTTCAGAAACAAAAGCAGTTTTCGTTTGCTGAGATACCATCGACATACCGCATACGTTATAAAGCATTGCACTCTAGTATGCAGTAGCTTTTTCAACGACTGCATTAATATCTAGAACTGATTAAAATGAAGATCTCGGTTAAAATTTTAAGCTATTTTTTTATTCGCAAAATAATTAGAAAGAGTGTTCTCAAAGATAGACGTACTTTTATTTAACAATAACATGTACCAAGCAGTTATCTGTTAATTCTGACGTAGCTCCATCAGGATGAGTTTTCTAATATTGTAGTATGTCTAAAAGTAAAACTAAAGAAGGAATATCATCTGCTGATGTTATCATAATCTAGATTTGGAAGAGCCGAATGAGTTTCGACACTGGGTTCGTAAATGTTTCTTTCTCATGGCTTGAACACGAAACAAATATTACATTTCCTAAATATGGCCAAGCGTGGTCAGGTTGTAACAACGAGTTTATATCAAATACCTCTCCAAAAGCCATATTCATCTCTGTATATCCTTTGTAAATTGCTTCCACGCAACTATCATTCGATCTATCGTGTCTACTTACGCAAAATCAAATGATCTATAAACCACAAGTTGTCAATTTTATGTTCCATCTTTTAAAAGAAAAAAGTCAATTGTTTTTTCTGTTCTTAATACATATATTTATCAGATTGTCCATGCCTTTCGCAAACAGACATGGCAAAATGTGATCAGAACTGCGCAGTCGTGAAAAAGCCATTGATATTCTTTATAATTCTCCTTTTAAAAGTGCCACGTTATTCCTCTGCCCGTATGTACCAGTAAGGACAATCGATCACCTTACTTGTCACCAAAAAATACCCTAAAGAAGTGTCACATAGCAGATGATGATCAGAAGCTACGGCTAGGAAACACAATGTCATCCGCGCAACGATAAACGTAAAACAAAATTTTATCTGTAGCCAATAATGACTGATGAAACTATTTCTTCACGTGCAAACTCTTCATTTCTTTTTTATTTCTAGAAACGTCTTGCTCATTTGAACATTCAGCGCTGTGATCGATATATAACAGTTCAATTATTAGCAAGAGTTCCGAAGATGAAGAAAGTTATGAAGAATAAACAATAACAAATAGTTAACGGTATAATCTCCTATTTCAGTTTGTAAAGAATCTGTTTCAGGTGATGGTTACGTATCGAAAGAAACGGTGATAGCCATCTCTTAAGCAGTTATAGCTCGACCACTGTACAAGATCTTAAAGTGACCTAATATATATATATATATATATATATATATATATATATATATATATATATATATATATATATATATATATATTATTCAGTGAGGTAATAGTTTTAAAAAGATATAACAATAACACAAACGATTGTCCTCTTTATTTTCAGTCGCTGTCGATATCAATATCAGATGCGTGAAAGAGACGTGTATTAAGCCGGCTAACTCGATATAGTAGTGTTGAATTCATCTGACCGATTTCGAGTCACTAAGCTCTATACCGAAATGTACGTCAGCAGACGTTTATATAATGGTCTATATCTCGAATTTCGAATTACAGAAGTTCTTTCACTTATATATTTTTGGGGCACCGAGTGGTCGAGTGGCCTAAAGCGCTCTCCGTTACGGATCACTGCCACCTCACCTCTGTCTGCGTGGGTTCGAGTCTCAGATTCGGCCAATGTGGGTATGTGAGAAAGCTTGTCAGTTGCTTCTCGTAGGTATGTGGTTCTTTCTCGGGGTTTTCCTTGGGTACTTCCACCACCATTACCACTGGCCGCCATGTCTAGCCAATAGTGTTCTGAAAAATGGAGTTAAACTCTACAACAACAAAATCAGTTATATATTATCTATCTCTTTCAGGCTAAAGGTTGGTCATACAGTCTGAATTTGAGTGTTATTGCGACGAGTTTGATCGCCGATTGCTTTGTTGTTGTTTTTCTCGGGTATATTTCTAAAAGCTAATAAACAGTTTGGCACACGTAATCTTGCAGAACCAAGTAAAAGGCCCAGTCTGTTTCAGAGAATGTTTCAAAAATGATTTTATTAAATCTGGCTTGTCAAATTTTTTATAAAGAGAATATATCAAGAACATAAATCAATGAATAGACCAATTAGTCGATCAGTCAATTAATTAAACAGGCAAATCAATCACTTGATCGATACACGAATAAATATATCAAAAAATTAAATATAATTAATCAAATCGTCATTACATGAAACGTTGAAAGATCGAATAAATGTATGTTTAGTTGGTACAAAATAAAACTGAATTTGTTCTAAATCTTTTTGAAACATGTTCACTAAAGAGACTGATATATGGAGAGACTTTCATATACCGTTTGCACATAAAATTCGACGCCAAATATTTTTAAAACAATATGTGGATTGGAAAACATGACCATTTAAGTTTTGTTTGAACAAAGGTGTAGGAACTATAAGACAGAATCTAGACAGACCTGTGTCGAATCCTCAAGGGGAACAGATGAATTATTTTGATACGTGGAGCTCAGCCAAGACAATTGGACAAATCTGTAGTAACCTCTGAGAACTCATAAAGTTGAAAAGTTCAATAACTGCGTACATAGTGACGTTATGACCTACTTTGATGACGACATTGTCGAAACTTTATACAATCTAGCTTGTACATCTGACGATTATTCATAAGTCACACAGTTTCATTGTCAACACATCTTCCATTCATCTGTATTCTGGTACAAAGCCATCTCGGTCTAATTCGAGCACATCCAAACTTTAATCTGGCACAACATTCAGGAATAAAGTTTCAAACACGGCTAATCCGAAACTTATCTCTTTATGCGTGCACCTATTGCAAGAAATGGTATGGTCTATATGACCCGCTACAAAATGAGATGAAGCAGCAGAGGGGGCGAATTCGATAACTTTTATAAGCGTCCATTTGGCAAACCAAGGCTTCCTCCAAATCGTAAAAAAGAATCCATTTGGCAAACCATGGCTTTCTCCAAAATCGTATTAAAAAAAGTTTTCTTTGGGGACACAAAGTCATTGTCGCGTCCTCTGCTGCTATGATGGCATAAATCGTTTTTACGATTTCAAACGAATATTTTCATATACGACTAAATTGTTAATACTCCCATCAATATCATCAATACTCGGTGCTTCCTCGATATCGGTTATAAACTCAATAATATCCTCATCGATTTCCGATTTTCCTTTCTCGTTAAAATCCTTTAACACTTCTTAACATTGCTGATCGTCTACACTCGGGGCTACTAAATACAACTTGTCCAATTTCATCCATCTCGTTATCAAATTAAGTAGCAGTTGTGTCTTGCCACTTCCAGATGGTCCAGTTATAATCATGCGAATAGAATTCGGTTGCGCTGCATGATGCTTGACTGGTTCTCGTGTTTTGTCGCCGAAAAATCAATTACATTCATGTTATTATAAATAAATTATGGATCTATATTGTGTGAAATGTAAAAAGCGTACTGGCACAGATGACTTGACGACGATTACAACTAAAAATAACAGATCATCACTTACTGGTAAGTGTGTACAATGTTTTAAAAAAAAATTAGATTTGTTTCTATGAAATATGTAGATGATTTAAATAAAACGAGGAGGTGATATTGCAGCCAAGCTAGTAAACCTCCCAGGAACACCATGGGCAAAATATCCGGGAGAAAAACACCTTCCAGGGTATAGTTATTGTGGACCCGGGACCAAACTCGATATCAGACTCGATGATCAAAACCAACCTGGACCCGGTGAGTATCCAATAAACTCCATTGATAAGGTGTATCATGCTCATGATGTTACTTATAAAGGCAGTAATCTGCAACATAGACATATCGCAGATGTAAAATTGATCCAAGCGTTGAGTTATATCACTTCAAAGTTAAATTGGCTTCATGGTTGATAAAATCGGCGATGAAAAGTAAATTGATGTTGGTTGCTGGTAATTAATAACATCATGGAATCTGTTTATTATTCTCGAAGAGGATACAGGATGGGTAAAGCAGCAATCAGTAAACTCGCAAGCGTCGCAAAGGAAAAAATACCACTGCAGCGGATTAGTTATCCAAACAGGCAATATGGCAAATTTATCTACCACCACCTAAACAAATTAACTACTCGCATTTTGATGTCAGCGTCCCTAATGAGGTTCATCAGACTGATATATTATTTCTGCCGCATGATGGTTTTTACAAGTATGCGCCAACCGTAGTTGATGTTTCGAGTCAATACAAACAAGCAGAACCCCTAAAGACAAAATCATAACTGATGTTGCTTCTGCGTTTGAAAGGATTTATCGACGAGGTCCTCTGATTTAGCCAAATCTATTACAAGTTGATCCTGGCAGCGAATCTCAGGGTGCAGTGTTATCAACAATGAAGCATCGTAATGTCACCATCAGACGAGGACATACTGTATTACATCGCGATCAGGCAAATGTTGAACGATTTAATCGGACACTTGCTGAGCGGTTATTTTGGATTTCAATACGCGAAGGAGTTTATTCAGAATAAACGAACTCGTGAATGGGTCAAGAGATTACCAGGCGTAATTACCGCGCTGAATAATGAGATTACTCAAACAATTAATATGAAACCTAACAACGCGATTTAAAAAATATATACCAGTAAAACCGCAAAGTGATTTATCAAAACAACCTATACTTGGCAATGTCACTCTTAGGTATTTATATGAACCAGGAGAGCTCGAAGGTGGCATAAAAAAGCTACTGATCCTATTTGGAGTGTTACTACACATAAAATATCTGGCATAACACAATGCACGGGTAGACCGCCAGTCTATGGATTGAATTCAACTGCTCCTCAGCAAGGATTTACCTGTGCACAACTACAAGTGATACATGAGGATACTCAATTACCACCGCGTGGTCGTAACTAGTACTTCTTCGTCTGTTGCACTCAAGACAAGTTAGCATCACATTATCTCTGGTATGAGCAACACTGCTATTTTTCTGTCTACGGTAAATTGGCAGGGGTCTTTATCCGACCAACACCAACGCATTATACAATTGCAACTCGAGCAGTGATTATTCTGTCAGTGTGATTATAAATTCGTAATCAATGTCAAATTTTCTGTTATATTGTTTTTGCCCTGCTGTTTATAACCAGATAGTTTTTTTTTCTGATTATGTCATCACTGATAATATTAATTATTCTAGTGTCATTATAGCCTAAAACAACTCTTCGAAGTTGAGTTATTCTTTGTACTCTGGACACCGCAAGATAAACTAAATTCGGCCACTCGATATGATTATCTGTGATCCAAACAATTGTATCGGATATAGTCAATCCCTGCGAAGAATGTATCATCGCTGCGTATCCTAGCTTCCATGGGGATTTATCAGCGCGCAATGCATCCTCGACGACATGGATATCAACTAACACAATATCATTTAACACGAGAATCTGCTTCTCTGTCCCTGACTTTGTCAGGCCGGGAATATCAACTTTTATATTTTGTCTTCGTGTATCCTTGAGTCTATAACACAGCGGCACTGGAAGTGTTGCAAATTTGTCTTTATGCGAGTTAAATAATTTCATCTGAAGTGTGTCTCCGACTATCTTTATACTTGCTACTATCAAATCATTTGGTCTCCACGCTTCCCAGAAATCATTTAATGGGGTTTCTGAAATAATTTCACGCGCTATTTTACATTGGATTCTATCCAGTTGTAATCTGATTAGTTTCTTGAACTCGCGTAATTGTTCATCAAGTTCTCTATGATCTGTACTAATTTCTTCATAATAGTCCACAAATTTCTTTAGCCTATCATGTATTCGCTAGCAATAACCACTCGAGAAACCTTTGTAATACATCTAACGACACCGTGCATATCTCATCCCAAATAATGATTTCAGGAATATATTTTTCGCCCATTCGATCAGGAGTCCATTCGTCACATTTCCATTGAAAGAAACTATGATAAGTGCAAGCATTAATTCCTCGTTGTTTCATCTCTCTTGCAAGTCGGTTTGTTGGTGTTAGCACAATCATGTTTGATTTCCCTCGTAATAATTCAATCGCACGAGTCGTCTTCCATGACCCACCACAGCCGTTTCAGTAACTGATTTTATATCTACGTTTTGGATCGGAACACGACAGTGCATTAGATAGTTCTGTTATCTGATTTTTTTTAAGTAATTGTTTTCATTTGTAACATCTGCTGATTTGGAATAATCACGCAGAATTTCCTTTTAAATCTCCATGATGCCCAACTCTCGTCTGAATTAGTGAATTCATCCACTGCTTCTTTATGTTTTACGTCAATATAAAATGAATCAGTGGCTACTCTAACCGCGGATTCAGGAAATCTATTTATCATCGAAAGTAAATTAATAGAAGTATATGCCAGCATATATGACCTTAGATGAACGTACTGAGGATTTTCTCCATCTGTGTAAGTAACAATTGTACCCAATTTGGTTCCATCGGACAAGAGAGCGTCTTTACGATCGACGTATATACCCCTAGATGTTACATCTGTGATTATAAAATCGTATTCAACATCATCTAGAATCAACCGCGAAGAATATCGTTTGTGGTCGTATTTTCCACCTTGTGTGAATTTACCAATTATTCTTCTACCGAAATCTTTTCCGTGTCTCTTTCTAACTTCAAAGATTTATTTGGACCATTTCACGATATATTCTTCGTTGAGATCGGGGAATTGTTTTTTTTTTTTGTTTCGCTGATTATACTATCTAGACTTTCGGGTTGTGTATTGCTTCACTGCCAATCAGCGATATCAGCATTTTAGAATAAATCATATACCGTAATAACACTATTGGCATCCAGTGTTTTTCTGAGATGTTTCTACCAAACCAAACACAACAGCATGGATGAAGTCCTTTAGCCAATTCAAAATGATACCACACGAGCGAATCAGGTGAGATCACAATAATGCAGTGGTTCATTATTCGCAACACTGGTCATTTCATGTGTGGGATGTCCAAATCGTTTGAAGTACTCAGAGCACATTCCGTACCCAAGAAAACTCCCTGGATAACACGCAATCATATCAACCGAAATAATACTTTTAGGATCATATTTTGTATTCCATAATCCACCATGTTTATATTCCACACAGCTTGATTCGATATCTGAGCGAAATTCTGCACGGTTGTTGGTTTCCATAGATTTCTGGTTCTAGTGAAATGAGCTGCAACTGATGGAATTGTAAAACAGTTTGTTAATAATTGTTCGTCGTAATCCGTTGAAAAACCACTCGCTAGTTTTTTCATCTCGTTGTGGAGTGCTTCAGCACGCTATAATTCACCATTGGGTCTTACAAATTGATCGAATTTATCCTCTTCGTCTTCAAAACTGTGATGTAACCACACTGGCACTGAATCGTTTTTACTTAACTCGTAAATAAAATCAAATAAATTTCCCCCAGAGTGTTCTTCGGAGGACTCCACGGGTAGATATTTTATATTTTTATGGTACTAATCCGCGGAAATATTGTTACCGCAGGTGTCCATGCATGTTCGTTATGGTCAATAATTTTGATTGAAGCTCCATTTGATTTATGTTTTCATTCGTGTAATACTTATTCTTTTATCGTCCTTACGGTTTTTGGGACTCATAATGATGTTTCTAATTTGGTTATATCTTGAATTATTGCTCCGCTCTCTTTCACTGTTAATCCCCATTCTTTTATATTTTTTGTGTCTAAGATCCGTCAATTTGTTCCACGCAACGCATTTGTGAAGTGTTCTTTTGATCATTCTGCTACACAATTTATTCTCAACGAAGTCAACGGTGACAGTTTCATTGGTTTTAGTTTTTCAATGCTCGTTTTATCATTTATCGATAAACAACTGCTGTTACAGGATAGGATCTCTCGTAATACGGTTTGTCAATTCCAGTCAGAATTCCTGGTTTGGAATCTTGACTCACAGTTGCGGTTCTTTTATTTTTCAGGATGGGTTCAAATTTGTCGCGTATAATCCAATTCCTCGTTTCTGAGCGGATAATGACTTTCACTCTAAAAAAATACATTTTCATGTCAAGATGCGCGATTATCACTGCTGCTCTTTCGTCGTTCATGGTAACATCAACACTACCATCAATTCGAAATATTGACCGACAGTGAGATGCTCCATCGCGCTTGAATTCATTAAAACAATCACGGATTTTACCCAACATGATTGTATCACTTATTAGACCCATTGGTACAACAGTGGAGACTCTATCGAGATTGAATTCAACATTTTTCCAAGGCGTAACTTTTGATAATCTCTCGAACTCTTCCATATTATAATTAAAACAAGTATTTAAATAAAGAATGTATTATATAATGAATCATTGCAAATGGCATATGATATAATCATTAACCGCTTGTAACAAATCATGCAGAAATGAATTATGTGGATATAATTTGCAAAGTGTACGTCGTGGAAGCTTAGGACCCTAACCTTGCATACGATGTTGGGTAGGTGTGCATGGTTAGTCGCAGTTGTGTCTCAATTGTGGTGGTAAGCGATACTGAGAGCTAAAGCGCTATGATGATAATAGAGCTAAAAACTCCGTCAAAGATTCTGTCAATGACTCTGACAGCTTCAGTGACAAAATCATAAGAACACATCAAGCATACATTGAAAGATTTTCAAGTAATAATTAAACCAAATAATGAATTAGACAAATAATATTATAGTATATAAATGAACCAAGAATTTTAACCACATCCTGTGATTAAAAATTATGAAGCATCTCGTGACGGTATTATCAGACATTGCAGGCTGAAGAAATCAGTTGGTGCTGTGAATAATCATGGATATCTTATATTTGGTGCAGGAAAAAAACAATATCTTAATCACAGATTCGTCTACGAGGTATTTAATTGATTGATCAAAGATTGTTTTGTGATTGATCACATAAACGGGATAAAAACTAATAATTCTTTAGATAATTTGCCGGATGTCTCACAAAGTGAAAACACCAAACGAGGATGGACTGAGAAACACGTGAAAAATGCGAAATCCATAAAATCATTTAATTCAGAAAAAAACGAGGAAGGAGTATTTCCATCAATGAATGAAGCCAGTAGGTATTTCGATATTTGTAGAGCCTTAGTACGATATGTTGCAGAACAGGTATATCGATCGGCTTTTTATAAAAAGAATCAAACCGAATTCAATTTACATACGCCTGAATTATGTTTTATTACACCAAGGGGAGTAACTCGTGTGCGGTTTTGTGTGTAGTTTGAAACAACGATAACTCTTTAGTTGTATTCACGTATCTCTATTGGATAATGGCTTTTTGTGTGGTTTAATGTTTCACCAGGTAGAAACGTTCCGCGTAAGGCAAGCTCTTGTTGTCATCATTATATCAATTTGACCGCAACCAGATGGCATATTTTACCCCAAACTCATAAGATGTAACAAAACGGCACTCTGCCTCAAAGTAAGAAACTGAAACAATTCCCCATACACTACGGGAGTGCAACAAAACAACCTTGATCTGCCCTACATATACCAAATTCCTCCCTAACATGGAAAGAAAGAAGAATAAAGAAAAACCACAACAACATCAATAACGGATTTGTCGAAAATAACAAAGTGGATACAAAAATTGAAAAATATGCCACGGCATACAGAATAACTGATAAAACCCTCCACATGATACACATATATCGTATTCAGAATTATGGATTTATAGATTACGATCACTAGTGTATACAATACACAGATGGAATCTCGTTCTGGGGCCCATCGTACGAATCTCGTGGCAGGCATTTTTGTCGACGGTACCGATTTGGAGGTTTTTCTATATAATTGAGTGCGCCAGCCAAAACAGGGTACTTCGTGTACACCTCCCGTCACGTCAAATACGTGACGGTGTGATTTTACAACCCCGGGAAATTAATTCTTGGCGGGAGGTGTGCAACAACAATGGCGCCCCAAAATAAACAATAGCATGGATGCAAAAAGCTCTATGTCACACTAGGATAACCCCACAGGATGGTTCAGAATGAAATATCGGCTAAAAGAAACGGTCATAGGGTCAAAGAGAAATCTCAAAGAAAAAAATCTCAAAAGAAAAAAAGAAGAAAGAAATCTCAAAGAGAAAGAATTTCAAAAGAAAATAAAAGAGGGAAATCTCAAAGAAAAAAGTCTCAAAAGAAAAAAAAAGAAGAGAGAAATCTCAAAGAGAAAACATCTCATAGAAAAAGAACCCTACGAAAGACACAAAAGCCAATAAGGGACCCATCATCATCGCTATTGTTTATTTTTGTTTTTGAAAAATATATTAAACATTTTTTATATTAAATATATAATATTTCATGTATGAATTTCGAAAATATAAATGTCATTATTAACGATAATTCAAGCTTGAAAAATCAATGAATTCAATTGTCAGATAATTAAATTGCAATCAAATTCTTTCTGAATTTCAAGATATTGATGATAGCGCTAGGAATAACAGGTATGTATTATCAAAATCCTATTCATTTATAAAGAGAATTCAACACGCTATTTATGACTCCCTTTCATTCTGTAACGACATCAATAAGTTCGTCCCGTTATTCACTGCTGTCGAAAGGTCAGAAACGAATTAGGGAAACAATATGAAATCAAACGCACAATTAACTCGAAAATCAAAACAATAAAAGAGATTATCCGCCAAAATGAAAATTCCCTTTTGATTGCCTCAACACAGTAAACACAACATACATGAGTAATACAGGGTACGAAGAGAAGTACTATAGACAGGTATGCGCTTACTCACCTAAAAAAGAATTATATAGACAGGTGTCAATGGTGATTTATCACTACGCGGAAGTATAACACACAAAATAATTTCCGGTGAGTTTTTTCACTTACAATTTAGATCGTATATTATATTTATAACGGTGTGTGAAGCACTGACAACTAAATTAGCACGACAACGATTAACTTTGATTAAGAAGTTTATTCCAGTTTGTGATTCCGTTCGAAAACTGCTCCAAACGAGACAGCAATTTCTGACTGATTTTACAACGGGTACTGAACAGTTATTCAAACCAGTAACCACTGCAACGGGAAAAGTCGTATCAACCACTGAAAAAGCCATATGGGGAGATAATCCTGAATAACAACGAGAAAAAAAGACCAGCCCTTCTTCCTGTACTTGAAAAATAGCAAAGGGATCCAAACAAAAAAAAACACTTCCTGGTGATAAAATAACCGCTGTACGACTTCAGGAACATGAAGAACGAGAACAACGAGAACAAGAACTACCTGAACCCAATGATGACCCACCTAAACCCGTTGATGACCCACCTGAACTCCCGAGAGAAGGGTGGGGGGAATACACACCTCAAGAGTTATTTACTAAAAGGCGTTAGATAAAATTAGAAAAATTCCCACGTATCATCAATTAGCTAAATTTGCTGTTAATTCATTTCCAAAAAACACGAGGGAAAAATGTATAAATTCTCCATATGGAGAATTTATAAAAACCGCTGACACTTGGTATAGAAAAATATATTTGGCAAATCGCGGTGGAACTAGAATCAAAGAGGATGATGATTTTAAGGATTATATGAGAAAATTAGATGATATAAAAAGTGGTTCACCACCACCATATGAACCTCCCGAAATAAAAATGATGGCAGAAGTTGATCACAGACAAGTTGCAACTGGTGCAACTGAAAAATTCGCTAGTGGATATCCAAGGGACGTTTCAGGTAGTGGTTTAGTTAGTTGTCCTAATAGTATTCTCGGGGATATATCATGATTAGAAGTTCTAGGAGGGAAACGAGCCGGAATTAACTCACCGAAAGTAATCAATGAAGCAGCTGATATCTGCAGACGACTATTTGACAGTGGTATCATGAATATTGATGTATATCGAGAATTTACGGATCTTTTATGGTTACCATAGTGAATAATTTGATGACTTTGTCGAAAATCCTACGGATTTGTACGATTAGATAAATAGCATTTAAATATGATGATCATACACTACAACCACAACAAACCAGCTATGGTCTATGTAGTAAACTCACGATTGCCAGTTTATAGAGCGTACTATGGAGATGGTCTCGACAATACCACTGCAGGGTTATTTTGCAAGAATGGCTCCAAAAATAGCACCAATCGCAAAACAATTATCAATGAAATCTATTGATGTTATTTGTGATAAGGGTATTAGCGCTGTTGGTGATGTTGCCGGGAGGGCATTATCCGCGGCTAAAGAAAAACTAGTAGCATTAGTTCGGCGGCGAAGGAAACCACCGGTGAAGAAATCACCGATGACTTCGTCATCAGTGATGAAATCACTAGGGGCACTACAATCTACGGAAATATGCCTGCAAGTATTAGTGAAATAATAAACAATGCAGTGGAGCAGAATATGGCATCACGGATAAATGATGGATATGACACTCAGGGAAATATTACTGCAAATATGATAGCGGGAAGTGGTTTGAAATTGCGATCGAGATCGCGATTTAGATCAAGAAATATATAATAATATGTTCAAATCGGCTCCTGACACAGCGTTTGATTTAGATGCCCCAGTGAGCAAAAATGATTCTCTAGTTAATTATCAGTATTATTCATATCATGCAGTACAACCGGATCATCGATCAAGAATCGAACTTCAAGTCCATGATACCAACAAATATTTTCTACCCGTTGAAGGGTTTATCGAAATAGAAGGAGAACTCGTAACAAATGTTGCAGCTGGTACACCATATTCAGATGATGAAAATATCCGAGTTCGTTTTGTCAACAATGGTATCATGGCGCTATTTGAGAGTGCTAGATACATGATTGATGGAAGAGAAATCGAGTCTATAGAGCGTAAAGTTGATGTTGCCACAACAATAGTGGGATTAGTAACATACTCCGATGATTATACAAGATCGGCAGGTCCATCTATGATGTTCTCTAAGGATCTCACTGATTACGCTGATCACATTCCATATGTTAAATTGCTAACACCAAGACCTACTGCAGTTGATCCAGAACCAGATGATGTTGAATACGAGGATAGGCCAGCTGGTAACTTTGATGTTATAAAAAGTGCTAATCCTAATCACAACTCGGGGTTTGCAATACGCGTATCAGTGTTGCAAGGGCAGAGTAGACAGTTTTCATGCACGTTTCCACTACATCATATTTTCGGATTATGCAGAAATGTTAGAAAAGTTATCTATTGAGCGAAGCATACGGTAGCACTCGTGAGAAAGGGTAGTGATAATGATGCAATCTGGCATGGTGTTGGTGTTGCTGATGGTAAAGTCATTATATCAAAATCATTGTGGATGCCAGTAATGACTCCATCAATCACCATAGAGCAAATATTACTATCATTTATTAGTACAGGCGGCAAATCATTGCTGAGTTGGCTAACAGTGACCACAGATACCATGGATTCTAATATTGATGGTACACTTACATGGCACCTGGCATCAAAACAAGGTGTTTCAGCTCAGCGTCATATATTTATTGCGTTACAGGATAAGGCGCGTTTGGTTTCACAAACACGCAGCCATATAACATTTGATCTAATTGGGTGTAATTCAGTTTCGTTGAAGATAAACGGTCAACAACAACCATCCGAGGATATACAACTTGATCACAGAACCAACCAAATAGCACGCGTGTATCATCGTTTGTTGTCATTTATAGGAGGCGATAATAATGTTAATACTGGTCTGCAAATATCACAATTTGATTTTAGAAAACGATATACCTTCTATTATTTCTAGCTGGTACATCTTGACTTAACAAGACAATCCGTAGTTGACATACACTTCAGAGCTCGTGTAACCCGTCCGGTTGTAGGTGGTGTTGTCGCTATCCCGAATTACAGAGCAGTTGCTGTCATTCTCAGTGACAAATCAATGCTACTCGAAGATTTTGGTGGACAAATGAAAGTAGTAGATGCACCAGTGGAAAATATGTAATATGTTCCAAAATATGTAATATTTTCAAAAATATGTAATATTTTCAAAAACATGTAATTAGATTAATCTGTTATTAATATAATATCATATAGTCATGTTAGTGTTACGTTAACTCCTGGTCAAATTAAATAATTGCAATTGGAATCAGTTAAAAAATGTGGAACTACGATATCATTGAAACACAATCATGCGATATCATTGAAACATAATCAGATGCCTGGTGGTCAGAATAAACTGTCATTGACAGCTCGTCAGATAAAACACTTCAATGAAAAAATCAAAGATAAAAAAGGTGTCAGATCACTCTCTTAGCAGCTGAGATTAAGAACATGATTAAATCAGGTGGTATATTCCCGATGTTAGCTGCGTTACCAGCGTTGATTTCGTCAGCGGCCCCAACGGTAGCAAAAGCTGCCGCGCTAGGAGCCGTTGGTAAAACGGCAGGGATGGCACTAAAGAAAGCAACTGGAAAAGAGTATTAAAAAAACGATCAGGAAAGCGTCTAAGACTACCAGGAACTCCGTTTTCATGGTACAGCGGATACGGCCTGAGACTAGGAACAGTTTATTAACAACAATATCGCAGATATCGCCGATGTCAAATTTTGATTTACTCGATGCTGCTTAAAAACTAGCGATAAAAAGCTTTAGAGGTGTTTTCATGCGAGATAAATTACTAAAACAACCAAACAGCGTTGAAACCGTTATTATTAATCTCGATAACAGCACCGGACCTGGAACTCATTGGGTTGCATACGCGATTGATCCGCGTGTAATTGCTTTTTTCGATTCATATGGGTTAGCGCCGCCTAAAGAATTTACGCGTTATATAAACCACTTAAAAACTCCCATCTGATATTCTACACTACCAACACAGAAAATGAATGACCCACCAATATGCGGCATAGAAGTATTGAATGTCCTCAACGCTATTTCATCATCAGGAATACCACCCCATAAAACCGTACACGAATATACGAGTATCGCCTTTTAGAGAGAAATTATATAAAATAACATGACTGATATTTGGGGGAGATCTCTATCAAGGTTGAAAAAACCCAACGCGGAAATATCTGCAACCGGTGATGTAAAAAAAAAATAATCGAAGCAGCAGAGGGGGCGAACCATACGATTACTTTTTAAGCAAATTATTTTAAGTCTCCTTTTGCCAAATAGAGCCTTAGATCAGACGGTTGTATTCTAAGCAAAATATTTAAAGCCTCCTTTTTGTCAAATGGAGCCTTAACGATTTTAGGGTCCTATTTGTCAAATTAAGGGTTTCTACGAAAGAACCAGAGAGGGTGCAAAAACCTCTAAAACAAATATCTTACAACTTCGTCGTCGCCGCCCCCTCTGCTGCTATGGGTTAATAATTGTTTTTACGAGATTCAGTAAACGATTTTAGCCGAATATTTTATCAAGTCCGACACGATATCGCGTCCGAGGGTCTGATAAATTTATCGTTACAAATCCATGTGGAATTGACTGAGCGCGACTAAAGAAATTTCTAAATCGATTGTGTTCCATATCACCGCAGCACCAAGTTTGCCAAAAATTTCGTAGTGTATGAGTATCAACTCCGTTAAACACACACAATAAATTGCAGTTATCTCTGATCACCTTCGGAATGTGTGTATACCGTTGAGTGACATATATCACATCAGTATTTTTGTGTCTGCCTCTGGAAAATATCCTAGCGGGATTCTTTTGATTGTCTAACACGATATCGTCGTATACGACTAAATTGTTAATATCTCCATTAATATCATCAATGCTAGGTGCCATTGATAAGGCGTGTCATGCCCATGATGTTGCTTATAAAAGAAGTAATCTGCCACACAGACATCTCACAGATGTGAAATTGATTCATGCGTTGAATTCTATCACTGATAAATCCTTCAAAGAAAAATTGGCTTCATGGCTAGTAAAATCGGCAATGAAAGGTAAATTGATGTTAGGTGCCGGAAATTAATAACAACATGGAATCTATTTACTATTCTCCAAAAGGATACGGGCGGGGTAAAGCAGCAATCGGTAAACTCGCCAACGCCGCAAAAGTGAAAAAGGATACTACGGCTAATTGGTTATCCAAACAAACGATATGGCAAATTTATTTACCGCGTCCTAAACAAATCAATTTCTCACATTTTGATGTTACTGTACCCAATGAAGTTGATCAAGCTGATTTATTATTTCTGCCGCATGACAACAGCTATGAATACGCGTTAACCGTAGTTGATGTTGGGAGTCGATACAAACAAGCAGAGCCGTTAAAAACAAAATCATCAACTGAAGTAGCTTCTGCGTTTGAAAGGATTTATCGACGAGGTCCTCTGCGTTGGCCAAATTTATTACAAGTTGATCCTGACAAGGAATTTCAAGGTGTGGTTGCATCTACAATGAAACATCACAATGTCACCATCAGACGAGGACATACTGCACTACATCGCGATCAGGCAATTGTTGAACGATTTAATCGTACACTTGCTGAGCGGTTATTTGGATATCAATACGCGAAATAATTCATCCAGGACATACGATCTCGTGAATGGGTCAAGGGATTACCAGCTGTGATTACCGCGCTGAATAACTAGATTACTCGAACAATCAACATGAAACCTAACAACGCGATTAAAAAGAAACATATACCCGTACAACCGCAAAAAGATTTTTCAAAACAACCAATACGCGGTAATGTCACTGTTAGGTATTTATACGAACCAGGAGAGCTCGAAGGCGGCACAAAAAGAGCTACTGATCCTATTTGGAGCGTTACCGAGCATAAAATATCCGGCATAACACGATCTACGGGTAGACCAGCAATCTATAGATTGGATTCAACTGCTCCTCAGCGCGAATTTACTCGACAACAACTACAAGTTATACCCGAGGATACTCAATTACCACCGCGTGGTCTTAACTAGCACCTCTGCGTCTGTTGCACTCAAGACAAGTCAGCATCACATTATCTCTGGTATGGCCAACGCTACTATCTTTTCTGTCTACGGTAAATTGTCGAGAATCCGACCAACACCAACTCATTATACAATTGCAACTCGCGCAGTGATTATTCTGTTGTTGCTTCAGCGTATTTATTAATTCAGCATCAATATCAAATTCTCTATTATTTTTTTGTCTTGCTGTTTATAACCAGAGAGTTTTTTTCTGATTATGTCCTTAGTGATGAAATCACCAGTGACAATATCATTAATTGTAGTGTCGTTATCATCTCCTGACTCTGTCAGGACAACTCTTCGAAGCTGATTTATTCTTCGTACTCTGGATACTGCGAGATAGACTAAATTCGACCATTCGATGCGATTATCCACCATCCAAACAATTGTATCGGATATAGTTAATCCCTGTGAAGAATGTATTGTCGCTGCATAACCTAGCATCCACATAGATTTATCAGCACGCAATGCATCCTCGACGACGCTGATATCAACCAGCACAATATCATTTAACCCTTATTTCTGCTTTTCACGTTGTCCTGGAATATCAACTTCAATATTCTGTTTTCGTGTATCCTTTGGTCTATAACAGAGCGGTACTGGAAGTGTTGCAAATTTATCTTTATGCAGTTCAAATAACTTCATCTGAAGTGTGTCCCTGACTATCTTTCTACTTGCGATTATCAAATCGTTTGGTCTCCACGCTTCCCATAAATCATTAATGGGAGTTTCCGAAATTATTTCGCGTGCTATCTCACATTGGATTCTGTCAGGTTGTAATCTGATTAGTTTTTTGAACTAGCGTAATTGTTCATCAAGTGCTCTATGATCGGTGTTAATTTCTTTATAGTAGTCTACGAAATTCTTTAGCCAATCATTCGGCGATAAACCTACAAATGGTGGTGGTTGACCGTGATCGCCACACATGACAACTTTTGTATTCGCGTGCAATAACCACTCGAGAAATTTTTGTAATACATCTAATGACACCGTGCATATCTCATCCCAAATTATGACGCCGGGGACAGATTTCTCGCCCATTCGATCAGGAGTCCATTCATCGCCTTTCCATCGAAAGAAACTGTGATAAGTGCAAGCATTAACCTCTCGTTGTTTCATCTCTCTGGCAAGTCTGTGGGTCGGAGTTAACACAATCATATTTGATTTCCCACGAAATAACTCAATCGCGCGAGTCGTCTTTCCTGACTCAACACAGCCGTTTAAATAAACTGTTTTATATCTACATATTGGGTCAGATATCTGCATTGCGTTAGATAGTTCTGAACACTGATTGCTTTTCAAATATTTATCTTCAATCGTAACATCTGCTGATTCGGAATAATCACACGGTGTTTCCCGCTTAATAATCCATGATCCCCCAACTCTCGTTGGAATTAGGGAATTCAGCTACTGCGTTGCTGTGTTTCATGTCTATGTAAAATGAATCAGTGGCGACTCTAACTGCGGTGTCAGGAAATCTATTTATCATCGAAAATAAATGTATAGAAGCATAAGCCAGCATAGACGCCCTCAAATATGTATACTGAAGACTGTGTCCATCGTTGTAAGTAACAATTGTACCCAATTTGGTTCCATCGGACAAGAAAGCGTCTTTACGATTGACATATATGCCCTTAGATGTTATATCAGCGATTACAAAATCGTATTCAACGCTATCCATAATCAACCGTGAAGAATATCGTCCATTGTCGTATTTACCACCTTGAGTGAATTTACCAATTATTCTTCAACCGAGATCTTTTGCGTCTTTTTTTCTAATTTCATATAACAGTTTGGACCAATTCATGATAAAATCTTCGTCGAGATTGGGAAATTGTTTTCGTTGTTTGCTGATTATACTATCTAGATCAGGTTGTGGTGGTAACCAGACTTCAGTCTGTGCTCGATAGGAAATAATTGCTTCACTGACAATCAGCGATATCAGCATGCTACAATCAATCATATACCGTAACAGCACTATAGGCATCCAATGTTTCACAGACATGTGTCTACCAATCCAGACATAACAGCACGGATGAAGTCCTTAAGCTAATTCAAATGATACCACACGAGCGAATCCGGTTAAATCAAAATCAGGTAGTGGTCCATTAATCGCAACACGTGCCATCTCATGTGTGGGATGTCCAAATCGCTTAAGTATTCAGGGCATTCTCCGCATCCGAGAAAACTCCCTGGGTAACACGCAACCATGTCAACCGAAATAATAGTTCTGGGATCGTATTTTGTATTCCATAATCCGCCGTGGTTGTATTCGATGCAGCTTGATTTGATGTCTGTGAGAAATTCACCTTGCGTTGGTTTCCACGAGTTTCTCTTTCTCGCAAAATGGGCTGCAACTGACGGAATTGTAAAACAATTTGTTTATAATTGTTCGTCGTCGATATTCTTCGAGAAACTACTAGCTAGTTTTTTTCATCTTGTCATGGAGGGCTTCAGTACGGTATAATTCTCCATTGGGTCTTACAAATTGATCGAATCCACCCTCGGGGTTTTCAACGCTGTGAAGTAACCACACTGACACAGGATCGTTTTTACTCAACTGGTAAATAGCATCGAACAATTTGTTCTCAGAGAATTCTGGAGCGGAAAACTCCCGGGGTATATACTTTACTGTTCTATCTTGCGGAAATATTGTTACCGCAGATGTCCATGCGTGTTCGTTATGATCAATAATTTTGATTGGGGCTCCTTTTGATTTTATATTTCGATTCGTATAATACTTCACCGGTTATCGTTGCTACGCTTTTTGGAAATCTTAATGATGTTTCTAATTTGGCTATATCCTGAATAGATGTTCCGTTCTTGTTGACTGTTAATTCCCATTCATTCATTTTTGGGCGTCTTAGATCAGTCAATTTATTTCCACGCAGCGCATTTTTGAAGTGTTCTAATATTCGTTCTGCTACACAATTTTTTTTGACGAAGTTATTAATGACAGTTTCATGGGTTTTAGTTTTTCAATACTCGGTTTATCATTTAACGGATATATCCCATAAACAACTGCGGTTACAGGATAGGATCTCTCGTATTATGGTTTGTCAATTCCTGTCAGAATTCCTGGTCTGGAATCTTGACTCACAACGACGGTTCTTTTATCCTTCAAGATGGGTTCGTATTTATCAATGATAATCCAATCTCCTGTTTCGCCGCAGATAATGAATTTCATTCTAAAAAAATACCTTTTCCGCGTAAGATGTGAGATTATCACTGCTGCACGTTCGTCGTTCATGGTAGCATCAACTTCACCATTGATTCGAAATGTCGACCAACAGTGAAACGCTCCATCACGCTTGAATTCATTAAAACAATCGTTGATTTTACCCAGCATGGTTCTATCACGACTTTTACCCTTTGGTGTATCAGAGACTTTATCGAGATTGAATTTAGCATTTTTCCTAGGCGTAATTTTTGATAATCTCTCGAATTTCTTCATGCTATAATTAAAACAAGTATTTAAATAGAGAATATATTATATAATCAATCATTGCAAATGGCATATCATTGGATCAACAACCGTGTGTAACAAATCATGCAGAAAGGAGTTCTGTGGATATCATATGCAAAGTTTTCGACGTGGAAGCCTTGGTCCGTTAACCTGCATACGATGTGAGGTAGGTGTGCGTGGTAAATCACAGTTGTGTCTGAGTTGTGGTGGTAAGCGATACAGAGAGTTGAAGAGTTATTACGATAAGAGAAACACAAACTCCATCAATGACTCTGACCCTGACAGCGTCCTTGACTCCGTCAGCGACAAAATCATAAGAACTCCTCAATACTACAACGGAAGATTTCCAAATGTAATAATTCAACCAAACAATGAATTAGACAAATAGTATTAGTATACAAATGAACAAAGAATTCAGACTGCATCCCGTAATCACAGACTATGAGGAATCCGCTGATGGTATTGTCAGACACCGAAGACTGAAAAAACAAGTTGGGTGGGATAATGGTATGGGGTATTTGATATTTAACGCCGGAGGGAAAATACATCTAATAATAGAATAGTATATGAATGTTTCCATGGATAGATCAAGGATGGTTTTTTTTATCGATCATATTGATTCCGATCCTAAGAATAATTCTTTATCAAATCTACAAGCTGTTACACAAAGTGAAAATTTGAAACGAGGAAAGACTGGACAATACTCGAAAAAAGCGAGACTCGTAAAATCATTTAATACGGAAACTAACGAGGAAATAGTATTTCAATCTATGTATGAGGCCGGTAGATATTTCGATATTTGTAGAGCCTCAGTACGAAATGTAGCAGAGAGGATCTATCGATCTGCGATTTCAAAAAAGACCGGACAAAAAATTAAATTCATTTATGTCTGAGGCGTCCATGGGAAATATATTTTTCATATTAGAAGTATATAATTATCAATAATATGAATTTTCAAAATATCAATGAGGTTATAACCGAAATTTTAAATTTGAAATCTCAAAGGATTTACATATCAGATGATTTAAACTGCGATCAAATTATGTCCGACTTCCAGGATATTGAATTCAGCGCCAACAATAACAAATATGTACTACCCAAACAATATGCGTTCATAAAACGAATTCAGAATTCTATCCGTGATTCCCTGTTATGCTGTGATGACGTCAGTAAGTTTGTCCCGTTATTTACTATCGTGGAAAAAATAAGAAAACAATTAGGGAAGGAATATGAAACAAAAAGAGTAATTAATTCAAAAATCAGAAATATAAGATTGTTAATTGAACAAAACGAATAAAACCCTTCGGATAGTCTGTTTTAGTCAACAATACCGGTGAAATTATATACTGGGATTTATCAATGAGTGTTTTACTAGTTGTAAAATATTTTTTTATTACTGAAATGTTTATAGTAAATACTTTTATTAGTCGTTTTTGACCGATTTTGGCCATTTTTTGACTGATTTTGGCCATTTTTTGACTGATTTTCAGTGGTGTCGTTCGAGTTAAAACGTCGATGTTGCATGGGATTTCCCGTAGACTTTTTCACGAAAATCGTTTTCGGGTGACAAAATCACTGCATTTAGATTGAAATCTCTGGAAAATCATTGATTTTCATACATGAAAATATCTTCGAGATTCAAATTGGAAAATTGTTTACGATTTCAATAATGGTTAATGAGTCATTAACGACTAGATTGGCTCGTGAGCGACTGGACGTGATCAAAAAATATATACCAATCCGCGACTTTGTCAGGAATAAACTGCAAGCTAGACAGAGTTTACAAACTGACTTTTCTGTGGGATCTGAAGAGTTGTTTAAACCAATAACCACAGCAACGAAGGGGGTAGATCGTGCTATATGGGGAGATGTTCCCGAGACGGGGACAAGAAAGGAAAAACCTCTTATTGGTGAACTTGAAAAAATAGCAGCGGAAACTGAACAAAAAAAACAAGCTGTACAAAAACTCCACGGTGATGTTAGTGAACCAACTAAATCAAAAAGAACAGTAGATGATTTACTTGCGAGATTTAACGAGGAAGGGTTAGCAGCAATTGATAAGACTGATTTAGCAGAAATTCCTGCGCTTGTTGTTACGACTTATGAAAACAGAAAAAAATGTTGAAACCAGAACATCATAAATATATTAAAAGTATAACTCATTGGGCTGATGTATTCTACAAAATCAAAACTAAAACAAGTCAAATTGATAATAAGGATGATAATGTATAATACATAGGATATATCAATGCGGTGGGTATAGTGTATAAACAATATGAAGAACTAAAACAACAACAAAAACCGCAAAAATTGCAAAGAAAGCGACAGCAACCTTCAAAGAAAATATCTTTCTCGCCTAGAAAACAAGAAAACTCTCAGCAACAAATATCACCCCAAACTTCGCTTGGACCATCTGATCGAGATGAAGATGATAAAGATGATGTTGAAATTTTTTTTTAAAGATTTACAAAGTCGAGAAACAGATACACAGGGTGCAACCGGGGAGAGATTTTCTAAATCGGAATCTCGAAGAGATTCAAATCAAAGATTTTCCAGAGATTTCAGTGGAATTTCAGGTAGTGGTCTAGTTAGTTGTCCTGGTAATATTCTTGGTGATATAGCACGATTAGAGGTCCTCATCGGAGGAAAACGAGCTGGAAATTACTCACCGGAAATAATCAATGAAGCAGCTGATATCTGCATGCGGTTATTTCAAGGTGGCATCATGAACATTGCAACATATCGAGATTTCATTGACGAGTTAGTGGAAAATCCTACGGATTATTACAGTGACTGAAAATCCTTTGGTTTGAAAATCGTTTACGATTTCGACATTAGATAAATATCATTTAAACAGGATGATCATACACTACAACCATGACAAACCAACCCGCGTCTACGTAGTTAGTTCGCGGTTTCCAGTTTATAGCGCGTATTATGGTGATGGTCTCGGTGATACCATTGCAGGGTTATTTGCAAGAATGGCTCCAAAAGTGGCTCCGCTAGCAAAACAGTTATCGATGAAAGCTATTGGTGTTATTCGTGGTAAGGGTATTAGCGCTGTTGCAGATGCTGCCGGAAAAGCATTTTTAGCCGCTCGGGATAAACTAACAGCGCTAGTTCGACGGCGAAAGAAACCGGGACCGTTACCATCTACAGCGGAAATGTCCGCGAGTGTTAGTAAAATAATAAATAACCCAGTAGATCAAAAACTAGCGTCGCTGATGACTCCGTCATACACCAACGACCAAAGCAACATCGCAAATATGATAGCGGGAAGTGGCTTTAAAAAACCACGACGATGAAAATCCTACCGATTTTACGATTTAGATCAATACATATATAATAAAATGTTCAAACGGTCACCTATTCCAGCGTTTGGTATGAACGCCCCAGTTCGCAAGGATGATTATGTACGTGATTATCAATATTACGCCTATCACGCAATAGACTCAAATAGTCGATCAAGAATTGAACTTCAAATTCATGATACCAGTAAATACTTTTTGCCTTATGAAGTTTTTATCGAAGTAGAAGGAGAACTTGTAACAGCTTCTGTTACTACTGCTGTACCAGCACCGTATCCAGCTGATACTCACGTCGGGTTTGTCAATAATGGGATCATGGCTTTATTCGATAGTGCAAAATATCTCATCGATGGAAAAGAGATCGAGTCGATAGATCGTGATGTTGATGTGGCTACAACAATAATAGGGTTAGCGAGGTATTCCGATGATTATACAAGATCGGCGGGCCCTTCTATGATGTTTGCAAAGGATGGTAAAAATACCGCTGGAGGAAATCAATTTATTGTAAGACGACCAAAGAATAATGCTGGTGCTGCAAATGTTGATGTTGACAATATGATTATAAACAACAATCCCAATTTCAATCTAGGAGCTGCGACACGTATGTCAATGTTGCAAGGAGCGCAAAGATCATTTTCATGCGCGATTCCACTACATCATATATTTGGACTCTGCAGAAATGTTCGAAAAGTTATCTATGGAGCAAAGCATACAGTAACACTTGTGCGAAAGGGTGATGACAATGACGCAATTTGGAGGATTCCAGAAGTTGATGCAAATCCAGATGCTGATGCTGGTAAAGTCAATTTAACAAAACTATCACTGTGGATGCCAGTGTTGTCTCCATCAATCACCGCAGAAGAACAATTACTATCATTTATGGACCAAGGAGGAAAATCATTACTAAGTTGTCTAACGGTAAGTACAGATGTTAAACAATCAAATATTAATGGGTTATTTACGTGGAACCTAGCATCAAAACAAGGCGTTGCTGCACCACGTCATATATTTATTGCGTTACAGGATAACGCACGAGTTGGTAATCAACGCTTCAGCCATATGATATTTGATCAATTAGGTATTAGAGACGTCTCACTGAGAATAAACGACCAGCAGGAGCCATCCGAGGATATACAACTTAATTACGGTCAAAACCATATTGCCCGCGTGTATCATCGTTTATTATCATTTATGGCACGCGATCAAAATGTTGATACTGGTCTGCAAATATCACAATATGACTTTAGGAATTTATATCCAATCTATTATTTTTCGTTGGAACATCTTGATTTAACAAGACAATCCGTCTTTGATATACATTTTAGAGCTAATGTGCTTCGTGGTGCTATTGCCGATTAAAGAGCGGTTGCTGTCATTCTCAGCGACAAATCAATGCTACTCGTAGGTGTTGGTGGACGAATGAGAGTGGTAGATGCGCCAGAGGAAGATCTATGATTGGAATCTCTTCGAGATTCAGAAAATCCTTGTTGAAATCGTAAACGATTTTCTCGATTTTTTAAATTGAATCGGCGATTTAGAATTAATCTGTTATTGTATAATGTCGTATAGTGTTATTAGTGTTACGTTAACTCCAGGTCAACTCAAGAAATTGCAATCAGAGTCATCTAAAGAATGCGGAACCACAATCACGTTGAAACACAATCAGATGACTGGCGGGGCGAATAAATTGTCGCTGACAACTCGTCAAGTAAAACACTTCAATGATGCGTTCAAGGATAAAAAAGGCGTTCAAATCAATCTCTCTGTGGCTGCGATCAAAAACATGATTAAAACCGGCGGTATATTCCCGTTGTTAGCTGCGATTCCAGCGTTGATTGCCGCGGCTGCCCCAGCGGTGGCTAAAGCGGCGGCGTTAGGAGCCGTTGGTACCGCGGCAGGAACGGCACTAAAGAAAGCAACCGGTGGATCCGTTCGCGGATCTGGATACAAAAAAAGGGAAAGGGTCTAAGACTACCAGGAACCCCGTATTCATGGTACAGCGGAAAGGGTCTAAGGCTACCAGGAACGGTTTATTAATTTAGAAATCTTCGATTTCCAAACCGATGGTTGTAGAGTCTTTGACTGAGGAACCCTTGGTTGCAGAGTCTTTGACTCCCATGTCCAATTTTGATCTACTCGATACTGCTAAAAAAACTTGCAATTAAAAACTTCAGAGGTGTCTTTATGAAAGATCAATTGCCGGCACAACCAAACAGCGTTGAAACCGGCATCATTAATCTCGATAACCGCTATATAAACCGCTTAAACACCTTTCCAATGAAGACTTGGTATTCTACGCTACCAGCATAACAACTAAATGATCTACCAATATGCGGCAGCGAAGTATTGAATGTCCTTGATGCTATTTCAACATCTGGAAAACCACCACATGTTGTCGTAAATGAATACACCAGCAATCGCTTTTTAGAGAGAGAGAGAGAGAGAGTTTTACAATAACATGATTGATATTTGGGGAAGACACTATCGCGTTGTTTTCCGATCAGGGTAAATTGAAATCTAGTAATGTTTCCCTGGATGATATTTTAATTAAACAACGAGACGCAACCGAAGGCACTATCGCGTTATTTTGCGATCAGGGTAAACTCAAACCAGGTGTACTTGTTTCAACTATTGTTGATAGAATTAACAATATTGACAAGCCGTTACTAGATTTCCTTGGTAATCCTTCAGTGACCAGACCAAATCTTACAGCGATAAAAACTTCTATGTTGGAACTAGCAACACTTCAATCCGAATATGAAAAACACGTTGAAAAGTTTACATCATTTCATAAAAATATCATTGATAAATTCTTTGCAACCACACTGGATAAAATTGACATAAACTTCTTGATATTAAAAAAAATCATCGATGAGATTAAAAACACCATCGAGGCAATCAAGGAGGATGCAACGAGGATGATAACAATCATTAAAAAAACAAAAATTCCTCATGAGAAAACCAACAACGTAGTAATACACAATTCAATACGGATCATTTGCGTGGACTCCTACAAACAACAAATTAGATATCACTGCAACCGTCAAGGGTATTTATCGATTAACACTAGTGACGACAATTAAATTTAATATATCATCGTCGAGTTCGTCTGGGGTCAACAATACGATATCAACGATCATTGACAAGGATACAACTGAACAGTTCACGATAGTATCCACTGATAAGAATTTGGTTAGGGTTTCAGTATCATGGTATGTGGAATTCGTAGCGGATCTAAGTAGACAATTAAACCGCTAACGGTTTCAATTGAAATCGTAAACTGATTTGGAAATAAAATGTAGTCATCAACGGTACCTTCGGTATCTCAATATCGCTATGATCAAGTCAGAAAGTTTTCAATGAAACTCAAAACCCTCACCGAGGAGTACCAAATAAAAATAAAAACAAACAAACGAAGAATCACTGCAATTGATGTTACCGTGTACTCGGTGAGTGGTGTAATCACCGGAGCCGGAATTATACTCTCCTCGGTGACAATGATTGCTCCGATAGCTGTTCCAATTTGTATATCCGCAGCGACAACAATCGCTGGAATTATTTCGATAATAACAAAAAAAAATATCATCATGCAGCCAACGCAAACTGCAAGATTACATAATTAAATTTCATGTTGTATTAACCGCGTACTCGCAATTATCCTCGATGATATCGTCATCGCTCGATGATACATTAATATCCGATAGTGAGTTCTCAGTGATGGTAAGTATTTATGATTCCGCGATATCAAAATTAGAGCGACAACATGAATATAATAACGATGACAACACCGCAGGAACTACTTCAAAGAATAGTAAAGAATACCGAACCAATTCAACAAATAACGGAAATACCACACCGATGAAGACCAGCATGATCTCAATAACCTCAACCAATCCTGAATTCAGTGTGAATTTCCCGATTCCGATTCCCGTGAAAGAAATAGCGTTAGCAAAACTACAAATGTATCACAGTTGGCCTAATATTAGGTCGGTAGCATTTGGCGGTTAACAACCGAATAATTCCTTGGTATTTGCAAATAAGAATAAACCCGATGAAACTCCAGACTGGAACGTTGTTTCAATACCATCTGGGTTATATCAAATCGAACAAATCAATGCTGAATTCCAGCGTAGAATAAAATCTATTACTGGGGCAGAATAGAAAATTGCTATAACGGTTCACGAGCCGACGTTATCATCTGCAATCGAGATAAACTCACCTAATTATGTCGTAGATATTTATCAGAGTTCTATAAGGACAATACTTGGATGGCCTGAAATCCCACCTCGAACAGCTCATCAAATACCTGAACCACAAAAATCTGATTATATCACCGACAGATAAAATCTGATAATCCAGTAAAAAGCTATAGAGAATACAATAAGTGGGATTTTTTCGGTGGAATAATGGAAAATCGCGTTAACAGAATCACAACCCGACAGGATAAAATCACTGAAAATTTCAGAGCGTTCAATAACGATTTTTCGCTGTTGTTAATATCTCTTAAATCCGGTACTCTCACCCGAGATGAATTTATCAGCGTCGTAGAAACATGTAACAAAATCATCGATGACATGGAAATATTTCATTTTAAAATTATTCAAGAGGTATTAGGTGACGATAATCCTAAAACGAGAACAGAGTTTGCGATGGAAAGTAATATTCGCGTAGAAGATATTCCTGGGTTTAAAATACCAGGATATAATATCTCAGAATTACAAAAATCTCTCAATGATGCCATCGATGAAGGTTTCAAAAAAAATCCATGATGCATGGAAAAAATTAACAGAACCACAAACATTCCTCAGACATAATAATGACCCAGACGGAGGCGACAGACATATCGCTCCGTTCAACGTGAATATAACCTCGGGGATAGCATTGAATTTAGTATGTGATGTTATCGAAGGAAGCTATCAAATAAATCTTGAGCGATCAAATCAAGCTCAGCAGGGATATATTTTGTATTCATTTGCACCAATAGCTCCTCCAGGATTTTTAATAATCGAGGATCCAACTAATCCAGTCAATATGCAATGTCATAATGATTCACTAACGAGAATTAAGTTCAGACTCACTGACCAGTCTAATAATCTTATTGATTTACAAGGTGATGTTCTACAAATTAGTCTGTTTGTGAAGTCCTAAATGATTTTCATTGTTAACTCATAGCAGCAGAGGGGGCGGCGACGATGAGGTTGTAAGTTATTTTTTTAGAGGTTTTTGCACCCTCTCTGGTTCTTTCGTAGAAACCTTTAATTTGACAAATAGGACCCTAAAATCGTTAAGGCTCCATTTGGCAAAAGGAGGCTTTAAATATTTTGCTTAGAATCCAACCGTCTGATCTAAGGCTATATTTGGCAAAAGGAGACTTAAAATAATTTGCTTAAAAAGTAATCGTATGGTTCGTCCCCTCTGCTGCTATCGAAGATGAAATAGCTGAGATGTTAAATCTAGCAAGTGTTGATCCCAATGAAATAGTTGTATTTCACAATCGTCAGGGTTAGTTGAAACCTGGTAATGTTTCCCTGGATGATATTTTAGTTAAACGACGCGACGCAGTGGAAGATACTATCGCGTTGTTTTCCGATCAAGGTAAACTCAAACCGGGTGAACTTGTTTCGACGCTCACAGATAACTTAGCAACGCTCGGTGATAATTATTCATCAACAATAGAATTATTTTAAAAAAATTACGCGATGAATATGACGACCGTATAAATAAATTTAATCGTTTTTCTGAATTACAGAGAAGTATAATTGACAACATTGACAAACCTATGTTGGATTTCTTTGGAAATCCACCGGTGACCACACCGAAACTCACAGAGATAAAAACCGCTATGTTAGAATTAGCTGCACTACAATCTAAAGTATGAAGATTATGTTGAGAAATTTTCAGCTTTTCGGAAAACTCTTATTGAGAAATTCTTTGGAACCTCATTAGATAAACTCGACATAAAACACATAGATTTAAAACAAATCCATCGAAGAGATCAAACAGATCAACGATGTAATCAATGTTTGAAGAAAACAAAGATTCCTCATGAAAAAATCAACAAAGTAGTATACACGATTCAACACGGATGATTTACGCGAACACCGTCCACTAACATATTAAATATCACCGCAACCGTCAAGGGTAATTATCAATTAACACTAGTGTCAACGACTCAATTTAATATTTCATCGACGAGTTCATCTGGGGTCAACAATATGATATCAACGACAAGGGAACAACTGAACGATTCACAATAGCATAAACTGATAATAATTTGGCTAGGGTTTCAGTAACATGGTATGTGGAATTCGTAGCGGATTTAAGTAAACAACTAAATTGAATTCTGTTGTAATAAATAAAATTTCATCACCGCAATATCGCTATGATCAGGTCAGAAAATTTCAAACTAAACTCCAAACACTCACTGAGGAGTATCAAGTAAAATTAAAAAAATATCGACGTAGAATTACCGCAGTGAATGTTGCCGTGTACTCGACATCAGGTGTAATCACCGGAGCTAATATTATACTCTCGTCGGTGACAATGGTTGTCCGAATATCTGTTATAATTTGTAAATCAGCGGCGACAACAATCGCGGGAATTATGTCGATTATAACCAAAAAAAAATATCATCATGCAGCCAGCGCAAACTACAAGATTACGTAGATAAATTCCATGTTGTGTCAACCGCGTACTCACAATCATCCTCGATGAAACATTAATATCAGATAGTGAGTTTTCAGCGATGGTACGTGTTTATGATTCCGCGATGTCAAAATTAGAAAACAACACGAGTATAATAACATTGGCGACATCGCAAGAACTACTTTGACGAATAGCAGAAAATACCACACCAGTGAAAACCAGCATGATCTCAATAACTTCAACCAATCTTGAATTCAGTGTGAATTTCCCCGCTGCGATTCCGTTGAAGGAGATAGTACTAGGAAAATTATGAGTGTATCACAGTTGGCCAAATATTAGATCAAAATCATTCGGTGGTAAACAACCGAATAATTCCCTGGTGTTTGCGAGTAAAAATAAACCCGTTGGTACTCCAGACTGGAACGTTGTTTCGCTACCATCTGGGTCATACCAAATTAAACAAATCAATAACGAATTTCAGCGCAGAATAAAATCCAAAGAAAAGAATCGAAAATCGCTATAACAGTTCATGAACCAACACTATCATCTGCCATTGAGATAAACTCGCCCGGGTATGTCGTAAACATCTATCAGAGTTCTATAAGGACAGTGCTAGGATGGCCTGAAATCTTACCTCTGACATCTTATCAAATACCACCAGAACCACAAACATCCGACTATAATTCTGATAAGAAATCATATCATTATGAAATGAAATCATACGATACAAATTTTGGAGTTTTAGATTTCTTTAGTGGGCGGATAGTAGAACCAAGCGGTGGATGGTTTCAACCAATTCAAAGTAAAATTAATGAATACTATATAAAAATAAATAATGAATTTGAAATACATAGAAATATTTTGCCAGAAAAACTTTTTAAAGAATTTCCGCGAGATCGTCAAATACATAGAAATATGTAATCAAATTATCGCTGACATGGAAGTACTTAATTTATGGATGATACGAACGGTCTTAAATGCTGTAAATCCTAAATCAAGAACAAAACTTGCAAAAACATAATATACGCGTAGAGAATATTTCAGCATTTAAACTCCCCGGGTATAATGTTGATCAATTAAAAAAATCAAACAACCATCTCCTCGATGAATATTTTCCACGAATACTCGCCACATGGAAGAAATTGCCACAACAAACAACTATCCTCAAACATAAAAATGACCCAGACGGTGATGGTAGGCATATTGCTCCTAAAAACGTCATTATATCCTCGGTGATTACAGTGAATTTAGTATGTGATGTTATCGAAGGAAGTTATCAAATAAATCTCGAAAGATCAAATCAAGCCCAGCAGGGATATATTGTATACTCATTTGCACCAACAGTTCCACCCGGATTTTTAATCATTGAGGATCCAACTAATCCAGCCTATATGCAATGTCATAATGATTCGTTAACGAGAATTCATTTTAAACCCAATGACCAGTCAAATAATCTGATTGATTTACGACGTGAGGTTTTACAAATGAGTCTGTTTGTGAAATCGTAAAAAAAGATTTTAACCCCATAGCAGCAGAGGGGGTGCGACAACAACTTTGCGTCCCCAAAGAAAACGTTTTTTTACGATTTGGATGAAGCCTTGGTTTGCCAAATGGACGCTTCTAAAAGTTGTCGGATTCGCCCCATCTGCTGCTAATGTAAGTGTCACATAATTTGGCACACACACAAAAATACTTGGTAATGCCTTATAAATATTTGACTATGTTTCGTTGTACATGAATACAAAATAAGTGTTTTCTAGGTAGCGACGGAACGAACGTGTCTCTCGCCGGAAATTACTTGCGACGAGGAACATTATAATCATGATACGCACGGGTATTTCACCCTGAATATTACTCACTGTTCTATGAATGTAAGCAAGATCAATTTATAACCGGCACATTGGTCGCTTTCCATCTTATGGAGGAGAACACGTTCTCCTTAGTGTTCGTAAGCCATATGGGAAGTGTTAAATTTATATTTCATATGATATGCAAAGTTTATTGAGTTTGTATTGCCACACCGTGTAATGATTCATTTATTACTACGCAGATTTGAAATGTTGTGAACTGTGAATTACAAGTTTTAATGTATTAGCATTTTCCAGAACTCATTATTATTACCAACTTGATTTTAGTGTAGCTAACGAGTTTAGCTGACAGTAGAGTTGGCGAGTAAAGCTGTCTATATGTATGTATGTATGTATGTATGTATGTATGTATGTATGTATGTATGTATGTATGTATGTATGTATGTATGTATGTATGTATGCATGCATGCATGCATGCATGCATGCATGCATGCATGCATGCATGCATGTATGTATGTATGTATGTATGTATGTATGTATGTATGTATGTATGTATGTATGTATGTATGTATGTACATGTGGTGGAGCCATGACTGTAGACGATGCTAGTTCAAGGGTGATGTATGCTGTCTGTACGTGTGTATACTTATGACTACATGTGGTGGATCCGTGAAGGGTGTGAGCTGCCGAGACAAGTTTAGGCCAACCCAAGAACTATGTGAAACTGTGCAGTTTATCAAGAGTTTGAATTGTACGACTGTACAAGGGTCAAGAAGCATATGCTTCTTTCCAATTGTTGTTTCAATTGGGTGCATTTTCATTTATACGAGATAATTTTGAATTTTGGTTGCATTGCAGGAAATTGTGTGTCTCACAGTGCAGAACATTTGGAACATATTTGAATACCTTGAGATTATTTTAATGTTAAATGTAGGTCATACGTGAAATTATGTGAATATCTTAGGGCATACTATTATTTAAAACGTATATGAAATCGATGAGGTTTCTTGAATCTGTATTTTAGATTGATGTTATATTTTGGGTTTATTTTCAATGTGTGAATGTTTGTGTAGAGTAATTGGAGAATCATTATTTTTAAATATCGTATAATTTTCTTTACTAATTAAGTTCATAAATTTCCATCTTTGACACATTCCTAATCATTTAGTCCAAAATCCACTCGGTTGCTATTATGCGACAGTAAGCATCATACTTAAGAATGTCCGCTTCCAAATTCTTTTCTTTAAGAGGTCAGTATTACGTTTATTTATTGAATGCAATACATTTGTTGGGTGGATCAAAATCCAGTTTTATTTTTTTGGGAAAATTGTAAACTATTCATATCAAACAGTTCTATAGCAATCATGGGCAATTCTGTCAATCCTATCCCAATGAAAATGTTTAGAGACACATGACCTTGTCAGTGTTTTCATTATCAGATACATTATTTTCTTTCAAGCACATATTAGTTTTAGTTTGCCTATAGTATCTGCAGTTTCATATTTTTGAAAATACCACGCGTTAAGATCTGACTGGTCCAAATAAGCCCTGGTCCAAGTAAGCCCATGTAAATATTCTGCCGAATGCTCTTTACTGATTGGATGGGATCGTGGGAAAACAATTATAACCCCGCCTTCCATAATGTTTTGGTTTTGAATGTATATATTTGGCCAAACCTTTTCAACTCTATTCGCGAAACGAAATTGAGGAAAATTATCTCGGCTATCTGAATATTGATATTTTACCCCCACAGGGGTTAATTATGTCAATGTATAACACTATATGTTAATGCGAAAAAGGCGTTAAACTACAAAGCAAGACAGCAATAAGTAAAACTAAGGGTATTGTTTATTTCATGGCGGGGTGAGAGTAGGAAGCGGTAGATCTGTAACATAGATTTATAATCTACCGTATATGCATGCGTGGTTTAAATGTCAGCTTACTCAAGTAAATAAATTCACCTCTGTTCATAATATACTTTGGACATAAAAGGTCTCCTAACTGAGAACATAATCCCACCACAGCAGCTTCACGCATTCTTCATAGGATGCACATCCGACTCCAAAATAAATTTGTTTACGAGCAGCAGAGGGGGCGAACAAACTAACTTTTATAGGCGTCGATTCAGGAAACTAAGGCTTCCTCGTAAATCGTAAAAAAGCATCCATTTGGCAAAACAGAATAAAAAAAGACGCCAATGTTGTTGGCACTGCCCCCTCTGCTGCTATGGGTTAACAATTTTTTTAGGATGAAGTCGCTACGATTTCACAAACAGACTAATTTGTAAAACCTCGCCTCGTAAGTCAATTAGATTATTGGACTGGTCAGTGAGTTTAAAATTAATTCTCGTTAATGAATTATTATGACGTCTCATATAGACTGAATTAGTTGGATCCTCAATAAATTAGAAATCCTGAAGGAGCTGCTGGTGCAAAAGAATATAAAATATATCCCTGCTGAGATTGATTTGATCCTTCAAGATTTATTTGATCGCATCCCTCGATGGCATCACATACTAAATTCAATGCAATCACCGAGGATATATTGACGTTGAGCGGAGCAATATGCCTACCACCACCATCTGGGTCATTATTATGTTTGAGGATAGTTGTTTGTGGTTGTGACATTTTTACTCATGCGTCATGGATTGTTTTGAAACCTTCATCGATGTCATCATTGAGAGAGATTTTTAGTTCTGGGAAATTATCTCCTGGAATCTTAAAATGGGGGATATCTTCTACGCGTATATTATATATTGTCGTTTTAGGATTACTGTCACCTAATACCTCTTGAATAATTTCCGAATTAAATCTTTCCATGTCATGGATGATTTTGTTACATGTTTCTACGACGCTGATAAATTCATCTCGGGTGAGAGTACCGGATCTAAGAGATATTACTAACATCAAACCATCATTAATCATCGCTATGAGATTTTTAGCGAGTTTATCTTGTCGAATTGCGTAATATCTACTAACGCGATTTTCTATTACAGTGAAATATTCCAACTTGGTGTATTCGCTATAACTTTTTACTGGATTATCAGGTTTTATCTTGTCGGTAATATAATCAGATTTGTGTGGTTCAGATGGTATATTAACGGGTTCTTGTCGAGGTGGTATCTCAGGCCATCCTAGTATTGTCCTTATCGAAGTCTGATAGATAACTACGGCATACCCAGGTGAGTTTATCTCAAACGCAGATGATAATGTCGGCTCGTGAACTGTTATAGCGATTTTCGATTCCTTTCCGGTAATGGATTTTATTCTACGCTGTAATTCAGCCTTGATTTGTTCAATTTGGTATGACCCAGATGGTAGCGAAACAACGTCCAGTCTGGAGTTCCATCGGGTTTATTCTTACTCGCAACTACCAAGGAATTATTTGGTTGTTGACCACCAAATGCTACCGACCTAATGTTAGACCAACTGCAATACACTCGTAGTTTTGCTAACGCTATTTCCTTTACGGGAATCGGAGTAGGGAAATTCACACTGAATTCAGGATTCGTTGATGCTATTGATATCATGCTGGTTTTCACCGGTGTGGTATTTTCCGCTATTCAATGAGTCGGTTTGGTATTTTTTACTATTCGTTGAAGTAGTTCTTGCGGTGTCGCTATTGTTATTATCATTATCCTGCTCTAATTTCGATATCGCGGAATCATAAATAAGTACCATCGATGAAAACTCATTATCTGATATTAATGTATCATCGAGTGACGATGAAGTCATCGAGGATAATTGCGAGTACGCGGTTGATACAACATGGAACTTAACCAAGTAATCTTGCAGTTTACGCTGGCTGCATGATGATATTTTTTTTGTTATAATCGAAATAATTTTCGCGATTGTTGTCGCCGCGGATAAACAAATTGGAACACCTATCGGAGCAAGCATTGTCACCGAGGAGAGTATTATACCTGCTCCGGTGATTACACCACTCACCGAGTACACGGTAACATCAACTGCGGTGATTCTTCGTTGGTATTTTTTTATTTTTGTTTGGTACTCCTCAGTGAGGGTTTTCAGTTTAGTTTGAAATTCTCTGACCTGATTATAGCGATATTGAGATACCGAAGGTATCGTCGGTGATGACGTTTTATTTTCAAATCGTTTACGATTTCAATTGAACCCGTTAGCTGTTTAATTGTTTACTTAAATCAACTACAAATTCCACATACCATGTTACTGAAACCCTAACTAGATTATTATCAGTGGTTGTTATCGTGAACTGTTCAGTTGTATCCTTGTCGATGATCATTAATATCATATTGTTGACCCCAGATGAACTCGACGATGATATATTAAATTGAGTCGGTGTCACTAGTGTTAATCGATAAATACCTTTGATGGTCGCGGTGATACTTAGTATATTGTTTGTAGGTGTCCACGCAAATGATCCGTGTTGAATCGTGTATACTACGTTGTTGGTTCTCTCATGAGTAATTTTTGTTTTTTCAAGTATTTTACCATCCTCGGTAGATCATTCCTGATAATATCGTTGGTCGTTTTAATATCAGCGTTGATAGCTTCTATTCGCCGATTAATCGCGTGTATTTCATTATTGGTTGCTTTATGATCATCTTTGGATTTTTTAATATCCGGGAGTTTTATGTCGATTTTATCGAATGTGGTTCCAAAAAATTTATCTACGATGTTTTTAGGAAACGTTAAAAACTGTTTTACATGTTCTTCATATTTGAATTGAAGTGTTGCTAGTTCCAACATAGAAGTTTTTATCTCCGTGAGTTTCGGTGTGGTCACTAGCGGATTTCCAAGGAAATCTAATAGAGGCTTGTCAATATTCTCCATGATGGATTTTTGTAAATCAGTAAACCGATCGAATTTAGTTATATGCTTGTTGTATTCATCGCGTAGTGTTTTTAATGGTTCTAAATCGTTAATTCGTTTCACAATAGTTGAAATGAGGACACCTGGTTTGAGTTTACTCTGATCAGAAAACAACGCTATAGTATCTAATGTTGCGTCTCGCTGTTTCACTAAAATATCATCAAGGGAAATATTACTCGTTTTCAATTTACCCTGACGATCTTGGAATACAACTATTTCAATGGGATCAACAGTTGCTAAGTTCAACGTCTCGGCTATTTCATCTTCGATTATTTTTTTATATCACCGGTTGCAGTGCCATCGACATCGGGTTTCTTCGACGGTGATAGAGGTCGTCCCCAAATATTAATCATATTATTCTATATCATTTCTCTCTAAAAGGCGACTACATGTGTATTCATTCACAACCCGATGAGGTGGTTTTCCGGATGTTGAAATAGCGTCAAGGACATTCAATACTTCGTTGCCGCATATTGGTGGGTCATTCATTTGTTGTGTTGGTAGCGTAGAATACGAACCAGGGGTGTTTAAGCGGTTTATATAATTCATAAATTCCCTCGGCGGCGCTAATCCATATGAATCGAAATAGACGATTGCACGCGGATAAATCGCGTATGCAACCCAGTGAGTACCAGGTCCGGTGCTGTTATCGAGATTACTAATACCGGTTTCAACGCTGTTTGGTCGTGCCGGCAACTGATCTTTCATAAAGAAGCCTCTGAAGTTTTTAATCGATAGTTTTTTAGCAGCATCGAGTAAATCAAAATTTGACATGGGAACTATTGTTGTTAATAAACCGGTCCTAGTCTCAGACCGCTTCCTGGTAGTCTTAGACCCTTTCCCTTTTGTATATCCCTGTCCAGTTGCTTTCTTTAATGCCATTCCTGCCGCGGTACCAACGGCTCCTAATGCCGCCGCTTTAGTCCCCGCTGAGGCCACCGTCGCAATCAATGCTGGAATCGCGGCTACCAACGGGAATATACCGCCTGATTTTATCATGTTTTTGATCGCGGCTGCAGAGAGCTGTACGCCTTTTTTTCTTTGAGCGCGTCATTGAAATGTTTTATCTGACGAATTGTCAGTGATAATTTATTCTAACCACGAGACATCTGATTGTGTTTCAGCGTTATTGTAGTTCCGCATTTTTAGCTGATTCCAAATGCAATTTCTTCAGTTGACCAGAAGTCAACGTAACACTAATATGACTATATGACATTATACAATAACAGATTGATTTAATTGTTACATATTTTCCACTGACGCATCGATTACTCTCATTCGTCCACCAACACCTTCGAGTAGCATTGATTTGTCGCTGAAAAAAAAAACAGCAACCGCTCTGTAATTAGCAATACCACCAGGACGGATTACACGAGCTCTAAAGTGTATATCAACGACGGATTGTCTTGTTAAATCAATATGTTCCAGCGAAAAGTAATTGATCGGATACAGATTTTTAAAATCCAATTGTGATATTTGCAGACCAGTATCAACATTTTGATCGCGTCCCAGATATGACAAAAGACAATGATACACACGTGCAATATGGTTAGTGGTGTAGTCAAGTTGTATATCCTCAGATGGTTCCTGTTATCCGTTTATTCTCAGCGAGACTTCATTAACACCTATCTGATCAAATATCGTATGACTTCGTTCTTGATTGTTTAATCGCGCAGTATTCTGTAGCGCAACAAATATATGACGCGGAGCTGAAACACCTTGTTTTGATGCCAGGTGCCATGTTAGTGTACCATCAATATTATACTCCATGGTATCGTCGTTGTTGTTAGCCAACTTAGCACTGATTTTCCTTCATGATCCATAAATGATAGTAATCGTTCTTCTGTTGTGATTGATGGAGTCAGTACTGGCATCCACAGTGATAGTTTTGTTAAAATAACTTTACCCTCGGGAACACCAGCACCACGCCAGATTGCATCATTATCATCGCCCTTTCTCACGAGTACTTCTGTATGCTTCGCTCCATAGATAACTTTTCGGACATTTCTACAGAATCCGAAAATATGATGTATTGGAATCGCGCATGAAAATTGTCGACGCTGTCCCTGCAACGTTGCTACGCATGTTGCAAATCCTAGGTTGTAATTAGGAACATTATTTATGACATCAAAATCAGCAGCCGGTCTTACATATCCGGCTGGTGCCGGATTAACTGCAGTATCTTGTGTTGCCTTTACTCTCGAATACTGGACGTGTTCAGCGTGGTCAGTAATATCCTTAGAAAACATCATAGATGGACCCGCCGAGCTTGTATAATCATCAGAGTATCTTGCTAACCCGATTATTGTTGTTGCAATATCAACCTCACGCTCAATAGCTACAATTTCTCTTCCACTGATGAGATATCTTGCACTTTCAAATAGCGCCATGATACCGTTATTGACAAAACCAACTCGGATAGTTGGGTTATTGTCATATGGTATATTACCTGCAACATTTGTTACGACTTCTCCTTCTACTTCGATGAACGCTTCACACGGTAGAAAGTAGTTGCTGATTTCATGGACTTGACGTTCGATTCTTGATCGGAGATGTGGTTGTACTGCGTGATAAGAATAAAATTGATAATCACGTACGGAATCATTCTTGAGCACTGGGGCGTCCATATCAAACGCTGTATCAGGTGACCGTTTGAACATTTTTTTTATATATTTGTTGATCTAAATCATGATTGGAAAATCTTTGATTTTCATCGTCGTCGTTGACGAACCCGTCGTGGTTTTAAGCCACTTCCCGCTATCATATTTGCGGTGATATTATTTAAGTCATTTTCTGTCAATGATGGAGTCGCCAATGATGCTAATTTCTGATCTACTGCGGTATTTATTATTTTACTAATATTTGCATGCATTCCTTGTGTAGATGGTAGTGGTCCTAGTGACTTCGTCACTGATGACGAAGTTGAAAATCCAAGGGATTTTTGTGGCGGTTTCTTTTTTAGTCGAACTAATGCTGTTAGTTTATCCTTCGCGGCTGAAAATGCCTTCCCGGCAAGATCTCCAACAGCGCTAATACCCTTATCACGAATAACATCAATGGCTTTCATCGATAATTGTTTTGCTAGCGTCGCCACCATTGGAACCATTCTTGAAAATAACCCTGCAATGGTATCACCGAGACCATCACCATAGTACGCGCTATAAACTGGTAATCGTGAGTTTACTACGTAGACACTGGTTGGTTTATCATGGTTGTAGTGTACGATAATTCTTATTTAAATGATATTTATCTAATCGCAAAAATCCTTTGGATTTTTCATTCGAAGAATTTTCAACGAAGTCATCAGATTAATAACTGTGATAACCATGATGCTCAACTAACTCGTCAATGAAATCTCGATATGTTTCAATGTTCATGATGCCGCCTTGAAATAACCGCCTACAGATATCAGCTGCTTCATTAATTATTTCTGGTGAGTTATTTCCAGCTCGTTCTCCTCTTATGAGAACCTCTAATCGTGCTATATCACTGAGAATATTACCAGGACAACTAACTATACCACTACCTGAAATTCCACTGAAATCTCTGGAAAATCTTTGATTTGAATCTCTTCGAGATTCCGATTTAGAAAATCCCTCCCCGGTTGCACCCTGTGTATCTGTTTCTCGAACAAGACCACTACCGGAAACTCTGTTTTGGGTTCCACTTGAATATCCGTTTCCTTTTGTACCAGTTGCACTTTTTTCAGAATCAGTTTCTGATATTTGCTGGGTGGGTGGCATACAAAAGGCGTAACTGGTATCGGTGGGTTTTCTATTTGAGATATCAACCTTTCAAGTTTCTCAAATTCTTTATCATTATGTGGTAATTGAGACTTACCGATTTTTGCCAAATATAGTTTTTTCCCCCAAGTCTCCCTATTAATTATAGCGTCTTCATGTCCTTCATTCATATATTGTTCTCTTTGACCATTTGGAAATGTATCAACAACAAATTGAGCGAACTTTTTATCAATCTTAAAATTTTTAATATCATCTATCATATCAGTTTTAAATATCTTTTTAGCGTCAAGATTTCTTCGTTCTATTTTACCCTTTTGTTCTTCTTTCTCTTCTTTTCTTGCAATAACACCCTCTTCTTGTTCTTCAATAATATCGCCTTGTTGTTGTTCAATTTCTTCTTGAAGTTGTCGTCCTTGTTGTTTTTGTTGTCTTGCAGCAGTTATTATATCACCAGAAAGTGTTTTTAAAGATTATTTTGTTTGTTGAGATCGTTCTGCTATTTTTTCAAGTACAGGAAAAAGGGTCGTCGTTTTTGTTTTCTCTTCTTTAGGGACATCTCCGTATATTGCTTGCTCAGTAGATGATATTACTCCCTTCGTTGCCGTGGTTATCGGTTTCAACAACTCTTCAGATCCTGCGGAAAAATCGGTCTGTAAACTCTGCCTGGCTTGTAGTTTTTCTCGTATAGAGTCGCGTACGGGTACAAACTTTTCAATCGCGACCAGTCTCTCACGATTTAGTCTAGTAGATAATGCTTCGTTTACCATTATAAAACAACAAAGCAATTTCCAATTTAGTGTACGATGCAATGATTTTTTCATCATAAAAAGATTTCTAATGAGAAATCAGCCATTTGACCCGATTCAGGCAGGCAAAAATCAGTAAAAAAAAATATTTACTATGAAAACTTTACTACTTCCTTATAGTACGTGTTCATTGATAGACACCAGTATAGGATTTCAACCGCTATTGTTTGTTGACTAAAAACCACCTTTACAGTTGAGCGCGCATACCTCTCCATGGTATTGTAATACAATACCGGTCCATAGAGTACATGTCTGTAGTTAGAATTTTACCCAACATTTACAACTTTATACAACTGATGTATCCAAAATGGGTTTTTCATTTTGTTCAATTAACAATCTTGTATTCCTGATTTTTGAATTGACCTCCCGTTTCACCTCATATTCCTGCCTCAGTCCCCTTCTTATTTTTTCCACGATGGTAAATAACGGGACAAACACACTGACGTCATTACAGAAGACAAGAGTGTCGCGAATAGAATTCTGGATTCGTTTTATCAGTGCGTACCTTTTTACAAGTACATATTTGTTATTCAAAGCACCATATTCAATCTCCTGGAAATCTGAAATAATTTGATCACAATTTAAATTATTTGATAGTTGTATTTTTTGAGATTTCAAATTTGAAATTTCAGTTATGATCTCATTGATATTTTCAGAGTTCATGTTATATATATTTCTAATACAAAAATAAACAGCAACCCATGATGAGCGGTTATCATTCATTGGGTCCCTGATTATCCCTTGTGTCTTTCATAGGGTTCCTTCTTTGAGAGTATTTTTTCTGTTGTTTATATATCAGAAATGTTCTCCACTGCTGGTTATAATCAGAGTATTTTACTCTCTTTGAGATTTAACCCTATGACCGTTTCTTTTAGCCGATAATTCATTCTGAATTATCATGTGGGGTTACCCTAATGTGACAGAGAGCTTATTGCATCTATGGTTGCTGTTTATTTTGAGGGCCTCTTTTCTGTTATACACCTCCCCCTGAGAATTAATTTCCCAGAGGTACAAAGTTACACCGTCACGTATTTGACGTGACGGGAGGTGTACACAAAGTACCTTCGGGCTTGCGCCCGCAATTATATAGATAAAACCATCCTTCGGTACCGTAGACAATATGTCTATTACGGGGTTAGAAGCATGGGCTTCGGGACGAAACCGCAATTCGTTACGAATGAGCTAACTGTTCTTATACAGGTATATGCTTTTAAATATAATATATAGTTAAGTTTACAGGTTGGAGGAAGTCAATAGCGAAGAGGTGTGAATGTACAATGAATGGCGGCGTGGTATTGTATAGGACAGCACAGGACAATTGATTATAGAATGACATGACAATGAATGACTCTATATTCCTTTCGTGTACTCAGTACTGATTATTGACGACATTAAAGCAGAACCGAGTACTAAAAAAAATACAATTGTTTGTAAATACCACGTGTTTGATTCGTTTTCTTACAAAAAAAAACAGATAATTGATTATATCCACTGAGAATCGTGATAGTTAAAATCAACCAATCGGAAATCAGGTGACACAGCGTTTCAAAAAATCTATTGAGATTACCTCTCTTAGCTTAGTTGACATACCCGCACGAGTTATTTCCCGCTGGTGTTATATACATATAGTGTAAAATATGATTAGACATATGAAAATCAAATTTTTTCTACAGTCCTTTTTGAAATAGCAGATCGGGTTATTCCCTCTGCAACAAACCGTACTGAGGACATACAAATATCGAAATATCTACCGGCTTCATATATTGATTAAACTATTTTTTCTTCGTTATTTTCAATATTAAATGATTTTATATATCTCCTTGCAACTGTTTTACAAGTACCAGTTTTCTCAGATGTAGTATTCTCACTCTGTGTAACAGCTCGTAAATTATCTAAAGAATTGTTCTTAGGATTGGAATCAATATGATCAATAACCGGACCATCCTTAATCAATCCGTTGTGACATTCGAACGCGAATCGATGACAGTAATATGTTTTTCTTTCCAGTACTAAACATCAAGTTTCCCATACCATTATCCCACCCAACTGGTTTATTCAGCCTACAGTGTCTGACAATACCATCAAGAGACGCTTCACAGTTGCTGATCACGGGATGCGGTTGAAATTCTTCGTTCATTTATATAATATAATACTATTTGTCTAATTTATTATTTGCTTGAATTCTAACTTGAGAATCTCCCAATATAATCTTGAGGAGTTCTTATAATTTTGTCATTGACGTTGTCAGGGGCACAGTCATTGATGGAGTCTTTGATTCTCTTATCATAATAACGCTTCAACTCTCTATATCGCTGAGACACAACTGCGATTTACCACGCACCCCTACCCTACATCGTAGGCAGGATAAGGGCCCATAACTTCCGTTACGAACGCTTTGCATATGATATCCACAGAACTCCTTTCTGCATGATTTGTTACACGGGGTCACTGATCCAATCATGAGCCATTTGCAATGATTCATTATATATAAATTTTTATTTAAATACTTGTTTTAATTATAATATGAAGGGGTTCGAGAGATTATCGAAAATTGCGCCTTGGAAAAATGCTAAATTTAATCTCGATAAACAAAACTCCACTCATACACTAAAGAGTCTAATAAGTGATAGAACCATGTTGGGTAAAATCCGTGATTGTTTTAATGAATTCAAGCGCGATGGAGCTTCTCACTGTTGGTCAACATTTCGAATTGATGGTAGCGTTTATGTTACCATGAACGACGAAAACGCAGCAATGATAATTTCACATCTTGACAAGAAAAAGTATATTTTAGAGTGAAATTCATTATCCGTTCGGAAAACCGAGATTGGGATATCAGAAATAAATTTGAACCCATCTTGAAGGATAAAAGACCTGTCACTGTGACTTGAGATTCCAAACAAAGAATTTTGACTGGAATTGACAAAGCATACTAAGAGATATCTTATCCTGTAACAGCAATTGTTTATGGGATCTATCCACTAAATGATAAACTGGGTATTGAAAAACTAAAACCCATGAAACTCTCATCGTTGAATTGTGTAGCAGAACGAATAATAGAACACTTCAAAAATGCGTTGCGTGGAAACAAATTGACTGATCTAAGACGCAAAAGAATAAATGAATAGGGGCTAACAGTGAAGGAGTGCAGAGCAACAATTTAAAATGTGGCAGAGTTAGATCGAACTCTAAAATTCCCAATATCGGTAACGACAATAACAGGAGAAATATTAACGAACCGAAATATAATTAGAGAGGAGCCCAAATCAAAATTATTGATCATAACGAACACGCATGGACACCTGCGGTAACAATATTTCCGCGGGAGAGAACAATAACATATACCCGCGAAGTTCTCCGCGGAATTTTCCCCGGAGGAAAAATTATTCGATTTTATTCACCGGTTGAGTTAAAACGATCATGTGTCAGTGTGGCTACTTCATAGTTTTGAAAACGAAGAAGGCAAATTTGATCAATTTGTAAGACAGAATGGAGAATTATACCGTACTGAAGCCCTCCATGACGCGATGAAAAAACTAGCTAATAGTTTTTCAAAAGAACATGACGAACAATTACTAACAAATTGTTTTACAATTCCGTCGGTTGCAGCTCATTTTGCAAGAAAGAGAAACATGTGGAAACCAACAAGAGCTGAATTTCTATCAGATATCAAATCAAGCTGCATTGAGTATGGCCATGGAGGATTATGGAATACAAAATACGACCCTGAAACTATTATTTCGGTTGATATGGTTGTGTGTTATCCCGGGAGTTTTCTCGGGTACGAAGAATGCGCTGAGGACTTTAAACGATCTGGACATCCCACACACGAGATGACCCGCGTTGCGATTAATGGGCCGCTACCCTATTTTGATTTAACCGGATTCGCTCGTATAATAGTGTCATTTGAACTGGCTACAGGACTTCATCATTGCTGTTATGTTTGGATTGGTAGACACATCTCTGAAAAACACTGGATGCCAATAGTGCTATTACGGTATATGATTGATTCTAAAATGCTGATATCGTTGATTGTCAGTGAAGCAATTAAATCATATCGAGCGCAGACTGAAGTCTAGTTACCACAATCTAATCTAGATAGTATAATCAACGAAAATAGAAAACAATTAGGCGGTGGTAGATAAAATTGCTATATCGCCTGTTTGGATAACCAATCCGCTGCAGTGGTATGTTTCACCTTTGCGGCGCTAGCGAGTTTACCAATTGCTGCTTTGCCCCTCCAGTAGCCTCTTGGAGAACAATAAATAGATTCCTTGATGTTACTAATTACCAGCACCTAACATCAATTTACCTTTCATTGCCGATTTTACTAACCATGAAGCTAATTTTTCTTTGAAGGATTTATCAGTGATAGAATTCAACGCGTGAATTAATTTTACATCTGTTATATGTCTGTGTTGCAGATTAGTACTTTTATAGGCAACATCATGAGCATGACAGGTATTATCAATGGCGTTTATTAGGATTTCACCGGGTCGGGTTTGATTTTAATCATCAAGTCGGACATCCAGTCTTGTCCCGGATCCACAAAAACTATACCCCGGAAGGTGTTTTTCTCCTGGATACTTTGCCCATGGTGTTCCTGGGAGCTTTACTAACTTGGCTGCCATATCACCTCCTCGTTTTTTTTTTTATCCTTAGAAACAAATCTAAATTTATTTGTACTGCATTGTACGCACTTACCAGAAAGTGCTGATCGGTTATTTTTAGTTGTGATCGTCGTCAAGTCATCTGTACCAATACGTTTCTTACATTTCACACAACATAGATCCATAATATATTTATAATAACATGAATGTAATTGATTTTTCGGCGACAAAAACAAGAGAACCAGTTAAGCATCATGCAGCGCTGCCAAATTCTATTCGCATGATTATAATCTGACCATCTGGAAGTGGCAAGACACAACTGCTACTTTATTTAATAACGAGATGGATGAAATAGGATAAGTTATATTTGATTGCTCCTAGTGTAGACGATCAGCGATGCTCCGTAGTAATAAAGGATTGCAACGAGAAAGCTTCAGAGATTGCCGATTTAATGTTAATGTTAATGAAGCACCGAGCATTGATGATATTGATGGTCTATTTAATTTTTGTATTGATCAATAACAATGTATTGATCACATTGATCCTCTTTGTATTACTCGATCTCTTTTTTGTATCAAAGTGATAAAAGACAATCATTTGTTGTTGAACAGGATAATGAACCCGAAATCTCTTGTGTCTTCAAGAGGTTTATTAGCGAAAAGGAAACCATACTAGTACCTCTTTGTTTCTTTTTGTTACAAATAGGGGCCTGATGAGAAAGGGAGACCACCCGAGGTACCCACTGGTTACTAGTCAGTGAAATAATAAAATGTTGTTCCTAAGTCGTATGTACGGGAATTGCTTGATCTAGCCTATCATCAAACTCATTGGGTTGATGGTTTTGGATCAATAAGGCTGATTCCATGATCTTGAATCCTTTTTATTCTGGCCGAATATTATCAGTGATGTTTGTAAATAGCAAAGATCTTGTTACAATTGACAAATGGTAGGAAAACTCGAACAGAAGATACACAAGGTACATTTGTAACCAATTCCTGCATTTGAAGAACCATTTAGCAGAATAATGGTGTCAATGGATTACCTACGACCAAGTCAGAGAACAATTCCTAACCATACTGTGTTCGTCAACAATATTCCCAGAGGCATATCCTTGGACGAATATATAACAAACCCCATAGTAAAAGCTTCGAATAAGTGTATAATATAAACAGTTCGCCTTACAGAAGATACATAATGCCCATTTGTAGCATATTCCATGATTTGTAGGCCATTTAGCAGAATAATGATAGACTGAAGTCAGAAAACAATTGTTGACCATAATGTGCTCATCAATAAGATTCACAGAAGCAGTTCATTTGATGAATATAAAACAATCCCATAGTAAAAGCATGTAATATCTTTTAAAATAATAACTTCGCATCCCTGTTAAATCTAACGAAAGATCACATGTATTTTATGTCTGGAATTTTTAAGGCTGATATGTACGAATTAATCTATCAAGTTAACTCTTGTGCCTTTCTTCCTGAAAGTCAAAGGGGCTTTAGAAATTTTTTTCTCAAACTTGAAAAAATTGACTCGGTCATGTTGTTGTTTGATACTTGAAACAATTGATGCGAAGTTGTTCATTTACTGTCATTTTCTGTAAGGGAATAATTAGGATCAAGTCCCTTTGAACTAGGTTTTGAACAATGTCGTGGAAAATAAAGTTGTTAAAAGAGACATTTTTCAGGTGTAGATACAGAAAATAATATACTTGAACATGTTTGAAAATTTAAATATAAGTGGTCTCAGGCTTGTGAAGCTATGAGCATTCAAAAGAGTTTTCAGCCTGGTGATAGAGATCTCGTTCTCTTGCGCTTACCTCGAAATCCTTTCCAGGTTAAGAAACCTATTATTTATATATGAGTACATGTTTCCATACGAACAAATAAAAACTATCATGACATTAAAATTGTAGATTCCATACCTGCGAAACATCATTTGAACAGGACGAACCCTCTAAAAACTACCATGACATTAAAATTGCAGATTCCATACCTGCGAAACATCATTTGAACAGAACGAACCCTCTCAAACAGGAAATTAACAAAGGAAACTCAGTATTTGCAGGAGAATTGTTTGATAGAACAGAGTAAAACGTGACTGGCGTTCTCTGTGTTTTCTTGTACCGATACCAGATAATACATTCCGCATAAGCACCGACTATAGCAAAGTGAATAGTGGGACTAAACAGATTATTATTCAGTGCTGAAATTCGATGACCGCATTGATGTAATTTGAAGCACAAATGTCACCACATTTGACATTATGTAAGGATTGTGGCATTTGTTACGGACGGAAAATGTAAAGAAATTTCCGCATTGTAAACTCCAGATGGATTTTATCAATTTACAGTGATGCCATATGTGGTGATAGGTTCGACTGTACTTTTCATCGTTTTGATAAACATGATTACATTTGGCGTAGTTAATTTTGGTATTTTCTGTTCGACTGTACTTTTCATCGTTTAATAAACATGATTACATCTGGCGTAGTTAATTTTGGTATTTTCTCTATGATAATGGGTTAAATATTAGGGATCATTATCAAGAGAAGTACATCTTGTCTTGGTCTCAGTCAATGATATTATGTTTACCAGGTTCTTTCTTATAATTGTAATAATAGACATTCTCTACTTAGTGCTTAAATTCATTCATGATATTTATCATCATTTAAGTTCTTGAGGCCGATTCATTTGTTGTGTTGAGTGTTGATTTGGGTTCAGATTAGTTAATTCAAAATATTCTTCTCTGATAATATAAAGTGCTCTATAAAAATCGTGAAAAGAGACTAACCAGAACTATAGTGAATTCAAACAAAATAGTTACATTATATTAATGTGATTCAACGAAAGGTTATTAATACACCACTCCCTTTCAAACCCATTGTAAATTACCACACTTGAGCACACTTGAGATATATTGTGACACCTCCGACTTTTGTCTATGTTGTTTCAAGTTGTATTTTATATTGTTATCAAATGTAAATTGTAGTAACTGATTGGTCCTTTGAGCATTTTAGGGCTGAAAATATAGTGCCATTCCATGCTCTAGCAAAATCGTACATTTTCTACAACCTTTATCATTATAACAATTTTGTATCATCCGACATTATTTAAATGCATACAGTGTAAATGGGAGAGAATGAAAGGTTTCAATTAGCATTATGATCTTTTTTCTTAAAGGTGATGGATGCTAAGACCATAATACCATGTAGCAAAACAATGATTTTCTTCTTTCAGTTGGAATAGTCGAAATTGCTTAATGAAGCCAGTGGTTGTACTAAAAACAAATTTTAAAAGTAACAAAGGGGAAGGGTAACAATAACCTGAAGAATTGTTTTCCTACCTGACAGTACTGGGGACATTCCACCCATCTTGATTCAGTTTTGAAACTTGGTAGTACATGACTACCTATCATTTTCTTCATTATATCACATGATGACCGTAAATACTCACGTATATATCAAGTCCAGCTGCAAACTGCACAGAGCCAGATCTCTGTCTTGTAATGCAACAGCAAATTAGGAACTATCTCCTTTTCCGTAAGACTCTACTTATATGCGAGTATATACTGTAGTTCAGTAATAATAATCATTGGTTTGTCAATTTTAATTATTTGATCTGTGATCTAATTAAACATTAAGAGCAAGATTATGGGATGACAAGTCCACCTTCTATAGGTCACAAATCAGTAGTAAATTAATGGGTATAGGAATGTAGAATTGTTTGCAAATGAGTGCTTATTTTTAGGCACACAAATATATAACATTCAAGTAATTTCCTCATGCATGGCAAATTCTGAATCTTTCATGTTTGTGTGTTTTCCTATTGTAATGGATTGTGGGAATTTTTTCTTCAATATATATGCTACTGAAATGGCTATAAGTGCAACTCGAACGGCATATAATAATAATAATAATAATAATAATAATAATAATAATAATAATAATACTGATAATAATAATAATAATAATAATAATAATAATAATAATAATAATACAAATGATAATAATAATAATAATACAAATGATAATAATAATAATAATAATAATAATAATAATAATAATAATAATAATAATAATACTGTGGACTTTGAATAGCGCCGAATCTTTTGAAACTCTGAGCGCTTGAAAACATCTATAATGAGATGATTACAACGAGAAAAAAAAACATGAAATGAGAAAACGTACAATCATTCTGAATATAGTTAAGGTAGGTAACGTCATTAGGTCTTTAAGTTTGTTCTTGCAGTTGAAAAAGGTGTTTTAGAGTACTCTTGAAACGGATTACTGTGTCTTGTGTCTAAATTCAAAGGGCAATTCGTTCCATGTTGCTGTCATAGTGGGGATAATGAGTACACGATTATCAGAAGATGAGAGTAAGTATCATGCTCGTGTGGACACATAGATGAATCCAAATAGGTATGTTGGACTGGAATCAGTCAGTGAAATGTAGCATATTGAACAAATTTTGTTTGATCCTGCATCGAATGGATAGCCAGTTTAGGGTACAGAGCAGCAGTGAGGTGTGCTCTGATCGTGGTATTCTAAGGTTGATCTAAGAAGATGTGTTTTGAACTCTTTTAAATTTCTGGAGTAGATATTGCAACCCACCAGACAGAACTGAGTTACAATAGTCCAGTCTTGAAAGTACTTATGAACACACATTACATGACTGATTTTTATTAATACATACTATCAGGGGTTGGACATCTGACAAGAGTTAGCAAATACGATTGTATTAATTCACTCTTGATCTTTTTATATCTTTGAAACTGCCAAATAAATAATGTAGTGAAGAATACAATTAATAAACATATTGTCAATTAATCCTAATTATTTAGCGACTGGATCATCATAAATTTGCTTGGTCATTATTTAATTGCAACCCAGAAGTACTGTAACTAAACTTTTCCAAATTTAGCAGAAGAAAAATCTCATTTTTCTGATTTATGTAATTATATTATATTATATATATATATATATATATATATATATATATATATTATCTTATGCACATAATAAATGGATAAAAGTCAGAAAATTATATTTTTGAAAAAGTTTATCTTTCAACAAAACATAAACATTTAAGTGAATAATATCAATGTTGATACGACATGATGTTCCAGCTGGTCTTGCTTGCAAATCTATGGTAGCATGAGTTGCTGTAGTATTTATAAACTGATGGAGAGGATTTATTGTATTCATAAATCTGGTATCTTGACGTACAATTTATTTATAATAAGCCTGCAGACCATTGTAAATCTTCTTGCATATTAAGCAACACAACAAAACTTAACTCCAATGATGCTTGAGTGGAAATAGCTACAATATTTACAAGGATAAAACTAAGAGCTGTAAAGTTATGTATGTCAGACCACTTAATGGCTTTTTTATATTATCTGAGCTATTTTATAGTAACAAAGCATGTTTGTATCATTATATTTCATGACTTTTATTTAAACTAAACAAAATATAAATGTTATGTTTATGATTTTTCTCAGGTTACAGTAGTTTTGCACCAATCCCTATCATATGTACCTTGCCGACAGTTTACTTCAATAGTACAGTAACTAAACAGAAATTGTTATCTGTGACAGTAAATGCATAAGATGATAAATCTAAACAAGGTTGAGGATCTGAGAATATATGTACAAAATAATTTTGTTCTAAAATATAAAATGACAAAACTTTGATGAAAAAAAGAGTTCTTTTTCGTTTGACCCTCAATGTCTTCTTAATTGTTTATTATACATAGCCACAAAATAAAGGTCAAAGAAGGTGTGATGGTTTATCTACTGGGCTTGTAACACAAACCTGACTTAATACAGTACATCTTACATGAAGTATAACAAACCATCACACCACATGGTTTGGACTGCACTTTGTCTGCATGACACTTTTAGTACCCAGTATGTAAATCTGAGGATCAAATGAAGGAAAATTTATACAAGCAATAACTCCAGGTACCTACTTTATTATTCGTATAAATGCCTTACCTGGAGACTTCATCAAATGAATATTCCACCATCTGACTTTAATGCAAATGTACATTATGCAGGTCATATGTTTAATATAGTAAATCCCAAAAATGAAGGTTGATGTACCAAAAAACCTAACTATTAAATGTGCCTGCAAATATCATTTTCTGATTTGATGAATTGAATTTCCTTCTGCTTTTCTGTTAGTCTTGTCTTTTACTGATTAACTGGTTTTCTTTCCAAATAATTTTTTTAATTCTTTCAGAAAAACAGTATATATATATATATATATATATATATATATATATATATATATATATATATATATATATATATGCGTTGCAATGCCACTTAAAGAAAGAAAGTGTTTGTGTTTTAATCCTGGCATGCGTTGCAATGCCACTGAACGAAAGAAAGTGTTTGTGTTTTAATAGACTATTTGACTGGTTTCTGGAAAGCATCTCAGATTATTTAGTGGGATTTATCGAGCCCACAATAAGTGGTTACCTTACCGAAGGCGTTTTAGGTATCGCTACCGATTATGAATTTCATACAGCTGTTGATTTACGTCATCATAGCTTCAGCCAATCCAGACCGTGCTCGATCACGTGACGTATCTAAGACGCCTACAGTTCACACCGAACACACGCGATTTTAGGTATCGCTACTATTATGAATTTCATACAGCTGTTGATACTCACCAAAGTTTTATCAATATCGACATCTGGTATTTCTGCTGAGATGACTTGGTCAATATGATCTGGTGTGAATTTTTGAATGAACCATATCAAAATGTGTGCATGTGGCAAACCTCTTTTTTGCCATTCAATGGAATACATCCAACAGCGTGTCTGTCCAAAATCATGATGCTTGACAATGAAATCTATTAAAGATTTCAATTTTTGTTTGAACACACGTGCGGAACTATCATGACGATCCGATGATGATTGTCCAGTTAACAAAAGTTCTTGTATTTCATCCCACGTAGGATTGCATGTGAAGGTAATAACAAAAAATCTGGGCGGACATATGCGCGAACATATGTCATTGCATCTTGTGCGTATTCATGCATGTGCCGTGGACTCCCTATAAATGTGGCCGGTAGTATGACCATTTTTCCGAATTCACTGAAATTCACATTGCCATCATTAACAACTGCATCACGTAAATGAATGTACTCTTCGGAACGCAACTTGGTTTGATTTAATCGAATGTAGAGGAGTCGTTCCGTTTCGATTTTCGCATACATATCGACAATGTATTGATGGAACAATTGTCGACATTTTAAGATATGATTTTCAGCGTTTTCACGAATCATCAATCGATATGAATAGTAATTCATGGCACTGACTTTCTTATTCGTTTCCTCATTTGTTTGTGGATTTCTCATTAAGATGTTGAAATGATATCCATCTTCTCCTTGCCAAAATAAAATCGGATATTGCAATACATCGTATGAGCGACGAGTTCCTGAGACTCGCTGAACATCACCATTTGTGCGATGAAGAATTATATCACGCGAGTTAAATTCTTCCCCAACTATAACGATCGCCACTTCATCAATTCTTGGTGCATTATACTGTCTTTCGTGTTGGCTGACAGGTGTTTTGTCTGCTCTAACTACAACTTTGTAGTCATCAGTTGGCATTTATTCAAGGGCAGTTCTGAACAATCGAATTAAGTCGTTGTGTTGATTGAATAAAGTTTGTAATGCAGCGCCTATTTCCCGTTTAGTGCCCGTATTGAATTGACAACGTTGATCGCTTTGTTCATGAGTGTTTCCCATTAAATAAATTTGAAGAAATTTGTGATCTGCGTTCGGAAGTGGTAGTAGTGATCCTGCACGATGATAAATTTGCCCTTGCACTTTAAATGTTGGCATGTAATTCTCGCACACGATATTTGTTGCACCGAACGATGTCATTTGGAAACATGACTTGTACTTCCGTATGTTTCCCAAGAAATGTTTCGATTGGCTTGTGTCACCTGATACCAACGTTGATAATGGTTCGGGTGGTGAATGTAATTCTGGCAATTTCACTTTTCCACCCGCGCAGCACATTCCTGGTGTGTCATTCTTAAATTTGAGGGCATTGCAATACACGCATAATTTATCCATTTTTCCAATAACCACACTTGGATGAAGACTATAATCATAATTAGCATTGTAATGGAATGCACTAACGTTTAAATCAGCGTGCATTGTTCGTCTGGATTCAGCAGTGCGAATTCGAACGGTTTCCAATCTTGCTTCCCGTTGCTCGTCTGTTTCAGATGATCGGGTTTGAGCAGTGCGAACTCGAACGGTTTCCAATCTTGCTTCCCGTTGCTCGTCTGTTTCAAATGATCGGGTTAGAGCAGTGCGAACTCGAACGGTTTCCATTCTTGCTTCCGTTGCTCGTCTGTTTCTGAAGCTCGTGATGCCTTTATCTTTCGTGCTTGAGGTGTAGATCGACCAATAGCTTTTCGTTTAGGTGGCATAATTGATTTGACAGCGAAAGTAATGTTTCGTAAGGACTATTAAAAATTCACACCGCGATTGTTTGACGTAACCAAGGCGCGAACTAAACGTAACTAAGTAAACATGACGTAAAGCGCCTACAGTTCACACCGAACACACGCGAAATTAGCTATCGCTAAAGATTATGAATTTCATACAGCTGGTGATTTACGTCATCATAGTTTCAGCCAATCCAGACCGTGTTCGATCACGTGAGGTATTTAAGGCGCCTACTATTCGATCACGTGACGTATCTAAGGCGCCTACAGTTCACAGCGAGCACACGGTAAATGTCGTAAAACTATATGAAATACACACATTTGTTAAATGTACAATTTAAACGGTTATACTAATTCAGAAACCTTCGCGGACGTGCGCAGAACAACTCACCAAAGTTTTATCGCAATCGGAGAAACGGTATAGGAACGCATACGACACAAACAAACAAACAGACAACCATTCATTTATATATATATATATATATATATATATATATATCATGCTTCTCCATTCAAAGTACATGTAATCAGTGGGATTCTTGTATAATAAAAAAGACATTCAAGACCAAAAGAGTATACCAGTAATTCTCATGCGTAATTCTAAAACTCAAATTAATCAACTTCAGTGGAAACAACAATTTATTAAAGTTTATAATTTGAACAAATAACACAAACCCTAGGGTGCGACCAGGATTACATCAGTTTACCCATGAGTCCTAGAAATGCATTTATCTCTTCATGAATCTTAACACACTGCACTCTAGTTTCTTTTTTATAATCACATCTTCCCAAATTTAACTAATTACTGGTATATAGTTAAAATAAATTTTTACCAAATCTTTCCAACAAGCAGTTAGAATTTCTAAAATTACATCATGTAACATTACTAGTTCATATCATAACGAGGGTATTTTGTATTCATGTACCCTTCTTGTGTGCTTTTATGACATAGTATAATTACAATATAGTTATGTTAATGTTTTTCTTTAGATTGGTTATCAAATTGCTTATGTTATAATATGTAACATTTATGAGAGGTGAACAGAATTCAGAATTCATAAAATCATAAGACTTGATAACTGACTATGCACACTGCATCAACTGTCGTTATATTGCTTGGCAATTAATGAAGTGTGTTACCAAGCATAAGGAATTACAGTCAGTAAAATATCTTCAATGTTTCCTTGTTATGTCTATGGATCCGGCTTCAATAAGAAGAGCATATCATCTCCAACAAACTGCTCCAGTGGCCTAGTGGTTAGATCATCTGCTGCAGAATGGGGAGGTCGTGGGTTAAATCCCTGGCCACGTCATACCAAAGACTTACAAAAAATGGTACTAACAGCTATCTTGCTTGGCACTCAGCATTAAGAGGTTAGTGTTAGGACTGATTGGCCTGATGTCAGGAAAATGTAACTAGGTGGGACATCATCCTACAGGTCTGTGGCATGATGCCCCGGTGCTAGTCATCACTATAAAATGCCTCACTGCAGACATTGCAGTGATATGACTGCAAAACCGTTAAAGCTATGATTAAAAATCCTAATCAAACAAAACAAAAAAATCTCCAACAAACCATGGGAGTAACAACAATGCTGAAAGTAGTGTCACAAGTATAAAAATAGGTCATGGTGTCCCAAACAATTGCACATGTAAATACCAACAATGCTGAAAGTATGACTATAAAAAATAGGTCATGGTGTCCCCAAAAATTGCACATGTAATCATAAAATTACAGGTTACACCATTTTTAAAGTGTAAATGAAAAATATGAAAAATATCAAACAGAAAGACAGAAACATTTACATTTAAAATAAAATCATCAGAGAAAGATCCAACATACTGAGCAATGTACAAGGAAATTTCATTTTTAGTCATTTAGTGTTTTTTTTCTTTGGAAACCATTCCATGTGTACTGCACTTATTAGAAAACATTTTGATATTTTGAAATACAAGTTAGTTTGAATGATAGTTTTAAAATTAACAATATTTAAAATTAACAATACATGTATTTAAAATTAACTATATTGCTTAATGGGAATTTAACACATTAAATAATACATAAAAATATGATTAAAAGAAAAAAATACCTTTAACCAATTACAAAGTTTTCCCCCATTCACCAAATAAAAAAGATTGTTGTGAAGCTACTGTCCACATTGATGTACAAGCATTCTGTATAAATATTCCAAGTAAACAATTTAAAATATGTTAAAAACTGGACAACCATCAAACTCAAGCAAGATAATGATGTCATAAAATTAAATCGAAATGGAGGATCAAAGCCAATGACAAAAATGTACTTACTATTTTCTCCATATATATCTATACTCCTAAATCTTGCAAGAACAATCTTACAGTATATTTACTTGAAAACAAAGCAAAACTGTTTGTGAGAGTATTCACAATGATTTAGGAAACTGTTAGCTAGTTGATCAGGGGGAAAAACTCTGAACATTTTACGTTAAAAAAAAACGGTGATTAAATTAATAAGTATTTAATTAATTAATTAATTAACTAATAATCAACATAAAGATTCACAAAAACATTTACTTGGCTTCAAGACAAAATAACAAATTCCAAAAAGCTTACAAACCATTGGAATGTCTATTTTACATTTATCAAGGAACACAACTCTGTATGAATTGTCAGTCAAATGAGATGATTTTATGATAAAGCCCCTTGATAATAAAACTGGAAAAACCAAAGTTTGATGCCAGGAATTATAATGCCTTTAAAAATTCATTATCTCAAGGGCCATAACTCAGCAACATTAACTGAATTGGCTGCAACCTTGTAAATCCATTAAAATTAAGACAAACATACAAGGGTTAATAAGCCATCTGGATTCCTTTTCTCTTATCATACCTTTAATAAATAATTGGGGGTCATTCTTGAACTTATTTCATGGATGATGTTTTACTGAGGTTTGTTAAATTAAAAAAAAAAATGCGAACCTTTTTAGATCTACTTTGGTACCATTTTTGCGACACATTTTGTAAGTTTAGACATTGTGAAAAAATACCCAATACAATAATTACTGAAATGGTCCTATCATATATCTTGAGTTTACTGACTTCTAAGTGTAAAGTAAAAACACATAGATTCAAGAATTACTAATGGTGAGTATTGACTGGTACACTTAGTATGGTAGATCAGAATATCTCAAGATGGAATGGATGAACTCAAGTTGATTTTGCAAACAAATTTTTTCATTTTTCTTTCTTATCAGGCACTAAACTTTTTCTGACACTTGTTTTTCAGAGACATCAAATAATCCAATGTGTTGTACTATTTTATTTGTTAGGCCAAGATTAAGTGATTTACTGTGTAAACTGACTTAATTATACAAAAATTGCATTAGACTGATCTTGCAGTTTAAATTTAATAAGATGCTAATGATAGACAAACATAAGGAAATCATGACATAAAATGCAATGGTGGTTTGGAGGCGAGATGGATGTACCAAATGTTTGCATGCCTTAAAGCTGGACAACTGTATTTTTCCAATTGGAAGACATATTTTTCCAATTGGAAGACAATCTCATGTTCAGGTTGAACAGTCTGTTTACCTTATCACATTAATGAGAGAGACTGTGTTAATTATAGAAGAAATAGGTCATATAAGCAGGAATGAGTTATCACTGACACTTCAAACTTGTAGATTGAAAAATAACATAAAAATATTTAACATAGCAATATTTTCTGGACACAATACTGTGTTAAATTACTTTGATGGATCAATCAAATCACAAACATTTATCTGATGTGATAATTATATATATATATATATATATATATATATATATATATATATATATATATATATATATATATATATATATATATATATATATATATATATATATTACATATAACTCACTATGAATAATATGCATCACTCACATGTCTTGCTTAGGCCCACTGTAAAATATTGTCTGCAACTTAATAAAACAAGAAACTAAACAAATTCTTAGATTTATTGCAATTTTAGTGTGAAAATGTGAGATATGTACAATTAAACAATGTCTACAATGCACACATACATACACATGTTTATTATAAATCCTAAATTAAGCAGATTTATTTTATCTAAATATTAATAACAAATTTCTTATGAAATTAATAATTGTACAAATAAACATCTATATGGTATACAGTCATAGTAGGGATAAAAATAGAACATTAATAATTGCTGTCAAAATTTTAGATATATTACAATATATGATGAAATATCATCTGTTAAAACAACAATTTCTTAAAACTGCAACTATTTCATCAATATCTAAGAATATTTACATGCCAAATCTTAACACCTATTAAAAGTTTATCTCTCATATTGTGCCAAGACAATGAAACCCATGCAAAAGGATGTAATGCAATAGACAAGTGACATGTATGACTAGTCATACATGTGACATGAGATCATATCGGTAAATCAGTTACGAGGTGCTATGAAATGAAAGCCCACTGTCACCACTCCCGTGACTTTTAAGGGATGCACCACTTGATAGTCGACTGCGCATATACATCGGCAGCTTCACATCATTTGTCTTTGGACAAATCTCCAGCACTGGTTCGTTTGTCCACAACAGCTGTGAAAAAAAGAATATTTCTGTTCTAGTATGAATGCATAGATACAAGTCTACAAAAACACATAAAGGACCAGACAACTGTATCTTACTTAGACCAGCATTCTTAATAGAAATTACATTATTAAACAATTTCAACTCCATCTCAAGATTATAAGCCAATAATTACAGCAACATTTAAAAAATGGAGAAAGGGACTTCTCCTTCCAATTCAGAAATGGTGGCAAGAGGATGAGAGTGGAGAGTGCAGAAGTCAGGTAAGACTATAATTTTCACATACAAACTCACAACACACACAAACACACACACACACACACACACACACACACACACAAACACATATTTAACTTGGAAACATCATTGTCATGCAGATGGATACTTCCTCACGTCATCCAATTTGGCAACATGTAATTAAGATGGCTGAAGTTATCTGCAATTTAATATTTCTTTCACCTCATGAATACAAAGGCAATCAAAAATAAATCCTTAGCCATTATTGGCACGTATGATCATGTGTAGTAGCACTTCTGTAGGTGCTGTAAGGATGTGTTGTCTTGGAGAAAAAGTTTATATGGAAACTATGTTATGCTCAATCACAATTGATATTTTCATTATTTTCAATAGCATTCACATTTCAGAGACATGTTTGATTCCTTTGTCAACACATGCTAACTGAATATTCCAAGAGATCTGGCTAAAACCAAATTTTAGTATCCAGGAAGACCTCTCTGTTGATAACTCATGCCTTGATAACTTGTGAACCCAAGATGGGTCAGGCATGGGTCTCATCCTGTTCTATTAGAAAAATATCAAAGTACATGTATATTGTTTTGTTTTGAACTGATGAACTGATTTGTTGAGTGCATGAAAAATGCAATACAAATTAGTAAATGAATACAAATTAGTAAATGAATGCAAATTAGTAAATGAAACCTTGATAAATCACCCATTCTATAAACGGAAACAGAAGTTAGTGTTCAGAAACTTTATTCAAAACTCATGAAAATTGTAACTTTTAATTAAAAAGTCATTGCAATATAAGTAACAATATTTGACAAAATGTCAATCAGATGAAATGTCGGTAATGCCTACTGGTGGCAATACTTTACGAAATTAATACTAATTAAAGCAAAGTTAAATTTGTCATTGATTTTGGTTTCAGTGTCATAAGTGTGATATGTACTCTTGTATTCCAGTGTGAGAAGTGTCACTATCAGTCACAGCAATGTCTTAGAGCATTTCCATGACAGCCTAATCAAGTACCAAATATGTCATGTTTTCTGATTTGTTGAAGTGACAAGAGCATTGTTTCAATCAATTTAAAGTTGACATGCATTGAATTATTACCTTAGTTTGTCTTTTGTATTAAATCAAGTAAATGAAGTAGAATTTAAAACATTAAAAGGCATGCAAATCCAGCCTGCATTAGAGTTAGCAGTCAAAAAGGTAGTGGGTTAAGTCAACTCAATTCAATTCAATTGACTAATAGAACACTCAGAACACCATAATCACATATAAATAATTAAAGAATCTAACATTAATCTATTGTTTATCATATTCATTTACATCAATAGCAAATAAATCCAACAAAATGCATAATAGGTGCATGAAAATCTTAGTTTTGCAAATATGGCTCATAATGTGGAAGCCAGTTCAAAAGTTATAGTGAATTTAAAATTCCCAGATTGGTACTCTGGAGTTTGCTAGTGAATTTAAAATTCCCAGATTTGTACTTTAATTTATGCTAGTGAATTTAAAATTCCCAGATTTGTACTCGGATGTTTGCTAGTGAATTTAAAATTCCCAGATTAGTACTCAGATGTTTGCTAGTGAATTTAAAATTCTAAGATTTGTACTCTGATGTTTGCTAGTGAATTTTAAATTCCCAGATTTGTAATCTGGAGTTTGCTAGTGAATTTAAAATTCCAAGATTTGTACTCGGATGTTTGCTAGTGAATTTAAAATTCCCAGATTTGTACTCGGATGTTTGCTAGTGAATTTAAAATTCCTAAATTTGTACTCAGATGTTTGCAAGTGAATTTAAAATTCCAAGATTTGTACTCAGATGTTTGCTAGTGAATTTAAAATTCCCAGATTTGTACTTGGATGTTTGCTAGTGAATTTAAAATTCCTAGATTTGTACTCAGATGTTTGCTAATGAATTTAGAATTCCAAGATTTGTACTCGGATGTTTGCTAGTGAATTTAAAATTCCCAGATTAGTACTCAGATGTTTGCTAGTGAATTTAAAATTCTAAGATTTGTACTCTGATGTTTGCTAGTGAATTTTAAATTCCCAGATTTGTAATCTGGAGTTTGCTAGTGAATTTAAAATTCCAAGATTTGTACTTGGATGTTTGCTAGTGAATTTAAAATTCCCAGATTTGTACTCGGATGTTTGCTAGTGAATTTAAAATTCCTAGATTTGTACTCAGATGTTTGCAAGTGAATTTAAAATTCCAAGATTTGTACTCAGATGTTTGCTAGTGAATTTTAAATTCCCAGATTTGTACTCGGATGTTTGCTAGTGAATTTAAAATTCCTAGATTTGTACTCTGATGTTTGCTAATGAATTTAGAATTCCAAGATTTGTACTCAGATGTTTGCTAGTGATTTTAAATGCTCAGATTTGTACTCGGATGTTTGCTAGTGAATTTAAAATTCCAAGATTTGTACTCGGATGTTTGCTAGTGAATTTTAAATTCCCAGATTTGTAGTCTGGTTTTGCTAGTGAATTTAAAATTCCAAGATTTGTACTTGGATGTTTGCTAGTGAATTTAAAATTCCCAGATTAGTACTCAGATGTTTGCTAGTGAATTTAAAATTCCTAGATTTGTACTCGGATGTTTGCTAGTAAATTTAAAATTCCTAGATTTGTACTCAGATGTTTGCTAGTGAATTTAAAATTCCCAGATTTGTACTCAGATGTTTGCTAGTGACTTTAAAATTCCCAGATTTGTACTTGGATGTTTGCTAGTGAATTTAAAATTCCCAGATTAGTACTCAGATGTTTGCTAGTGAATTTAAAATTCCAAGATTTGTACTCGGATGTTTGCTAGTGAGTTTTAAATTCCCACATTTGTAATCTGGAGTTTGCTAGTGAATTTAAAATTCCCAGATTTGTACTTGGATGTTTGCTAGTGAATTTAAAATTCCAAGATTTGTACTCAGATGTTTGCTAGTGAATTTAAAATTCCTAGATTTGTACTCAGATGTTTGCTAGTGAATTTAAAATTCCCAGATTTGTACTTGGATGATTGCTAGTGAATTTAAAATTCCCAGATTTGTACTCCGATGTTTGCTAGTGAATTCAAAATTCCAAGATTTGTACTCAGATGTTTGCTAGTGAATTTAAAATTCCCAGATTTGTACTTGGATGTTTGCTAGTGATTTTAAATGCTCAGATTTGTACTCGGATGTTTGCTAGTGAATTTAAAATTTCCAGATTTGTAATCAGGAGTTCGCTAGTGAATTTAAAATTCTCAGATTTGTACTCGGATCTTTGCTAGTGAATATAAAATTCCCAGATTTGTAGTCTGGTTTTGCTAGTGAATTTAAAATTCCAAGATTTGTACTTGGATGTTTGCTAGTGAATTTAAAATTCCCAGATTTGTACTCGGATGTTTGCTAGTGAATTTAAAATTCCTAGATTTATACTCAGATGTTTGCTAGTGAATTTAAAATTCCCAGATTTGTACTTGGATGTTTGCTGATGAATTTAAAATTCCCAGATTTGTACTCGGATGTTTGCTAGTGATTTAAAATTCCCAGATTTGTACTCAGATGTTTGCTAGTGAATTTAAAATTTCCAGATTTGTAATCTGGAGTTTGCTAGTGAATTTAAAATTCCCAGATTTGTACTCGGATGTTTGCTAGTGAATTTAAAATTCCCAGATTTGTACTCGGATGTTTGCTAGTGAATTTTAAATTCCCAGATTTGTACTCGGATGTTTGCTAGTGAATTTTAAATTCCCAGATTTGTACTCGGATGTTTGCTAGTGAATTTAAAATTTCCAGATTTGTACTCTGGTGTTTGCTAGTGAATTTAAAATTCTCAGATTTGTACTCTGATGTTTGCTAGTGAATTTAAAATTCCAAGATTTGTACTGTGGTGTTTGCTAGTGAATTTAAATTTCCAAATTTCTACTCTGGTGTTTGCTAGTGAATTTAAATTTCCAGATTTCTACTCTGGTGTTTGCTGAAGGATGAGCAGAAGGTCTGCAAAGAAAACTAAGCATCAGTACTTTACTCATATAATTATTACAATATTGAGAAACAAAATATTTTTAAAAAATGTTTCAACAAAGTTGCTTTCCTAAACAGATGTCACTTTTTAAAATAAAGACTTTTGTTTTTTTTCTGAATTCACAGTAACACTAAATCATGTCACAGTAACACTAAATCATGTCACAGTAACACTAAAATCATGTCACAGCAACACTATATCATGCCAAAGTAACACTAAACCATGTCACAGTAATATTAAATCATGTAACAATAACACTAACCATGCCACAGTAACACTAAATAATGTACAATAAGACTACGGTAAATCATGTCACAGTAACACTAACCATTCCACAGTAACACTAAATCATGTCACAATAACACTAAATCATGTCACAGCAACACTAAAACATGTCCAAGATCATAACCTCAAACGTGATGCAATGATTTTGTTGGTATACATGTTATGAATGCTGAAACCACTTGGAGAAAGTTTTACCTAGATTGGATACAGTATAAACAAATGATCTTGTACAGAAAATGTGAAGAACTTCATTAGAAACAGCTATTCATTAACAATTATTCTAAATGCAATTATTAAACATGTATTCAACTAGTTACCCGACCTATCCAACATTTTCATGTTGATGTTTTACAAAGATTCCTTGCTAACACAGGTCCATGCTTAAGCTCCATTCCATGTTTTAGGACCACATGGAGTTTGCGGGAGAGGTTTACTTCTAGTCAAATGCAGGGTGCAAAAATTAGAAATTAATCTGCTTTTGTGCAAATATATGATCAAAATAAAGATGGCTTATTCTTCAAATCTTATGTGGTTGTACATCATTCTCAGTCTTTCCATGGTTGGTCATGATTGATAGAAAAATCAGATGATTAGACCCTCCACAGTGGATTTCATATCAGCATGCCTGCTATGGTATAGTGGCAATTTGCATGTATTTATTTCTCCAACACAATTAACATGGAGTGAAAGCGGGGGGTGGTGGAGGGTGGGAAATTGTCACCCATTGCAAAGTGTGGGGTTTTCTTAAACATCAAGTGAGTTGTGCTCTACCATCAATATTAGGAAAGTTTGCATTATTTAGGAAAGAAAAAATAAATTAAGAAATAACTTGTAAATCACACTTTAATGTTTCTGTCTTTTTGCTTCTGAAACTGAGCTTTGTGATATCAACTCTCAATACAACAAAAAAATCAATTGAATCGTTAGCAAAACCTTTTGTACCGACATTGAAAAAGCAACCAATTCATTTCACTTGCCACTGATAAGGGGTCTATAAAAACAATTAATAATCACTGCTCTTTGAATTACCTCATTGGGCTTCCTTTGCCACTTCAACACTGCTTCATCATCACCATAGGAACCAGAAAAACTCAAGACGATTGGTTCATTATTCAAGCTGAAACATGTAAAACAACTGAATCACAGTCTGTAATTTTCTAAATAAATCTAATGAACACAATATATTTCTCTGCATTGCCTGTAATTGTTCATGTTTGTTTTGTGAATATATATATATATATATATATATATATATATATATATATATATATATATATATATATTTATATATATATATATATATATATATATATATATATATATATATATATATATATATATATATATATATATATATATATATATATATATATATATATATATATATATATTCTTTGTTTTCTCTCCTGATTTGCCTGAATCCCTATCTGATGCTGTTGAGATTTTTTGTATATATATATATATATATATATATATATATATATATATATATAATCTTTGTGCATAAATACTGATTTAAATTTTCAGTAGATTCAAACATTTGCAAATAATTTGTAACACTGAGAGTTCTATGCATAAAAAGTACCCTCAAAACCATAATTTTAACAGACAAATGGCAAACTGAAGGGTATGAAAAATTACAGCCAAAACAGTATATACAATATATCCTTAAATACTGTTATAGTCAGTGATACCTTAAATGTATGAGACTAAAATTGATTGTACACTTGTGCATCATAGTAATTTATATATCCAAAAACATTTCATAACCAGTGATACAATAAAAGTCTTATTAAATGTGTATCTAATATATCAAACAATATCATTGTAACTAGTAGTTTTTTTTAGTTGGTTTCAATGGTACTTTTAACAGAATGTAACTAGTAGTTTTCTTTAGTTGGTTTCAATGGTACTTTTAACAGAATGTAACTAGTAGTTTTCTTTAGTTGGTTTCAATGGTACTTTTAACAGATGCCATGGAAACATACGCTAAGTGTGCATCTCAAGTACACATGAAGGCATCTAAATGAGGTTGACCCTGGCAATCGTTTAACCTGTGATCTTTGGATTACAACCTAGACACTCTACCATGGTTTCTATGGTTACATTAAACTTTTTAAGGGACCAGAATGGACTGTTCATGCAGTATATCCAAAAATATGATTATGACCAGCAATACATTAAATGCAAGATATTGGACTGGACTGTGGAATCAAATATGGCTGCTGTTACTACAAAAGGAAAACTGTGAATGACTTCTATTGATAAGCTACTTAAGAGAATACGACCAAATATTTGAGGACATACAAATTTGTACTGATTATATATTAGATATATAGGATATGAATAATTGCAGAGAAACATCCAGAATCATTTTCAGAAATAGCTGATGATTAAGCATGTTGAACTATTGCTTAAAATTACAAAATATATTGCGCATGTAAATAAATTTGTGATGATGTATGAGTGAAGAATACTGACCATTATGTCAAAAGAATAGATGTTTGGATTTCTTATTTTGTTTCTAAGGTTCTAAATAAATTAAGTTCGAACAGAAGGCCAAAATTTGTATTATTATTATTATTACTATTATTATTATTATTATTACTATTATTATTATTATTATTATTACTATTATTATTATTATTATTATTATTATTATTATTATTACTTTTATTATTATTATTATTATTATTATTGTTATTATTATTGTTATTATTATTATTAACCTGGTTAGCAGAAGGCATCTGACAGGCTTGTCTAAGATCTTGACTTTGGCCTCTATCCTCAAATCAACACTGTACATCATTTCACTGTTGCTGACAAATGATGCAGAGCTTGGACTGTGACTTAGATGACCATACGCCATCTTTGGTCGCAGAAATCGATCTTCTCCATTCCCAGATGCAAATTCCTTTTGAGAAGGTGTGGAAATATTCTCATAACTTGACCAGAGGGAGCTCTGCCTACTGCTCAAACTAGGGGTTTTGAGAAAATCAGCAAATAACTGATCTGCTGAGCTTGTAGGAGTTTGTGAAGGGCATTGAACTGCATATAGCTCATTCCATTCCAGATCATCTTCAATAATTTTCAATCCCAGATTCATCTGACGACTGGTAAGGCTTGGGGTACGAAGAAATTCCAGGATTTGCTGGTCAATTGAATTGGTGTTTCCATTTCTGTCAAAGAGGCCTAAACTAGCTGTTTGGCTAAAGTCCACCGAGTTACCACAGCTGTCTGTGAATAATGGATTTCCAAAACTGAGAATTCCATTTTCATTCTTCAGCTTTCGTGATCCAAGTTCTGAAGAATCAGTCTCAACATGGACTCCAGAAAACTCTAGCCTGTACTGTATGCCTTGATCTTTAGACCCAGCAACCATCACACGCTGTGACTCAAATGAGCGAATGGATCCATCTGCCTGTGAGACATTTGACTCAATTGACTCATTCTTCATCAGTTTAAGTTTACTGCTTTTACCATGAGGCAACTGCTTCGGGTGGCTGATCTTTATTTTTTCTCCTGATTTGCCTGAATCCCTATCTGATGCTGTTGAGATTGTTCCATCATTTGTATCTCCAGACAGTTGTCCAGCGTTGAGAGGAACTGCAGCAGGATAACCAGGCACATCATCTGAGGCATTAAAAACGATATCAGAGTCAGAATCAGAATCAGAATGGACACAGTGACTGTTGGAAACATCCTTTTTTACTTCCTCTTTCATGCTTTCACTTTGAACTGAATACAGTCTTTCATGATCATTTTGTTCATCCGTACAGCTATGAAATTTGGGTATGTCCCCATTTCCCACAATTTCTTCTGAAATTTCTTCTGCATCATTTTTTGGCAGAGAAGACAACCAAATGTCAACTTTGTCCAACTTATACATTTCTCCCCTTAGGCTTCTGTCATTTATTTTGCCCAGATGTCCAACATCCTCCATCCCAGCTGTGTTTTTGCCATGCAGCATTTCCTCTGTGACAGACACTTCGTTGTTATCATCTGCATGTCCATCATCAATCATCTCATTGGACATCCCTACATTCAGCATTTTATCAAAATTCTCAGCCCCCACAACTCCACCTTTTGAACTTTGGCCCCTTGTTGCAGATTTACTTAGAACAAATTCCTTCTCTATTACACACTCACCTTTAATCTGCCTGTCAAATATGTTTGCGTCTGTGTCAACCTTTTGCTGGGAACTGTATGTCATATCACCAAAATAACTCACAGGCAAATTGTTCTCCAGATCAGAATGTTTCACCACAAAACCATTTCTACCAATAACATCTGTAAGTTGCTGTGGATTTCTCTCACTCTGGCAATTTTCAGCATCATTTTCGAACAGTCTGCAATCTGAATGTTCTGAAAACTTATCACACATATTTATGTCACAAATATGTTCATTTTCATGTTCAGAGTTGAGTTCATTTTCTGGAGAATATTTGCTTCTTTTGTGGCACTTGATTTTGTCATTTGCATTGAATTCTGCCATTTCTTCCTTTCCAGTGACGTCATCAACTGAAACAAAATTTATATACTGACAAGGGGAGACACCTCTTGGAGTACTACATTCTTGGTCAGAAAATGCTACAGGAGTCATTGAGTTACTCATATCTGCCACCCCTTTTGAAGTGTTCCTTGCACTGCCATCTTTGTCACATCCAAGTCTTGTATCTCCCACATAAAATGGATACAATTTTCTAGCTCCTTTTTGTAATTTCCGCTGGTAAAGTTCGTTAACTTTTTGTTCAATTTCCTTTGAATAATTCTCTTTGCTCCTCTTTCCATGAAGATTAGACTGATTAGATGAAGTATCATGAGATGAGCATGGGTCTGTTGGCGTTCTTGTCTGAACTGTCTCAATGACCTCATAGACTATTAGATTTCCCTCTCCAGTTCCAACCCACACCGAGTCATCAATGGCAAGAATAGAAGTTATCCTGGCTCTGTTGAAGTATGTATCATCTTCCTGCAAGAAATATATTTGCATCACATACCATGATATCTGGCTGTTGTATGGTTTAACTCAAAACTTCACCAAGTAGCCATAATGTGATACATTTCTCTACAGCTTAGTGCAACAAGTAATGACTTGGTGCATGTAACTGACACCAATTACAACAGGAAACCTAGCGTAATAAGTAATGACTTGGTCCATGTGAATGACACCAATTTCAACAGGAAACCAAGCATAATAAGTAACGACTTGGTCCATGTGAATGACACCAATTTCAACAGGAAACCTAGCATAATAAGTAATGACTTGGTCCATGTGAATGACACCAATTTCAACAGGAAACCTAGCATAATAAGTAATGACTTGGTCCATGTGAATGACACCAATTTCAACAGGAAACCTAGCATAATAAGTAATGACTTGGTCCATGTGAATGACACCAATTTCAACAGGAAACCTAGCGTAATAAGTAATGACTTGGTCCATGTGAATGACACCAATTTCAACAGGAAACCTAGTGTAATAAGTAATGACTTGGTCCATGTGAATGACACCAATTTCAACAGGAAACCTAGCATAATAAATAATGACTTGGTCCATGTGAATGACACTAATTTCAACAAGAAACCTAGTGTAATAAGTAATGACTTGGTCCATGTGAATGACACCAATTCTGATATTAAGATTAGTGCCAAAAGTAACAACTTGGTCATGTAAATGACAGCAATTTCAAAATTAATCTAACTATATAAGGTAAAGACTTATTACATGTAAATGACACCAATTTCAATATTAAACCTAGCATAATAAAACATTTCAACTTGTTTCTTAATGTATATTTTATTATTCAACTTGTTTCAGAAAATTTTACATTTAATTAACATATCTTGTCATCCTCTGTTGATAAATTAAAATTACTATAATTTACCAAAGATAAACTGATGCTTATTGTATATACTCAATTATAAGTACAGCCTAACAAACAACATAGACTCTGTTCTGCTGTTGCATGATGCCAATGTAGATCTAGGTTAATGTGGTTTATTAGGAGTAATGTACAACAGAGACACTGATCTGTGATGACATTCAGAGTTTACATTCCTTGCAGTTGGACTTGTCTTGTAAGCATGTATATATGGTAATAGCAATATTCCTTAAACATTTTTTAATGATTTTGTTAGTTTTTGTTAAGGAAAGCTGTTTTAAAAAAGCAATATCATCCCATATTCTAAGTAAATTAACAAGGCCAACTTCTCTTAAATTTAGGTAAAATACTACATGGTATTTGTGAATTTTTTGTACATTAAGTGAAAAATCTAACATTTTACCTTTCTCAGATGTGGGTATCTGTCAGTCCTGGTGTCATACAACATTTTACAGTGCAGATTCTTTGGATCCCACAATTCCAGGATTGATGAACCCCTAAGGGAAATCCAGATTCCATACACTCCTTGAACGAGTGATAAGATGTGGTCATAGGGATTCACAGACACAGAAAATGTATCCATGGTGTCCAGTGTTCTAGTCGTCAAAAAAGAGAGTTTACAATCAAATGACTGCAATTCAAAATCAGAAACTTTTTCTGCAATCCAATGACAATTATCATTGCAAATTCTAAGCAAGACAATCAATAATGCCAGTACAGACAAATTCAAAACTATTAATATTGTGCCTTTATGTTTATCCTGGAGATACCAAGCTTTGTATAGATTTTCTGGTTCCTTCAAGCTTTGTATAGATTTTCTGGTTCCTTCAAGCCAGACTAACACACATCCAAACAGTCTAATTTTATAAGTAGCATTGACTGAAAAAATTACTTTAATGCAAACTCTATCCTATTTTAAAATATTAGTCACAGTGACCTTGTTTTCACTTACTGCTGTAGCATTTCTCATGGCATAATGTCATGTGACTCCATATCAATGAGCACAGATTCCATTGATGGCATGTTCGTTGTCAATTTCAATATATGTTTTATGATATGTCGTTTCTGCATCAGATGCAAAGCCATTTTAGCCACCACAGTAGATTTTGAAATTGACATTACAGGAATAGCAGAAATATTAAAGAAATTTCTGTTTAAATCCCATATTGATTTTGTGTGATATTTTTTGGTCAGATAATATCAAAAAGTGAAGAATTGTTCTAGGCATAAGCTCAAAATTCATCAAGCTTCGACCTTGAGCTTCGAGCCCCCGAAAATGCTCCAAAATTATCGAGCCTCGAGCTCTGGCCTAGGCTCATCCAAAACTCTAGTTGATGGTCTAAAAGTGCATGCATTACTGTTTCTAAAAAAGTATTGTGTAGACTGATAGTGTGTCAGGGCGTTTTCACACCTTTGTCTTTAATCAAGAGTTCCTAATGTCTCCATCACAGAGTCTATTAGATAAGCATCCAAAAAGGGACAGTACTCTACTCCCTACAGGACCTGTATGAAGATCTTGCACCTGGGTGCTATTGCTTGTGTCAAACATATTTGCAGATAAACAGCTCCATATTTATATAAAGTTAAAAAATGTGGTTTCCACTTTCAAATAGAGTGAAACATCCTTGAAATAGGATGGACATGGTTACATACTAACTCTTTTGCAATGAGATTAATATGGATACAAATTTGTACTGGCAACAGATACAAAATGAAAACTAAGGTTAGGTATGATGCATAATCATGTTGTTTCCAGACACAATGGACCTTCAATCATGAAATCCACACAATCTGAAATTCCATCAAAACTGAATTAACAGTAATACGTACAACACATGCTTTAAAATCAGACATATTTCTCCCTGACAAAAATTTTAAAAAAACTCAACATGATCGACAGAACTACTGTAAGTGATTCCATTTCAATAGTTAAGCAGGTACCTGGCATGAATTATGGAAACTGTGTTGCCACTGGCAACCCACAACTGATCATCCAATAGCATCAGACATGTGACAGGGGCCTGACCAATCATAATGTACATTGCTTCCACATTAGGTTCTACTGGCTTCTTTACTTGCTGAAAGCAGAAAACTAAATTATTTTGCTGAACAAGTTGCATGTATTCCTTTTTTTGGCTCAAATATCATTCTGAGAAGTTGGCATCAATTTTAGGCTAAAATGAAACATGCTGTATATGCATACAAATGAATCATTTTGTAAATTCAAATAATCATTAAAAATTTGTACTTCAGGTTTATTTATTTGGCAATTCAATTCAAATACATGTTCATTATTGTCACTATTTTTGCATTAAAATAAAGACTGAAAAATGGTGAGTACAACTTTATCTGCTTAACATTTAATACATACATTTATTTACTTGCAATGTTTCAATGTTTTGCATCAAAATAATCATTGATAAATGGGAGGTACAGCTCTTTTTCTTCATATCACAACTACACATAACCCACGATCTATACCATAATATGATTGTGAATATTTACAATACCTTTGCAAATAGGAGTAAATATTTTTGACAGTGTTTTTCAGCTAGGTAGGTAGGTAGGTAGGTAGATAGGCAGGTAGTTAGGTAAATGTGAATGTTTGAATATGTTTATTTACTCAAACCTGTCTGTTTGTCTGTATGAATGCCAATGCATGCATGCAGGTCTGTCAAATTGTACTGCAGAGAAAGAATATACGTGTGCGTGTGTGTGTGTATGTGTATGTGTGCACATGTGTGCATGCATGCATGCTTGTGTGTGTGCATGCATGTGTGCAAGTGTGTGTATGTATACTGAGTAAAACTAAAACATTTTAAATTAAGATTAGCAATAGTTTTCAAAAAATTACATATACACCTCTCTTTCTCACACAATGCGATCCACAAACATTGACCACACTATGAGTAAGGGTGTGAGTTACAGAGGGATATCCAAAAATTGAAAAAATCTGCTTAAACATTGAGAAAACTGTGAGGGGGGAGTTAGGGGACTAGGCTGTTTAATGACTGAATCCTTGTTTTACAATCATGTCAAAATTAATTGTTATTAATGCGCTTTTTCTAAAGAAGTTATTTTTATTCTTTATAAATAATATTTATTTTCAAAATGTCCAACATGTGAAAGATTATTCCAACTGGCTTCAACAACCATCACATGTATGTGAAAACATGTGTATTATGTCACTGCTTCTTTTATTTATTAGTCTGGTTCCTGGAGTGGTATTTAATAGTATCTTGCCAAATTGGGAGTCTGTTGGCAAGGAACTAGATTAATTAACTGTTGATACATCAACATTCCTTTTATTCAGATAAAAGCAACATTTATTTCACAATCATCGATATTGAAACTCAATTTGGTATTCGTTCAATTAGTACATTATTGATGTCTAGATTTCATTGGAACTAATAGTGAAACTTCTTATCATCTTTGAGGATATCTCTAAGTGACAGCTCAGGAATTGTTCTTGCCCACAATGATCCATAAATGTGAAACTCGGCTTTTTAATTTGAAAAGAATTAATTTCACTTGGTTGCCTTGCTATCTTTGATCACATTTATGAATGAGTCAGTTAATTTAAGGTAGTTTATGCTAGATAGACAAAAAATATTTAATAGTGTTCAATCAATCCATAAAGTGAGTTCACCCGACATATGACTGGGGCCGCTAGATTTTATGTTTGTAGGATTGGCGTGCCTTTAAACTTTTCTTTTAATCCAACTCCTTTATTTGATTCAAAATACATAATTAACATGAGATTACAAAGGAGGCCAGCTTTTAATTCAGTGCAACACTACAACAAATACTTCCGCAAGTCATTTATCAAAACATGGTCGGCACTTTATTAGGTTCTTAGATAAATGCTTGTTTGCGGACATAGCTGTTACAGTAGATTGACACATTTTATATTTAAATACACATTGCATTTATGATAATTATACTTAAGAGACCTAAAAGATAAAACTAAAAATCAAATTTCACAAATATTATTTGTAATTTTATGTACTAATGTACTCGCTATACTAGGCATAAGTGACAGTTTCATTGATCAAAAATTCCTTGAATATCTTTAATTACTAAGAATGTTGTTTGGAACAAAAATGTAACCTTTTATATGGCTTCTTATTAAAAGTTGATAATTTCAAAATGTTTATTAAACTTTTGAGGTCCTATCTACCGTTTTCGACTATAAAACAAACAAAATGTCAATATTTAATTTACCAATTATGATCACAATTTTTAAGAAATAGAGATATTTTTTTTTGTATTTTCTGTATGGGATTCATGACTGAGCCCGCCTTATAAGCGGGTAAGCAATTTATCAGGGTGTGAGTTATTGAGGGAGTAGTGTAATATAGTTAGAAAAATAGCAGCAGAGAGGGTGAATCCTACAACGTTTTTAGACAAAATTTGATTGAAATCCTAAAACGAGCCGTCCTATAATCTCATTTCAACCAAAAGATGGCGAATCCTACAACGTTTTCAGACAAAAAATTGATTGAAATCTCCCTACGAAATCTCATTTAACTAAAAAAATGAAAACGGAGACTTTTACGATTTTTTAATTAATTTTGGTCGCAACTTGTTGTCATCCACCCTCTCTGCTGCTTAGTGATTTCATCACTGGTTAACAAAAAATAAGAAATGATTTGATCGAGTCTTTATGATGAAAGTCCTTAGGATGAAAATCATTTATGATCTCACAAACAAACTAATCGCTAACACCTCTTCTTGTAGATCAATTAGATTATTGGATTGATCTGTGAGTTTGAAATTAATTCTCGTTAACGAATCATTATGACACCGCATATAGACTGGATTAACCGGAGACTCAATTATTAAAAATCCTGGAGGAGCTGTTGGTGCAAATGAATAAAGAATATACCCTTGCTGAGCTTGATTTGATCGTTCGAGATTAATTTGATAGCTTCCTTCAATAACATCACACACTAAATTGAGCGCAATCACCGATGAAATATTCACGTTGAACGGAGCGATATGCCTGCCGCCACCATCTGGATCATTATTATGTTTAAGGATTTTTATTTCCGGTGATGCTGTTTTTTTCCATGCATCATGAATTATTTTAAAACCAATATCGATGGCATCACTGAGTAGTTTTTTTAGTTCCGGTACGTTGTATCCCGGTAGTTTGAATGTCGGGATATCTTCAACGCGGATATTATAGTCTGTTGCAAATCTTGTTCTCGATTTGGGAATATCGTCATCTAATACCACTTGAATGATTTGCAAATGAAATGTTTCCATGTCATTGATGATTTTGTTGCATGTTTTTACGACGCTGATAAATTCATCTCGGGTGAGAGAGCCGGATTTTAGAGATATTAACAACAATGAAAAATCATTATTCATCGCTGTGAAATTTTTAATGATTTCAGGTTCGTTAACAAAATGAAATCCCTCCTCCTCCCCTGGCTTCTCTCTTCCAGTTGCGTAGTATCCGAAATAAAAAAAATCTGTAGGTATCCTGTATTCTTTATAACTCTTTATTGGATTATCAGGTTTTATTCTGTCGGTGATATAATCAGATTTTTGTGGTTCTGGTAATTTAACGGTTTCCTCCAGAGTTTTACTCTGGGGTGGTAATTCAGGCCATCCTAGTACGGTTCTAATAGAACTCTGATAGATATCTACGACGTATTCTTCTGAGTTTATCTCAATTGCGGATGATAGCGTCGGCTCATGAACTGTTATAGCGATTTTCGATTCTGTTCCAGTAATCGATTTTATTCTACGCGCGAATTCATTATTAATTTGTTCGATTTGGTATGACCCTGTTGGTATTGAAACGACGTTCCAGTCTGGGGTTCCGTCGTCTTTATTCTTATTTGCAAACACTAAAGAATTATTGGGTTGTTGACCACCAAATGATTTTGATCTGATATTAGGCCAACTGTGATACACTCGTAGTTTTGCTAGCGCTATCTCCTTCACCGGAACCGGAGAGGGGAAATTCACACTGAATTCTGGATTCGTTGATGTTATTGATATCATGCTTGTTTGTACTGGGTTCGTGTTCTCCACTATTCGTTGAAGTAATTCCTGCGGTGTCGTCATTGTTATTATACTCATGTTGTCGCTCTAATTTTGATACCGCGGAATCATAAATACTGACCATCACCGAGAACTCACAATCTGGTAATGTTGATATTATTGAGATCATTTTGTTTTTTGGGTTTGTTTTTTCTGATTCCATCTGTGTTGTCATTGTTATTATACTCATGTTGTTGCTCTAATTTCGATATTGCAGAATTAAAAATACTGACCATCTCTGAGAATTCATAATCTGATATAATTGTATTATCGAGTGACGATGATATCATCAATGATAACTGCGAATATGCGGTTGATGCAATATGAAATTGAAGTAAGTAATTCTGCAGTTTACTCTGGCTGCATGATGATATCCTTTTTGCTATCCCGGTTGATATACCCCCGATTGTAGCCACCGCAGAAATGCAAATTGGAACTACGACCGGGGCAATCATTGTAACCGATGCAAGTATTATTCCGGCGCCAGTGAGAACGCTTGACACCGAGTACATAATAACATCAATTGCGGTGATTCTTCGTCGGTATTTTTTCATTTTTATTTGATACTCCTCAGTGAGGGTTTTGAGTCTATTCTGAAATTCTCTGACCTGATCATAGCGACATTGCGTTGATGAAATCATTTTTATTTTAAAAACACTAGCGTTTTCAATTGTGAAATCCTTTCAATTTAGTTATTTACTTAAATCCGCTACGAATTCCACATACCAGGTTACTGAAACCCCAATCAAATTTTTATCAGTAGCTGTTATAGTGAACTTTTCAGTTGTATCCTTGTCGATGATCGTTGAAATCGTATTATTAACCCCGGATGAACTCGACGATGATATATTAAATTGAGTTAATGGTGTTACTAGTGTTAATCGATAAATACCCTTAACGGTTGCAGTGATATTTAATTTGTTGTTTGTAGGTGTCCACTCAAATGATCCGTGTTGGATTGTGTATACCACGTTGTTGGTTTTCTCATGAGGAATTTTTGTTTTTTCAATGATTGTTATCATCCTCGAAAAATCACCTTTGACGGCTTCGATGAAGTTTTTCGTCTCATCGATGGATTTTTTAATATCAGGGAGTTTTATTTCTATTTTATCCAACTGGGTTCCAATAAATTTATCAATGATATTTCTACGAAATGATGTAAACTGTTTTCCGTTTTCTTCATTTTTAAATTGAAGTGCTTTTAGTTCCAACAGAGAATCGCCGAGATCAATTATTCTATCTGTAATAGACGAGAGGGGTAAGCCCGGTTTGAGTTTACCCTGATCGGAAAATAACGCGATAGTATCCTCGATTGCGTTTTGTTGTTTAACCAAAATATCATCCAGAGAAATATTACTGGTTTTCAATTTACCCTGATCGGAAAATAACGCGATAGTATCCTCGATTGCGTTTTGTTGTTTAACCAAAATATCATCCAGAGAAATATTACTGGTTTTCAATTTACCCTGATCGGAAAATAACGCGATAGTATCCTCGATTGCGTTTTGTTGTTTAACCAAAATATCATCCAGAGAAATATTACTGGTTTTCAATTTACCCTGATCGGAAAATAACGCGATAGTATCCTCGATTGCGTTTTGTTGTTTAACCAAAATATCATCCAGAGAAATATTACTGGTTTTCAATTTACCCTGTTTGTCTTGAAATACAACTATTTCATTAGGATCAACATTTGTTAAGTTCAACGTCTCAGCTATTTCATCTTTGATTAGTTTTTTTACATCCTTGACAGAATCAGGTGGTGCAGTGCCATCGGGTTTGGGTTTCAAAGATCTCCCCCAAATATCAATCATGTTATTGTAAAACTCTTTCTCTCTTTAAAATCGTTTTTGACGACTTCGTCGTTGCCAGCGATTACTAGTGTATTCATTAACGACAACATGTGGTGGTTTTCCGCTTGGGTTACTCAAGGAGTTAGAAATAGCGTCAAGGACATTTAATACTTCGCTGCCACATATTGGTGGGTCATTCATTTGTTGTGTTGGTAGCGTAGAATACCAAGTCTTCATTGGAAGGGTTTTTATATAACGCAAAAACTCTTTTGGTGGGGCTAATCCATATGAATCGAAATAGACAATCCCACGTGGATCAATAGCGTATGCAACCCAGTGAGTTCCAGGTCCGGTGCTGTTATCGAGATTAATAATACCTGTTTCAACGCTGTTTGGTTGATGTGGTAATTGATCTTTCATAAAGACACCTCTGAAGTTTTTAATCGCCAGCTTTTTAGCAGCATCCATTAAATCAAAATTGGACATAGGAATCTTCGATTCCCGAATTAATAAATCGTTCCTGGTAGTCTTAGACCCTTTCCGCTGTACCACGAATACGGGGTTCCTGGTAGTCTTAGACCCTTTCCGCTGTACCACGAATACGGGGTTCCTGGTAGTCTTAGACCCTTTCCCTTTTTTTTATACCCTCGACCTTTCTTCGGTTCATATGATTCAGCAATGCTCTGTACCGCTTTTGTCCCCAAGCCTCCAACTACCCCCAATGCGGCCGCTTTTGCGACTGCTGGGGCTGCTGCCGCAACCAATGCTGGTAACGCAGCAAACAACGGAAATATACCGCCTGTTTTAATCATATTTTTGATAGCAGCCGCAGAAAGAGTAATCTGGACACCTTTTTTTGCTACTAGTGCATCATTGAAATGTTTCACCTGACGAGTTGTCAGCGATAATTTATTTGCACCACCAGTCATTTGGTTGGGTTTCAACGTGATTGTGGTTCCACATCGCTTAGCCGATTCTGATTGCAATTTTTTGATTTGACCAGGAGTTAACGCAACACTAATAACACTATATGACATTATACATAATTGATTGATTCTAAATCGTTTACAATTTCAATTACATGTTTTCCACTGGTGCATCTACCACTCTCATTCTTCCACCAACACCTTCAAGTAGCATTGATTTATCACTGAGAATGACAGCAACCGCTCTATAATTCGGGATAAGGATAGGAGGTACCCCACCAACTGGTGGACCAGTCGGACGGGTTACACGGGCTCTAAAGTGTATATCAACGACAGATTGTCTCATCAAATCGAGATGTTCCAATGAGAAGTAATAAATCGGATAGAGGCTTTTAAAATCCAATTGTGATATTTGCAAACCAGTATCCACATTTTGATCACGTGCCATAAACGACAATAGGTTATGATACACGCGTGCAATATGATTCTGACCGTAATCAAGTTGTATATCCTCGGATGGTTCCTGCTGTCCGTTTATTCTCAGCGAGACTTCACTAACACCTAACTGATCAAATATCATATGGCTTCGTTCTTGATTACCAACTCGCGCATTATTCTGTAACGCTACGAATATATGACGTGGAGCTGAAACACCTTGTTTTGATGCCAGGTGCCATGTGAATGTACCATCAACATTGTCCTGTTTGATATCCGTAGTCACTGATAACCAACTTAACAACGACTTTCCTCCTTGGTCCATAAATGATAACAATTTTTCTTCTGCTATGATTGATGGAGTTAACACTGGCATCCACAATGATAGTTTTGTTAAAATGACTTTACCGGCAGCAACCCCAGCATTACGCCAGATTGCATCATCATCAGTACCCTTTCGTACAAGCGCTACTGTGTGTTTAGCTCCATAAATAACTTTTCGGACGTTTCTACAGAATCCAAATATATGATGCAGTGGAATCGCACATGAAAATCGTCGACGCTGCCCATGCAACGTTGCTACACGTGTTGCAAATCCTAAATTGAGATTACCATTAACGCCTCCGAGAATATCAAAAGCAGCTCCGGGTCTAGTTCGACGTTCTGGATTAGCTGCTTCCTGTTGATCGGCTTCTGCATTATCTCTTGCTGTTAACACTTTAATGAATTGAAGGTGGTCAGCGTTATCAGAGGTATCCTTTGCAAACATCATAGATGGACCAGCTGATCTTGTATAATCATCAGAATATCTCGCTAACCCTATGATTGTTGTTGCAACATCAACATCACGGTCTATTGATTCAATTTCTTTTCCATCAATGAGATATCTAGCGCTTTCAAATAACGCCATTATGCCGTTATTAACAAAACCAACTCGGACATTTGCGTTATCTGCATATGGTGGATCATTATGAGCAGCATCATTTGTTATAAGTTCTCCTTCTACTTCAATAAACGCTTCACAAGGCAAAAAGTATTTACTGGTATCATGAACTTGAAGTTCAATTCGTGATCGGAGATCTGGTTGTACTGCGTGATAAGAATAAAATTGATAATCGCGTACAGAATCATCCTTGCCAACTGGGGCGTCTATATCAAATGCTGGATCACGTGACTGTTTGAACATTTTATTCTATTTATCAGAGTCTAAATCGCGATTTCCCATTTCATCGTCGTGTTTTTTTAAAGCCACTTCCTGCTATCATGTTTGCTATCATGTTATTTTGGTCCTCTTGATTTATCAAGGGAGTCACCATCGACGCTAATTTTTCATCTACTGCGTTATTTATAATTCTACTAACACTTGCAGGCATTTCTGCTGTAGACGGTAACGGTACCGGTTTCTTTTTTCGTCTCACTAATGATGTTATTTTATTCTTCGCAGTTGAAAACGCTTTTCCAGCAAGATCTCCAACAGCACCAATACCCTTATCACGAATAACATCAATGGCTTTCATTCCTAGTTGTTTAGCTAACGGCATCACTTTTGGAGCCATTCTCGCAAATAACCCTGCAATGGTATTGCCTAAACCATCTCCGTAGTATGCTCTATAAACCGGAAACCGTGAATTAACTACGTAGACGGGGGTTGGTTTATCATGATTGTAGTGTATGATCATTATTTGAAATCAGAAACAATTTTTCAATTGTAAAACAATTTATCAATTAATCACTGTGATACCCATTTGCTAACTCGTCAATGAAATCTCGATATGTGCTGATATCCATGATACCACCCTGAAATAACCGTCTACAGATATCAGCTGCTTCATTAATTATTTCTGGAGAGTTATTTCCAGCTCGGAACCCTCCGATGAGAACCTCTAATCGTGATATATCACTGAGAACACTACCAGGACATGAAACACTGGAATCTTGCAATCCGCTTCCGCTATAACCAGTTGCTTCATCCATTTTTTCTTCTTCATCCATGAGTTGTAAATAACTAAGAGGATCATCATCATCACGTGGTATTTGTTGTTTTTTAGGTGAAAAAGATATTTTCTTTACAGGTTGCTGTCGCCGTCTTTGCGTTTTTTGCGGTTTTTGTTGTTGTTTAAACTCTTCGTATTGATTATACACGTTTCCCACATCATTGATATAATCGAGGTATGATGCACTATTTGTCTTTTTTTGACTTTTTCCAGTTTTGATTTTGTAGAATATATCAGCCCAATGAGTGAAATTCTTAACAAACTTATGATGTTCTGGTTTCAACATTTTTTTTCTGTTTTCATAAGTCTTAACAACAAACTCAGGAATTTCTGTTGAATCAATCTTATCAATTGTTGCTAACACTTCCTCGTTAAATCTCATGCGTAAATCATCTACTGTTCTTTTTGATTCTATTTTTTGTACGGCCTGTTCTGTTTGTTCAGTTTTCGCTGCTATTTTTTCGAGTTCACCAATAACAGATTTTCCCGTCTCGGGACCATCTCCCAGTAAAGCACGCTCTACTCCCTTCGTTGCTGTGGTTACTGGTTTAAACAATTCTTCAGAACCTAAAGCAAAATCCGTTTGTAAACTCTGTCGTTGTTGCAGTTTATTTCTTACAGAGTCACGAATTGGTACAAATCTCTTAATTGCATCTAATCGTTCACGAGCTAATCGGGTTGTTAATGCTTCATTGACCATTATTTGAAATCAGAAACAATTTTTCAATTGTAAAACAATTTTTTTAATCCCGACCTAACACCATCGGATGGTCATGGAAGCGTTATTTCACTGTGGAACATCTTCATTCATCGATGGCGAAAGTATCAGTATTATTATTTTTATATAGCAATTTGGATACTTTCGCCATTCTATTTTTGATCAATCCGAAAAAGCCATCAATTTTTTATTCACTGTTTCTGCTATTATCAATCAAAAAATGCTAAAAAAAATTAAAATCTCTATGAGGGACGGTCACAATCAAATAATGATTAATGGTCGGGCAATCAAATAATGATAAATGGTTGGTCAATCAAAATTGTTCATTTTCTTGAATTAACGCCCGTAGGTTTCTAACTTTAGAATTAACCTCCTTTTTCAATTCGTATTCGTACCCCAATTCTTTTCGTATTCGTTCTACGATGGTATATAACGGAGCGAACACACTTACGTCACTGGAGAATGCGAGAGAGTCCTTAATAGAATTCTGAATTCTTTTGATGAGTGCATATTTCTTTGGCAGCATGTATTTATTGTTGTTAACTCCGTATTCTATATCCTGAAAATCAGACATGATTTGATCAGGATTTAACCCATCTGATAGTTCAATATCCCAACCTTTCAATTTTGAAATCTCGGATATGATGCTATTCATGTTTTCAGAATTCATTATTCTATAGCAATGACATATTTCTAAATGAAAAATATGACGCATCAGACATAACTAAATTTAATTTTTTGTTCGGTCTTTTTTGAAATAGCCGTCTTGGTTATTCCCTCTGCAACGAATCGTACTGAGGATATACAAATATCGAAGTGCCTACTGGCTTCATTCATTGATTGAAATATTTTTTCTTCGTTAGTTATCGTATTCAAAGATTTCACAGGTCTCGCTTTTTTCGAGTATTTCCCAGTCCCCCCTCGTTCGGAATTTTCACTTTGTGTGATAGCCTGCAGATTTGATAAAGAATTGTTTTTCGGATTAGAATCGATATGATCAATAACAAAATCATCCTCGATCAATCCATTGAAACACTCGTACACGAAACGATGGCAGTAATATTTCTTCTTTCCAGCACCAAACATCAAATACCCCATACCATTATCCCACCCAACTGGTTTCTTCAGTCTGCGGTTTCTTACAACACCATCACTGGATGCTTCATAATTTGTGATCACAGGGTGTTGTCTGAATTCTTGGTTCATTTATATATTATACTATTGTTTGTCTAATTCATTGTTTGGTTTAATGATAAATCTTTCGATGTAGTCTTGAGGAGTTCTTATGATTTTATCCTTGATACTGACTTTGTCAGCGTCAAGAATACTGACTTTGTCAGCGTCAAGAATACTGACTTTGTCAGCGTCAGGGTCATAATTTCTGATTGATTGTCCATTTTTTATTCTTTTATCATAATATCGCTTCAACTCCCTGTATCGCTTTCCACCGCAATTCAAACACAACTGCGATTTCCCCCTGACCCCAACCCCACATAGAATACAAGGTAACGGACCAAGGCTTCCACGTCGAAAGCTTTGCATATGATACCCACAAAACTCACTTCTGCATGATTTGTTACACGGGATTACTGATCCAATCATAAGCCACTTGCAGTGATTCATTATATAAAAATCTTTCATTTAAATGCTTGTTTTAATTATAGCATGAAGGAATTAAGGAAAACGCCTTCGAAAAATGCTGAATTCAATGTTGATAAAGAGTTTAAGAGATTATTAAAAATCAATCCTAGATTTAATCTCGATAGACCCAAAAAACGTATCAAACGTCCAAGAGACGGAAACATGAAAGAGTTTAAGAGATTATTGAAAATCAGTCCTAGATTTAATCTCGATAGACCAAAAAAACGTATCAAACGTCCAAGAGACGGAAACATGAAAGAGTTTAAGAGATTATTGAAAATCAGTCCTAGATTTAATCTCGATAGACCAAAAAAACGTAACAAATTTAATCTCGATAAACCCAAAATCCTTCGGATTTCAAAAGCGTCCAAGAAATTACCCTGGAAGGATGCTCAATTCAATCTCGATATAGTCTCTGATACACCAAAGAATAAAATTCTTGATAAAGCCATGATTAATAAAATCAGAGATTGTTTCAATGAATTTAAGCGTGATGGAGCATCCTATTGTTGGTCAACACTTCGAATTGATGGTGTTGTTGACGCTACCATGAATGATGAAAAAGCAGCAGTGATAATTTCACGTGTTGGGGAAAAACGGTATTTTTTCCGAATCAAATTCATTATTGAAGTCGATGGCAAATGGATTATTAGGGATAAATTTGAACCAATCCTCAAGAATAAAAAAGCTGTCATTGTGAGTAGAGATTCCAAACCAGGGATTCTAACCGGCATTGACAAACCATACTACGAAAGATCTTATCCCGTAACAGCAATGGTTTATGGGCTATATCCGTTAAATGATAAACCCGATATCGCAAAACTAGCTCCTATGAAATATTCGTCAGGGCTTAATTGTGTAGCAACACGGGTAATGGAGCACTTCACAAATGCATCCCGAGGAAATAAACTAACTGATCTAAGACGAAAAAAAATAACCGAGTGGGAACTGACAGTGAAACAGAACGGTGCAAAGATTTCTGATATAGCTAAGTTAGAAACATCATTAAGATTTCCAATAACAGTTATGACGATAACCGGAGAGGTTTTATACGAACCGAAATATAACAAAAATGGAGCACCAATACAGATTATTGATCATAACAAACACGCGTGGACACCTGCGGTAACAGTATTTCCACGAGAACGAACCGTGAAATATATCCCTAAGGAGTTCGTCGGGGATGTTTTCTATGAAGAGAGATTATTTGATGCTATTAATGCGTTGTGTAAGGATGATCCTGTGTCAGTGTGGTTACTTAGAAGTGATGAAGATCCCGAAATAGGATTCGATCAATTTGTAAAACCAAATGGTGAATTATATCGCGTTGAAGAATTAGATAACAGAATGAGAAAAATCGCTAGTGATTTTTCACCGGAAAGTTTCCATGAAAAACTACTCACGGATAGTTTTACTATTCCATCAGTGGTAGCTCACTTCGCAAGAGAAAAAAACTCATGGCGTCCAACACGAAGTGATTTTCTTGAGGATGTTAAATCGAGTTGCGTCGAATTTGGTCATGGAGGATTGTGGAATACGAAATACTCACGTGATGGTATGATTTCAATTGATATATCCGCGTGTTACCCCGGAAGTTTTCTCGGGTATGGGGAATGCGCTGAGTACTTCAAACGATTTGGACACCCAACACATGAAATGACTCGTGTTGCGATTAATGGACCATTACCTGATTTTGATTTAACCGGATTCGCTCGTGTGATATCATTCGAATTAGCTACAGGGTTACATCCGTGTAGTTATGTTTGGCTCGGTAGACACCTATCTGAAAAGGCCTGGATGCCAATAGTGTTACTACGATATATGATTGATTGTGGTATGCTAATATCGTTGATTGTTTCCGAGGCTATTATATGCTATCGAGCTCAGAAAGAAGTTTGGCTACCACAACCCGATCTAGATCGTATAATCAACGAACTACGAAAACAATTCCCTGATTTCAATGAAGAAGAAATCATAAATTGGTCTAAGAAGTTATTTGAAATTAAAAAAGAACAAGCAAAGGATCTCGGACGAAGAATAATCGGTAAATTCACTCAAGGTGGACGGTACGACAACGCAAAATATTCTTCGCGGTTGATCATAGATGTCGCTGAATACGATTTTCTTGTAGCGGATTTAATGAAACAGGGAAAACTTGTATCCCGTAAGGATGCTTTTCTATCCAATGGTGAGAAATTAGGTACGGTTGTTACCTACTGTGATGGATATAATTCCCAGTACACACATTTGAGAAGTTCAATGCTAGCCTATGCTTCTATTAATCTATTTTCGATGATAAATAGATTTCCTAATACCGCGGTTAGAGTGGCCACTGATTCGATGTATATACACAATAAATACAAATCAGCTGTAGCTAAATTCACAGATCCCGAAGAAAATTGGGGGCGTTGGCGATTTAAAAGGGAGATGCTACATGAGTATTGTGAATCCGCAGACGTTGCCATGGATGATAAATATCTTTGTTGTAACCGTATTGAAAATCAATCAGAATTTTCTAATGCACCACCGGTATCTGATCCAATCTGTAGATATAAAACAGTTTATTTAAACGGTTGTGGTGGGTCAGGAAAGACAACTCGTGCAATTGAATTATTTCGTCGTGGTGGAAATACTTGTATTTCTACTAACATGATTGTGCTAACACCGACTCACAGACTCGCCAGAGAGATGATACAGCGAGGGGTAAATGCCTGTACTTACCATAGTTTCTTTCGATGGAAGGGTGACAAATGGACTCCTGAGCGTATGGGTGATAAATTCATTCCTGAAATCATAATTTGGGATGAAATATGCACAGTGTCATTAGATGTATTACAAATATTTCTCGAGTGGTTGTTAAACAAAAACACAAAAGTCGTCATGTGCGGTGATCACGGCCAACCACCACCATTTGTCGGTGCATCTCCACATGAATGGCTAAGGGGTTTTGTAGACTACTATGAAGAAATCACCACTGATTATAGATCACTTGATGAACGATTACGAGAATTTAAGAAACTAATTAGATTACAACCGGATAGAATCCAGTGCGAAATAGCGCGTGAAGTGATTTCAGAAACTCAAATAAACGATTTCTGGGAAACATGGAGACCAAATGATTTGATAATTGCAAGTAGAAAAATAGTCAGGGATACACTTCAGATGAAGTTATTTGAATTGCATAAAGAAAAATTTGCAACGCTTCCAGTACCCCTTTGTTATAGGCCATCGGATACACGAAAACAGAACACTGAAGTTGATATTCCAGGACAGAGTGAAAAACAAATTCTGGTATTAAATGATATTGTGCTGGTTGATATCAATGTCGTTGAAGATGCATTGCGTGCTAATAAATCCCCGTGGACTCTAGGATACGCAGCAACAATACACTCTTCACAGGGATTGACTATATCGGATACAATTGTTTGGATGGTGGATAATCACATCGAATGGTCGAATTTAGTCTATCTCGCAGTATCCAGAGTACGAAGAATAAATCAGCTTCGAAGAATTGTTTTCGATGATAATGACACCACAATAAATGATATTGATGTTAGCATCATTAATAAAAAACTCTCCGGTTACAAACAACAGGACAAAAAAAAACAACGAGAATTTGATATTGATGCTGAATCAATAATTACGCTGAAGAAACAACAGAATAATCACTGCGCGAGTTGCAATTGTATAATGCGTTGGCAGTATTCGGATAAGGATCCTCGCCAATTCACCGTAGACAGAAAAAATAACAGTCTCGGTCATGTCAGAAATAATGTGATGTTGACTTGTCTTGAGTGCAATAGACGCAACGGTGCTAGTTAAGACCATGCGGTGGCAATTGAGTATCCTCGGGAATTACCTGTAGTTGTTGTCTAGTAAAAACCCGCTGAGGGGCAGTTGAATCCAGTTTATAGACTGGAGGTCTACCCGTAGATCGTGTTATAGTAGATATCTTGTGTGTAGTGACACTCCAAATAGGATCAGTAGCCCTTTTTCTACCCCCTTCAAGCTCTCCTGGTTCGTATAAGTACCTCACAATGACATTACTATGAAGAATTGGTTCTTTGAAATCTTTTTGTGGTTGTACGGGTATTGACTTCTTTTTAATCGCGTTGATAGGTTTCATGTTGATTGTTCTAGTAATCTCGTTATTCAGTGCAGTAATCACAGATGGTAATCTTTTAACCCATTCACGCGATCGCTTTTCTTGAATGAATTCTTTTGCATATTGATATCCAAATAACCGTTCAGCAAGAGTCCGATTAAATCGTTCTACAATGGCCTGATCGCGATGTAGCGCAGTATGCCCTCGTCGTATGGTGACATTATGATGTTTCATTGTAGATAATACTGCACCCTGAAATTCCTTGCCAGGATCAACCTGCAATAGATTTGGCCAGTGCAGAGGACCTCGTCGATAAATCCTTTCAAATGCAGAAGCGACTTCAGTGGCTGATTTTGTTTTTAACGGTTCTGCTTCTTTGTATCGACTTGCAATATCAACTACGGTTAATGCGTATTTGTAACCACGATCATGTGGCAGAAATAATATATCAGCCTGATGAACTTCATTAGGAGCGGTCACATCAAAATGCGAGAATTGAATTTGTTTAGGCGGTGGTAGATAAATTTGCCATAGTGCCTGTTTGGATAACCAATTAGCCGCAGTGGTTTTTTTCACTTTTGCAGCGCTAGCGAGTTTATGGACTGCTGATTTACCCCTCCAGTATCCTCTTGGGGAATAATAAATTGATTCCATATTATTAATTACCGGCACCTAACATCAATTTGCTTTTCATAGCCGATTTTATTAAAAATGAAGCCAATTTTTCTTTGAAGGATTTATCAGGAATAGCATTTAACGCATGAATTAATTTCACATCTGCTAGATGTCTGTGTTGCAGATTGCTGCTTTTATAAGCAACATCATGAAGGTGACAGGCCTTATCAATGGCGTTTATTGGTTCTTCACCGGGGTTGGGTTGATTTTGATTATTGAGTCTGATATCAAGTCTGGTTCCCGGTCCACAGTAGCTATATCCGGGAAGGTGCTTTTCTCCGGGGTACTTTGCCCATGGGGTTCCAGGGAGCTTTGCCAATTTGGCTGCGATATCACCTCCTCGTTTTTTTTTAAATCAGATTTCATTGACACAAATCTAAATTTCTTTGTACCACATTGCATGCATTTACCAGAAAGCGCTGATCGGTTATTTTTAGTTGTAACTGTCGTCACATCATCTGTGCCAGTACGCGTTTTGCACTTCACACAATATAGATCCATAATTTATGTATAGAAATATGGATATAATTGATTTTTCAGCGACTAAAAGAAGAGAACCGGTTAAGCATCATGCAGCGCTACCAAACTCTATCCGGATGATTATAATCGGGCCATCTGGATCCGGTAAAACGCAATTGTTACTCAATTTAATAATGAGATGGATGAAGTGGGATAAGTTGTATTTAATTGCCCCTAGCGTAGATGATCAACGATGTTATGAAGTGCTAAAAGATTTTAACGACAGCGCGGTAGAAAAATCCGGAGAGGGTATTATTGAGTTTATAACCGATATCGATGAAGCACCGAGCATTGATGATATTGATGGAGATATTAACAATTTAGTCGTATACGACGATATAATGTTAGATAAGCAAAAAAATCCTGCTAGGATCTTTTCCAGAGGCAGGCATAAAAACACTGACGTGATATATGTCACTCAACGCTACACTCAGGTTCCAAAAGTCATCAGAGATAACTGCAATATTCTTGCTGTATTCAACGGAGTTGATACTCATACTCTTAGAAATATATGGCAGACATGGTGTTCTGATATGGACTTCAATCAATTTAAAAACTTCTTTAGTCATGCTCAGTCAACCCCGTACGGATTCGCAACAATAAATTTGCATGATCCTCGGACACGATATCGTATCGGACTGGATCAAATATTCGGTTAAAATCATTTCTTATTTTTCGTTAACCCAGTGATGAAATCACTAAGCAGCAGAGAGGGTGGATGACAACAAGTTGCGACCAAAATTAATTAAAAAATCGTAAAAGTCTCCGTTTTCATTTTTTTAGTTAAATGAGATTTCGTAGGGAGATTTCAATCAATTTTTTGTCTGAAAACGTTGTAGGATTCGCCATCTTTTGGTTGAAATGAGATTATAGGACGGCTCGTTTTAGGATTTCAATCAAATTTTGTCTAAAAACGTTGTAGGATTCACCCTCTCTGCTGCTAAAATATATACATAAATCTTTATTTTCACATTCTACATTAGTTTCTGAGAGTACTAACCTAAAAAGTTTGGTCATTAAAAGAGTCTGAGTTATAAGTCAAGCATGTAAGAAGCTATTAGAATAGTCAAGTAGCTATTAAAATAGTCAGGTAGCTATTAAAATATTCAAGTAACTATTAGAATAGTAAAACTTTTGAAATGAAGGGAAAGGAAAGAAAGTTTACAGTTAAAAGCACAACCCACCACTTCTTACTCAACATCAATTCATCTGTACAAAATGAACATACAATCATTGTGTAAATTTGGTTATTTGAAATATTACGTTATAGTAAAAGTAATTATGATGCTCATAATGGTTTGACATGCATATTTTGTGCAATAATTCAATTAAACCTAATTATAATGAAGCAATTAATCTTATACAGGATACTGGCTACTCAGCCCTCATTGGCACACATGCTGATGACATAAAAATGCCACATGTGACCTCATGAATTTAATCAAACTGTATTTATGTTCTTTTCTTCAAATATTAACCTGGTTAACAGTGATTTTGTTGCAACAACTAAAGTGTCCCAGTTTATTGTGGCAAATTTGTTGGTTTCCTGAAAATATCTGTTAATACCTGAATTGCAGGATTACATTTTTAAGTTGTCTCCTTAACCTGCACTGACATTCTCCTGACACACCATTTTTCTGCCACTTGATAGCTGTTTTTGGTACATTATTTTGTATCCCATTTCTGCATTATTTCAAAACTCTGCTAATAGATTTGGAAGAAACCACTGAATGTTACCTCAACAACAGCAAGTGTCCCATCCGCCAGTCCAGCAAATATTCTTGTTACCATGGTATCATCATCATTATAACAACACACTGACAAGACAGCATCATGGAGTCTCAGCTGCCACAGTATTGCCCTATTTGAAACAGAAATATGAATGATCTTTCAGCAAATGCACATTGAACATATCAGAATATTTCAAACTAAACACAGTAAAACCTGTCTTGAGAGACCACTGCTATGAGAGACCACCTGTTTTGGGAGACCAGAATATAAATACAGATTTATTGATTATATAGAGTATGACCTGTCATGAGAGACCACCTGTCTTGAGAGACCATTACTTTTTGGCAGAAGGGTGGTCTTTCAAGACAGGTTCTACTGTACTTGCAAAAACACCTTAAACTCAACTGGAATGTTAATGGCCTATCCCATCACATACTAGAAAAAGAACTTGGATGTAAATAAAGAATATTATGAACTCTCCTCATGCCAGTGGATGTTAGTGCATCATATTGATTTTATGTCACCACCATGTCTCATTGATTTGTCATCACTAAAACAACATAGTTTGTGGGTATTAAAACTCAATAATTTTTACAAATTTGTTTTTCAAGTGTTGCAGGATGAAAAATAAAACTATAAAGGAGAAAGTATTTTATTGATATCTCAATTGCTTATATTTTCTGAACTAGTTTTCCTTATGAGGATCAATTAATCACATAGTTAGCTAGATATTTATTCACCCAAATAGCAACCAATTGGGAAAGTATCACTACTATTACCTTTCAATCTCACTGGGAGAGTCAAAAGTATTTAAACTACAGAAAATGACCAGGATTTTCAAACTGTGTCTCATCTCTGAACAGCATTATGATTATACATCTTTCCACTTCATCTGGCCAAGCATTCCATATTCCATCTACACAGTACAATTTGCCAGACCTGCATGCATGCAAATTTTTGGCATACACCTCTCACTCGATAACGCTTGCACAGATAAGTCAAAAATCTACTTATCAATTGGGGTCAGGTGTGAATCGATTTATTTTTATAGAAAAGAATTTACACCAAATTTTTCAAGGTAATTCATATGAAAAAGTAAACAACATTTTACCAACAATTATTCCCATGTCATTAAACAGAAAGTATTAGACCATTTAACAGCCCCCCCCCCCCAACTCCTACCATATGCCCTCCATTTTCTGATTGTCAATATCTAGATTGGATGGCATCCACTTCTTAACTTTTCAGATGTCCCTTTATAACTTACACTCTACTTGTATTGAGATCTGATGCATGCAAGTTATTGAGTGAGAGATGTTTTTTTAACTAGTTTATTCTGTGGTTAGCATTTTGGGATCTGTTGTGTGCAAGTTATTGATAAGATATTATCTAACAAATACAAATCATTATTTGAAACACATTTACTTGAGTGCAAGTGACATTCTTTTCACTAGCATAGGTTAATCATTTCACTAGCACAGGTTACTCTTTTCACTAACACAGGTTATTCTTTTCACTAGCACAGGTTAATCATTTCATTAGCAAAGGTTACTCTTTTCACTAGCACAGGTTACTCTTTTCATTAGCACAGGTTGCTCTTTTCACTAGCACAGGTTAATCATTTCACTAGCACAGGTTAATCTTTTCACTAGCACAGGTTACTCTTTCACTAGCACAGGTTACTCTTTTCACTAGCACAGGTTAATCTTTTCACTAGCACAGGTTAATCTTTTCACTAGCACAGGTTACTCTTTTCACTATCTTTTCACTAGCACAGGTTACTCTTTTCACTAGCACAGGTTACTCTGATTTTGTGCAGGTGTGATGCTGCTGCAGAGGATTAAAGAGTTTTATCTCAAGTACACAGTTTTATTTTGTAAAATAAAATTTCATTTGGAGTGCATTTTTCAGCATGTAATTTTCAAATGATTTAAAATGTGTCCCACTACTTATGACTCAAGAAAACGATGTGTTCAAGAACATACAGTGCACAATAAATTACTTTTAACATTAATGTATGGTGTCATGACAAATACAGTGTCCCAACATATACAGTAAATACAGTGTCCCAACATATACAGTAAATACAGTGTCCCAACATATACAGTAAATTCAGTAAGAACACTAAATTGACATGGTGGATAACTGATGTTTGTACACATCATTGCATTCAATGAGAAATATGAAGCCAACTTTAATAGAGTTTGTGAACAGTTGCATTTCATTTTATTGAAGTTGGATTTTTACTCCCTATGCAAAATGTCAAACATAATTATTTAAGTTGTCTGAATACAGTTCAAGTATGATTCAGTTTTGAAGATTGCAATCCAGGAAGCAATGCACCATGAACACAGCATGCAAAGCTCAGCAAAAATAAATTTCAAATCATCAGGTTGACAAAATTTTACTTTGTTGAAGCACAGCAGTAACAGGAGCATTTAATTCATTGCATATACACGTCATACTGAAGTATGTATCATAATATCCTTCAAAATAGAATCACCAACAGTATATAGCACATTTGACATGCATAATTTAACATTTAAATTAGTTCTATATTCTCAATTCATTATCTTAACCTTGTTAAAATACGAACTATAAATTGACCCATGCATTTCAGGATGATTAAAGCCATCAAATAGATTGATTGAAATACAAATAATAAGCACACGCTTATGTTTGCACAGTTGATTTGTGGTGATCACGAGTTAACACCCAAACTGGAGAGAGGCATTTATTACTGCTGTATTACCCAATTAAAATTAACATATTAAGTTCTCCCCTTTCTCCAATGAAATGGTCAGTCCCACTTGTGATATATATATATAGCTGGTTGTCAGGTCATCAGTGGTGCCCCAATGGTCAGCAAGACTAAAGGATATATATATATATATATATATATATATATATATATATATATATATATTTCTCTCTCTAGAGACAAGCATATCTCATGGTCAAATTGCATTAGATATATTTCTGACAATGCTGATGTTATCATCTTGAACAACTTAGTTTTGACAAGATTTCACTCTGAGAATCCAACGGAAGTTTAGACAACAGTACCATCAAGTCTCTAATGAGAGCAAATATGAACACTACTGACACTTGCTAAAACCAAATTTAGCATTGTATGGACATGGTGTAAACTTGCCTCAGAATTGGTAATGTGTTCATGGACTTTTAATGCCTCAACACACTTCTTGACACTGAACTGACTCTATCACTCACTTGTTAGACATACAAAAGAAAAAATATGTTCCAATCCTTTCTAATACTGCTTCAATATATAGACCGTGCAGAGACTGCGAAATCATAAATCAGCATTCAGGGATTCAACAATGTGTCATACACCTACATTACTGAATACTGTCTTACCTAGTGTTGGTATCCATAGTAACAAGCATCCAAGATATGGTGCCCAGTACAACTGTTTCCTTGGTGATGGCTGCAATACACATTACTCTTGAGTCCAACTGAAAAGGAATGGGCACAAGCAATGCCAATATGCTATCTGTAATATGATGTGAATAATACTAGATACATTTAGGCTACTGTGACCTCATTATCCATGATTTGACATAAAAGGATGCAAATAATAGTTTGAATGTACTTCAAAGAAACAAAAATCCATGATCCTAAGCTATTTTAAAAAAAAAAACACTTTGTCCAAAGACCTTGACAGGTTTTGATACCAAAAAAGTATGAAGAAAAACCAGATTTTTGTGCTTGAAAAATATTTTTATGAAAGAAACCTTTATAGGATGTCACCAATACAATCAAGCTTAGAGAGTTACAATTCATTCTAAGAAGGAATCTCACCCATATACAGATGTCAAGTTATCAATAACATTTCACCAATATACATCTTTTTAAATTTCTGTCATATATTCATATATTCCAAAGCTATAATAGGGGATCCAGAGATCAGCATTTTGTCTGGAATACAGCTGATTGTCATTATACTTGTTAAAAAGTTCAGTCCAACTACAGAATGCACAAACCTAGATCAGATAGCACATTATGTGATAGCAGATGAAGATCTATATTAGGATTAATCAGTTAATCTATATTAGAATTAATCAGTTAATCTATATTAGGATTAATCAGTTAATCTATATTAGAATTAATCAGTTAATCTATATTAGGATTAATCAGTTAATCTATATTAGGATTAATTAGTTAATCTATATTAGGATTAATCAGTTAATCTATATTAGGATTAATCAGTTAATCTATATTAGAATTAATCAGTTAATCTATATTAGAATTAATCAGTTAATCTATATTAGGATTAATCAGTTAATCTATATTAGGACTAATCAGTTAATCTATATTAGGATTAATCAGTTAATCTATATTAGGATTAATCAGTTAATCTATATTAGAATTAATCAGTTAATCTATATTAGGATTAATCAGTTAATCTATATTAGGATTAATCAGTTAATCTATATTAGGATTAATCAGTTAATCTATATTAGGATTAATCAGTTAATCTATATTAGGATTAATCAGTTAATCTATATTAGGATTAATCAGTAGAACAAAACTACACAGACCCTGATCTGCTGCACGCAACAAAAGATCTGGTTCTATGCTGTTTGCAGTTGAACTTGACTTATGAGAGAGTATTGTTACGTTCTTAATCTCGAATAAACAGTAACATAGAAAGAGTGAAAATAACAAGCTTGTAAAAAAACTTAATAAACAATTTATTGAGCACAAATATTTTCCAGAAAAGAAAAATAAACTTACGGTTTTAAGAATCAGTTCCAAAATTAATCCAAAAATAATTCAAAATTTTATCCACTAGAGAAATTGCAAAAGTCCTGGTAATAAAATGTCCAAATAATTCCAAGTTCGAATCCCAGCGAAGTATCCAAGATGGAAGACGATGTCACTTGATGAAGTCAGTTCTTTGTAATAAAATTCTATGAGCACAATTCTTTTCCAGATAAATAACAAAATATTTCCTCTTGATCCAAACAAATTGATATAATTTCCAGTACAAGGTAATTTAAAATAACTCAAAACGATACACAACTTAGTATTCTAAAAGCCCAACTTCTACTGAATAGCTTGCTCCAAAACATAATTTATATACCTGTTTTTATGTAAACAAGAAAGGGGTCATGTGATCTTCTAGAATCTTTCAGAACAAAAACTCGCGTACCCACAATATGACCCAACTAAAATAGAAAGATGTTTATACAAAGCTCCATAATGTCCTTGGAACCAACCAATCATTTTAAAACCTTGTTTACAACTCTGAAGCCAGGTCAGAAATGAGGTCAACACCTGGTGTTTATTCTGTAAAGTACAGGTCATCCCCCCATGAACAAATCTTAAACTTAAAATGCCAAATTTGAATCTAACAAACAAATAATAAAAATAAATATAAATGACTTATATCAAATATACGTAACAATAAAAATAAATATAAATGACTTATATCAAATATACGTAACAATAAAAATCAATATAAATGGCTTATATCAAATATACATAACAGTATTATGTCCACTTGTCTTTTCTTTTAGTCTGCGACCCTGACCTTTAACTTCTGGACACTTAAATAGACAGAACCCTCAGTACCCTACATACAAACTATCCATCAAGTATGTTACTGATGGGTGGTTGACAATGGATGCTATGACATAATGTGCCCTGCTTTATGGCAAGCATAACAAGAAATGGTATGCCTATTTCAGTTTTTAGTCTAATACATCTTTTTTACCTCGATCTCCAGATCATTCATGGTGGACTGTCTGCAGTGTACTTCACTCAGTTTGCCAACATACTGATCACCATAGCAAAGCCACACTCGACCTTTGAAGAAAAGAAGATGTCTTTTGTATTAATAATATATGTACTCATATACTACTACTGCTGCTATTAAATAATAATAATAATAATAATAATAATAATAATAATAATAATAATAATGATAATAATGATAATAATAAATTATTAATAATAATAATACATGTATTATTATTAATAATAATAATAATAATAATAATAATAATAACAATAATACATGTATTAATAATAATAACAAAATAATAATAATAATAATAATAATAATAATAATACAAATAATAATAATAATAATAATAATAATAATAATAATTATTTTAAAAAGTAACAAAAATAATAATAATAACAAGTTTTATTACTTTATTTTTACTAAAATATATAGACAATCCACCATGATTCACATCAAATCATTTTCTAGCTTTAGCTTTGTTCTGTCATTGTAAATTTACTGGTTCTTCTTCCTTTTGTTACACTGATCTAGAAGAAGGAAGCAATTAAATCACATTTATTAGTTCCAGGTCAGAATCATTGAAAATATTGCTATCTACTTTTCAAACATTTTTCATATATTTTTCTGCCTGCGATTCTTGGTTTAAATTTAGGCATTTCTAGAATTGATTCAAAGCAAACTGTTTATTCTTAAGCACATGTTTTATATAGTGCAATTCTCTTTGCGCATTTTAGTAACAGAACAATGTGACACTGATGTTGAAGTGAAGTCTGTCACCCATGGCATGTTGATTCATTTACTGTTTAGCCTTCTAAAAATGTGCTGGATAGCCATGACAAAATCTTCACAGTTATTTTTTTAGGATTTTTTTAGGATTAATTAAAATTAACTTTTCAATTAATAGATACTTTATTATGGATTTGGACACACTGGAAAGTTTATTGCTGAAAAGCAAATACAGAAAATATATAGTGAACATAATTGTTGTCCTTGCTTTGGGGTTTAATGATTGACCAGCACATGATAGGCTATACATGGCAGACAGCATACCTAGTTGAGGAAGAACATGGAAAATTCTGGGATGAACCAGCAAACCATGGTTCTTCCACATACCCACACTGGTACAACTTGTATTATTATTATCATCATTTTTATTATTATTAATAATGTAGTAGTAGTAGTAGTAGTAGTAGTAGTAGTAGTAGTAGTAGTAGTAGTAGTAGTAGTAGTATCATTATTTTATTATGAATAATATTTTAATAATAATGATAATATTATTATTAATATTATTATTATTATTATTATTATTATTATTATTATTATTATTACAGTGGATAGTTTACTTGTATTACATCTTTAATATAATCCAACAAGAGTACAATGTGCAACATATTCTATGCTTGTCCCATGTTTAGTTGTCCTCTATCTGTCAACAATTGTACCATGTGCAACATATTCTATGCTTGTCCCATGTTTAGTTGTCCTCTATCTGTCAACAATTGTACCATGTGCAACATATTCTATGCTTGTCCCATGTTTAGTTGTCCTCTATCTGTCAACAAGTGTACCATGTGCAACATATTCTATGCTTGTCCCATGTTTAGGTGTCCTCTATCTGTCAACAAGTGTACCATGTGCAACATAATCTATGCTTGTCCCATTTTTAGTTTTCCTCTATCTGTCAACAATTGTGCCATGTGCAACATATTCTATGCTTGTCCCATGTTTAGTTGTCCTCTATCTGTCAACAAGTGTACCATGCATGGCATAATCTATCTGTCAACAAGTGTACCATGCATGACATAATCTGTCAACAAGTGTACAATGCATGGCATAATCTGTGTCTTATAATCCCATTTTTAGTAGTCCTCTATGCTTCAACATATGTGGAATTGAAATAAACTTAAGTGTGTAGAAACCATAATTTATTTATCAGGCATATGATGACTGTGAACTCTGACTTCTTGACACCAGAAAACATTGGTTACTTTATTACCCTAAGTACAATGACCTTGACCTCTGATCTTTTGATCCCAACATCAATAAACCACTTCCATCCCTGAAGTGCAAGGCCTCCACAAACTTTGGTCAAGATTCAGTCTGAAATAAAATGACATTTTTTCTTTTTTCAATTGCAGTGATCCTGACCAATGACCTTTTCAACTTTGACAGGAATAATCATCTTTACTCCATGTTAAGTTATTCACAAAGTTTTGTCCTGGTCTGTAATGAGAACTTTAGTGACTATGCAGAAATCATTTGTTTTCTTTTAGTCACAATAAACTTTTAACCTAAGACCAAAATATCAAAATTTATTAAAGGCCCAGAATCAAGAACTGTGCCAAAACCATTTTCTTGCTTCTGTCACAGTGACACTGACCTTCAATATCTCAAAGCCCAAATTATAACAGACATCCTCCTTACTCCAAGTCTGTGATGCACAACAATATTTTGTTGCTATTGAGAAACAATTTTTTTCTAACAGTTATAATGACCTCTAGCTTTGACTGCAAATTCAAAAGCTTATTTCTTACTGAAAGTGCAAGCTATCCACACAGTTTGGTCCAAGTCGAATGCTGTTATGCAGAAATTATTTTTCTTCTTTTGGTCAATGTCCTTGACCATAGACACATAAAATGGCATGCTTCTTAGTTTCCTCCAGTGTAAGCTAGCCATAGTTTGGTAGATGTACATGCTGTAGAACTTGATACAGAGGGAATGTTAAGGGACTTAATGAGGGATGAACAGGCAAATTGACAGAATCAAAGCATAATATGTTCCACTAACATAGCTGACATATGAAAATGTATAGTAACACACCATGAACTTGCTGTCTTCGTCAGCCATCTGCAGATTCCTAATCCATGCAGTATTACTTGGTGGATAATTCATTCTCCCATAGCAATTCAAGCCTCATCCAACCAACAGAATTGGGGATTTCAAGACATGTACACAAGAGATATAGATGCAGATGCAAGCTGCAACAATTGTAAATGCTGAATCATGTTTAAATGAAAAGAGATTAACATGTTAGTCATCAGATGTGATGAATTTGTTGGTCATCAGATGAAATGAACTTGTCAGTCATCAGATGAGATGAATTTGTTGGTCATCAGATGCAATGAATTTAATGTTCATCAGATGAAATGAACTTGTCAGTCATCAGATGAGATGAATTTGTTGGTCATCAGATGAGATAAACTTGTCAGTCATCAGAAGAGATTAATGTGTTGGCCATTAAAATGGGTCTTCAAAATGAATATACCAAAGCAGTCTCATTACACAAGAAACATGTTCTGAAAAATGAAGTTAGCTGTGACTATAAAATGTCTTAAAGTTTTCCAAGCAATGTTCTACTTTTGGCAAGATAGCATTGCCCTTACCAAGACACCTCAACATTCAGAAAAACACATCAATGTGTTGTCAAACATGCTAGAGAAACTGATTTAAACCCACTTTACAAAAGTCATGCAGACATGAAATGCACGTCACTGTGATCCATTTCTTGTAGGATTGTGTTGTAAGACACATATACAAACAAAACTCCATGACTCTGCAGCCCAGCCTGTCTCAGGAGCACTTGCCTAATCCAAAACTTAAACTGAGATGTGAAAAAGGTACGTCCAGATGTGGATGGACAAGAATAACATCATCACTGCATGTTTTCTTTCAGATCCTGTAAAATTGATCTCTGAACACTTTTCAATGAAAACTAAGTTTCTGACTGTTCTGGTTGGTAATTGTTTTTCTAACCATTACTTTTTGAACACTAAATAAGAGCAATGACAGTTTTCGTTAAGAAACAGAATGGTATTTCTTTTGTAATTTTAGGGAGTAAAACATTATGACATACACTGTCCCTACGATACTATAAATAGTTAACTATCCATACAATACTATAAATAGTTGCCATGTTCGTACTATCAGATGAATTATTGTACCTCATGTTCACACCATGTGTCACTTTATTACTGGTCCATTATAAAGCACAAGCTGATTGGCTGTTTGCACAGTTAATTTCACAATGGTGGTACATGTCACAGTTGACCATGCAAAAGATGTTACTGAGGAAATATGTACAAAGAAAGTCAGATTTCTCATATTCTGTTAAGTAAAAAGGCTTCAGTAATCTTTGACAGAGTCTTTTGTATGAAGGCTTAAATCATCTTTGAAAGTCACTTTTAACTCTACCAGTTTAGTCTAACATACAATGAAGATGATAACTGATAACTTGAACTTCACTCATGTTGAGAAACTTCTGTTTTGGTGTAGGTGTTCTCTATGTTTGGACGTAACATCATTTATATAAAAGATGTCAAAAGCAACAGGTACAAAGAAGATTACAAAAATGTGATCTTGTCAATGTAACAAATATGTTAATCAGCTGACTCCATTAACAAAAATATGTTTTCTTGTGGTTTTGTTGGGATTTATTTACTATAGGACAGCAAATAATACAGGTATTTATGGTGGTGTACAATGGATAGCTTTGCTTTTGCCTCTGTATGGGATATGCTTAACACTGGACACAGCTTTGTAAGGCAAAACTCAGTCACGTATTTTGTAAACATTGCCTGTTGTCAAGTATTAGATTACAATCAAGGAAATACATTATATTACCTTCCTCAAGAGCCACAGCACATTCAATCCCCAAAAAGCTGCCTGATTCTGCTTCCATACTTAGATACTGTAAAAAAGATAGATGTCAAAGTTAATTCTTTATTTTTTTACAACTCATTTAAGAAATCTGTATTGTACCTTTTCATTGATACTTCATGGCAGTTAAGAGATGTCTTCAATGAATGTGGATCACTTACCCTTTTAAATGAAAGCAAATTATCCAACTTGAATGATAGAACTTTCATTAACATATGATGTATTTTGACATCACTTTCAGTAGTACATGATGAACTATGTGTACTTCTGAGTCATGTATTTTGACATCACTTTCAGTAGTACATGATGAACTATGTGTACTTCTGAGTCATGTATTTTGACATCACTTTCAGTAGTACATGATGAACTATGTGTACTTCTGAGTGATGCATTTTGACATCACTTTCAGTAGTACATGATGAACTATGTGTACTTCTGAGTCATGTATTTTGACATCACTTTCAGTAGTACATGATGAACTATGTGTACTTCTGAGTCATGTATTTTGACATCACTTTCAGTAGTACATGATGAACTATGTGTACTTCTGAGTGATGCATTTTGACATCACTTTCAGTAGTACATGATGAACTATGTGTACTTCTGAGTCATGTATTTTGACATCACTTTCAGTAGTACATGATGAACTATGTGTACTTCTGAGTTATGTATTTTGACATCACTTTTAGTAGTACATAATGAACTATGTGTACTTCTGAGTCATGTATTTTGACATCACTTTCAGTAGTACATGATGAACTATGTGTACTTCTGAGTAATGCATTTTGACATCACTTTCAGTAGTACATGATGAACTATGTGTACTTCTGAGTCATGTATTTTGACATCACTTTTAGTAGTACATGATGAACTATGTGTACTTCTGAGTAATGCATTTTGACATCACTTTCAGTAGTACATGATGAACTATGTGTACTTCTGAGTCATGTATTTTGACATCACTTTCAGTAGTACATGATGAACTATGTGTACTTCTGAGTAATGCATTTTGACATCACTTTCAGTAGTACATGATGAACTATGTGTACTTCTGAGTCATGTATTTTGACATCACTTTCAGTAGTACATGATGAACTATGTGTACTTCTGAGTAATGCATTTTGACATCACTTTCAGTAGTACATGATGAACTATGTGTACTTCTGAGTCATGTATTTTGACATCACTTTCAGTAGTACATGATGAACTATGTGTACTTCTGAGTGATGCATTTTGACATCACTTTCAGTAGTACATGATGAACTATGTGTACTTCTGAGTCATGTATTTTGACATCACTTTTAGTAGTACATGATGAACTATGTGTACTTCTGAGTTATGCATTTTGACATCACTTTCAGTAGTACATGATGAACTATGTGTACTTCTGAGTCATGTATTTTGACATCACTTTTAGTAGTACATGATGAACTATGTGTACTTCTGAGTTATGCATTTTGACATCACTTTCAGTAGTACATGATGAACTATGTGTACTTCTGAGTCATGTATTTTGACATCACTTTCAGTAGTACATGATGAACTATGTGTACTTCTGAGTCATGTATTTTGACATCACTTTCAGTAGTACATGATGAACTATGTGTACTTCTGAGTCATGTATTTTGACATCACTTTCAGTAGTACATGATGAACTATGTGTACTTCTGAGTCATGTATTTTGACATCACTTTTAGTAGTACATGATGAACTATGTGTACTTCTGAGTTATGCATTTTGACATCACTTTCAGTAGTACATAATGAACTATGTGTACTTCTGAGTTATGCATTTGACATCACTTTCAGCAGCACATGATGAACTATGTGTACTTCTGAGTTATGCATTTGACATCACTTTCAGTAGTACATGATGAACTATGTGTACTTTTAGTAATTATGGGTACTTCTGAGTCATGCATTTTCACATCATTTTCAATAGTACATGACGAACTATGTGTACTTCTGAGTATGTGTAATTCTAAGCATGGGTACTTCTGAGTCATGCATTTTGACATCACTTTCAGTAGTACATAATGAACTACCGATATGTGTACTTCTAAGTTATGCATTTTGACATCACTTTAGTTTAAAAACAACAGCTTTATGATTCATGGTATACATCAAGTCTTTGGCATTTTCTTAGTGGAGATGCCAGGAATTGTTAGGAACCATCCAGCCACACACTGTATATAAACGTCTACATAATAGGAGGTTTTTATTTATTTGACCATATGATGCAGTCTATGTGTTTCATTTTCATTGTAATCAATTATGGATATAATCACCAATAACCCTTCTTGTCCACTGAATGGTTTCAACTGGAGTTAATTCCCTTTGACTTTTCATTTCAGTTCTGTTGCATAAAAGCATTTATAGAGCCAAATTAGGTTACTAGTACCACAAAAAAAATTTATTTAAAAAGTAAATATATGTCTTCTTTCATAACATTAAAAACTTATTTTTCTAAATGCAATAGTAAACAATTTTTGCACTATTACTTTAAATTTGACTGAATTCTCCCCACCTTCCTCTCTTGATTTAAATGAAAACATGACCAAAGTATAGTATGCAACTCAGGAAATAAATACATTATTTAATGGTTGATTTGAAAAATAAAACAAATATTTCATAGGCTATTATTTATTAATGTCTTTCTTTTGAGTCAAAATTACAGCATGTCCCAATAATGTTACAGTACATTCTTAATGTCATGAAGCTACATTCACGCTTCTTCAGAGGAATGTAGTAAAATAACTCTCTGATTGTCATTTTGGAAGTCACAAAATACCATGTATAATATATCTAATAGTTTCAAATTAACAACAGAATATGAAAACATTTTCAATAAGTGACTATTCAAGGTGGTGCTCTACAGTTTTGTATTTTGAATTTAAAAGAAAAAGGATTTAATCACTGGTTTATACTGGCTATTTAACAAATCTTTATATACACTAGGTATTGTTAAACAAACTTTTAATTCCCTTTATTTTGATATATGCTGGATGGGTGTAATTTGGGTTGTAGAGTATACAGCTGGGCTCACCACAGATGTGCTCATATAAAAACAGAACTGCTAGTTCTGCTTGGTTATTTTGACTTCCTGGACTTTATGGTAACATTTTTAAAAAAAGAGCTGAAAACGTTTGTTTGTTTACTTTTCAGACATTTTCTAATTAATTCATTGCACATATAGAAGATGATATTGCCTACTTTATCAACATTTGTTTTTCCTAATTTAATAATTGATAAAAATTAGTGTACATTTGACTAAGTCAATAATAATTCAAGAACATGGTAGTGACCATTTTGGTCTATTGTGCACTTAGATCATGTACAATTTTCACAAGTACAATATCCAAAGAAATGTCAGCCACAGTAGATGAAGTAACATAGATAAATTTCACATTTTCTCCACTGTGCATGTTGTAAAATGCAAACAACTTCATATTACATACATCACTCTCTCCAAAAGTACATAATAACAGGTGAGTGCCCACAGGGTAACAGTCATACAGGCAGATATACAGCCATAGGGTAAGAAACATACAGACAGATATACAGCCACAGGGTAACAGCCAAACAGACAAATACATGTACAGGATAACAGCTATACAGACAGATATACAGCAATAGTATAACAGCCATATGGACAGATATACAGTCACAGGATAATAGTCATACAGACTGATAAACAGCCACAGGATAACAGCTATACAGACAGATATACAGCCACAGGGTAACAGCCAAACAGACAAATACATGTACAGGATAACAGCTATACAGACAGATATACAGCAATAGGATAACAGCCATATGGACAGATATAAAGTCACAGGATAACAGCCATACAGACTGATAAACAGCTACAGGATAACAGCTATACAGACAGATATACAGCCACAGGGTAACATTCATACATACAGATATACAGCCTCAGGGTAACAGACATACATACAAATACACCAACAGCCATACAGACAAATACACCCACAGGATAACAGCTATACAGTCAAATATACAGCCACATGATAACAGCCATACAGACAGATATACAGCCACAGGATGACAGCCATACAAACATATACACCCACAAGATTACCACTATACAGCCATATACAGCCACATGATAACAGCCATGCAAACAGATATACACCCACAGGATAACAGCCATACAGACTGACATACACCCACAGGATAACAGCCATACAGATGTATACAGCCATAGGGTAATAGCCAAATGGACAGATATACACGCCACAGGGTAAATACATTTAGAGTATATCTTTAGAAGCACAAAACATTTGTATCCAGTATAAATTGTAAGGGAAAGTACCGTTGTGGAGCAAAGTAACCATGCAGCTGTTGCAGCAACCAGCAAAAATTACCAATGCAACTCAATATTTCAGGTGGTTATTTATTTTATTTCATATTTTAAAAAAGACAACAATTAAAAATTTCAGGTATGTCTTTGTGTATGTTATAGTGCAAAGTCTAAATCATGGATTAGAATTTGATTTGATGGCAAAAATATGTTACAATGCAAATTCTAAATCAATAATTAGAATTTGAATTAATGGCAAAAGTATGTTACAGTGTAAAACCTAAATGATAGATTAGAATTTGATTTAATTGCAAATATGTGACAGTTTCCAAAGGTAGAAAAGTCTCAGAGATGTATTAAACATTGAAACAATAGCTTAAAGAAAGAAAAAAAATTCTGAGAAACCTTGAATTATTGAATGTAACTGTTTAAGATAATGTGAAAGACTACATAGTTAAATTAAAACAAGATCTGGAATCGAAAATCCAGCTACTGAGTTTCTCTAGTGTGTCTTTGGACATGATGAAATAATTGTCAAGTGCATTAAAAATAATGAAGAACTTCTATGTGAAATAGAAAGTCATAGGACAGAATTCATGATGGAAAGCCCGGTAATGGAAAATAAATTTCTTAGAAAATTGAAGAGGTTACTGTATTTACCATATGCTCTCTTTCAGCAAATGCCAGCCTCTGAAGTTCCTTCTTCTTATGCTTTTCTTTCAGAGCGTTCAGATAGCATGCCTGCTTGCTGGCAATACACTGTCTTCGAGGCAGTGGCTTCAATCCCTCAAACGCCAACTGGAAGAAAGTGCATATAAATTCATTGAAAGCCTCGTAATAAACCTATGCAAATACCATATGAAAAATTTGATAAATTTAAATTTTTGAGTGCTCATTATCGAACCTATATTTATCAATTTAGATGCATCATGGGTGACAGTTTCTATGCAGAGAAAACCAATTATGAGCCACTGCATTTTTCTTGATCTAGGTGTATTTGAAAACAGTGCTTTCAATTCCACACCAAATTTGTCAGATGAAGATATCAGTAATGAGTGTTCCAAGCTAAAGTCTGTTAAAGGACTGAAAGTCCATCAACAGCATGATGTTTCTATTCTTTCAGTTACAACTTGGATAAGATCTCAAAACAGCATTTTTACAAAAATAATCTATCATTATAAACCAATCCAGGCTAGCCAAACCCATATTTACTATATTTTATCATCACCAATTTTTAGACTGGTTCCTACTTTTCCATACAATTAGTACTGTGTGTCACGGAATTGTGTATGACTGGTATCAATATGTATATGTGGTCAAAATGTTTCACTGCTGCGTACAGCATCACCTGAGGGTGGTTTATTTTGTATCGGCTCTTTTTATTTTGAAATACTGAACGTGATTCAACCCATGCTGCATGTGCAAATTGCCTGCAGTTTAAACCTAAGTACCTAGCTGCGCATATCTGTCACAGCTAGTGTATATTATAGAGTTAATTCTCTGTAAACATTACATTACAACGAGTCTTGTCAGGAAGCTTAACACTTTACGGGAGTAGAATCTTCAGCTTTAGAGGTATTTAAATTTAAGATTGTATTCTTATTGCTATTCGTTTTATATGACAGAATTGTTTCATATATCAGATGTTTTAGTATTTATTCTAAATTCTACAGAGTTAATAACTAGGTTATACAGCGCCATGATATTAAAAATACTATAGTCTGCTTTGAGATAGCTATTTGTTGTAATTGAACAGACAAATTGAATATAATTATATGCTGCATGCATTGAACGTTTATTGTAAATGGGTAACTAATTCATGTGCTCGCATGTGCAACATATATGAATGTAGAAGTACTTAAGTATGTCATATGATAAAATCATAAATTACATGCCTTTACATTGCTAAATCGTTATATGAACGATATAATCAAAATTACAGGCATTTACATCTCAGTCTTGTAATACAAGCGAAATATTTGTAAATTTGTTGATCAGGTGATAAGACGTTATTCATGTTAGTTTCAAATTCCTTTCGTTAATATCATCCTTTGAGTTTTTTTCATTGAATTACTTGTTGTTGATAGTTCCATGTTAGGAACTTTATAATTTTCCTTATATTTTGTTTAAAATGGTGTCAGATTTGCTTATACATGTATTTAAATTGCGTTTATAAATAAACATCTTATTAACACAGTTGCTTTCAGTGTCTTCACTAATCTAGTCCCATGCTTCATCTTGTGACACCATGTGTCCTGAAATATCTCTGCATGAAATCCGCATGAAACCCTACTTTCTGCCAATCAGCCAAATATTTTGGTTTCAGTAAGGCCATTTTAATAATAATCAAATCTCAATTAACTGGCCAAATCTTCAAAACCTATAAAATGGCACCAGATTTTCAGGATTTATTATCCTTGTTTTTCTTAGTAATGTTCTACATGCTTGGGACATAATTCAAGACTATATTAGAATGGTTGAAAAATGGTACACTGCATATAAGTTCTATCACAGTACTCAATGTATGGATGTTTTCTTCTCCAACTAAGAAGGACATGGTGGAGCAATGCATAGTTTAGGGTTTTCAGTTTACTGAAATAATTTAATGAAAGAAAGAAATTAACAAAAATGAAAGCCATGATTAGTTGGGTCTAAGGATGGATTTGCTCCCTCTTTAGCTGTTATAATTGTGTTTTTTCTCTGCAAGAGTCCCATGGACTTAACAGTTGACCATTTGACTTTTGCAGAATTGAGACAAAACGAGTCTCTCTCTCTCTCATTCTCTCTTTATATATATATATATATATATATATATATATATATATATATATATATATATATATATAACTTTATACCATGTTTACTTGGCAAAGGCATACAAATATACAAATATATGTAGTCTCTTGCTTATAACTGAACTCATTCAAGGTGCTGAAAATACAAGCCTCTTTACCAAGTTGCAGTGAAACTAAATCTTGCTAACAATCAAATTCATTTGATATCGTGGTGATATAAGACTATTACTTAAAAATTCTGATCAAAATCAAGTGGAAAGAAGCTCAGCCAATCAGATGCAAGAATCACATCTTTTATTTACAAAAGTTCAGCTCATTGGATATTTAGATTTATAGCATCTGGCTTGTTGACAATTCCACCCAATCATACCAAGATCACAAACTCTAATATCTCTCACTCACATTCAACTTAGATTTTGATGCTGTAAGCTTATTGGATCCAAAAATACTCAGTCAATGAAGATTACCTCATCAACATGTATAGGACATGCCCATAATACAGCCTGATATTAGCCTATTTGCCAATTTTGATTAATATCAGGTTAGAAATAATCTCCAAAGTGGAAAGTTTTGTTGTTGTAGGGTTAAACGCCATTTTTCAGAACAAGAGAGGCTAAACATACTGGAGGAAGAACCCTGGAAAACCCTGGGATGAACAAGCAACCCACAATAAGCTACTGGCAAGCTTTCTCAGGTACCCACATTGGCTGAGTCTCAGACTCGAAACCATGCAGACTGAGGTGAGATAGCAGTGGTCCAGAATGGTGAGCACTTTAGACCACTCAGCCACTTGTGGCCCACTCATTAACAATTTAATATTGTTGGACTGTTCAGCAAGTTTCATTAATTTTGGGTTAGAGATTATACCCCAAGTGGAAAGAAGCTCAGCCAATCAGATGCAAGAATCACATCTTTTATTTACAAAAGTTCTGCTCATTAGATATTTACATTTTAGATAATATACTAGAACTGATTAAAATATGTGTGAAAACAAAAATATAAATATACTAAAAAGCTCAGTCAGGTGCAAGATCACCTCATATAATATGTCTGGATCTCACTCATACTGATGAGTTCAATTCATAAAGTTAAAAAAAAATTGGATCAGTGATAAAAATCTTGTCCAATCAGATGCAAGATCACCTCATATAATATGCATGGATCTCACTTACAACTATAATAACTGATGAGTTCAATTCATAAGGTTCAATATAAATTGGATCAGAAATACCATCCCTCAAGTGATAACAATCTCATCCAATCAGATACAAGATCACATTAATTTTGCTCACTAATTGATGTGAATCTGACATGTGGCTTCCAGAGTGGGAATAAGCATAAAAACAGCTCATTTTTGAGCTCATCTGAGATCTTGATAAAATAAGAAAATATTAAAAGTCTGATAAAAGTTTGTTCATGAGTATGGTTGCCACAAAATGTTTAAAAAGTCATCCAATCTGGCTCAAGATCACCTCATTAATATGCACAGATCTCACCTAATTTCAAGATCTTCCAAATCTTGATGATACAATATTCCAAGTTTGATCAAAATCAAATCTGACAGATGGCTTCCTGAGGGGTTATAAACTCAGCCAATTGAATGCAAGATCAGATGTGGGAGGTTGCAGGTATGAACCCTGGCATAGTCATATGAAAGATATATAAAATGGTACTATCAGGTGCCTCACTTGACACTCAGCATTAAAAAGTTAGTGTTAGGAATGGTAAGCTTTGTGTCAGGATAATGTGATGCCACATGTCTGCAGCATGATACCCTGGTAGTAAACATCACTATAGATTGCCACACTGCAGACACTGTAGAAGTAAGACTAAATTTGTTAAAACTATGTTAAATTCCAACAACACATACACATGCACACATGCAAGATTACATCATTACAGTAAAACCTGTCTTGAGAGACTGCTGCTATGAGAGACCACCTGTTTTGGGAGACCAGAATCTCAATGCACATATGTATTGATTATATAGTGTTATGACCTGTTATGAGTGACCACCTGTCTTGAGAGACCATTATGTTTTGGCAGAAGCGGTCGTCTTTCAAGAAAGGTTCTACTGTAATATGTGTGACTTTTTACTTGTAATCAAATCCAACTTATCGTGATGATATAAACACATATTCCAAGTTTCATCAAAATCAGACCAGAAATTTGACCAAGTGGATAGCTGCAAGGCAATACCATCAGCACATTTGGCCGTTAATGACCAGGTGAATTTAAACTTGACTTGCCCTCAAAATGTAGAAAACATGTAATCCACTAAAGAAAACCTTATACCTCTGGACACATTCTATTTTTTATGGGATACAATACTTTATATTTATTTTTTACTGGAATGAAAATGTTTGAATTTCTCTACAGATTTTTAAAATTTAATGACTTCAAATGTTTAAAGCTTGTAATAATATTTCCAATCTGTTTTAAAAACAATGCTTTTGTCAAGGAGAGAATTAGGTAGTTCAGATTTTTTCTCCATATATTTCATCCAAATTCTGAATTTGACCGTCCAGACAATATTGCATTAATGTAACTGGATCATAAAGAAAACAAATTATGGTTAAACATGCACCCAGCAAATCGAAGCAACATTGGTACATGTGATAATTCTTGATTGGCTGAGAAAGAAATTCTCCTTTAATCGAGATTCCTAAATCAGTGTTTATTGGGATAAATTCCAATGTCTTTTTGCCTCCAGAATACAATTATTTCATAAGGGCCTCAACAAATAGTGTATACAAAATGTCTGTGTCATATTAATAAACATGTTTTTATCTTATAGTACAATTGTACAATGTACAATAGTTTTTATCTTATAGTACAATTGTACAAAATACAATAGTCTTTATCATATAGGACAATTGTACAATGTACAATATTGATTCAAATTCATTTCACATAAAACTTATTATAGATATATCAAAAATGAAAATGATTTCTTCGTTATGGTTGGCATAAAGCAAACACATACTTCAATTCATTAGTATCAGAGAAAAAATAATTGGATATGAAATGCATTCTTTTTAGCTTTGTGCTCCTAAAATGGGAGACGTCCTTTGTCTGCACCTATTAACAAAACTAAAGATCCATATGTTATTTGGTCAGTAAGAAACTAAATATCAAAATAAAAGTAAATATAGTCAGCAATAGTACATAGACTGAAGTCTATGAGATATATCATAGAAAATAAATCAATTAATTTACCAGCTATTGGGTGCATCTGAAATTATTTAGTACTCAGTTTTTCATTCCCCTCCTGCAGACTGGTTCTCTGGCTGTAAAATTAGTGTTCTGATAGCTATAAACAGTACAGCATACTTACAGCAGACATTACCTCAATATAGCTGGCTGGGTAAACTACACATTGGTATATAATTATTTAACACATCCAAAATCAATATTCAGTGCTTATTATTATTTTCTATGTATAACAATATAAACAAATAATATTCTTGTTTATTGGTACAAAAAATCATAAATGCTTCAAAAATAGAGATCACAGTCTATGCTCTGTATATTGGTTTTGGGGGCTTGCTTACTTGTTTTTCTTTTAAAAACATATTTTTGTGATTTGAGTGACAAGGTTTTGAGATTGATTTAACCCTCACAACTAAACTGATCATCTGAAGTCTGTTATTAAATAGCCCTCATTTGCATTTTCTGACAGCCTCTTAATGTTAGTTGGCTTATATAAACAATTCATCTACTAGATGAAAATAAACAGACTATGATCGGCTGTCACATAATCTACTGGCACACTAAGGTCTATGTAATTTGTTCTACTGATTTCTCCTAAAAACTATAAAGGACCAAACCTGCCACACATTAGGCAACTAGCAGATGTGGGATTCTGCAGTTTGCACTTGAACTTAAAATTTAGTATGTACAGTCGGCTCTGCTTATATGCATGGCCTCTGGACCGATGCTATGATATGCAATTAGGAGGCATATGCACTAAGCCAGCATTCCTGTTATGGCATGTATCTGGTGCAGCAAGCATGCTGATACCCATTATTTCTCCGCAACAAACCCCCATTTGGCCTAGTTCATTTAAATGTGACGCGATTTGCTCTGATATGGTATGGAGGTCAGTTTTGTCAGTAGATCGTGGAGCAGACTTGTAGTCAGCGCTCCAGTCTTAATCTATCAAATTTAATGACCAGACTGGACCAGATTCTTAATGAGGGCAATGTGAGCTTGTGTTAAAGCTTTAGAGTGTTAAAGCCCTCGACCACGCTTGGTTAATTATTATGGTTGTCTACTATCGTGCCTCCTGGTGATGAACAGAGAATCAGAGAGCTAATGCCGTCTTGGTAATATTTATGATTATCTACTATTGTGCCTCCTGGTGGCCAATGGAGATCTAATAGCTGTGATGTTGATATTAACAGATCTCATTAATCAACCTTGACCGCCAATGTTCAGAATCGGTTTGTTTTCATTTTGAAAGGAACAATTTTGAACGATGCAGTTATCGAAAGCAACTTAACACATAATAATGCATGGACAGACCAGAAAAATGCATGCAATAATGCGAAATATGCAAATAGACGATATGCAATTGTCCAAAATTGATATCAATTGAAAACAATGGTAACAAATTGGGACCGGCACAAAGCTATACAATAAGGTGGAATATGCAGTTATATGATATGCATATATCTGGAGCCGACTCTATATCAATACACAAATATTAGGAGCCTCCAAAATATATTTCTGTTAAAATGCAGCAGAGGCACTGCAAGGTGCTTGAACTGAAATGTGGCAGAGGAATCATATGCACATAAGGGAAATAGTTAACTTTTTCAATCAAAAGTTCGTAATAGCAAAATTTAAAGCAGCTAAACAGAATCTAACAAAAGGGTATTATAGTGAGAGGCATTACATTCAGGGGCATGATAATGAGGGAATACTAATAAAGACTGGTAAACCTAGAAAAATTACCAAGGTTTGAGAAAAATTCCAAAAGTTTGGTTTGGAAATTATCACATGCAGGAACATAATAATCAAACTTATATGACTTTGGGTGTATTTACACCAATGATCTTCAAGTATACTATATGACTGCAAATCAATTTTTCCTGTTAAACTGAAAACAACAAAGATCCTGATCTGCCATAGCTTAATGCACTTGCAGATCAGGGTTCAGTTTGATTGCTCTAATAATTGCTCCTAACAAACTGCATAGACCCAGATCTGCCAGCACTATATGCAACAACAGATCTGGTTCTGTGCAGTTTGCAATTGGAGCTATCTTATACATCTTATATATGGTACACTATAAACAAAGCTATACATTACCTTAACTAATCCATCCACATCAAAGGCAAGTTTGGCGCACGCTTTGAGATATTTCATCACGCTGATAGTGTCAGTTCTCTGCAAAATCTCTTTCTCGTTAAGCTTCAGTATCGCCAAGGAGAACCGAAACAGGACTTTTGGTCCTTCCAGAAGGAAGCAGTCCCATATCCTTAGCAGGGTCTAAATGAAAAATCAATAAGAAATTATTAGGTAACTGTAATAGGTACTTAATGTGTTTTTGTCTATAAGACGAGTCCAATTGCAAACTGCACAGACTCAGATCTGTCATTGCATAATGCACCAGCAGATCTGGGTCTGTGTCATTTTTTTAGGAGTATTCAGTGGAACAAACAGTATAAACCCTGGTCTGCAGGTGAATTATGCATTATGCTATGGTTGATCAGGATCTTTTTTGTTTTGCAGTTTGACTCTACTTATATGTGGGTGTATAAGGTAACCATATGCTCAGCACAAAAAATAAGGATCATCAAATTCAGCTGTGATCCTATGCATCCCATTATCTAAATTCTCACCTCCTTAACATCTAACTCTTCTGCTCTGAACTTTCTATTCCCCTCTCATGTACTGCATTAACTTCTCCCCCCCCCCCCCATGCACACACACACCCATCTCCATCATAACTGTTTCTTTAGTGTTGGGCGATAATGATAATATGAATTGTTTTAAAATCATAATTAATTCTGTTTAATATTAAAGCTAAATGATTCTGTAATTTTTCAGGAATGCTAGGAAATAATGAATTAGACAAGGTTAGAGCATACAAGTTGTAACAAAAAAATGAGTTGACACCAGATGATTTAGAAGTAGACATGGGAATACATGTACATATTTGAGCGTAATGGGACTAATCCCTGGGACCATGCCAACATATTACTTAAAAAAATAATTTTGGTGATAACTGTAATAAACATAGTTCTGCTGACTGCCAGAATCTTATGTGGGTGCATGAGATACACTGGGTGGGTGCATGAGATACACTGGGTGGGTGCATGAGATACACTGGGTGGGTGCATGAGATACACTGGGTGCATGCACGAGATACACAGGGTGGATGCATTAGATCACCATTTGATGACATACAGTTGAATGCTGAAATTTTTGTCTTCTCTAATATCTGGTTAATATAAGCAGCCAATAAAACCTGATTGCATTGTACATGTTTGAATAAGCACAAGCAACAATATATCATGCAAAAACAGTATGGCATGACATATAATCTAGGGGCATGACTAATCCAATTAAAGATGTAGAATGCCAGCAGTCAATCTCAGTCAACATCAAGTCAATCTACATGTAAATGGACCATCTGAAATTCTGTATCAAAGATTTCTGCAACAAAAAAAAAAGGACACTTGATATTGTCTGGAAAATTAAAAAAATGAAAACAAATACACAGATTAAAAAAAAACACTCATGATATTTTGCATTATGATTTAGAACTCCCATATATAAATTAATATTTATGATATTTTGCATTATGATTTAGAACTCCTATATCTAAATTAATATTTATGATATTTTGCATTATGATTTAGAACTCCTATATCTAAATTAATATTCATGATATTTTGCATTATGATTTAGAATTCCCATATATTAATTAATATTCATGATATTTTGCATTATGATTTAGAACTCTTATATCTTAATTAATATTTATGATATTTTGCATTATGATTTAGAACTCCTATATCTAAATTAATATTCATGATATTTTGCATTATGACTTAGAACTCTTATATAAAAATTAATATTTATGATATTTTGCATTATGATTTAGAACTCTTATATATAAATTAATATTTATGATATTTTGCATTATGATTTAGAACTCTTATATTTAAATTAATATTCATGATATTTTGCATTATGATTTAGAACTCTTATATCTAAATTAATATTCATGATAGTTTGCATTATGATTTAGAACTCTTATATCTAAATTAATATTCATGATATTTTGCATTATGATTTAGAACTCATATCTAAATTAATATTCATGATATTTTGCGTAATGATTTAGAACTCCTATATCTAAATTAATATTTATGATATTTTGCATTATGATTTAGAATTCCCATATATAAATTAATATTCATGATATTTTGCATTATGATTTAGAACTCCTATATCTAAATTAATATTTATGATATTTTGCATTATGATTTAGAACTCCTATATCTAAATTAATATTCATGATATTTTGCATTATGATTTAGAATTCCCATATATTAATTAATATTCATGATATTCTGCATTATGATTTAGAACTCTTATATCTAAATTAATATTTATGATATTTTGCATTATGATTTAGAACTCCTATATCTAAATTAATATTCATGATATTTTGCATTATGACTTAGAACTCTTATATATAAATTAATATTTATGATATTTTGCATTATGATTTAGAACTCTTATATCTAAATTAATATTCATGTTATTTTGCATTATGATTTAGAACTCTTATATCTAAATTAATATTCATGATATTTTGCATTATGATTTAGAACTCTTATATCTAAATTAATATTCATGATATTTTGCATTATGATTTAGAACTCATATCTAAATTAATATTAATGATATTTTGCATTATGATTTAGAACTCATATCTAAATTAATATTCATGATATTTTGCATTATGATTAAGAACTCCTATATCTAAATTAATATTTATGATATTTTGCATTATGATTTAGAATTCCCATATCTAAATTAATATTCATGATATTTTGCATTATGATTAAGAACTCCTATATCTAAATTAATATTTATGATATTTTGCATTATGATTTAGAATTCCCATATCTAAATTAATATTCATGATATTTTGCATTATGATTTAGAACTCCTATATGTAAATTAGCATTCATGATATTTTGCATTATGATTTAGAATTCCCATATATAAATTAATATTCATGATATTTTGCATTATGATTTAGAACTCCTATATCTAAATTAATATTCATGATATTTTGCATTATGATTTAGAACTCTTATATCTAAATTAATATTCATGATATTTTGCATCATGATTTAGAACTCCTATATCTAAATTAAAATTCATGATATTTGCATTATGATTTAGAACTCATATATGTAACTTAATATTCAAGTTATTTACATGATATAAACTTTATCATATTTATCAAAGATGCTCTTTTCTAAATCTCAGAATGTTGAGTGGATTTTGAAATTTATTTAAATAATTTCTATATTTAGTAACAGTGTCCATATTTGATAGCATGGCGGCATCACTGATATAAATCTGAAATATCTTTGTCAGGATACTTTCTCTCAAGGATCAAGTCCAATTCTGACAGGCAGGTCTTAATAATGGTAGTCATATTCACTGGTAATAACAATATCAATTATACTAAATCTGAATGGTTTTATGCTTAGGTATTTCCATCAAATTTATTCATATTATGTTTAGTTGTTTTACTGAAGTTATTTTTAAGCTTTGCCATACTGTACAAAAAACTAGCATCATTTGCAGGAAAGTGAAAGTTGCATATGCTACAATGCTAAGTCTGTCAAATTTGGTTTTAAAAAAAAAAAAAACATTTTGAGCTGTTTGCATGAAAATGTCATTTGAATTTATTGATATTTTTGGTAATGACTTTCATACTTTATGTCAGATCAGCATCATTTAATCAGCTGTACAAAATTAAAAGTCATTCATGCTGAGATGCTTCAGTCAAATTTGGATCGAAATCTGCTCAAGAGTCTTTGAGAATATGTCAATTCAAGATGGCTGTCAAGGTAGCCATGCTGGGGATGCCATTCTCAGTTATAAATTTTGTGGCACTACTCTTGATTAATACTGTTAGCTTTGGCTTTGTTAACTCATTGTTAATTTACATCATCTGTACATACTAAAAAGCCATTCATGTCATCACGCTTTCTGTCTAACTTAGTCAAATTTTCTGAATGGTATTAGACAAGAAGTCAATTAAAAGGTTTTCTGTTTTTAGTAATGGTGGCCATATTTAAATGACATATCATCGAGTGAATTTTGAAAGTCACCTTGGTGCCAGATAAATCATCTGCAAATTCAAAGAGCAGATTTTCAATAGATGTTGTAAATAACTTTTCTTAGGAGACAATACACAATGGACTAAGGCATAAACTCACTGGACTTAAAGCCAGTTGACCAAATGACCATAATACCATACCATTTACCAGATCTGAATAAACCTCTAGATGGAAAATATTACATATCATTTCAGTTAATTTGCAATTTATTAACAAATGGAAATTTATTAAGCTCTTGCAGAACTTACTTAAATCTCAGTCTGGTACTATGAAAGTTTTATAGGTTTGTAAGTCAGTATAATATGTTATTATGCCACAGAAAGCAGCCCCTGGTCTTCATCACTGTAAATGGCAGTATCAAGGTTAATGGAGGATAATGTCTTTTTAAGCATTATCTCCACCTTTGTGAAGATTCCAATAAACACAATTACTAGCAAAATGTATCAAAACAAATTAGTTTTTCTTCAGAGAAGAGATGTATCTACCATCCATCCATTTACTCACTGAAATCTCCTTAATTCTCAAATTTATTAATAAAAAATATTGGGACAGAAATTTTCAGATTTTTTTCTTCCCAAACTATGTTTCAAATGTAGCATATATGTATAGTCAAGACCTAATGTGATCATGTGACTGAAATGGTTTATGCATGACAAGCTTGACAATTAAATTGATAATATGACAGGAATATCTAAAAGGAAGCGTTGGATTATGGTACAATTCATTTGTGATCAGTAAATAATTTAGAAAGGATTTAAAGGTGTTAATAGATTATGCCTGAATTACTAAAGAGTTCAAATGGATTATGCCTTTATTACTTAAGAGCTAAAATGGATTATGCTTGGATTACAAAAGAGCTCAAATAGACTATGGCTGAATTACCACAGAGCACAAACAGATTTTACATGGATTATTAATGAGCTCAAATGGATTATGCCTTCATTACTTAAGAGCTCAAATCGATTATGCCTGAATTACTAAAGAGCTCAAATGGATTATGCCTTCATTACTTAAGAGCTCAAATGTATTATGATTGGATTACAAAAAAGCTCAAATGGACTATGGCTGAATTACCAAAAAGCTCAAACAGATTTTACCTAGATTACAAATGAGTTCAAATGGACTCTGGCTGAATTACCAAAGAGTGCAAAAAGATTCTTACCTGGATTACTAATGAGCTCAAATGGATTAAGATTGGATTACTCAAGAACTCAAATAGACTATGGCTGGATTACCAAAAGAACTCAAACAGATTTAATGTGGATTACTAATGAGCTCAAATGGATTATGGCTGGATTATTAATGAGCTTAAATGGATTATGGCTGGATTACTAATGAGCTCAAATGGATTATGTCTGGATTGCTAAAGAGCTCCAATGGGTTATGGCTGGATTACAAAAGAGCTCCAGTGGGTTAAGGCTGGATTACAAAAGAGCTCCAATGGATTATGGCTGGATTACTAAAGAGATCAACTGAATTATTGTTGGAATTAATGTTGCCTTGACTACTAAACAACTCAAATGCATTATGACTCGATTACTAAAGAGCTCAAACAGCATAAAAAATTAACATTACTTGGATTATTTCCGCATAATCAGCTTGGCTTCAGTGTCAAATGTTTGCAGATATGGATTATATTATGTGTGATCTGAAGTAATTCACAGATATGGATTATACTGTGTGTGATCTGAAGTAATTCAGACATATGGATTATATTGTGTGTGATCTGAAGTAATTCACAGATATGGATTATACTGTGTGTGATCTGAAGTAATTCACAGATATGGATTATACTGTGTGTGATCTGAAGTAATTCACAGATATGGATTATACTGTGTGTGATCTTAAGTAATTCACAGATATGGATTATACTGTGTGTGATCTGAAGTAATTCAGACATATGGATTATATCGTGTGTGATCTGAAGTAATTCACAGATATGGATTATATTGTGTGTGATCTGAAGTAATTCAGACATATGGATTGTACTGTGTGTGATCTGAAGTAATTCACAGATATGGATTATATTGTGTGTGATCTGAAGTAATTCACAGATATGGATTATACTATGTGTGATCTTAAGTAATTCAGACATATGGATTATACTGTGTGTGATCTGAAGTAATTCACAGATATGGATTATATTGTGTGTGATCTTAAGTAATTCAGACATATGGATTATATTGTGTGTGATCTGAAGTAATTCACAGATATGGATTATACTGTGTGTGATCTGAAGTAATTCAGACATATGGATTATACTGTGTGTGATCTTAAGTAATTCACAGATATGGATTATACTGTGTGTGATCTTAAGTAATTCACAGATATGGATTATACTGTGTGTGATCTGAAGTAATTCAGACATATGGATTATATTGTGTGTGATCTGAAGTAATTCACAGATATGGATTATACTGTGTGTGATCTGAAGTAATTCACAGATATGGATTATACTGTGTGTGATCTGAAGTAATTCACAGATATGGATTATACTGTGTGTGATCTGAAGTAATTCAGACATATGGATTATATTGTGTGTGATCTGAAGTAATTCACAGATATGGATTATACTGTGTGTGATCTGAAGTAATTCACAGATATGGATTATACTGTGTGTGATCTGAAGTAATTCACAGATATGGATTATACTGTGTGTGATCTTAAGTAATTCACAGATATGGATTATACTGTGTGTGATCTGAAGTAATTCAGACATATGGATTATATCGTGTGTGATCTGAAGTAATTCACAGATATGGATTATATTGTGTGTGATCTGAAGTAATTCAGACATATGGATTGTACTGTGTGTGATCTGAAGTAATTCACAGATATGGATTATATTGTGTGTGATCTGAAGTAATTCACAGATATGGATTATACTATGTGTGATCTTAAGTAATTCAGACATATGGATTATACTGTGTGTGATCTGAAGTAATTCACAGATATGGATTATATTGTGTGTGATCTGAAGTAATTCAGACATATGGATTATACTGTGTGTGATCTGAAGTAATTCACAGATATGGATTATACTGTGTGTGATCTTAAGTAATTCACAGATATGGATTATATTGTGTGTGATCTGAAGTAATTCACAGATATGGATTATATTGTGTGATCTGAAGTAATTCAGACATATGGATTATACTGTGTGTGATCTGAAGTAATTCACAGATATGGATTATATTGTGTGTGATCTGAAGTAATTCACAGATATGGATTATACTATGTGTGATCTTAAGTAATTCAGACATATGGATTATATTGTGTGTGATCTGAAGTAATTCACAGATATGGATTATATTGTGTGTGATCTTAAGTAATTCAGACATATGGATTATACTGTGTGTGATCTGAAGTAATTTACAGATATGGATTATATTGTGTGTGATCTGAAGTAATTCAGACATATGGATTATACTGTGTGTGATCTGAAGTAATTTACAGATATGGATTATACTGTGTGTGATCTAAAGTAATTCACAGTGGTTTAAAGATTTAATTGAATATAACTAGAATACTCGCTACTTCAGAGTTACAATCAAATAATTTGCCAACAAGATCTGGTTGAATGCAGTTTTGTTAAGATTACTCAGCAACATAAACAACATAGACCCTGATCTGCTGTTGCATACTATGCTGGCTGTTGCATACTATGCTGGCTATTGCATACTATGCTGGCTGTTGCATACTATGCTGGCTATTGCATACTATGCTGGCTGTTGCATACTATGCTGGCTGTTGCATACTATGCTGGCTGTTGCATACTATGCTGGCTATTGCATACTATGCTGGCTGTTGCATACTATGCTGGCTGTTGCATACTATGCTGGCTGTTGCATACTATGCTGGCTGTTGCATACTATGCTGGCACACAACAGTCTGTATATAGCTGCAGTTTAACTCCACTTGCACATACTGACAGTAATCTGTTTAAATTTAATGATTCTAATAATTATTTATCTCACAGAGTAGTCTTGATATTGTGACACATAGATGATTCCTTTGAATTGCTGTAAATAAAAATGGTCAAGAAATACTGGACATGGTTAATTATTTAGTATGTTGTCCATTTTAATTGGATATCCATCATGATGTACTTTCCCTGTTGTAAAATAGGTTAAAATGTCTGAATCTGAAGAAGAAGAAGAAGAAGAAGAAGAAGAAGAAGAAGAAGAAGAAGAAGAAGAAGAAGAAGAAGAAGAGGAAGAAGAAGATGATGATGATGATGATGATAATGATGAAAATGATGATGTTGATGACATGGTTATACATTTATGTCATATGATGTTTAAAACCAGAATATTCAATGTCAATCCGGGACTTCATGATTTACCCTTTTGTAGAAGGGAATTCAAATTTAACTTTAGCTGCCACATCATCAATGTTTCCTGTGCATTGATACTTTATGCTGTGGACTTCTGCAGCAATACATCAAAAACCATTTTTAAACAAACGCTTTGTGTCAGATCTATAGTGACTTTCTATCTACTCTTTCTCTTTTTTTAATCTCTTTGTTTTTAGTACAAATAACCTTTTTTATTCTTGGATTAATATTTTCTTAAGTTCTTGGCACTGCCAAAACAAATTCCCTAAGTAAAAGGGTGTTACTTGAGAACACTGCTTACAATCGGATAATTTGTCATCATTCTTATCAAAAACATAATTTAGACAGATGTAACATAGACTACATCAATAAAATATATCAGAATTACCCAGTACGATTAAAGATTATTCTGACACAGGATTTAATTTACTAGTATAAATAATTACCATTGATATTTGAGCAGAACTGTTCTTTTGATCTGTATGCCAAGTAGCTAAATGGTAATATATAAGTTCTCTAATCAGGGCACAGTAATAAAAGAAAATTTTCAAAGATACAGAGTCAAACAGAAAAAAGCTGATCTGCCTAGGTCATTATCTGCCACACTGCTTGCAATGGCATCTTGAATTAGTCATGTCAGTTCCATCTTTGTGTCCATATATACCATCTATATTCACTTATAAGTCGAGTCCTCCAAACAAGAAATATCCTAATCTGTCATAGTATAATGTGTCTGCAGACCAGGGTTTATGTTGCTTATTCTACTGATTAGAGCTCCTAACAAACTGCATAGAACCATATCTGTCATTGCATAATGCACTGGCAGATCAGATCTGCACATTTTGCAGTTTGACATGACTTATAAGCTAGCAAAAATGGTGGATTCCAAGAACCTTGTTAGCGTTATTTATATAATATAGATAAACAATTTGCAAGCATAATGGTACGGAAACATGCAAGATGATGCGATTTGTGTTTCAGACCAACACCACAATTTTTCAATTAATTTACATATTTTCAAATGGTAAAGAATATTTTTAAAAGCAAAAACCAATTTAGATATACATACTGTATTAACTGTGGTGTCATCATTTGTATGCAAAAGTATATAATTGTATTATTTTCAAGCTGGTTTTTATATTATTAAAAATTTAGTTTTTAAATTTTTTATGCTGACACTTTTTAATCTTCAGTGCATGTGCATATGTTTACAAAATACAAATATATTTGCTTAGTCACATTATGATAAATAATGAGAACGTCCAAATATGGTTTTCCATTTATGCTTGTTATGTGCATATGTTTACAAAATACAAATATATTTGTTTAGTCACATTATGATAAATAATGAGAACTTCCAAATATGATTTTCCATTTATGCTTGTTATGTGCATATACAAACACCAACAAAGAAAACAGAATATTAAAAAATTCAATTCTGAGAATCCTGAATCGTACCAGGATACTTTCTGACCAATAATGAAAAGTTGTTATGCCAGGATGCTTTCTTTCCAATACTGAATGAACTTAATATGAGGATGCTTTCCATCTACTACAAATAGGACTTTATTCTAGGATGCTTTCTGTCCAGTAATAAAAAGTCTTTATGCCAGGATGATTTCTGTCCAATACTGAAATGATCTTAATATGAGGATGCTTTCCATCTACTACAAATAGGACTTTATTCTAGGATGCTTTCTGTCCAATAATGAAAAGTCTTTATGCCAGAATACTTTCTGTCTAATACTGAAAGGTCTCTGCACTAAAAAGCTTTATGTCCAATACTAAAAACTATTAATGCCACAATGCTTTCTGTCTAGCACTAAAAGGTCTTTATGCCACAGTGCTTGCTGTCCAATAATAAAAAGTCTTATGCCAGAATGCTTTCTGTCCAATAATAAAATGTCTTCATGCCAGAATGCTTTCTGTCTAATATTAAAAAGTCTTATGCCTGGATGCTTTCTGCCATGGATGCTGAAAGGTTATGTCTTTATGCCACAGTTCTTTCTGCCCAATGATAAAAGGTCTTTAAGCTAGGATTCTTTGTGTCCAAATCTGAAAGGTTATGCATTTATGCCAAGATGCTTTCTGCCCAATAATAAACGGTCTTTATACCTGGATGCTTTCTGACCAATAATAAATGTATTTATGCCTGGATGCTTTCTGTCCAATAATAAAAGTTCTTTATACCAGGATGATTTGTGTCCAATGCTGAAAGGCTGTTATGTCTTTATGCCAGGATGCTTTCTGCCCAATAACACAAAATCAGGATTCTTTCTGTCTAACAATGAATTCTTTATGTATCTATGCCAGGCTAGTTTCTGTCAAATCTGGTCAAATTCATTTGAGTGGTTTTTCAGGATTCATTTAAAGGTTTATCTTTATTACAAAATGTATATTTAATGGCACTTCAGGATCATTGGTATACAACTGTGATGCATTCTGATAAAGAATGCTTTGTCAAATTTGTTTTGTAAAATTATGTCAAGTTTTTATTTATTTAAAATTTTTTATAGGTTGTTTGGATATTGCAGACACCTAAGGTAGCAGATTCGCTTTATGTTAACAAACTAGACAGCACCTTGTATACCAGGACATTTTTCTGTTATTTGGTCAAACTGCATAGCAGTTTTTGAAAAGGTTAAGGTTTCCTAATGTTAGTAATGGGAACCATATTGACATCACATTGGCTTGTTTTGTACAAATATAAAAGCCAGCTACTAATCTGTCAAATATAAAAGGCCAGCTACTAATCTGTCAAATATAAAAGGCCAGCTACTAATCTGTCAAATATAAAAGGCAAGCTACTAATCTGTCAAATATAAAAGGCCAGCTACTAATCTGTCAAATATAAAAGGCCAGCTACTTTCTGTCAAATATAAAAGACCAACTAATTTCTGTCCAATATAAAAGACCAGCTACTTTCTGTCAAGTTTAAAAGACCAGCTACTTTCTGTCAAATATAAAAGACCAGCTACTTTCTGTCAAATAGAAAAGACCAGCTACTTTCTGTCAGATATAAAAGACCAGCTAATTTCTATCAAGTTTAAAAGACCAGCTACTTTCTGTCAAATAGAAAAGACCAGCTACTTTCTGTCAAATTTAAAAGGCCAGCTAATTTCTGTCAAATTTAAAAAAGCCAGCTAATTTCTGCCAAATATAAAAGACCAGCTACTTTCTGTCAAATATAAAAGACCAGCTACTTTCTATCAAGTTTAAAAGACCAGCTACTTTCTGTCAAGTTTAAAAGACCAGCTACTTTCTGTCAAACATAAAAGACCAGCTACTTTCTGTCAAATTTAAAAAGCCAGCTACTTTCTGTCAAATTTAAAAGACCAGCTACTTTCTGTCAAATTTGGTCAAATGTTATTGTCTGGAGAATATAGAAGGATTTATGTCCTTTTATTACAATGACATAGCTTTTTTCCAAGAGGTCATGGTTTTCTATACTTAGTAATAGCAGCCATATTTGATTGTAAATTACCAACAATTACACCAGTTTCAAAGACCTTAACGCCAGAATGCTTTCTTCTAATTTTGATAAAATTGCATGCATTTTCCATAAGATGTTGTCATTTAAAGGATTTTTCTGTTTTCAGTTGAAGTGACCATATTTGACAGTAGATCTCCATCATTTGCACAAAAACATGAAAGCCCCTTAAACCATAATGATTTATGTCCAATTAGGCTGTAACTGGCCTAGTGGGTTTTGAACAAAAGATAAAAACAGCAATGATGACTTTACTTGACAATGCATACAAGATCATGACTACCTACAAATGCTCAATTTTACCTACATCATTTTTAACTATGTAAAAATACAGACAATACAAAATTTGTTTCATTTAATATTTTATAAAAAAAAAGTTGCTAATAATACCATAATTTTATGGTAATTAATCTTGATACTAATGGAATAATATGTACAGATCAGAAAGAAACCTTCTCTTTAGCTGGAAACCATGGGAACTCAACTGGTATTGTGTCAGATTTATAACACATGGCCATGGGTATCAATTATTGGCCTAGGCCAGCTAGGATTGGTAACCTCAGTTCTGATTGGGAAAGGCTTATAGCTTTCATTTTGTCATCATAGTTTAGCCAATGATGTATTAAAACTGACATTTAAACCAACAAAACAAAGAAAATTCTCAGTAACCAAACATGTTATTTTTAAGTCAGTTTTTTTCTTATAAATAAAAATAAGATCACCCTGTTTCAATAAATAAATTTTTGTTAATTACAGAAATTGTACACAAAAGGCAGACTAATGAAGATACTGAATTATAGTTCAAATACCCACTTTCCTATTCTCCAATTAAATGTTATATATATATATATATATATATATATATATATATATATATATATATATATATATATATATATATATATATATATATATATATATATATATATATATATATATATATAACATTGGCAATAAAATGTGCACATAAACACTGAAAACCAAGACAACAAATAAAATATTCAGCCATTGTTTCACAAGTGAAAAGAAACTATTATATGTTTTAGAAAACTGGTAGATATTTCTTTCATTGAGGTATACCTATTTACTATTTTGCACCTATCTAACTATACAAATTTGAAACTTAGAAAAGCAATTATTCAGTTCCATACATTGCATTCTTTCCCTGTAACTTTTAAGCATTTGTCAGATCTGTGTAATTAAGGAAATGATGACTCAGTAAGGACTCTCTCAACAAAGGCCCTTATACACAATATAGCTTGGGAGCAATTATCATCAACTGAGCTTTCTGTTGGCTAAGACACCCACAGAGGAGAACAAAGCTACCAGCCCTACATCAAGCAGGTGGCTACAGCTAGCACACTGGGTAAGTAGTGTACCAGTAAAAGTGGAGGAGGGGTGAGGGAAGCCTACATTATTTACCTGTGCAATCCACATCAAACATCACAGACTTGGACCTGGACCTATTAGATTAAATGCTGGCAGATCAAAATCAGATGAAATTAAGAGTGAAGACCTTGATCTGTCAGTAAAATATATGAAAAATATCTGGGTATATTTTCTGCTTGTAGTTGGGTGTGTATAATAAACAGATATGTATGGTGGTAGAACTGTAGTGGGGGGGGGGGGGGGTTGCATTGTTCCTAGGACTGGGTTATGCTTTTATACAGAAGTGTAACTGTATCCAAACACAGTATATAACAGTGGAAGCTTGAGGTAAGAAGTGACAGTCAGTATGTTGGCTGGCCCTTTTGGCACTACAATAAGACAAGGGAAGGATTACTAGTGTTTTTCTTGGGCAAAGGACAGGTTTAAATAGAGACAGGGAGATATATTGGAGTTTTGTCTATAGCACACATTCAATATCATAAGACAGGTCAATAACAGTGATGTTAAAGACTGAATGACTGTGATAATGCATGGAGTTTAATTTTGTTAAACACTAGGAGGGAAGCTAATATGGGATATTACATGATTGTGGAGTGCTTTTTTCAGCAAGGGACATTTTTTGAGCACCATAATTTACAAACAGAAGGCTTGGAGTTTCTTTTTGATCTGAAAGAAGATGAACTTGATATATTTGTTTAATGGAGAGCAGTTAGATTTAAGATGACGTTTTTTGCAGATTCAATGTTTTATTCAACACAATAACTTTTCCAGTGTGGACCCAAATTCTGTAAGCATGTTAGACTAATTCAGACAAATTCTACAGTGATCAAATTCTACACGATACACTAATAGATCAAATTCTTAACAACGATCTGATTTTACCTGATTCTGATAGGTCCAGTTCAACAGTGATCTGATTCTACCTGATTCTGATAGGTCCAGTTCTACAGTGATCTGATTGTATCTGATTCTGGGAGGTCCAGTTCTACAGTGATCTGATTTTAACTAATTCTGATAGGTCCAGTTCTACAGTGATCTGATTCTACCTGATTCTGACAGATTTAATTCTACAATTTTAATTCTTGATATTTTTAAAGTCATTTCAGTAATTACTGCAATGATAATCAACAGTATACAAAACAATACTGGTCTTCATACTGTACTGTTTGAAAATTATATTAATTCATTAATTAATGTTAATTGAAACCAATGATGTTACTGACCCGCAAAATATATGAGAATTCATTTATCTATTTACATCAATCGTAAGACAGAATTTCAGATTTAACAGCAGTTCCACACACAATGAACTGTCAGTGAAACCTAGTACAGCACTGGCTTCCAAGGAAGAGCTGAGGGTATGAAAGAGCAGTGTACATTCTGAGAAATGGTTGAATAAACTAACAAGGCAGTAGATTTGTATTGAACCTGAAAGCAATCTGGCAGCTGAACAACTGCAATGAGTGTTTTAAGTTCAGTGTGGCAGGGGAAAAAATATACTTTTGAACAGTGCTTTCATCACCAATTACTGCTGCCACTGAGTCCATGAAATTATTCCTGATTGCAAAACTGGCAACTTAAATTTTTGTAATCACCAATTCCTTGGAAGCAGGATAGTGTCAGTTGGTTTAAAAGAATGATCTTATTTATTACAACAAAATTGTGATCTTGGAAGTTTAGGCAACATTTTTCGATAGGAAAACAGTAATCTGTTTAATTGGAAATTTGTATCATTATACATGGCAATGACAAAAGAAAAATAACAGACTGATTTATATCTATTAAGTGATCACCTAGGTTAAGATAATTGAAAAAAAAAATCACTTCCTCAAAATAAACAGTTGAACAGGCTGCTGTTTGTGTAAGTGATATGGCAGAAGCGAACACATTCATTGTCTCAAAAGTAACATGATCCCAAATAGCAAGACAAAGAATGCCTGTGGTTTAAAGGATAGTATTCCAATTTTAGCCAAGTGCACAAAATGAATGATGAAATATATAACCCTTCATCTTGAGATATTTCCTGTATGTCAACGAATTGTCAAAAGTTCATAAACTGAGGAAAAAACTCTAATTTGCATACCTATTCCTCCCATTCACAAACAAAAATTACTGCTTGTAGTTCTAAAAAAAACTGCTACCATCAACCACTGCTGACATGGGAAAAAGAGGCAGATGTATATGGGACAAATGTTCGCAAGTGCTTTTTCAATTTTTTTTCTTCCAGATATGCAAGCTATTAATCTAAAATTTATGATTTTATCTGCAACAGGAACAAAGTGGATTATAAAATATGAACTAGGAGACAACAGCATCAGAAAGTATGGTGTGGAAACAGTTTCCATTGCTGGGAGACTTTCTTTTACATACAAGTATTTGTGATTATTGCAAATCAGAGAATCTTGGTAATCATACCACAAGTCACTCAAACTGTCATTATGTGACTGGATGTTGACCTATGCAAAATTTATCTTGATAGAATTTTGATTTAAATCTTGCTGGGGTCATAGCCTCTGTCACCCACATTAAATTGATAATATATCAACCACTATCAAAGCTTTGGAATTCAGACACTAAACAATGTACTAGATATTTCACCTCATAATTTATCAACCATCTAGTATCCCTGGTAACAGAAGTCACAGTGTGATTACAAAATCTATTTCCAACTCTTTCAATTAGTCTTCAGAATAGCACACCAACAATTAGGATGAATTTTCACTATGCTGTTTGGATAATACTGCTCGTGACAATATGTGGATCAAACTCAATACGGAGTGCTTCCCCAAATGTGGATGTGGTCCCCCTCCCAAATGCCAGGGAAGAGACTAGTTACAGGATAATCTCCTCCGATGGTCTCTCTGATTTAATTAAACAGCTGCAGAACCAGGTACAAACTTTACAAGAAGAACAACAGAAAGACAGGTAAGGAGTGTCACAGTACCTTATCTGCTTATCAAGTTACAATCATTACAGAATACGAATCAAATTTAAACTTTGCTAATTAATTTTATATACATGTCAAAGTATATATCATGAAAAATACCAGTTATTAATACTAAATATATAAAGTGTATAATTTATTATATACACTGAATTCGTCCCATGGACTTAATGCAGGGAGATAAATGATCAATCTTTCCCTTCTGTCATTATCAAGCAGTATAAACACTGCCTAAACACATGATGCCATACAGCATATTACAATATGACATAATGCCTGACACATTATGATGCCATACAGCATATTATAATCTGACATAATGCCTGATACATTATGATGCCATACAGCATATTACAATCTGACATAATGCCTGACACATTATGATGCCATACAGCATATTATAATCTGACATAATGCCTGACACATTATGATGCCATACAGCATATTACAATATGATATAATGCCTGACACATTATGATGCCATACAGCATATAACAATATGACATAATGCAGAGATCTCGGAAACGCTTAATTACGCGTATTTGGACGCAAACTTTTGGTCCGGGATGCAGAAAATCGCCCATGCACGAGTCCTCCGTACGCACGTTTTTTTTTTTTTTGGTTTTTGTTTTTTTTTTTCCTTTTTTGGCAAACAGGAAAGTTTTGCGACACAATAAATATGTTCTAATCACTGTGAAAAATGAGGCAATGCTTTTATTTGAGGTGTTTTTTGCTGACTTTATTTTAGCAAAGGTCGTCGGCTTACTTTGATGATGGTTCGTTTGTTATTGAAGGCGCCGCTAAAGGCTCCAGTTGAAGGGTCAAACAAATACCTGTTTGTTATTGCTGCGGCAACTTCAGATAATTGTAGAACATTGAAACAGATTTGTTTTATTTGTTTAGTATATATCAGTGCTTCAAAGGTAATCAGTTCTCTTTGAAGTGTCAGCAAACGTATTTTTTCTTCTTCCATCTGGTATTTGTTTTTAAATTAGTGTCATCTGCTTGACTACTCATTTTACGTTTCCGCCTTCTGCGGATTCGGATTTTAACTAGTCAGTTGCATAAAGTAATATGGCCAGATATCATCATTAGCGGATTATGATATAACAGTGCACTGTTAGGGTGGTTTGTCAGTATGAGACAAGGACTTGTTATTTTAACAATATATTCCAGTACATTGCTTCCTGTCATGCTGCCTTTGATTTTCTCTACTCCAAACGCAAGACTGTATATACGGTTTTTATCAGCCAAAATTGGTGTTGCCACAAATATCACCAGATGGTATATTTTGTCACCAAAACGGAAAACAGAATCGCAGTTTGCTACATCAGCAAAGCCCCGTGATCCTGTAATTGATTTCATTTCCGATTGTAGCTGTATGAATATTGCATGCGAACTCGAAACCAAGACACATCGAGACTTGAACAAAATGCCATTTGCAAATCTAGACAAGTATTTTGGGGTTAAACGAAAAAATGATGAATATTTAAATGAGATTCAGAACTGTGCTAAAGTTGCTAGAACTGATAGTTCGGATGCGACACTATCCAAGTGTAAGAAAGTACGTGATGCCTGGTGGGACTGCAACTTTTGCTGGTGGGACTGCAACTTTTGCTGGTGGGACTGCAACTTTTGCAGGTGGGACTCCTATTTTTACCAAATTAGGAGTCCTGGACTCCTAGTTTTAAAATCCTAGTGAGAACTCTGATAATGCCTGAAACATTATGATGCCATATAGCATATTACAATATGACATAATGCCTGACACATTATGATGCCATACAGCATATTACAATTTTGACATAATGCCTGACACATTATGATGCCATACAGCATATTACAATCTGACATAATGCCTGACACATTATGATGCCATACAGCATATTATAATCTGACATAATGCCTGACACATTATGATCCCATACAACATATTACAATCTGATATAATGCCTGACACATTATGATGCCATACAGCATATTACAATATGACATAATGCCTGACACATTATGATGCGATACAGCATATTACAATATGACATAATGCCTGATACATTATGATGCCATACAGCATATTACAATATGATATAATGCCTGACACATTATGATGACAAACAGCATATTACAATTTTGACATAATGCCTGACATGTTATGATGTCATACAGTAATTTACAATATGACATCATCTAACTTGTCTGACACATTATGATGCCATACAGCATATAACAATATGACATAATGCCTGACACATTATGATGTGATACAGCATATAACAATATGACATAATGCCTGACACTTTATGATGCCATACAGCATATAACAATATGACATAATGCCTGACACATTATGATGCCATACAGCATATTACAATCTGATATGATCTAACTCACCTGACACATTGAAACATCATCACTAAAGCTGGCTAAAGAATATTAGGTGTATATTTATTAGAATAATTTTCTTGTTTTACTTTATGATTTTATTAAGAAACCTGATAATTGATGTTAGATGCAAATTAGAGTATATATTAACCTTTCTAATTTTCTTTTATCAGTAAGTCAACCTGATATTTAATATAGTTACATCAGAGTACTAAATCCAATTCCTATAATCAACTCCATTTTCCCTAGTGATGTCATATTTGATGTCAATATCATAGATATACAGTATAACATAAGGAAGGAATTGACATAAAAGTCATACTAACCAATCCTCTTAAATACATAATTAAACTCAATTAAAGTTCCTCCATCAAAAGACAACTACATGGATCTTTGTGTGCATGCTTAGTATTTTTGTAAACATTTCAAGGCAGCCAATTAATCATGGCTATGTACATGTTCAGGTATATTACCTCAATTAAAATGAAGATATGTTTCAAAATTGATCAGAGTTACCTCCATGACATTTGTCTTAATGCTGTCATCTGAATCCATCCGTAATGATGTAATTATTGAACATACCTGTGTTGTATTTTAGACATAATTTCAGGTTTGGTAATAACAAGTATTTCTTGTAATTGCCATTTCAATTTTTGAAAACCTTCATGAATACAAATCTTCCTAAAAATCTTTCCATGAAATCCATTATTTTTTGCTGGGAAAAAATGCAAAAGTGGTGTGGCCTAGTTCTCTAAATGGGGTACATTTAGGGTCTGAAGTTTTGGGAGTGGGTAGAGTAAACAAGACCAAGAAGATGCTCCACTACAGTACACTACAGTACACTGCAGTACACTACAGTACACTGTACCTGCAATCCTGAATGACATAAATGCAAACAGTCAAATATTGGGTAAATATATTAATACTATAAATGTGTAATGGTACATATAAAATATTACATTACAGGCTAATTTACTCCAGTATTATTTATACATAAAAATCAAATCAGTTTAAAAAAAGTCTTCTCCCACTTGGGCACAAAAAGAAAGCTAGCTAGTATGGGAAGATTTATGATTCAATAAGTTGCAGTTAAATAAATGTACATGCAGGTGCAGTAGCTAATTGGTTATGTGTGATTCCCACCAGTGTCTAATTAACTTGTTGTGTCTAATTGAGTGGAACATTTTGGATTCATATCAACTCATTTGGTAGCTGTGAAAGAGTACAGTGGCATGGTATAAACACAGCATGATTTTGAGATGATTGATGTACTGGGACCCTATTTCAGTAACAATTAAGGATAACCCAGCCATCATCTTCCTTTTTGATAACCTAAATAGATAATCAAGGTAGTTAATTAAAAATCATAAATGTTATATGTCTACAATTAAATGTAGACTTACATTGCATCTACATACTGGGAGTCACTGTAGCTCAGTGATTAGCTAGCTGACTCACAACAAATATAGGGGTCCGCAGGGAAAGTGGGAGGTCATTGGTTCCACCCCCTGGCCGAGTCATACCAAAGACTTACAAAAATGGTACTAACAGCTGCCTCACTTGACGCTCAGCATTAAGAGGTTAGTGTTAGGACTGGTCAGCTTGGTGTCAGGATAATGTGACTGGGTGGGGCATCTTGCTACATGTCTGCAGCATGATGCCCCAGTGCTAGACATCACTATTAACTGCCTCGCTGCAGACATCATAGCAATATGACTGAAACTTTTTTAAAGCTACGTTAATAATCCTAATCAAACAAACAAACAAACAAAAATACTGTGAATTTAAAGACTACCATCAGGCCAGCCTGACCCGTTCATCTACTTTTGTGTGTTCTTGGCAAGGCATTTTATTCCATCCGTCTTAGTACATAATAACTACCGGTACTTTTTGCGTTGCTGTGTGTCATACAGCACCAAACCAAACCATCCCCATGGCTCTCACAGAATGATCAAGGAACAAGATACCTTCAAAGGGACCATCGTTTTTAATTGAACATCAAAACATGAAAAGCTATTGAGTGCCTAGGCCTGAGAAGTAAAGTGGCTTACACAGTGAAACATCATGGCAGCCAATCTGAACTGATCTCACCAAGATTTAATCCCATGATCTTTGATTTGTGATTCTGACAAACAAACTGCTTAGCCACCACCATAAATTTAAATCTACTAGCTGAGAATAATTACAGAAATTCACATTGTTTCTTCTCTTTTTTCTTTTCTTTTTTGCTGATAAGTATCAAAATTATTAGTTTTTCATGAGAAACTTCAACCGGATTTAGTAAAGAAAATATTTTCTTCAATATTTGTATGAAAATGTTCAAATGATAGGTGCAGTATAAAAGTCTGTGTTATATGTTATATCTACATTCAGCCAATACTTAATAAATTCTTGACGGAAAAAAGAAAGTTCATGAAGCATCATCATTGAAGATATGCTTCTGATGTACAGACAAACTGGGGCCCAGAGCGGCCGAATGGTCTAAAGCACTCACCATTATGGGTTACTGCCACATCACCTCTGTCTGCATGATTATGAGTCTCGGGATCAGCCAAAGTGGGTATGTGAGAAAGCTTTCTGGTAACTCCTCGTGGGTTGCTGGTTATTTCTGGGGTTTCTTGGGTTCTTCCTCCACCATTAATATTGGCCACCATATATAGCCTATCTTGTGCTCAAAAATGGTGTTAAACACTGTAACAACACAATTACAGACAAAATAGCTAGTGTTCCAACTGTCTAAAGCCTATAAAACTCAACAAGCCCTAGAAAATTTAGAAAATTTGGTATCCGTTTCAAACCCTTGTATAATAAAACAGATATGTGATTGTGAGATATGTGCCATTTTCATTCAGGACCAATTACTTATGGCAACATTATTGTTCTTTATTATTGCTACTTGTTCTGCATTGCTTATGGTTCTTGCTTAATGAGACCAAGTTATATAGAGGATCTTACATGAGTGATAATTTCAAATGAAATTTATAACATGAATAAAATAAATTTATTATTTGCATGCCATGGAAAGCCAGTGATTGAAATTATTCAACATGTGACATAAACTTCAACATATATAAATTTCAACATGTGACATAAATTTTGTTTGAAATGAGCACAGTTAGAATAGTTTAACACATGTGACTAAAATTCAAGCTACCCTGAGCAGTGAGGGCTGCATGAGGGCATTTTTGATGGCACACAGGCCACATCACCTTTGTTATTTCTCATGACACCTTGTGATGTCAGTCATTTTGCCAGCCACAGGAAACAGTTTGGCAGGCTACATGTGGCCCATGAGCCATGTACATGTATTTGAGACCCCTGGTATTATAAAGTGATTAAAGAAAAGACTTTAAAATACATTTGGATGTCTCAGCTATTGTGCTTTGCATAATGATAAGATGTCAGTTGTGTTGTTACAAGTTGTTATTGCATGTGTTAAATATGCATGTGTGTGCATGTACAATGTATGTATGTATGTATGTATGTATGTATGTATGTATGTATGTATGTATGTATGTATGTATGTATGTATGTATGTATGTATGTATGTATGTATGTATGTATGTATGTATGTATGTATGCATGCATGCATGCATGCATGCATGCATGCATGTATGTATGTATGAACACCAACCTAGTATACTGGATTGTACATTTGTACCTTGAGCATGCATGGCATTGGACTATAGAGTTTCTTTAAGCACCAACCTAGCAAACTAGATTGTATAATTGTATCTTGAATCTGCAAGGAATCTAGATTATAAAGTTCTTATTTCATTAACTGTTGAATCACACAACAGCATTGGATTTCACACAGTTTTCAGTGAGTACAGGGTTCAAGTGTCACCTGTGGCAAAAAAAGTGTTTGACTTACCTGACAGGTGAACTTGATTACTTCTGGTTAGCAGCATGTTTTTAACAAATACACTTGACTTGCCATGAAGTGACAAAATAACACACTTCAGACTGGGACATAATAGATGGCAATAATTTGATAGAATGCCACTTTTAAAAGTGTTCTGCAATACCTTTAAGTACTGAATTATAGAGGTGTGAAGATTTTAAATGCAATAAATTATTTTGGGTGAAAAGTTTATTTTATTTATAAAATTAAAATTAAACATCTTGTAATTTTAAATTGATTTTTAAACATTCCTTCTAACTCGGAAAGTTAATTTCATTCTGTTTTCTTTTAACTACCCATAATTGTAAATTACAAACTCTAATTGCTTTAAATTCAGTTATACTGGTCTGTGAAAAAATCCAGCATTTTGATTGCTCTTTAAATATTTGGATGTACATGTATGTGTCTACAAGAAATGTCATTGAGCCACAGTGACTGTGTGGTTAAGATATCTGATTTGTGGTATGTATCAGATCAACCCAGATGGGGTTTATAGCCACCTGATTGACATATCTGTGGAGGTTTTAATTTCATTATATTTTTGGAAACAATTGTCCACAAAATTAAATCTGCCTTGGAAGATAGTAAAGTTTTCTGATAAAGCATAGAAAGATGTTAAGAAACACGTAATTCATGACACATAGGCAAAAATGAAATTATTTTTATTTGCTCTTTCCTCATTAGGCAATATTTTGAAAAATTCTACTATAATATATGAGTATGTACAGTAATAATTTTGTACATTTGCTTCTGTCATCCATTTGTAATGGTTTCAAATCTACACCAAGTAAAGCTGTAGTGTGTACGCATTAAAGAAATAATATATATATATATATATATATATATATATATATATATATATATATATATATATATATATATAGGTGGGTGGGTGTCTGTGGGTGGGTGTAAAATATGTGTGTGTGTCCCAGAGGAATGTGTTGAAATTAATGATATTCATTTATATCTACTTTTGTTTCCTTTTCAGTTAGTTTTTGTTTGTAAATTGTGTTTCATTTTAAAGGTGGCTGTCATTATTAGGGAAAACAGTTTCTGTATTGCTATTTCCATCAATACATGCATACAATTATAATTCCTGACAAAATGAAATTGTATGTATGTTTAAATGAAGGAAATGTATTATCCACATAATATAAATTTAATCAACCAGTACTGCTCTTTTCAACACCATAGCTCTAATGAACGTAATGCATTCTTTTATGTTCTAAGCTGTCATTCAAAATTACAATTTGTAAAACAGACAATGAAATAAACAAATAAACTTTCTCTCCTTTTTTCTTAACTTTGTTACCAATTAACACATCAGAATCAGAAAGGTTAATAAAATCACTATTCCTTTTACTGGTACACAAAAAAAGAAAACCAAGCAAAAAAAACCCCAAAACAAACATTAATACCTTGTTTTAAACTATATATATGCAACATTTCTAATATCATATTAACTAAGCAGAGTGTAATTTTATGTGCCAATCAAAATATAAGAAATAGTCACTTTACGACATATATCCCATGCTATTTATATGTTAAAACATGAATCACATATAAGATTACTTCATCAACATTACTTAATTGGGGGGGGGGGGGCTTGCAGTTCCCTTGGAATTCATCTCTCAGAATATTCAGGGTATATATCTGTCGGTGATGAAATACAAGAAATTTGTGTATTATATACATATATATATCAAAAAGATTCATCAAATTTATATTATATTATATGATTTATTCAGTCTGCAGGCTTAACCACCAATGTAATTAAATAATGGAATTCACGTCTATATTAAAATGAACAAATCTAATGCCTGGTACATGGTTTTCAGTAAGAACAATAATAAGAATAACAACACAGAAAAGAAGACTGAATGCCATTATACCAGTTCGCCTTGTCCGCATGGCTAATTTTAGAAACTGTTATCACTGTTGTGATGTTTCACAGAGGTAAAAAGTACAAGCACCATTGCTGAAGGATGGTGTGATCCGTGAAATTGTATCCTATATGCAACAATCCATTTACACCCAAACCATGAAATGTTATCTCCAATAACATTTGTGATTTTACATTACTTTTCTCTGCATATTACAGACTTGAAAGTATTCTTGTTCCTCAGAGAAAAGAAACCCAGAAATGGCATTTATGGACAAAACACTATATGTTAGGTATTTAATGTCAGGGTTTGGTAGTTACCACATATTGTGGAAATAGATTACCATTTGTAGGCCACCTGCAGACACATGCCCTGCCCATAATGCACCAGTATTTCTGGATCTTTGCAGTTTGTTAGGAAAAATCATTAGAACAATATAGACCCTGATGTTCCATTGTGTGATGCCAAATCAGTCAGACTCAAGTGAGGATAGACATTTCATGTCAAGACAGTGCTTACATAGTTATCTCCTCCTAGCCAATAGGTGTCAGCAATAGCATCGCTCATTAAGTTGTTAATGAAACCTGCATATCGAGCATACAAAATTTGTACTTATGCCTAGTTATGATAACAGAAATACTAACCAAACACACTTAACGGTATTTCGAATTATTTAATAAACATTTCATGTAACTGACACAAGCAATACAGTTTGAGTGTGATTTAAAAGCAGATTCATAATGCAAACATTTATCAATTTTATGTATTACTCGTTATCCTCTTTTAAGAGACCACCTGTCTGGAGATCCTGTATTGTAATAATTTTGTGTTATAATGAGTTTCTCATTTTTTTTTTGTGTGCCTCTAAAGGAATAAATTAATTTAAATATTTATGGTGTGATACTTTTAATAGATATGTGTATACTGGATTTATCTACATGTAATATCTGCACACAAAAAAAAATTTACTTTCATCTGCTTCATTCTTCCATTCACTTTTTCTTCAGTGATCATAATTACACAGACGTACTGATACATGCTCAATGTTCTAAGCGCTACAAATATTACACATTGAAATAACAATGTGAAATAACTCAAGAACGACATAATGCATTGGCTTTGACAATAATTTAGTAACTGATAGCTTTTGGTTTGTTATTAATTAATTAATTAGTAATTTACAGGAAGTAATGATGTTGATAAGAATGTTTCAATTGGAGTCATGGTTTCTTTCTTTAATTACTGAGTTATCAAGGTTACAAGATATATATGAAAAAAGCAAATCTCTTGTCTCTCGTTATCAAATTATATTGTATGCAGGAAGGTGTGGTTTTGGACAAAATGTTTGCATGTATAAATATATTATTGTACGAGTACTAGATTTAATGAGACCAATAAATCAAGATCCTAATTTGTTTGTTTGTTTGTTTTTATGGTTTAACGCCATTTTTCAGCACAATATATAGGCTATACATGGCGGCCAGTATTAGTGGTGGAGGAAGAAACCGGAAAAACCCTGGAAAGAAAAACCGACCCACGAGAAGCTACTGGCAAGCTTTCTCACTTAACTACATTAGCCGAATCTTAGACTCGAACCCACGCAGACAGAGGTGAGATGGCAGTGGTCCATAACGGACAGTGCTTTAGACCACTCGGCCACTCGGGGCCCCTCATAATTTGTACTGTAAGAAGACTTAAAAAAATTACATAAGTCATATTATGACCTTCTCTTTTTCATAACTAAAAAAAAATATTTTTGACAATTTAATCTGACTTTTTATCCTACTCTCGGGCATGTAAGCCACTATTTCCTCTCTCCCACTCATTGCACCAAGATGTTAGTAGGGCAGTAATTCGGGGGGAGGGGGGATTTTAAAATACTTTAAAGTGTTCTCTTGTCAGGTTAGCTAAAACTGAATCATTCTCATTTGCACTTTATCTGAAAAACCATAACTGACTGATGATGTGTCATAACTATTCAGCAATTCGCATTTTCAAATATAATGTTTCATCATTTTATTTTAATGATTATCCAAAAAGCTGCTCTCATGAGCATTCAGTGATTCAATTGTTTGTTTTAAAAGAAATTGATAATGTCTAAAATTTAAAGACTGGACTCAATCTGGTCCACTAAAAAGGGAATAACTGGGAAGAAGCCTTAATTGGCAAAGACCAGGGACTATACTTTATTAACTTTATGATTATTCTAATCGTTTGCAATTTGGAATTACATCAATCTGTTTTACTTTAAAAAAAACATCACGAGTTTGAGTTTCAAGTTGGGTCTGTGAGAAAGCATGCCACTAGTTTCTTGTGGGTCAGGGTTTTTTTTTTTTTTCTTTCCGGGGTTTTCCGGGCTCTTACACCACCATTAATACTGGCTGCCATGTTTAGCCTACCTTGTGCTGAAAAGTGGTGTTAAACCCTACAACAACAACAACAATAAAACACCACTTATCTACACATATAAGCTGTTCTGTTGACATGACGACTTGAGGTAATTACTGGTATTCACAATCAACACGTAGGAAATAATCGTCTCTATGGCAAACTGGAAAGGTCGATCAGTACCATAATGGCGTATGGTCACATGACATGATACGAATATGGCCTTACCAATGGAAACAAAAATGGAAAGGTCTATACATGTAAATGGTATCAGCCAATACAATTTACATTAACATTAAAGGTCTATACATGTAAATGGTATCAGCCAATACAATTTACAGTAACATTAAAGGTCTATACATGTATCAGCCAATACAATTTACAGTAACATTAAAGTTCTATACATGTAAATGGTATCAGCCAATACAATTTACAGTAACATTAAAGGTAAATACATGTATCAGCCAATACAATTTACAGTAACATTAAAGGTCTATACATGTATCAGCCAATACAATTTACAGTAACATTAAAGTTCTATACATGTAAATGGTATCAGCCAATACAATTTACAGTAACATTAAAGGTCTATACATGTAAATGGTATCAGCCAATACAATTTACAGTAACATTAAAGTTCTATACATGTAAATGGTATCAGCAAATTTACAGGAACATTAAGATGAAAGGGAAAACAAAAAATAACTTTACACAAAACATAAAAATCGAACTCTTGTCTATATTTTATGGAATAAAAATTCAACTCTCTCTTCTTTACTTGATTTTTCACAAAACAAATTTATTCTGACTTCTTTTCTTTGTTTTATGCAAAATTTTAAAGCTGAACTCAAACTTCTTTTCTCTATTTTACATCAACCATAAAATATGAACATGAAGCAAAAGAATGAACTCTTTTCTACTTGACACAAAACAAAAAATAAACTATTTTCTCAATTTTAAGCAAAACATAAAAATGAGCTCACTTCCTTTCTCTATTTTACATTGAACATAAAAAAAACCTGCATTTATTTTCTTTATTTAAGCAAAACATAAGAAATCAGCTTAATAACATGCAATTTGTTTCCAACACACTGAATTTTGCTTCATGATAAAAATACAGGAGTACAAAATCATGACGTCTTTAGCAGTAGTGAATATGTACACTGTTATGATGTAAGGCATGCATATACATGTACATGTATGTATGTATGTGTAGTTATATATATATATATATACACATACATGTTATAATTCAGTCTCTCAAACCAAACTTTTTTCCATAAGGCATTTTAGGCTTTTTCCACAAACAAATTACTTCTGAAGTTCCAGTTCTTAAAAGATCAAAGACTGTTTAGATTTGGCTTTCTGGCAAAGATATGATAGTCAAACAATTATGATAAGAAGTGCCTGTGTTTATGAACCACCCTAAACATCTACTGGTTACATAAATTTCTTTGAAAAAAGTATAAATATAATTTTATCTTGGCCTGTTAGAACTATACATTAACCTTGTAGACTCCTGATTATTTACCATTTCATCCTGACCACCCATGACTTTCAGTTTTGAAGGAGTTAGCAACTTATAACTAAGGGGTAATCTTCTGACAAGGTTAATATTTAGGAAAATTATTTAGGAAAATTATTTAGGAAAAATATTTCATTTGTTAAATACATTTTAACATAATCATATAATAAATATGGACATTTATTATATAGATCTATATTTTACACAACAGAATGAAAAAAGATAATTAATTTGGCAGATTACAGTTAATGAAATATATTTATTATTAATGAATTCATGATGAATATGCTACATCTAGCCATATGGCCCAATGCTTCCCTCTTTATGATTTATGATTCTATGGATTAAAATTTAAGATCGACATGTAATGATTAAGATCAATAGGAAATGATTAAAATCAGTAAGACATGGTTAAGAACAACATGTCATGATTAAGATCAATAGGTAATGATTAAGGTCAGCAGGTAATGATTAAAATCAATAAGACATGATTAAGAACAACAGGTAATGATTAAGAACAATAAGACATGATGAAGAACAACAGATAATGATTAAGATCAATAGGAATTGATTAAGATCAATATGTAACAATTAAGGTCAGCAGGTAATGTTTAAGATCAATAAGACATGGTTAAGAATAACATGTAATGATTAAGAACAACAGGTAATGACTAAGATCAATAAGACATGGTTAAGAACAACATGTAATGATTAAGATCAATAGGAATTGATTAAGATCAATATGTAACAATTAAGGTCAGCAGGTAATGTTTAAGATCAATAAGACATGGTTAAGAATAACATGTAATATTTAAGATCAATAAGACATGGCTAAAATCAATAAGACATGGTTAAGATCAATAAGACATGGCTAAAATCAATAAGACATGGTTAAGATCAATAAGACATGGTTAAGAACAACATATAATGATTAAGATCAGCAGGTAATGGCTCTAAATTTGAATGTGCAGCAGGGATTTATAAAATTTTTTGCATGAGAACAAAAAGCTTAAGGAAATATTTGTATGAGTATTCTGATCATATTAGTATGTGTACATTATATGATGGCAGTCTTTTCAAAGTAGGAGTCATCTCTTTGCTAAAACTATGTGCTGCTCATCACCAAATTCTGTAAACACGGACATTAAATAATTGCTATTTATTCTGTTAGTTATTGTTTAGGATTAGTGAAGAAGCAAAATCATAAAATTATAAATCAAACATACAAAAGAGTGAGTTAAACATAAATTGTCAGACATTCAACCCATTTGTGTAACTACAAACTTACCATAAATAATCCCTTATAAGTCAAACCCAATCACAAACAGCACAGATCCTAACCTGCCATCACATAATGCTCTGACAGTTCCAATCCCTAACAAACTAAATAGACTCCGTCCGATCTGCCTGCACATTATGCAACAGTGTGCAGTTGGAGTTATAAGTGAGTATCTATGGTAGTTGTCAAATGCACCAAGTGTAAATGTATATATGCATACAGATAGATGAACTCCTTAATTTGTGTTATGACTCTACTTGCATGTAGAGGGGCATCATGATTTCATCTTGTACATCTATACTTCTGTCCATCCAAGTCCGGTGACTTAAGTGGTTAGAATGTCAACCTCAGATGTGGGAGGTTGAGGGATCGAACCCCTGCTGAGTCATGCCAAAGACATAAAAATGGTACTATCAGCTGCCTAGCTTTGTGCTTAGCATTAAGAGGTTAGTGTTAGAAATGGTCAGCCTAACGTCTAGACAATGTGACTGGGTGGGTGGGACATGATGTTACATGTCTGCAGCATGATGCTCCAGTGCTAGATATCACCATCAAATTTCATATTGCAGACATCATAGTGATATGATTGGAAACTGTCAAAGGTGTGTTAAAATTCCAAATCACACACCCTGACCAAGCATCAAAAGAAGCTCATTAGCATGAGTGTGCAAAAACCCACTTAACATAGATGTATTTTACTAGACTACTGTATGTATATTACCTGATTAGATTTTTGAGGTCATTATAGCACATTTTGAAATTTTGTACTATTCAGCTATTTGACACAAATCTTTCTATCATGATTAGGTAAATATTATTCATGGCTAGCAAATAAAATTTGTGTAGGCTTAATCATGTCCATACTTTGATAACATGGCCATGCCATCGTTAAACTTTATGCAAGTCAAATTTCACACAAAAATATTCTAACCAATCACTATGCAGTATTTGCATAGGTCGAATAAGATTTCCAACTTTTGATTAACATTACTGAAAATGTTCAGTGATTCATTTGTTTGTAATTTTGGAACTGAAGAAGACATGTTTCTTTTAATTTAAAAAAACAGCTTGATTTATCAGAAACCAGCTGAGGTATACAAATGAAATTTTATATGCATGTCAATGTGCCAGTGTGGATAATAATTTAACACCAACATCAGTAGGTTTTTCCTCTCATCCTAAGAGCAAGACATTCACATGGTTGGGTAATTGTAGGTGGTACTGAACTTAAGTGATTGCGTGTACACCTTCTTTCTTCTTTTTATCTCAGTCAGTAACACTGACCTTTGCTCTTTTAACCTTACCCCAAATACAAGCCATTCACAAGGTTAAGTATCTGTAGATGGTGAAGAATTTAAGTTTCTGTGCAGAAACCATCATCATCTGTCAATCATGATGACATTGACCTCAGCACTTTTGATCCTGAATTGATATGAGCTTTTTCTTTGCCCACGTGCAAGTTTAGTAATTATAGATAGTGAACAGTTCAAGCTATTGTGCAGAAATGAAACAGACAGACAGTTGGACAGATGGACAGACAGACAGTTGGATAGATGGATAGCATCCTAACATAAAATGCTGGGCCTTATGATTGGTGTATAAAGAAAAATCTTCAGATCCAGAATCAATTAATAAAGTATCCAAGATTGTTTAGATTTGGCCTTTCTGGAAAAACTAGGATAGTCAAACATGTTGGATCGCCAGAACCAGTGTTTATGAACCACCCTAAACATCTACTGATTGCATAAATGTCTTCAGAAAATCATGTAAATATTGTTTTATCTTTGCTTGCCAGAACTATTCAATTAACCCACAGTATTCAACAACTATTTCATCATGACCTCCCAAGAGTTACAGTTTTACTTGAGCTGCTAAATTATATTCAAGGTCCAAATGTTTTATATGGTAATTACCATATTATAGTTATATTTCATTACATGTATAATTTGAACCTAATACACTAAAACTTGCATATTATACAGAAACATAACGATATCACACAAAATTTAGTCTAATGAACAGATGCTTTTTATACTGTGGTGAAATGTCTAAATAAAATTAACACAACAAGTGGCCTCTCTGAGGTGTAATGAAGTTAACTCAGATTACTATTCTTGCTCAATGTCTCCCACTAAAATGTTGAAGGACTGAGAATTGGGTGTAATTCATTCAGTCAAAGTGGGTCAATAAAAGTGAGTAAAACACAGTCATAGTGGGTCAGTCAAAGTGAGTAAAATACAGAGTCAAGTCAAAGTGAATGTAGCATTGAGTCAGTAAAAGTGAGTGTAATACTGGGTCAGTCATAGTGAGTTATATACTGGACAAGTCAAAGTGAGTATAGTGCTGGGTCAGTCAAAGTGAGTGTAATATTTGGTTAAAGTGAGTGTAATACTGGGTCAGTCTAAGTGATTGCAATACTGGGGCAGTTGAAGTGAAATTAATACTAGACCAGTCAAAGTGAGATTAATAATAGACTAAGTGTGATTGCAAAGTGATTGCAATACTGGACCAGTCAAAGTGAGTTACATACTGGGTCAGTCAAAGTGTGTTTAATACTGAACCAGTCAAAGTGAGTACTGGACCAGTCAAAGTGAGAATAGTGATGGGTCAGTCAAAGTGAGTATAGCATTGGGTCAGTCCAAGTGAGTGTAATACTGGGTCAGTCTAAGTAAGTGTAATATTGTGTCAGTCAAAGTGAGTGTAATACTGGGTCAGTCTAAGTAATTGTAATAGTGGGTCAGTCAAAGTGAGTGTAATACTGGGTCAGTCTAAGTAATTGTAATATTGTGTCAGTCAAAGTGAGTGTAATACTGGGTCAGTCTAAGTAAGTGTAATACTGGGTCAGTCTAAGTAAGTGTAATATTGTGTCAGTCAAAGTGAGTGTAATACTGGGTCAGTCTAAGTAAGTGTAATATTGTGTCAGTCAAAGTGAGTGTAATACTGGGTCAGTCTAAGTAATTGTAATAGTGGGTCAGTCAAAGTGAGTGTAATACTGGGTCAGTCTAAGTAAGTGTAATATTGTGTCAGTCAAAGTGAGTGTAATACTGGGTCAGTCTAAGTAAGTGTAATATTGTGTCAGTCAAAGTGAGTGTAATACTGGGTCAGTCTAAGTAATTGTAATAGTGGGTCAGTCAAAGTGAGTGTAATACTGGGTCAGTCTAAGTAATTGTAATATTGTGTCAGTCAAAGTGAGTGTAATACTGGGTCAGTCTAAGTAAGTGTAATACTGGGTCAGTCTAAGTAAGTGTAATATTGTGTCAGTCAAAGTGAGTGTAATACTGGGTCAGTCTAAGTAAGTGTAATATTGTGTCAGTCAAAGTGAGTGTAATACTGGGTCAGTCTAAGTAATTGTAATAGTGGGTCAGTCAAAGTGAGTGTAATACTGGGTCAGTCTAAGTAAGTGTAATATTGTGTCAGTCAAAGTGAGTGTAATACTGGGTCAGTCTAAGTAAGTGTAATATTGTGTCAGTCAAAGTGAGTGTAATACTGGGTCAGTCTAAGTAATTGTAATAGTGGGTCAGTCAAAGTGAGTGTAATATTGTGTCAGTCAAAGTGAGTGTAATACTGGGTCAGTCTAAGTAATTGTAATATTGTGTCAGTCAAAGTGAGTGTAATACTGGGTCAGTCTAAGTAATTGTAATAGTGGGTCAGTCAAAGTGAGTGTAATACTGGGTCAGTCTAAGTAAGTGTAATATTGTGTCAGTCAAAGTGAGTGTAATACTGGGTCAGTCTAAGTAAGTGTAATATTGTGTCAGTCAAAGTGAGTGTAATACTGGGTCAGTCTAAGTAATTGTAATAGTGGGTCAGTCAAAGTGAGTGTAATACTGGGTCAGTCTAAGTAAGTGTAATATTGTGTCAGTCAAAGTGAGTGTAATACTGGGTCAGTCTAAGTAAGTGTAATATTGTGTCAGTCAAAGTGAGTGTAATACTGGGTCAGTCTAAGTAATTGTAATAGTGGGTCAGTCAAAGTGAGTGTAATACTGGGTCAGTCTAAGTAATTGTAATATTGTGTCAGTCAAAGTGAGTGTAATATTGTGTCAGTCAAAGTGAGTGTAATACTGGGTCAGTCTAAGTAATTGTAATAGTGGGTCAGTCAAAGTGAGTGTAATACTGGGTCAGTCTAAGTAATTGTAATAGTGGGTCAGTCAAAGTGAGTGTAATACTGGGTCAGTCTAAGTAATTGTAATAGTGGGTCAGTCAAAGTGAGTGTAATACTGGGTCAGTCTAAGTGAGTGTAATATGGGGTAAGTCAAAGGTAAAACCTTGTAAAATATGGTCATATTTCATCAGTAAAATGACATCATCTAAGATCTTGATAAAGATACAGTTTCAAAGCCAAAAGGATTAAAATATAAATAGATTAGCCAGTCAAGGGTCAGAACCTTCTGAAAAAAGGTCCAAACATGCATATCATTAAACTCATAAATGTTGTTGAGTCTCAATTTTTTTCTTCTTCTCTTCATGAAATTTAATTATTATAGAAATAAAAGATGCTCGAGCAGTCAAAACATATTGTTAAGATGCATAGCTATATTAAATCAATCAACAGTCATAGTTCTGTAAAAATGTAGTCAAAGCCTGATCATTTTGATCACCAATTTGCTCAGGAAGATTTTCTTAGCAAATGTGCTTCCAATCAAAACATCAAACATAAAAACATGAAAGCTACAGCATTCAAAGCCACTGAGATGCCTTGAAGTTATTTAATGACCATAACACCATAAAATATCACTGAAATCTAATCATTTAAGATATGGCATCTGAGACCTTGTTATCATTAAGTTACACAGATAATCTGATTCAAATCAAACAGAAAACATAAATGGAAGAGTGTCTTTTTTTGGGCCAGCACCCTGTAGGATCAAAATCTGGTCATCTTCAAATGTAATCATTACAAATTAGATTGGAATAAAATAAAATGTGAATGCTAGTGTTAACAAGCTGTAGCTTTGCTCATTTTAAGCTGACAAATGACTATAACTCTGAAATTGTAACAAGAGTCTTAAGTGGGGAAAAGTGGACCTGATATCACTTACCTGAGCTGCATAACTTAGCAGCTGACTATTTCACCAAAATGAGCCATACACTATGAAGAAAACAACATACAAAACTATCTGCAAAACTTTGCTTTAACCTATTTACTATATCCTAAAAATTTGTTTCAAAGATAATAGTTTAATTCCTACATAGAGCATCTTGCTCAAAATCCAGGCCATTTAAAAGCTTGACTGCTTCAACCAATTTACCAAGTTTTATTGAAACTGGATGATAAATGAAGCTTTAGATTTAAACATGCATCAAGGTAAAAAGCTAAGCCAATCAGATGCAGAGTATGCATCAAGGTAAAAAGCTAAGCCAATCAAATGCAGAGTATGCATCAAGGTAAAAAGCTAAGCCAATCAGATGCAGAGCATGCATCAAGGTAAAAAGCTAAGCCAATCAGATGCAGAGTATGCATCAAGGTAAAAAGCTAAGCCAATCAGATGCAGAGTATGCATCAAGGTAAAAAGCTAAGCCAATCAGATGCAGAGTATGCATCAAGGTAAAAAGCTAAGCCAATCAGATGCAGAGTATGCATCAAGGTAAAAAGCTAAGCCAATCAGATGCAGAGTATGCATCAAGGTAAAAAGCTAAGCCAATCAGATGCAGAGTATCTAATATAGCCAATATCTGAAGTTTGATCAAAATGAGATAAATGAAATATGGTTTATATAGTGGTAATAAGCTCAGCCAATCAGATGCAAGGCATCTCATTAATATAGCCTGTCAGATTCTTGCGGGTCATGAGCGTTCCTCGTATAATATTGTATAAGCCCCACTTGTCAAAGGGTAAGTATTACGTCCCACTTTGTCAAGGGGTATTGCACAACATATAATAACAACGCTATAACCCACTCCCCTCTGATACTCGTTATCTAAGAGATGACCGCCCTCGGTATAATTGCCCGGTTTGAGTAAGAGAATGTGTATGGTAACCTGAGCTGGTATATTGAACAAAACAACTCCGAGCCCCCGTAAAGAGAAATAAACAATTTAATCAAATACATACACAATGAAATTCCCTTTCATTAGAAATACACGAGGCTTAGAAATAAACTTTCACCGAATTACAAATAGATTTGAAATAGAAGTAAACAAATTTAGCTGTTCTATTATTGATAGTTAAAGGTCATCATAGGATCGAGTCACAATCGAAATCATCTGCTTTTGTTTGATTTTCATAACCTGTTATCCTTGAACTACGTTCACTGCTCAATCCAATGTTGTTCTGGAAGTTCCTGTCCTCTGAGATAATTTTCCCTCATGGATATTCCGCTTGAACTCAGACTTGTCCACTGTATCAATGTATACACCTCTCGATTTCTCCTTCACAATTCCCTTTTTCCCATACTTGTACTTTCTTTCCCAAAACTATTTTCTTTCTCATGTTTTTGATGTGTCTCTCAACCGTTGGTTTTGGTGGTTTCCAATCACACTTCCTTGATGAATGGATTTCACTCAAATCGCATCCGGAGCCTTTTTTACAAAATTAATTATACACCGTCTCCTCTCACAGGAGTAAATCAGACCAACTTCTAATTTAGCTAGTACGATATTATATTCTAAAGATTTCTCATGTAAAACACACCCCTTATTTAACAGTGGCCAAACAGAACAAATGTTTTCTTGCGCTTTCCTTTAAAAGTCACTTACATCAGCGTGTCAAGATGACCCGCTTTGGTTTTAAGTAACATAATCTCTGCTTTCTTTCAATTCTGACATTTTCGTGATAAAATGAAACTTTTACAAGGTCACATCGGTCAGTCTTGCTCTGAACAAATATGGTTAATTAGCACAACGGCCACATTCTACTATACAAATCCTCTCTCTCTCTCTGGCATGATGTCTCGTATATTTAACTTATGGCTAGCTGGCTAGAACAAATAATGGTTTATTAATAGATCGACCAAAACTTTGGCACTTCACATAGCCTATATCTGAAGATTGATCAAAATGAGACAAAAGAAATATGGTTTATAGAGTGGCAACAAGCTCAGCTAATCAGATGCAAAGCATCTCATTAATATAGCCTATATGTGAAGTTTGATCAAAATGAGACAAAAGAAATATGGTTTATAGAGTGGCAACAAGCTCAGCTAATCAGATGCAAAGCATCTCATTAATATAGCCTATATCTTAAGTTTGATCAAAATGAGACAAAAGAAATATGGTTTATAGAGTGGCAACAAGCTCAGCTAATCAGATGCAAAGCATCTCATTAATATAGCCTATATGTGAAGTTTGATCAAAATGAGACAAAAGAAATATGGTTTATAGAGTGGCAACAAGCTCAGCTAATCAGATGCAAAGCATCTCATTAATATAGCCTATATCTTAAGTTTGATCAAAATGAGACAAAAGAAATATGGTTTATAGAGTGGCAACAAGCTCAGCTAATCAGATGCAAAGCATCTCATTAATATAGCCTATATCTTAAGTTTGATCAAAATGAGACAAAAGAAATATGGTTTATAGAGTAGCAACAAACTGATACATTCACCTCAGTAATATGCATGGATCCTGTTGACTTTTTGTATGTCTTATGATACATGAGATACATGAGATGCTTTATGATACATTATGATACATTATGATACATTATGACTTTATTCTAATTTTCATACAAATTAGAATTATGACTTCTGGAGAGGAAACAAGTTTAGCTGATCAGATATTTGTATGTGTGTGTGATTTAGATTTTTATGTGTGTGTGTTGTGATTTAGATTTTTAACATAGCTTTAACACTTTTTCAGTCATTTGTAATGTAGCTTTGAGAATTTTAGTCATATCACTATGATGTCTGCAGCATGGCAGTTTATAGTGATGTCTTGCACTGGGGAATTATGCTGCAGACATGGTGCATCATGTCCCACCCTGTCACATTGTCTTGACACCTGGTCAACCAATCCTAAAACTAACCTCTAAGCATCAAGTAAGTACCATTTTTATAAGTCTCAGATATGACTTGTCCATATTCAAACCCACAACTTCCCACATCCAAGGTAAAGACTCTAAGTGGTCCTAACCAGAAACACCTCCTTAAGATATACTTATCTTCATCATTGTCAAAATTGTCTATTTAGATGATGCATGGATAGGAGTAAAATCACAAGCATCTTAACATAAGTGATGCAACTTCATGATTGCTGGAATACAAAGCCAAGTTATTGAGCTGGTCTCGTCTTATACTCTGAATCAATTCATATATGCATGAAGGATGGAAAATTTACAAAATTAGTGAACTTGACTTATATACTCTGCATTGACTTATAAGCCAGAAAATATGGTAGATAAAGATTTACAGCAAATTTGGCTGAAAAGAATGTGGATCTATGTTAGAATGTTCACAAAGTAAAGAATCAGAATTCTCCTGTGTAAAGAAGTCCCAGCTGCCATTACTGTTAAAAAATATGCAATTTATGCATCATTCAACTCATCTGATTCATTGCTGAGATGATGTTTTACAACAATCACAACAGATTTTGTTGCAGTATGATAATAAATATGGTTGCTAGAGTGCTTACAGGCAGATCAATGGAAGAACAGAGATCATTAATAACCTTGTTAGTGGGCACAGAAGTAGAACACATTATGTCTACTACCATATTTACTCGCTTGCAAGTTGAGTCCAACTGCAAACTGCACAGACCTGTATCTATTGTCACATAATGCACCAGCAGATCTAGATCTGGAGTCAGTAGAACAAATGACAGATCTTGACCTGCAATCACATTATGCTATGACAGATTAATATCATTGTTTGCAGTTTGACTCGACTTATAACCACTGAAAAACCAAGAATAAATGGTACTTTCTGTTCATTACAAAATACCCAACAACCTCATGTTTTATTCTAAATGCACATTAGATTGCAACAACAAAAAATAATCTAAAAGTCACTCTTCAATGGCCCCATGAAGTTTCATATACATTGAAATAATCTCATTCAATTCATTGTTCTAATGACATCTATGGTCCCATCATAAAGTCCCATGAAATTTCAATTCAATTGTTTTAAAAAAAAACATCAATTTCAATGTTCTAATGACTTCTACGGTCCCATGAAGTCCTAGGAAATTTCAATAAGATTGTAAAAAAACAAACATTCATTTCAATGTTCTAAGGACTTCTATGGTCCCATAAAGTCCCAGGAAATTTCAATTAAATTGTAAAAGAAACATCCATTTCAATGTTCTAAGGACTTCAAAGGTCACATAGTTTCAATTAAATAATCATTTTAAAGATTAATATACGCTTCAGAAACATTTATACTGCAATCCATAGTGGTAACATACTCATTGTACGTATTTATTGACCCAGGTCCAATCCCTGGTGAAGCATTAGGAATGCAATTGAATAATTAATGCATGTGGTTTCCTCCTGGCCAGGAGAGCCTGAGATTTTGTTTCAGCCAATCACAAATCACACTTCTTTTGAAAAGTCATCTCTGACTGGCTGATAACAAAACTCAGTCTCAAACTCATCCTTGATAATGCTTGATAACCAGGCCATATGAGGCAGTATCCTAAATGTCAAAAATCAAATGACTCTTCAAGACTGAGGAGATCCACCTGTCCAATGGCCAGGACAAGCTCAAATTCAGTCAAGGGTAGGCTCAAGATTGCCCATGGGAAAGTTAAAAAACTGTGAGAGATATACCACATGTCTGCATCTTTACTTGGCAATTATATGTATCTTATGCTGCTTTTTTATATGAACAGTTTTATTCATCTGTCAATCAAGAGTTTCATTCATCTGTCAATCAACAATTCCATTCATCTGTCAATCAACAATTCCATTAAATTGTCAATCAACAGTGTCATTCATCTGCAATTCAAATTTCATTCATCTGTCAATCAATAGTTATAATCATCTCTCAATCAACATTTTCATTCATCTGTCAATCATGTCATTTATCTGTCAATCAACAGTTCATTCACTGCCAATCAACAATTTCAATCATCTGTCAACCTGTTATTTCATAACCAACAACAGAAGTTTGTCAGTTCCATTTTGTAGTCAAGTCCTGCATTTTTTGATGGAGACATAAAGTAAATGCTTACTATTTTAACTTTACTTTATATTTTACTATTTAACGCATATTTTGACAAAATTGGGAATACATATTTGTACATGTAGCTGAACTTGTGATAAGTTATATTTTCATAGTAATACATATATTTGCAAGTACATGTATCTGAGATATTACTTGATTTTGATAGAAAAATATTGGCAAGTATGAGGTATTCTGGATTTGCCAACTTGTTATAAACTAAAATTGTTATCATAATATTTGCAAGTATTGGGTAATCTGGATTTGCCAACCTGTTGCAAGTTCAATTTTTCGGAAACAATTTCAAGTATTCGGTATGTTGAATTTGCCAGCTTGATATAAATTAAGAGTTTTATAGTGATATTTGTATTGGGCATAATGGATTTGCCAACTTTCATCCTAACCCAACAAAAGGGAAAGAAAACAGGCTGACTGTCCAATTAAATGTGCTAAGCTTGCAGACTTTGAATTCTGTAAATGTCAGCTTGCTGAAGACTGTTTTGATTAATGCCACTGTTTTCAATGGGACTACTTGATAATTGTTAATAACATAACTTGTGAGATTTGTGTTACGCAGGTGTTTTGGAAATACAAAATTAACCATGGCTGAGCTGACATTTTATGCATCTCTGCCCACCCACCCACCTACCCCCAGTATTGACCAAGATTCTAGGGTTTGTTAAATGTAGAGTGACTCTGGCAGTCTAGAGTGGGGTGGGAATGTCCCATGGAGTCACTCAACGTACAACACAGTTAAAGACACTCTGTGACAAACGACTTCTCTACAAGTAAGAATGTATGTGCCAACACACCTATCATCCATGATTGGTGTTTATCATTAGTTATTTATGCAGTAATTACAGGTGATCAATAACATCATACTGTGTGGAAAATAATTAGGATTAAAAGTAAATTTACTCAAGTCATTCATGTGTATAAATAAATAGACCATAACAAAACCACTCTCATTTCAAGTCAGTCTTTCATTTTTGTTCATGTATTTGAAGAGCTGACTATTAGCTACCTGTTTGCTTTACCTATTTTTACCTATCCATGCATTCTATTCTCCACATCTATCAATTCAAACCTTTTCTTTTTTCTCATCTCCAAATTTATCTACATATATTATAACATATAACGTTTTAGAAATTTCCAAGTAATTAATGTTCCACCAACAAGATCAAAACAAAATAAACTATTTAACTGCAGAATAAATATACCACATATTTCAAGAAAACATTTTATTTTACTTGGTATTTTAACTTTTTGTGATGTATGTTGTCATATATTTGGGCAAGATCTAAATCTCCCAAAGGCAAGTTCAGTTTTCAAGTAAATGAGGGACAGTCTCCCAAAGGCAAGTTTAATTTTGAAGTAAGTCAGGGACAAGTGTACTTTTGTTTTAAAAATAAAAGTCCTGTTCCTAGCAATATTGTTTGCAATTAGCCATTTAGAATATGTGGTTTAATTAAAAAGACAACTCTTATACAATGTACAGAAAACAAAGCTCAGAAACTCTCTGTAACTGAATGGAAGACACAAGCCCACCAGGCTTTTGGATGCAAGAAATGAGATAAACTCTAGAAGATTTATTTCATGCTGTAGCCTGGAGAACATGAAACCACTATCCCTGTTAGCCATTGTACAGAACATAATCTAGCTATTTTACTAATAAAAGTCATTTTACTGAGAAGTCTGGAACCCTGGTTCTTTGAATAATTTTCCTGTCTATTCTGAACTTTAATCTCTCACCCAATCTCATCATTAGAAAACACTGGTTGATGTTTCATACCATAAACCATGGAATTAGTGAAACTAGTGCACAATGAAAACACTGCCCAATTTCAGAATCCATCAACCTCTAGACCCTGGTAAATTGTTTTCAGACACATACATACATACATACATACATACATACATACATACATACATACATACATACATACATACATACATACATACATACATACATACATACATACATACATACATATATACATACATACATACATACATACATACATACATACATACAGTACGTGCGTGCGTGCGTGCGTGCATCCATCCATCCATCCATCCATCCATCCATCCATCCATCCATCCATCCATACATACATACATACATACATACATACAGTTTACCTTCATTATCAAGTATCTCATAGTGTTGATGCCACTCTTATTAGGTGGCTATACATGTATGGATTAAAGTACAATAAACTGGATTATTTTTTTTTTATCATTGCTACTCAACTAGTTTCTCATAATGCTAATTCAAATCTGATGAAAGCCAATTATTATATATCTTCACATTGTTAAATGCCATATTTCTGTGTTTTATGCACCATTAAAAAACATCCTAGTTACAAATCCCTTAGACATGAAGCTCCCATAATTTGCATTACTGTAAGGACTCCAAAGAACAATTAACTATAATTTAAATTTCTGTAAGGACTCCAAAGAACCCTTAAGTATAATGCATATTACTGTAAGGACTCCAAAGAACCCTTAACTATAATGCATATTACTGTAAGGACTCCAACAAACCCTTAACTATAATGGATATTACTGTAAGGACTCCAAAGAACAATTAACCATAATTTAAATTTCTGTAAGGACTCCAAAGAACCCTTAACTATAATTCACATTACTGTAAGGACCCCAAAGGACAGCATTTTAATAGGTGAGCATTTTTAATACTTGCTTAAACATTAGGTCCAGTGGCAATGTGAACAGACTAGATCCACCGTCACTTAGTGTGCGAGCACATCTGGGTCTATGTAGTCTGCTAGGACCAAACAGAAGAAACAAAATAAAGACCCCAATTTACCAATGCACTATGCATCAGCAGATTATGGTCCAAGTTGTTTGTAGTTGAACTTGATGTTTCAGTGAGTACAGCATCTTATATCAGAAAATAATTCTTCTGCATAAATTTTTATTAAAAATTGGATTTTTACAGATTGAAGATGTATGATAAATCTGAAGGTGCACAAAAGTACAGACAATCCATAATTTTCCTATGCCATTATTGCTGGAACTGAGCCAAGCTGAAACTACTATTGTCACTCGCTTATAAACTACTATTGTCACTTGCTTACAAACTACTATTGTCACTTGCTTACAAACTACTATTTCACTCGCTTACTGGCAGCAAATGACATAATGTATATGGGTATCTGCTAACTTAAGCAATATAGACTTGCATGAATTTCACCTTAATGCAATTTCTTGTTTCGTTTAATTTTTTTTTAAAAAGAAATTGAAAAATTTAATTGCATATTTTTCAATGAAAATTTTACACTGAAACCAACAATTCTGAGAGATATACGATTTTGAGTTACACAACCACTAATGGGAATGCAACTATTACCAAAGTCAGGGGTAAACTGTAGTCCAAAGATTTTCCAATACATTTTTAACAAATTCTTACAACTGTTGCAATGGAGGTATTAAAGGATGTCAATTGTCTTCATCTAAACAAAAATGAGAAAATCATTGACAGAGTAGATAATGTACATGCATATGCATACAACTATATGCAAAACCTTACTTATGTACTTTTACAACCTGGATAAAAGTTTTAATTTTGATAAGGAAAGTGCACTTTTATGTTCCTAATACTTCTGTACATGGAAAACTAAATGAGAAAAGGTCATCAACTATGAACTTACACAACTTCCAGCTGTCAGAAAAAGACAAATTATATCAGTTTGGTTGTCTTGAATCAAACGAAGCAGGTAGCTTAAAGCCATAAACTGACATGAAGTATTGCTGCCTACAAGAAAGAGAACTTAAAGGTAATTTTTTACTAATGAATGAGTGGGATGATGCTGGCTACAATATTCATCCACATAGTGGTTCTTCACTATCCACTGATTCTTAAACAATCAGATGCTGCAAATAGTTCTTCACTATCCAATCAGATGCTGCATATAGTTTTTCACCATCCAATGAGATTTTGTTAACAGTTCACTATCCAATCAGAAGGCTGCATATAGTTCTTCTCTATTGAATCAGATGCTGCTATTTAAATGTTTTGGTTAATTGGAAGAAGTAACCCTCTGAGGGCATGGGGATTTAGATTATAGGCCTGAAGTCATCACAAGTGACTAATGGATGCATAACCTGCAGTGAGTCAGTGATTAGCATGCTGGACTCATATCCATAAGGGTGCTGGTTTCAATCCTACCATTTGATCAATCAGAGTTGGCCAGCAAGGTGTATCCTTGGGCAAGGCACTTTACTCAAATTAGCCCTGGCACTACATTCTGTGCTGTAAAACCCTAAACAAGATTAAGTCATATGAAGAGGTGATTTACTTGGTTTTTATCCCATTATGTCCTTGATTTTGGCCATTTCTTTTCAAGAGAGGGGCACTGAGTGGCCGAGTGGCCTAAAGTGCTCTTTGTTACGGATCACTGCCATCTTACCTCTGTCTGTGTATGTTCAAGTCTCGGATTTGGCCAATGTGGGTATGTGAGAAAGCTTGCCAGTAGCTTCTTGTGGATCAGTGTTTTTTTCCGGGGGTTTTCTGGGTTCTTCCTCCACCATTAATACTGGCCACCATGTATAGCCTATCTTGTGCTGAAAAATGGCATTAACCTACCTTACAACAACCTTAATCTGTCCAAGAGTTTCCTAATAACTTTTTCAAATACTTAACACATCCTTTGTAACTTGAATTCCTCTGCAGACTGGCAAAATAATTTGAACTCTGTAAGGCTATTATGATGAATAAATAAACCTCATTAAACTGGTCACCCCAATAATGTGACCAAATAATTTGAACTCTGTACGGCTATTATGATGAATAAATAAACTGGTCACCCCCATAATGTGGACAAATATTTGGGTTGCTTCACTTTCAAGTTTTGGAAATTTCCACTGTACAATATGAAAATTTTCAGCCCGGGGAGAATGTTTACATTCTGGAATATGGTTTCAAGCCCCTGATTTAAAATCCTGGAACTGGTTTTATGAAAATGATTTATAAACAGAGGCAAATCAGTTATATTTTCATACTATGATACTACTAAATTAATAAATCCCACAATATCCATTTTTCATTCTGTTACTCACAAGCTTTAATCATCACTAGCTTCATCCCATGTTTTTGTTTGTCTGTGTGACTGAATATAACATAAATCTAAATCACCTATTCCCTTCTGGGATTTTTGTTTTATTATCCAATGTGTGATAATGAAGGATTTTTTGTTGTTGTTGTTAGAAACAGTTTGCTTTCCTTGCTTTATTGATTTGATCATCATTGCCCTATATTCCTGCCTAGCAGCTTTAGCTTTTCTTAGCCAACCTGTGTGATTAAAACTGATTCATGACTGTACTAAGACTTATCCATAACTCCACTGTATGACTTATCAATGATAATGGTATCTGTGAATTGGATAATACAGTATCAAGGTCAATGAGAAAACATGGATTATGCAACTTAGAATCCTAAATACCAGCAAGTACTAAGCAACTAATTTGAGTTCTGTGAATCTCTTACAGAGCTTCACATTTACAGTTACAGCATTCCCTTACTATAAGGACCTTCATTGTAACAAAGTTCTTGTTATAAACCCAGTATGGCAATAAATCCCATTTCATTAAGTGGTGGTAAAATTATATGTTATTATATACTTCACTATAAGGTAGTCTCAATATAAGGAGTCCTTGGCTAACATGGACACCATTATAATGAGGAAAAAATGTATAATGTACCTTACTAAAGGTGGTCTCATCATAAGGTTGGATACTTCATGGTTAACATGGATACTGTTATAATGAGGGAATATTAGATATTGTATTTCATTATAAGGTTGTTTCATTATAAGGTTGCATACACAATGGCTAACATGAAAACTTATAATACTTTATAGTAAGACATCTTAAATGTCTTAGATAATTATATATATAATTGTAGGACATGGTTCATTAAGCATCGTGTCATTGCTGGTGAAAACATTATATATTTCTCCCTGATTATAAGTTTTCATGTTATAAGGTGATGTCACTATAAGGTGTTACTGTATTTACAATGGCTAATGGACATTCTTATAATGAGGGAACACTGTATATTGTACTTCATTATCAGGTGATCTCACTATAATATGGTCTACTCTATGGTTGACCGGGACACTGTTATAATGAGCAAAACATATATAAAGTACTTCGTTATAAGGTGGTCTCACAATAAGTTAGTATACAAAAGGCAAACATGAACTTTGTTAAAATGAGGGAGAATCGTAAAATGTAATTCATTCTAAGGTGATATCACTATAAGATGGTACTGTATTCACAATGGCTAGCAAGAGCACTGTTATAATGATTGATTACTGGTTATCATATTTAATAAAAAGGTAATCTCACTACATTTGTATGGTATATACTACGGGTAACCTAGACAGTTTTAATGAAGGAGTACTGTATATTGTACTTCATTATAAGATTGTCTCAACATAAGGTGACTTATTATGACTAACCTGGACACTGTCCTAATGAGGGATTGTTATGAGAGAATACTGTATACAGGAAGTTCTTTCAACATAAAGCACATATCTTAAATGTCTTAGATAATTATATATATAATTGTAGGACATGGTTCATTAAGCATCGTGTCATTGCTGGTGAAAACATTTGTTTGACACTGACTTACCCACTATCTAAAACAGGTATTGAAATTTTCAACTCTGATATTATTTTGTGTCTTTAAAATATAATTAAACCATTAAAGAAAACAAAAATATTTAAGAGAATCAGAGAAATTATTTTTGGGATGAAACAAAATTTTTCCAAATATAAAATCTTGCCCAGTCTCAGTGACCTCAACGATTTGGTCTCAGTGACCTCAATGATTTGGTCTCAGTGACCTCAATGATTTGGTCTCAGTGACCTCAATGATTTAACCCTAGTTTAACCCTAAATCAATAGGTCTTTTCCTTACCTCTTGTACAAGCCATCCAGAGAGTCATGTCAAAGACAGAGTCATGTCAGTACAAGCCATCCAGAGAGTCATGTCAAAGACAGAGTCATGTCAGTACAAGCCATCCAGAGTCATGTCAAAGACAGAGTCATGTCAGTACAAGCCATCCAGAGAGTCATGTCAAAGACTAAAATGTTGAACAGATTGTTTTAGTTCAGAAACCATTATTCAACTTTTAATTAGCAATCTTGACTTTTGACCTTTTCTCCCCAAAAGATGACATTTTTCTTATCCCAAATGCAAGCTATTCTCAAAAGTTTGGTACTTGTAGATAGTAAAGAACTTGAAATATTGTACAAAAAGCAAACATGGAAACAAATGAATGGAGAGACATTAGGATGTATGGAATAAAATACTACATATATACTGCAACTTATGTAAGGCATATGAAAAAGTCACTAAAGCAAGAAAGGAAGGTAGGTCAGTGTTATTACTGTGTCCTGCCATTTTTTGCAGTGAGACTGCTATAGCATAGTTGGTCTTTTGACAATGGTTCAAATGCAAGTAAACACATGAAAGGTTAAATCAAAGTTTTCCCAACTATTTACTTGCAAAAAAGTGGTCTGTTATGGCACTAAAACCAAAGGTGTTTGTTCCAATTGTCAAACAGAAACAAGGTTTTCATGTAGCATAGGGGAGGAGATGATATGATAAAATCCTGTATGCCATCTTGCTTCATCACATAACCTACAGCAAGATATATCGGACCCCAGCATCAGCCATCTTGTCTGTCTGTTGAACCAAGTTTAAATAATGTGTTTGTTTTGGTTGGACAAATGAAGTTACTTGATCATGTCCATTATTACAAAAATGTAGATCAAATAGCAAAGTGAACAAGATCACAATGAAAAACAGCCCAGGAATCAAAATATGTGACCATGATGAAAACACAAGTATATGTTATTAGTACAACTTGAACCAGCTTGTTGAACAATATGGATTTTCTTGATATATTTTTAATTTAATTTTATTATTATATATCATTATTATTTATAATTATTAATTATTATTATTTATTATTATTAATTATTATTATTGTCATTATGAATTATTATGAATTATTATTATGTACCATTATTATTATTTATTAATATTATTCATCATTATTATTAATATTTATTATTGTTATTTATTATCATTATTATCATTTTTTAATTCTATTATTTTTCATTACAGGTATTATTATTATTATTATTATTATTATTATTATTATTATTATATATTATTATTATTATTATTATTATTATTATTTGCACATTTTGGGTCAAATTACTAAAAACTACATTTTTTATACACACAAAATATAATTAAAAGAAGAAACTTTTATGAATATAAGAAATATAAAGAGATGCATTATCAAATATCACTGCAGACTGAAGCTGTATACCTTTAAAAAATTTAGTCTTGATGTTGCAGTCAGTCAATATTTATGAGAGGAAATACGGCAGTGTTTTAACCCTGGCTTGGCTGAGAATAAATAACAAAAAGCTGCTCTAGATCCCCAAAATAAGCAGGGCAAGACTGTTTGCATAATTGTACAAATCTCAATGGTGTAAATCAGAAACAGATTTATTAAGGCAGACCTGGTATTAAAGTGGGATTTGATAAAATTCTATTTCCGGCCCTGAAGGACAAAAAGGAAACAGACTAGTGGAAAAACCTACAGTATACATCTCATTCCCTACTAGGTTTTTTATATATTAAAACCTGTCTTGAAAGACCACCCAGCTTTAGAGATACAGAAATTACCTCCAGTAAGAGATCACCTATCTGTGAGATACCACAATTTGTTAGCAAAAGGGTTAGTCTCTCAAAATAGTTTCTACTTAAATATAAAATAAATACAATTCTTACTTGCTTATAAGTCTAGTCCAAACTGCATAGACCCAGATTTTTCAATGCACAGACAAATCTGGGTGAATGCATTTTAATAAGAGTGATTAGTAGAACAAACAACATACACCCAGATTCACAGGCACGCTATGCTACAGCACATCAAGATATTTATTGTTTGAAGTTTTATTTGACTTATAAGTAAGTATATACAGTAGTAGGATCGTGTATGGAGGTTTTGCTCATGTTGATCTTAGGACCAATAACCTATTGATGTCATCAGCAGCCATGTTTTGTAGTTTGCTGACAGATTTTTTGTTGAGTTTATACTATATGGTGTTTTGAAGTTGAAATAAATTCATTCAGTCTCAAGATAAAAGAAAAATACATACCGGTACATAAACAGAACGAAAATCAGTCTTTTAGTCAGCATCTATATTTGTCATTTATAAATTGATTCTGCTTCAGTGTGACTTGTTAAAATTGGTCTGTTTTGGTGGTCGCATATAGGTGATGCCCATCATCGAGGTAAAATGAACTGAATATTGCTTGCTTGCAATCTTATCAGGAAGCATCATTTAAAACTGTGTAGTCTATGACTACAATGATACATAATTAGTACAAGATAATTTAAGATTATTTCATGACCTCTGCCGATTTTCTCTCTGGACACACTAGACTAGAAGACACTAAATGGAAGTTTTCACACTGTTTTGAAATATGCACTTGAGCAACACATTATGTATAAATACAGTCCAATAGAAAACCGAAGAATAAAGAAAAACACAATTTTTTCCTCACTTCAATGACAATCACTTGAACCCAGCAAAATTAATTGTTATTGTATGAAATCTGATGTTTGTCTGATATATCATCTGGAAACGTTGCAATGGTATAACTGTTATTGAAATAGACACATGTTTGTTAAATTGATTTTTTTGGTTTCTAAGCAACAAATGCTCTTTCTCACACACATAAACACATACACACACACACTCTCACTCTCTGTCTCTCTGCCTGTCTGTCTGTCTGTCTCTCTCTCTCTCTGTCTATGTCTGTCTCTGTCTGTCTCTGTCTCTCTCTCTCTCTCTCTCTCTCTCTCTCTCTCTGTCTCTCTCTCTCTCTCTCTCTCTCTCTCTCTCTCTCTCTCTCTCTCTCTCTCTCTCTCTCTCATTATTGTTTTAAAGGGCATTTGGTACATCTGCAAATATTGACACTTGGAAAGTAGAAACATGTACCTAAAGAACCTTACCTGGTAGTCATGGTAACATCCAATTATTAAATGCCAGATTGAAGATTAAATGGGTATGTAATAACATCTAAATGCCAAATTGACCATATATGATTAAACAGGTATGTAATAACATTTAAATGCCAGATTGAAGATTAAACAGGTATGTAATAACATTTAAATGCCAGATATAAGATTAAACAGGTATGTAATAACATTTAAATGTCAGATATAAGATTAAACAGGTATGTAATAACATCTAAATGCCAGATATAAGATTAAATGGGTATGTAATAACATTTAAATGCCAGACTGACCATGTATTTACTTTTTATTTACTAAAGCAACTGTTTACAAATTCAAATTTGCTTTACTTGCATTACACTATACAGCTGGATAAATATGTAAAGTGTGTGTGTGTGTGTAATCTACCTAAATCTGATGTCATTTTTTTAACAATCTTTTTTGTTTGTTTTATGAGTTACCCTCTTTGAAACTGCGTAGACCCAGATCTTTTGGTGCTTAATGCAATGGCTTGTCTGGGTCTGTGTGGTTTACAGTTGGATTCAATTTATAAGTGTGTGCATACAGTATTTTAACCAGAAAGCAGTTATCTCCCTCATGATGACAGAAGAACAAAAACTTCTGGTCAAATGAGAACTCTGAAGGAAAGCTAAAAAAAACTTTTCCAGATTTCTAAACAAACCCGACACCTGCTGTTACAAGAATCTGGCTGAAAAGAATGGGGAAAACTCTTGTACTGTTAATAAAAAAGCATGTAAATCACAATATTTTTTAATGATTCCAAATGTGTGTGTGTGTGTGTGTGTGTGTGTGTGTGTGTGTGTGTGTGTGTGTGTGTGAAAGTTACTGGAGTAAAGAAGGAAAACTAAGTTTTAATTCAGGGGATTGCAGAAAAGAAACAGAAAGAAAGAAACACAAAAAATAAATGAATCAGAACATAAATTTGTTGTCAACTAAAGTGACAGTTTTATGACTTCTGGTATATAGTTTTTTTAGGATATACATTTTCCATTATTCAAGCCCGCATCCCTGAATTCATTGTCAGCTATTTCCAGTTATGTTTCATTTGTTTGTCATTGAGCTACATACTATACATACTTGCTTATAAGTCAAGTCCAACTGCACAGAGCCAGATCTGTCATCCCATTATGTGCTGGCAGATCTGAGTCTGTGCAGTTCGTTGGGAGAAATTCGGAGAACCAACAAAATATACCCTGATCTGCAGATACATTATGCTAAAGTAGATCAGGATTATTCATTATTTGCAGTTTGACTTGACTTATGTGCAAGTATATATGGCAATATGTGTGATGGACTACTGCAAACTGATTAAAATCAAATCTCTGCATTCCCATGTGGAGATCTGACAAACCAATAAATGTCCATGAGCTGATGAACTTTGGAATTCCCCACTGTTTATTTTTAGAAGCTTGTAACATTAAGCACTGCATGTCATGTTAGGGTGACTGGTCATTAGCAAAGATATATTCCACATGATGGGTGTCAATTTCATATTTAAAAGCTGTGATTTGGTTGGTTAGCCACAAGGTCAGCTGATCACATCTCCATGTTTGACTTTAGAGATCTGATTTTAGTCAAATTGTGGACTACTGCATGATGGATATTTATTCATGCAGCATGCTTGGTAAAACAGCTGTGTGTCTGTCGTAATGGGGGTAAGGAGGAATGACAATGGTGTTTAAGTCTAAAAACTGCTGCTGTTATTGTTATAGGGTTTAACGCCATGTTTCAGCACCAGATAGGCTATACATGGCAGCCAGTATAAATGCTGTAGGAGAAACCCTGGAAAGAACCACTGACCCACAAAAAAGCTACCAGTAAGCTTACTCACTTACCCACAAACCCATGCAGACAGAGGTGAGATAGCAGTGATCAGTAACAATGACCACACAGCCCCTCTGAAAACTGCAATTGCAATTCTGAATTGACAGAATCAAGATAGGGCAGCATATATAATTCTGAACTGAGGGTTGAATGCATCTGGGTAGATTAATTTACGTATTAATAAAAAAAAAACAGCTCTTAAAAAGTTGTTGTAGTTGGGGATTGGTCTTATTTCCAGGCTGGTTGGAAGAGAAACTTAGTCTGGGATGCAATTCAGAATTTATCGTAAAAAAAGAAAAATATGCAACTGACAACCTGTAAGATGAATGTAAAAGTATTTTTTTAAAGTGAGGTCAATATTGTGACATGTCATACATTGAGTACATATCTGACATGTCATACATTGAGTACATATCTGACATGTCATACATTGAGTACATATCTGACATGTCATACATTGAGTACATATCTGACATGTCATAATATCTGAGATACTAAGCTTGGGCATTTTATACGGCAAAGGCATCTATAAGAGTAATACTTCTAAGTAATGGCATCTAAAATAAAAATATTCAGTGCACTTCATCTTGTGACATATATAAAAAACAGAACCTTCATGAGAAATGTCTAATAGTCGTTAAAAATTAAAGCTCACATGCAAATCTGAATGAAATAAAGTACTCATACAAGATATTTACTTGTAATCTCAAAGTTACTGCCATTCTGTGAAACAGCACCAGTGTTTAAGTGGTACATACCTTTTTATATGTTAATCCCAGTGAAATCTGTAGCAAAAATTTCTTAGTACCTAACCAGGAACAAAAGCTATGTAATGCAAAGAAAGTTTCTCCAGCCATGAAATAGAACAGTAAAATCATTAACATTTTATGGACTAAACTCTTTAAGATCTAAGTGCTATCCCACTAATTATTCAATGAATAGGGTACCAGTCTTGAAGTGAGGAAACATTGGAAACAGGGTACCAGTCTCAGAATGGGGTAACATTGGAAACAGGGTATCAATCTCAAAGTGGGGAAACAGTTTGAAACAGTGTACCAATCTCAAAGCAAGGAAACATTGGAAACAGGGTTTCTATCTCAAAGTGGAGAAATACTGGAAAATGTTCCAAATCCAGTGCACAGTCTTTTTCATTCTCAAACATATAATTGATATATACTGAAAATTTATCGGTTGTCTGATTCTACAAAATAAGCCATCAAAAAGCTTGCAATTGGAAAACTATGTCCCTAGAATGGACGGATGTTCTACTGACCAAAATAAATTTACAAGAATCATTCACAAAATCAATTTCAAGTTTCTTTTCACCAAGTGTTAAAAACATTTCTGATATTCTTAAGCAATATAAAGATTGTCAAGATGCATGGTGCTAATTCTATATGCCATATCAGCACAATTTTCATTTAGGACCAAGTAGAGATTATGTCTTTTGTTGTTGTTGTTGTAGGTTTTAACACCATTTTTCAGCACAAAAAAAATACTAAATATATTGTAATTTTTGGAGATGCTTCTTGATTTTCTGTTGCTGTATTTAATTGTCATTTATTTCAGGGAGAAAATATTGCAGCTACAAAAGTCAGTCCAAGAGTTTCATGAGGATGCATTGCTCGGATTTGCGGAGACAGTTCAGATGAAACAGCATATTTCTGAAAATCGGGACCGAATTAAAATTCTGGAAGATGAGACCAAAAATGTGAAACTGGAAATTGAGCGCATAAATTATGAACAAAAGTTAGCTTTGAAAGAGCACACAAAATATGTTGAATACAAGGAAAGGGCTGGAAAGCGAATGCATCTAATAGATAAGAAAATTAACAAAATTGAATTATATTTTGAAATAATAGATGAAACAGTAGAAGAAATCAATCAAAATATATCTGATATTAATCAAAATATTACTCATTTTGTACTTACACAAGCAAAACTAGAAAGCATCGTCAGTGAAAATTTGAAAGATATTGAACAGTTTAAGAAAAATTGCACATGTCTGACAACCATTCAAACCTCAGGTCAAAGTTCGATTTTACCTTCTGATATTAATAAGGCAGCAAATACACCTTTATCTACCTCAGGAATTTATAATATCCCATTTTTAACGGACTTTGGCTCAGGGGATGAGACTGACCTCTTTGGGTCATCACCAAAGGAACAGGAAAAAAACAATGTTGAAACTGGTAGTGGAGACACTGTTTTATCTCCAGATACAAATGGTGGTTACTATGGAAGTAGATCAACCGACCAATCAGGGATGAGGACACATGACTTATTGCAGTATTTTTTACATGAGATTAATAAACGGGACCAAATAATTTCTTTACTACAAGAAAAATATTCCAATTTAAGTGATAACGTGGAGCAAGTGAGCATAAGAGTATCGTCAATTCAGTTAGGAAGTTTTCTGAGTAACCTTCAACAGACGTTATTGAATTTTACTCAAAATGTCCTAACTCTGGATCAGTGGAGAATGGCAAGCAGTGATATTATCAATTCCACCCTCAATAATCAGAATCAGATTATGAAGATAACAAATATGATTTCCGAAAATTCAAACAGAATTGTGGATCAACAATGGAAGCTATCCAACTTAGAGACTCTTGGTGATCAACAGTTCAATATTCTACGAATGTTTGTGATAAAATTGAACAACTCTGTCGAAGATCTGAAAGAACAGTTTCAGGAACATGAAAAGAAACATCCACTGAATTCTCATGCAGATCGTGTACGTCATGGCCAAAGAGAGCTCGCAACAATTTTATCTCGTCTTGATCACATAGTCCTTCAGGTGATACATAATGAAAATAGGCTTGGTAACCTAGAGGTACACATTTTGAACAAAACATTATTTGACTGTCAAAAAGCTAGTCGTGACCGAGAGCAGGATATACAAATCCAGGAGCATGAAATAAATCTAAGACGAAATGCTCAGACAATTCTCTTACTCAATGGAATGGTGAAAAAACTAGATCAAGGCTTGTACAAAGTTCATGCAGAGTCAAGAAATACCTCAAGACGTATAAGAAACCTGGGAACTGATGTAAGAGACTTAATCAGTTTTGTTCCAGCAGTGATAAATATTAAACAAGAGATTGAACATTTCAAGTTTCATCTACCAACAGGTGAGTGAAAACATAAGGTCTGCTGTATTAATATTATGCTGGTGTTTTTCAAATACAATTTTCACTTTTTTGCTTTAAATCATCTTACAGATGTTAAAATACGTTTAATAAAAACAATAATAAAAAAAGTAAATTGTCATATCCAATTAAATATATATATATATATATATATATATATATATATATATATATATATATATATATATATATATATATATATATATATATATATATATATATATATATATATATATATATATATATATATATACACATGGTCCCAAGATCTATATACTGCAATAAATATAAATACCTAAATAATTTATGAACCTCAGCCTCCACCTACCTTTGTACCTGCAACTCTCAGTCAAGCATTGTTTGCTAAACAAAACGATGGATCCCTGCCCACTCTGAAGTGGACTGTTTGATTGCAATAACAGTATAGGGTGCTAAGCTTAATGATAACAATTTGATAAGTGATGGACTGTCACCTTAGCCATTTCTTTTATACAAACATGTTTATTGCAACTTCAACGTCTTGTGCCAATTTTCATGGGAATTTCACTTTGAACAGAATCTTCAAATAACGCAATTAAATTTGGAAAGAAAATTTTTTTTTTGATGTGGTTGTCTCCATTTTAAAATACTGTGACAAGTGAAACACAAAGCTTTACTTTCACTCACCGAAGATCATAATTCACAGCCAGAACATAATTTATCCTATAAGAGTACAAAACTTATTTAGGCATGGTCCATTTAACAGTTTTCTCCAATGATAAGACCATGGAACCACTATTAAATTTGTCAATAACCATGCTAGGCTTATTATCTGACAAAAACATCTTTATTAACTCTTAATTTGCTGAATTTTTTTTAAGATTATGGATGATCTTACTGTTTTATTTGCTTATAAGACAGGACCAACTGCAATTTGATCTGCCAACCAGACCTGCTGTCACATAATGCGCCAATAGATCTGGGTGCGTGCTCTTTGATAGGAGCAGTCAGTATAAAAAAACAACATCCACCTTAATCTGCAGGTCAAATATGCTACAGCGAACCTGCATCTTTGTTGTTTGCAGTTTGATTTGACTTATAAACATGTATGGTACCATGAAGGTTACTTTTGACATGGATAAATACAGTCTTCTAATCAAATGGAAAGAGAGTGAAACTTGGAATTAGTTCCAGGTGTATACTCACTTATATGTCTAGTCCTACTGCGAAAAAACGAGATTCAGATCTGCTTTTACATAATGTTCCAGCAGATCGAGGTCTGTTTTGTTTGCTCTGCAGATTACTTCTAACAAGCTGCATAGACCCAGATCTGTAATATGCGACAGTAGACCTGGATCTGTGCAATTTTGCAGTTAGTCTCTACTTTCGAGCATGTATATATGGTAGCTATCAGCTTGATTGTATATTTTCAAAATTCATCCCAAAGCTTGAAACAGTTTCAATTAGCAATGATATTATGAGAGAGAAAAAAAAGCATTAAATAAGATAATTTAATTTGTTTATTTCTATCACAAAATATAAGCAATTAAGAATTATATATCTGAAGATCTAAAAATATTATCCATATAATTTGGAAAAATCTGTACATACCCGGTAGTCAACCTGCTTTTAAGCTTGACATATTCATCAACTTAGCAACATATTTCCAACACACCAGTGTTTAGATATTGCCAACTACTAGTGTTTAGATATTGTCAACATACCAGGGTTTAGCTATTGCCAACATACTAGTGTTTAGACATTACCAACATACTAGTGTTTAGACATTACCAACATACTAGTGTTTAGCTATTGCCAACATGCTAGTGTTTAATATGGCCAACATACCAGTGTTTAGCTATTGCCAACATACTAGTGTTTATTGATTTACCATCTATACTTGTGTACAAGTTGGATCCAAGTGCAAACTGCATACACTGTGATAGAAGATCTACCTAAATCTATTCAGTTTGTTTGGAGCAATCTGTAGGAACAAGATGCAAAGACCGTGATCTGCCATTGCATAAATGGGACCAGCAATCCCTCTAATAACTGTACGGAATTTAGAAACTGCTGTGTGGCACATGCATTTGCTACCAAAACTTGTGTGTGGAATTTAGAAACTGCTGTGTGTCATTTTCTAATGATGAACTGCGTGGCCATTCAGCCGCACACGTTTGAGGGAATGTTGATTGGGACCAATGTATACACTGTTTGCCTCTGAACCTGACTTGTACACAACTTCACATGGTATTTTCATGGTTATATTTCATTGTGATTTTGATGAAGAAAAAAGAGAAGCATTTGCCATTACTTAAATTTAACAATAATGGCATTTCTTTGCCATGAGAGATACATTGTTATTCATGGGGTCTTCCAGAATTTTTCATTAGTAGCACCCATAAAATCTACCAAATTTAGCTCCAGATGAAAATGAGTGAAGTGATGGTTACTTGATCTAATTCAAAATTCATATGCCAAGACTGAGAGTTTATAAAACTCTATTTTTAAAAATACTTTCTTTCTCTCTTTTCAGACTGCCAAGGTTACTATCACCGTGGTTACAGAGATTCAGGGATTTTCATTATTCATCCTGTCAATTATTCATCTTCTCTTCAAGTTGCATGTGATTTTTCAGACAATTCAGGTTGGACAATTATACAACAGCGATTGGACGGGTCACTAGATTTCAAACGAAACTGGACAGAGTATAAAAATGGTTTTGGTTCAGTCAGTGGTACGTACTGGCTAGGTAATGAGATTATTCACTCACTGACCAAAAATCGCAATTATTCGCTTCATATCGAAATGATGGATGTGTCAAAACAGTATTGGTATGCTGAATACAAATATTTTTCTGTGAAAAGCGAAGAGGAAAAGTATACACTTAATATCAATGGATATCACGGGAACGCAACTGATGCATTTTCATACTCGAACTCCATGGCATTTAGTACTTTTGACAGAGATAATGATGCAAGCAGCACACATTGCGGTTTTTATTACGAGGTGGGGTGGTGGTATAAGCACTGCCAATCATGCAATCTGAATGGCCGATACAATCTTGGTCTCGTCTGGTTCAATTCCAACTGGAATGACTGGATTGAACTCCGGACTTCAGTCATGAAAATCAAACCACATTAGTTTTTAAATTACATGTAATTCAGTGCACATCTGATATTATGATGTTGTAAATGGCATTTTTGTAATTAATTTTTTTTTTATTTGCATTTTTTTTACCTTTTGATATTTTATAAACAATCGACAGCTTTAGTGAAGGATTAATGGGTAAATGAGGGGTTATTCTTCCTGATAAAGGAACTAATTTCAAAATATTACGAAATTTGGATCAATATTTTATTTGTTTCTTTAATCAGCCAAGATCACGTTTAATCACGTTTGTAAGGGTGTTCCAACAGCAATAATCATGTGTGCTAATAAATGGTGTCATAGTACTCATGCACCATGCACAGGTGGAAACCGATACAGTTGATAACAGTAGTAATAAAGAATGGTGAAAAACTGCATATGTTCAATCTGCTTTTGTAGATATTTTAAAAGAATCAGATTATTCATAATTTATCAGCGAAAGCACCATAATCTGCATTTGTTTTCAATTAAACATTTCGAGTCTATTGTTTCTGCCCCCCCACTTAACAGTCAAACCACCAGTCAGGTGACTATATTTTGTATTTCTCAGTTAGGACTTTAGCAGTTTGTATTAGGATGTGGTAATTCTGAAACGTTTCAATACTTACACTGCTTCAAACACTTATAATAATGGCATATTTTTAATGGCAGATCAATGAAAGAATTGCAAGAATAAAATAGGAGAAAATGATCAAACAATGTAAAATAGATTGACAATCACTCTAAACTTTATGCTGCAGAAGAAAAAAAAGATCACATTGTTTGCATTGTTATCTCCCTTTACTGGCCAGTTATTTCTCCCCCTTGTAGGTATTTTACTGTATTGGCAAAGCTGTAAGACCATTTAGCAAAGTTTAAACTGATTTTAATATAAATTTATGTATTTATACAGACCAGACAAAACTATATAATCTGTATCAGCTAAAATGTAAATAAAAATTTCATGTTTTTACTATGTAATATTTAGCTAATGTCCTGCTACTTGGGGGTTTATTCTTTGACTGGAAGGAAACAGTACTTTTTGATGAGTAAATTTTACCTCTGAAACAATGTTTTGTTTTAAATTATATAAAGCTATGTTTTTAGCTTCCAAAATGTATATCCCAGAAGACCTATACATACATATTATGCATATTATTATAAGCTTGTGTTTACACATTTTCTTTTTATTTAAGTTTACAGTAATGTACTCAGAAAGTATATAGAAAGTGCCACAATACTGAATCCAAATTAAAATTGTCCTTTATTTTAATTTCTTTTGTTCTAAAATGTATGACTTCTCCATATAAGATTTTTAATAAAAAAAAATTCATGTCAATGCTGGGGAAATACAAAATTTGTAAAATATCCATGTCCTGTGGACCACAAGACTGAAAGGAAAACTGTCAATCAAGATTATCCATAGATGCCAGATTGGACACATTTCCTGAAGGGTGTGGGTTTGATCCTCATCATTGGCTCATCCTGAATTGGATCATGGCACTTTTTCTACTTCCCTTGTCACTATGTAATCTACAAAGAGTTCCTGTACATACATCTCAACCTGGACACAATAAAACCTGTTGCGTTTTTCCTCAAATGCCCATCTTTACACTGGTGTATTAATATGGTGTCATCTGTCTGTCTACATTTGTCTGGCCTATATCTTTATATTGGTTAGAGATCCTCATGAAAATCTGCCCATATATATCAAATGAACTCACATATAAGTCAAATACAAATGCAAACTTCACAGACCCAGCTCTGCCATTGCATAATGCATCACTCGATCTGGGTCTGTGCAGTTTGTTTGAAGTAATTAGAAGAAACAAACAATATATACCCTGATCTGCAGGTGGCATATTAGAATTTTTGTTGATTTTGCAGCTTGACTTAACTTGTAAGTGAGTATATATGGTGCATAATTACTGGAGGATGCATCCCAACAAGAAAAAATCTTAAAATACAACCCATGTCCTTTTCCAGAAAATAACTCTTGAACCAGACTGTGCTGTGTGTGTGTGTATATATATATATATATCTCTATGTGAATCTTTGCCCAAACAATGGGGTCATATACTTCAATACACATCCTGCCTCAAGGACAAGGTCATGGAATGGGAAAATATAAGTAACCTTGTTTCATTATTCTGAATATAACTTTGAACCACCAAAGATATTTTAAAGAAACTTTCCTCAAGTATATATTGTGATTAGATGGTGTTGCATTCCTTAGCCATGCTTCCAGTCTCAAGGCAAAGGTCACAGAAATTAAATTGTAACTACAATTTGCATCCTTGTCCAGAGCAAAAGTTTTAAACCTCTACTTTCACTAGTGTTATATTAGACAGCGTGTCTAATATCATAGCCGTCTGGGATGAGAAATGAATTGAATCTTGGAATCATTTATTACAAGATTACAACAGATACTGGTCAGACGATGCTTTCACTAAACAAAAATTTTATTTTCTTCACCACTCCAGTGGCCTAAGTGGTCATAGTATCTGCCTCAGATGTGAAGGTCACAGGATTGAACCTTGACTGTGTCATACCAAAGACTTTTAAAAATGGTACTTGCAGCTGACTCGCATGGCACTCAGCTTTAAGAGATTAGTGGTCGGCCTGTTTTCAGTATATTTTGTGACTGGATGGACATCATGCTTCATGTCTATGACATGACACCCCACTGTGAGGCATTACTATAAACTACCACACTGCACACATCATAGTGATATGATTGAAAATGTGTTAAAGCTATATTAAAAATCTGAATCTCACATATGCACACACATATTCTTCATTTCACCTCATTTCCGGCAGCTCTTAGAACAAGTTACTTGTTTTTACAATCAATGCATGGATCTATAATTTCTGTTTGTGTTTTGATTTTGAAACCACCTGATAAGCTATACTTGGTGGCTGTTCTATTTGGGGGAGGAAGAACCTGGAAAGAATCACAGACCCATGAGAAGCTAGCTACTGGATGGCTTTCTCACCTACCCAAATTGGCTGAGCTGAGACCTAACTCAAAGCAAGCAGAGGTCATATGAAGGTGATCTGAAGTGTCAGTTAAATGTCAAAGATGTCATAGACAACAGAGCTATCTACAAGCAAAAGACAAACATCCTGTGTGGGAATATGACAGATAAAATGAACTCTACTGAGTGCATAATGAATGTAAATATTTCTATCTAAAAATTTATAACAAAACAAATATTGTAAAGTCATAGTACATGAAGAAAAACAGAGAACAGAAAAATATTACAGACAACAGAATCAAGATTTCGTATTCTTATCTTTCAGTATTATTTGAAAATTTCTCAGTGTTTAATTTTCTCAACTCAGTTATGGCACACAAAAAGCGTGTTTACAAATTTATCTCTAGTTTAATAGTTTGCTTGCATCCTTCTCACTATCTCTCTTTCACTATCTATATGTCAAACAGGGCCATCAGTATCACACACAAAGCAATGTAACATACAGACAAAATTGAAATGTGGATAACATAATCCCCACTTGGTATCCATGGACACAATAAATGATCAGTATAGGTCAAAATGAGTCCAGTAAAACTAAGTTAATTCTTAGCATAGAAAAAATAATAAGCTGTCAAACAAATTAGTTCAAATTTATGAAATTGTTCAAAATTTTTTGGATAATTAACTCTATGACACTATCACACTGTAGGACTTACAAGGTGAACAGAAATTATTAACATACATACATACATATATATATACATGTATATATATATATATATATATATATATATATATATATATATATATATATATATATATACATACATATACATATATATATATATATATATATATATATATATATATATATATATATATATATATATATATATATATATATTAAATTTATATCAGTATCTTTTGAGCCTAAATATACATACCTTTCTGTAGCAAATGACTAGCAGGTAAAAATATTCAATGTAAGATATCAATGTTTCATTATGAAATATATAACATAAACCATGGAACCAGTTTTGCTTTATTATGCTTAAAGTTTTGGGCGGACATGCTAACAAAAGTGGAAAAGTGAATAACAAACAAAAAAAATTTGTCCATTAGCTTACCATGCATCTTGATGTTAACCTTGTAAATGTTTGGAATGTACTTGGCCTGTGAGCAAGATTCTGAAGGGATCCTAAAGCAGAATGTTCAGGGTACACACACAGCGAGACAGTTGTGGAAGGTGGTAACATTGAACCTTCTGGAATCCTTTCTTGTTGAATCCAGTGCCTTTTGTACTCTTGTGCAATATATTTGGACATTTCCTACATCCATAACAACAAACAACATCCAAATATCTCAACCAATTTAGCCACAGGAAGTAAATTCAAATATCTAGTAAATGTGTTCCAAATGTGAGTTGGTGTTTTTCTAAAATCAATTTTGTTTTAATAATCAGCACCCTAGATGCATCTTATTTGGAATATTTTGATGACAAGAGATGAATCTTCTGGAAATAAGTTTGGTCATTTAACAAATTTCTGAGACTGCTTTTGATGTTACAGTATTGGATCGTCCGATCTTTCATACTCTTCAAGTTTTTCAATTTTATTTCCTTCTTAAAAAAGGAATGAAAAAGTGGCAATCAAGTAATAAAATGATACCCTACTATGGTATTTAATAGAATCAGTGACAGGATTGTGTCTTTATTAATCAGGTTCAAATGTGCTTCCATATAATTATCATTTCATAATAGTAGATTTAGTATTAGCAGTAGTGTTAATATTTTAATACTCTTCTGCCCTGACCAGCTGAATAAATACACTAATCCATCATTTACTAAGAAATAATACAAATGGAATTGGTGCGATTGGGGTATAGTTTAGAAAACACTTGAATTAGCCACCTTGTGTTTGTTAATTGATAGATGTTTGGTGTGGTCAATAATATTTCTTTCTTACTGTCAACAATTGCTTGTTACTCATCACTCAAATAAATTCTAAATTTAGAGAATGAAAATGCAAGTGATAATAATTATGCATAACTGTTAAAGAGTAAAGTAACATGTATATGGTAAGTATTGATTGGTATCGACTCTTCACCAATTGTATCAATATGGGTATTGATGTGGCAAAAGAATCAATTAATCAATATATTGATGAATCAATATATTGATTGTTTCATTGCAAGCAAAAGCATCATTGTGTGCTATAACGTTTTTGAAAGATCACCCCTTTTGCCAAAAAATAATGGCCTCTCAAGACAGGTGGTCTCTCATAACAGATTGTAACACTATATAATCAATAAGTCTGTGCATGGAAATTTTGGTCTTTCAAAACAGGTGGTCTCATAGCAGTGGTCTCTCAAGACAGGTTTTACTGTACAAGGTATTTTAAATGGCCAAGTGTGTTGAGATATTTGGATGCTGTTTGGTGTTATGGACAGTAGAAATGTCTAAAAATGTACAAAAGTCACTGGTTTCAATAGAAAATGAATTCAGTATTGGTAATATCACCATATCCCACATTACACATTACATTGTGTATCTGCTTGCAGTTCCCTTCATTATTGAGCCAGCTGAGAAAGTCACGACAATACTAGTCACATGACCTCACAAGTAGCTATACAGGCTGTACCAGCAATACCGGCAACAAAGGGGTATATAAACCTCACACTGATATAACAACGTAATCAGTTGAATCAACCCTTATTATTCCCTATGATGAGTTACGATAGTAACAAAATGGGTCAGGGACAAGGGGTGACTAGGAAACCCCAGCAGCTGGGAGGGTTCGCCTCCACGTCCAAACAGTGATTATCTTCCCACCTGAATAGTTACAACTCTTAAGAACAAACAATAAACCAACTAGATATCATTTGGAGGAGAGATACATGGCAGGTATATACAACTGTACCATGCTTGCAAACTTTATGACACAAAGTTTATGCGTATATTTGGAGAGATTATCCACTTAAAAATTAGAAACACACAGAAAATACTGTATATATAATGCATGTATTTAAAACCCTCTTAAATAAACCCTGAAAATCTGAGATCAAAAGAGGTAGTAGCATGTAGTCGCAAACAGCAAGCAGCTTATTAGGAAATCTCTTGACCTATGTGCACCTGCATAATCTGGATTATGTAAAAATGCTTTGCTGGCAGTTAATGATGGCAGCTGTTTGCTCCTAGTTATGTGCCAAAAGATTTAATTGTTGCTTGCTTTCATTTGAAGGATCAATAGGCATGTACCTTTCCTGACATTTGATTATTTTAAGAAAATATAACTGGTTTTGTAATCTTGTTTTCAGTACTTATGCAAACAACAGGTGCCAACAGTTTCAGTAGGAGAAAAAAATAGGATTATACATCCTGAGCCCATCATTAATGATGCAAATTTGTTATCAATGTAAAATAAAATTGCTGCTTATTTTATGTTAGTATTTAAGGGACAGCTTACATTGGGGATATATTTTTGTACCCTTTTAGCCTTTGAACAGTCCCTTACCAAATATAATTATTTTGGTGATTCTCAACATGGCTGCAAATCATGTATGTTACATTTTGGCATTTAATTAAGGCAATCATTAGTTTATACCATATGTGAAAGCATTGAATTTTGAATAAGCAGTGAACCTTAAAGTTGAATGCTCATTAAGATTTTATCACATTTAGACCAGGTGATTATTTGGGAAGGATTATTTCAAACTTTATTCTTACTTTCTTCCATATCAGTGTTAAAACTTCAAAGGGACCAGTGTTCTGATTTGATGAAATTGACCAGATATCTTAAAACAGGTTTGAGGAAGAGACAGCTGAACTTCTGATCCATGTCAAATAGTCATTCTTCAAAGGGAAGAGTTATATAACATAGTTCAGAGATTCTGACTGATGAAACAAATGATTGTCTTAGGAATTGTTTTTAGAAATCATTGCTCATGATTGGTCAAGTGCAATTAAGGTGTACATCTTGGCAGTAATGGGCTTGGTCAAAAATCTTTAGTCCAAAATTTTCTGAGAGAAGGTTGGCTCCAAGGAAGATTAAGAAAAGAAAAGTTGTGGCAATAAAAGAGGTATTATTTGTATTGTCCTGTCCATTAGTAATAACTGTACCAGATTTGAATTAAGAACGGAATCACAATGTTGCAGGCTGTACAACATCCTTGGACGTAATGGTACCTCTCTTTTATTGCTACAACATGGATAACTTCAAAATGGCGGAGATGTGAAACTAATTTCCAATACCTCCACTTGTGCCATTGCACACCATTAACACACAGAATTGGCTGTTAGGGTTGAGTGTGTGTTGGGTCTATTCCCACTCACCCAGGGTCCTCCATTCAGGTCAAGGGTTACTTAATAGCAACCCCGACCTGATGACCAAATTAAATAGTACTCCTTGAGTACAAAAATGCCTGGGGGAAGCGGCACCATTCCTCACCCCCAGGAGTAATTAAATATCCAGCTTTGCTGGAAACTTAAAACAGTGCTACATGCCCCTAGTGGGCGATACAGCACAATAATTCAAATTCATCATCATATAATAGTAATCAAACACGTAGCATATGGTAAAATTTAAATAGAGAGGTTACGTGGTAGTTTTATGACAAGGTATTAGCATAGGTAGGCTCTACACAATGTCTGAATGGAGTGTGTTCTGAGTAACGTTAATGAAGTAATTTTATAAACATTTAGAAAGTGGTATATATAGCGATTTAGGGATAATTTTGTCCTTTCAGGAATTGGTTTTCCAAGGGAGAGGGGACTTAACAGTCCGAAGATGGATTCTAAATAAAGGAAAAGTGATGAGTGAAGTCTGAGAAGGGAGAAGTGATGAGTGAAGTGCAAAAGAGGAAAGTGAGAAGTACAGAGTAAAATCTAGGAAGTTCAAGAAGGATAAGGCAGTCGGAAAAGGAAGACTTGAGAAAATAAAAAGCATTGGAACATGGATGAGAAGAAGGCGACGCAATCAGTCATGGACATTGCACTCTTTTCACCACTTATAATTATGATGTAATAAATCCAAATTAGACACTGCTATTAAATCCTGTTGATATCATTTAAGTTTAATTGAAATTACCACTATTAATTTGTTTGATTAAATTTGTGTTTTGTGTCAAATTGTGTTCATACTGCATTATTTCTTCCCAATAATCGTGCCCAGTTCTCTGTTGATATTCTATCTTTCACTCACACGGGGTCATAATATCAAGGGAGGTCAATCCCTAGATAACATAGCTAAATCCAATTAACTACACCTCTTATGTACTCACTTATAAGTTGAATCCAACTTCAAAGTACATAGATCTATGTTAAGAGCAGTCAGTAGAACAAGAAAAAAAAAAACAACAAAGAGCCAATCTACTGGTGCATTGTAAAATAACATTTCAGACTCTGTGTTGTCAGCAGTGTAACTTCAGTACAGATGGCGCTAGTATGAGCTATGTCTTTGGTATCTGGCCCTTTCTTTATAAACCCACCAAAACTTTATTTTGTCTTTTTGTTCACACATCAGACAGTTATATCAATTTTTTCCCAGGGCCATCTGTTTTCATTAGGTGAGATTTATCTACTTGCCCCTGGGGTATATATGCACACATACTAAATATTGTCAAGGAATGCACCCTTTTGGTGAATTTCATGGTCCATGCAAGCAATGAATTTAAACACCCAATTACACCCAATTACACCCAATAATGCCCAATTAACACCCAATTAACAATTATCCTTCTGTGCAAGCAGTAGGATAACTTTCCCAATGCCCAAATTCAAGCAGCTTTCTTCCAGAGACCAAGAAGATGGATTCCCACAAAAATAAATGAACTGACAGCATTAAATATAATTCATTCAAAATCTGAATAAAATCCACACACTGAAATAAGGAAACTACGCAAAATGTTCATATCACACAATGATTTTACTGACAATGGATGTATAAAGTAGGCTTGGAAAATATTCTTTCCAGAGGCATAGCTATGATATTTTGCACCCGGGGATGAACTATAAAATTGGCACCCCAGCGATCATGTGACCGATTTATTACCCTTGTTTACTTATTATCATGTAACAATGTAAGCCTCATTTTGGCGCCCCTGTACCTTGGCGCCCGGGGACATATGTACCCCCCTGCACCCCCCTAGCTATGCCTCTGATTCTTTCTCATGTGTGTAGACTGGATATAGAAATCTAATCTAAGCTTCAGCTTGTAAGATTTGCACCTGGGACATGGCATGCTCACTACCTGAAACATATATTATCCACTCTTGCCTATATATCTGAAAGATTCCATCAATATATAAGGTATTATCAGGTGTATATACCTGCCACCTGTCAACCATTTGAAATGTATATCAAATTCCAACAGGTGCACCAGCAAATAAACTGTCTAAATTGCCAATTATAATGATGGTGGACAGATATCAGCTATCACATAATTCACCGTCTTTCATCTCTTTTCTTTCATCTGTACAATGGAATTGATGGCCAAATGCAAAAATGTTGGTTTTGAAAACAATGGCAAAAATGTTAGAGTGTATTTTCCTTTAAAATAAAATAATAGAACAGAGTAAACACTGTTAAAATATTCTGAATTGTATTTTGGAAAGAGAAATAGTAATTTTTACAACTGGTTGATTGCCATTACAAAGCATTTAATAAAAATAAACATTTTGAATTGACTAATAGCCAGAACACAAAAAAGCCATAGCATCAAAGATTTCTTTAGAAAATTCTACACTCCCAAAAGTTAATTTTTGGTTCAACATTTGCTGATTTAAAAAAAAATTAATGTGTTGGTCATGTGACTTGATGTGTTGGTCATGTGACTTGAAATATCTGCATATCTGTTGCCATGCAATAGGTATCTCATTACGTAACTATCATTACAGCTAAAACTTGTGGCAAATTTTAAAATCGATGGATTATTTGAGTGTTCTTATTAATTTGGGTTATAATGTAAAAATAATCCATTCGTTTTGTAATATGGCATACAGCTGACAATAATAAGTTGTATCACATGACACTCACATGAAAATTCTTCAGATGCACATGTCATATGAAAAAGTAACCAAAATATTTTTGAATCAGTGAAAGTTCATCTCATGGTATTGATGGAACAGCGAGTATCTGCCACTTTTGCCTGGTAAACTAACAGGGCTTTGGACAATAGGGCTTTTGCAATCCCAGATGGAATTTCAATTTGTCAGGTATCAAATTTGATATAAAAAGAACAGACTGGAAAAAGTCCCCCTGACATAAATGCAATTTTAGCACACTACTGGCCTTATCAAATTCACCAAATGGGGGCAAAGAGTCTTTCCCATGTACACAAAGAGGCAGTCAGCTAAGGCTGGCATGGGCAGGTACTGAAACCATGACCCTTGGATTTTAGCTCTGCCAACTGAGCTACACCCAGTCAGGATAAAAACAGATTAAGAAATAATTGATGACAATAAGTATCAATTCACCACTGCAGACCCTCAAATCGCCAACTTTGCATTATTAGGTCATGTTTTTTGTTAGTGACCAATCTATATCTATCTGTTCATCTAAGGTTTCTTGTTAATTTTGAAAGTCATGCAACTTTCTCATATTTTTTAACTAAATATTAGATATGAATAAAATCAATGTATGGTTTTATGGGCATATGACTGTCTTAGCAACAGAGGTAAATAATAATAAATACATGTATATGGCTGAGAAATATGCCTAGAAGTACTTATATGCAAATATATATATATATATATATATATATATATATATATATATATATATATATATATTTAGCTTTAAATATTTCTACAATAATTGTAGAGTTTTAACAGCAATGATTATAAAAGTAGAGGCTACTAGAAACATCATCATTGATTTGACAAGAACAAATAGCTATACTCTTCATTTTAGCTTTTGACCTTTTGACCCTTAAAATTTGCTTAATCTCAGAACTCAAGCACAGTAATGCTTTTGTCATTCTGAAAACAAAATTGATGTTCTTCTTCTTCCCTTAAGAACCAAGTCATGTTCTACTATTTTAAGCAACCTAAACCATAACAAATGTCATATCCTTGAATTAGAGCTTTAAAATTTTCAGTACTGTATTATGTGATGTACCTTTGGTCTCCTGTCTGTGCTATTGGCAGCCTTTCTATCTAAGATAAACCTGTACTCTTGGCAGCCTGTCGATCTATGTCATGTCTGTGTTATTGGCAGCCTATCAATATCTACAACATGTCCGTGTTATTGGCAGCCTTTCCATCTAGGATAGACCTGTGCTCTTGGCATCCTGGTAATCTAGGACATGTCTGTGTTCTTGGAAACCTGTCAATCCTAGACACATATGTGTTCTTAGCAGCCTGTCAATCTAGTATATGTCTGGGCTCTTGGTTATCTGTTAATCTAGGACATGTCTGTTGGAAGAATGTCAATCTAGGACATTCCCAAGCAAAATAGTATTATTTCTTTATTTGATGATATAAGTTGTGTCGTTGTTAGTGACAGATGCTGATAGTCCAATTGACAAATGCCTTGTTCCTTATTCTTCTGCAACCAAAGAAATATTCTTGACACTCAGGTGACTGGAGTAATGTTCTTGCTTACCATATGACCAACATTGTGGCACAGTAGTGTTCTTGTACTTCTGACTGCCAATAACACTTTTTCCAAAGGCAACCGACATTGTGATAATGATCCCTTTATAACCAAAAAGGTATTATTGGTACCCTGGCAACTAAGTGGCATATACATTTGTGCTGCATGGTTTATTATGATATCTGAAACACTATCTTTGGAGCTGTTCTTGAAATCTTCAAAGAAAATGTTCTTATTTTTGTACCTTTATTCTTTAGCTTTGCTAAGTAGTCAAATGTGTATTACCTTAATATGATGTGTATCCTAGAGACTCCACAACAACACCCCACTCCACATCATACATTAAGACCAGAAAATTTGATGACCATAAGTTTCCTAATTTTCATAGCATGATAATATCAGCGTCAAGTCTGGTACAGTTCTGTGGAATAAGCTTCCACTACATGTAAAATCGGCTGAAAATATTAGAGTATTTAAGAAGAGATATCATGAGCATGCATGTGTTTCTAATAGATAATTGAATTTAGTATTTTAATACGAAACATGCTAATATAAGCACTAATTATTGCTTCTTCACACAATGTGCATTTGTTATACTACAATTAAGAGGGCCTCAAGGGAGAATAGTCCTTGACTAATGAGTCACCCTCTATAAATAAAGCATTATTATTATTATTATTATTATTATTATTATTATTATTATTATTATTATTATTATTATTATTATTATTATTATTATATTAAGTCTGATAAAACTAATACTTGTATACAAACTGCTTATGGAAGACACTACCAAGGTTTCACAAATTGTACCAGACAATAAGTCTGTGGGTGCTGGTCTGATCAGTGATTAGCTATCTCACAGGAAGGATTAAAGCAACATTAAGAAAATAAATTACTTTTAACTGGGTTTATTAGAGTCCATCTGTCAACAAGGTACATTAAAATATATTTCTCAGACAGGAAACCAGTCTGTGAACTGCTTATCTTATAAACTACATACAACAAACCAGTCTTTTTTCTCCAAATCAAATTCTCATATGTCAGGCATCTGTTTATCTAATCTACCAAGTTAGTAGCCAACCCTGACTGTGTGAACACTGAACTATAGCAAATGACATACTTAACATGAAGCATGGTCCATTGACATGAATACTTTCATTATATATATATATATATATATATATATATATATATATATATATATATATATATATATATATATATATATATATATATATATATATATATATATATATATATATATATATATATTTATTCAAATACATGTACATGACCGTCAAATATGAAAGGGCAGTTGTACCCACAGACACAAGATTTTCACAATTATAACATTCTGGCAAAATGAGTTGGACAATGTTTTAAAAAAATTTGAATAGGATCATTTATCAAATGCATGAATATTATTTTATGAAACTTAATGTGCTGCATTGTATGTTGATACAGATATTTCATCAGGAAATTCAATGACTTTTCAAGGACAATAATCATAATTTTCAAGCACCTACCGGTATACATTTAGTAAGAATGTTCTTTATTATGGGCAGAGTCCATAAATTCTCTACTCCATATGCCCAAACCCCTTGTGCTATGGTGTCTCCATGTAAACCTAGTTTTAAAAAAACAAATATTCTGAAATTCATTTTTCAATAACGAAATACTTTATTCTGAAATTTTTGGTATTTAGAGCCAAGACTTTGGAAGATTTCCAAGCTTTGCAAGAATATGTGACTTTTTATCAATTTAGTAAAATATTTCCATACATGTATCAAATGGGTTTGTGATGGTGCCAAATTTTATAGATAGTCTGCAGTATATTAATTCTGTCATGGTCAGCATGACACATGACCATTAAGACTGCCTTATGGGCTAGGCTCACCATAAATTGATAGCTTGGGAATGTTGTCCTCTCTAATTTGGATGAATTTTAAATTTTAACTTGCTAGGATAATGGTCTGACAGATAGGTTAATGTAGGGTCAAGTGGAGGAAATGACAAAATAGAAACAAGCCAGAAACAAACTCTGGGAAATCTTGGGTCATTTGAAATAGTCATTATAGAACATTATTTTCAAGAATAGTTATTAACAAAAATGCTGACTAGAGATACTTATTCAGACTTTGATGGGAGTGTTAAAACTTTGGTTGTTAGAGAAAGTCAGTTCTAAATAGTTAAGCTAAATGAAGGACGTGTTTTCCGGATGAAATTAAAGGTTTTAATTTCCTTGTGAAATTCAGCAGTTCATGTTTTTCTGTAGAAGGGGAAGCTTGCTCCAAGATCATTAAAAATATTGTCCAATTGATGAGTCTTGGGAGAGACATGGAAAATATGGCAAGTGATGCAGTGAAATTTGCTTGTGGATTAGTGTGTTGAGGGATAAAGGATTCCTTCTGGCTGATAATTGTATTATTTGTCAATAAATATTGCAGGTATATTCAGCTGGAGCACAACGGAAATGCTTAACCAAATTATAATAGAGCATGTTTGACATAACACATTTCTGGCTATTGCTAATTTTTCCGTTGTTGTTTAGACAGTTGGGATGTATAGGCATATAGTCTTATGTGCATGGATCAGTGTTTTCTGACATAGTTCATTTCAAACACCATTGAAAATGTTATCCTATCTCTAGCACAGTAAATTTTCAGGTCAGCTTCATTAAATGTAGCTAACAGTATATACAATGTTTCACGTGAAGTGTTTACAACTAGTTCAGTTGTTTTAGATACATTTAATGATCTGAAAATGTATTGAGCTAGTCCTGTATATAGGATAAACTTGACCATGCTAGTTAGAACGAACTAACATAATATCAAAACCTCGAAATAGTATGCGTGCTTGTATTTGTCTCTATCAAAATGTTTTTGTTTGGTGTGTTTTCTAAGACAGATTGACCTTAAGTAACTATGTTTTGGTTATATATTTTTTGTTGTTGTTGCTGTTGTTGTTGTTGTTGCTGTTGTTGTTTTATTTGAGAACAACTATGGCACAGCAGAAGACAAGAAGGGTTTCTTTTATTAAAAGTAGTTCTGAGCTCGTGGACACCATGACTGAGACAATTGGTCTGAGATGACTAGACTGAGATAAGAAAAGTAAGGTTAGCAAAACAGCTAGATTTCTCTGTCGCTTGGGTGAGAAAATTGTATCCAACTTGCCTATCATTTCCTGGCTAGTAGTCATTTCAACTCCTTGAATTCCTGCAACCACTTGGAGGAGTGCACTTGAAAGTGCCAAATTCTCTGGCATGGTTTTCAAGGTATGTGTAGACACATCCTTTCAATTAAGTGCTCAGATATATGATTGCAAACACATGGGTCTTGATGGCATCATTTGCTATGTAAACCAAGGCTTGTAGCAGCTGCACCATCCTGGCCCAAAAGCCTTAACCATGTGAATTCATTTTGTATCCCTTGCTGACAAGAATACTTGGGTCTTGTGCAGGGAAAAATGGATACACCTTACCAATTCTGGTGCACAATCATGTTCAGGGACTTAAGCAAAGTTTGCAGATGTAGGGCAGCTTTCTCCAATCCTGGCACATAATCAAATATGATAGCCAAGGTGATACTAAATATGATTTTTTTAATACATATTTGTTTGGTCTTGCTGCATGATTGCCATACCAGATTCTTTATTTTTATTGCCAATCTGTCATTTCTCTTGCCCAGGGTTATGCAAATTCTCCTAAGTGGCAGCATAACAGAGCTGGAAGATCCTCAAGATTTCAAGACAAACTACTTTGCACTCTAGGGATCTTATCATCTGTGATTGGTTCACAATTCTTGTTGCAGGTCTGCAGCAGAACTCTACATGGAGAGGTATTCACCTGGTCTAAAGCTTGCTTCTATTTTATACCTTGTTTTATTGTTGATGGTATGATGCCCTTGGTTCCTGTGTGCAGTAGGTATGCATCTGAGCAGTGAATCAGTAAAGGCCCATTTCTGCAGCAAGGCAGAAAGCCTGTACACTAACCTGGTCTTTTAGATTCAGTTTCTGGAAGGTCCTTCAAAACAGATGCTAGCACTTATTTGCACACTAGCATCCACCACTTCATAGTGGAGTCCAAGGCATATAGAAAAATCTAGCTTTGGGTTGCCTGAATGTTTGGGCACAAGAATGTCTGATGCAGATGCTTCTTGTGGCAGTCAGGGTAGTCAGCTGAGTGCCCTATAAACTCCCATATAAATAGATCTCTACAGCATTTGGCTGCCCTGGGCAAAATAAAAGACTATTTAGTAGCTTATGCAGCAAAACAGAGCCTGTCTGGGGAATAAATAGATTCTAGTAGGTTATGTAGTAAATCAAAGCCTGCCCGGGTAAAAACTAGACTCTATTCAATTATGCAGCAAAACACAGAGCCTGCCTGGGCAAAAACTAGACTTTATTCAATTATGCAGCAAAACAAAGAGCCTGCCTTGGTAAAAACTAGACTCTATTCAATTATACAGCAAAACACAGAGCCTGCCTGGGCAAAAACTAGACTCTATTCAATTATACAGCAAAACTCAGAGCCTGCCTGGGTAAAAACTAGACTCTATTCAATTATGCAACAAAACACAAAGCCTGCCTGGGCAAAAACTAGACTCCATTAGGTCATGCAGTGAAAAGAACCAGCCTGGACCAAATATAGTCTCTAGTAAGTAATGCAGCAAATAGAGCCTGCTTGGTCAAAACAGAGGACACATACCATACATCTCTGAAAATAATTATTGAAAATGGAGATTATCATCAAAATATAGGCTCTAATGGCCAGATGCAAGAGTCAGCTAGCTTCATAAGATTTGTGGAAGATGGTTACTCAATTCAAAACAAGAGCCCACCAAGATGTGCAGCTAATGCTTGCTATTTGGGCAAAAAAAGAGATCTATTGCTTGCAATTCTGGAAATAGTTGTCAAAATTGATGGTTTTGTATGGGGAAGATAAAGGCTCTGATAAAACTCAGTCATAAGCAAAAAAAAGCCCGCATAGGAGTGTCAAGTGCCAAATTTTTCGTCAGTGAAATCCATTAATTAATTCTTAGTCTAACCGACAATTAACTGTCTTGGAGTAGAGTTTGGACGTAGGAATGTTGTCCTAACTCGGTCATGCTGTTAGAATGTTTATAGTAAAAACAAACTAGGTGTATGACAGGCCTGAAAGAGGAAATTCGCACATAGAACTGTCAAAAAGTGATTGAGAGAAGTGGTAGGGTGTTATTTCAAACCCAGGTGGCATTTTTGGTATCTTGATAGGCAGTTTTCCAAATGTCTGTAGGAATAGCATTTATTCTGATTGGTCTAATATGAAATTAGGGGGTGGGTCGATCCCTAATATTGAAGGGAATATATACTCCAAACCACATGAATTTTAGCAGTCTGGAAATTTCTCTGCAAGAGAGAACCGAAGGTAGAAGTATTTACCAACCGACGGTAGAAGTATTTACCAGGACTCCGAACGTTCTTTGCAAGAAAGACGTTCGTAAAAAAAATTGTGGTTCCAGGAAATAAAACTGAATTTGGAACGATTGTAAGACGCCAAAAACACAAGGAAAATAGTTTGTTTGAAGAGAGAGAGAAATAGCGAGGAAGTCGAAATTCAAGGAGGGAAAAGAAGTGAGAAGTAAGAGTTGTGGAATCCCACGTTCAACCAAAGGGCAAGTTAAAGTCGTGACGCACCCAGAAGGAAAATCCATTCGAGCAGGTCATTGTGAATTTACCAAGTGGTCCAATGTTAATGAACACTCAATTTCATGATGAAATTTGCTATCAGCTATTAACGGCTAAATTTGTCTATTTTTATTAATGTTTGAAATTTAATTAATGTATCTAGTATTTTAAACTTCGGTTTTAATGTGTTTCTGAACTAAGTGTATTCGGAAGGAAAGAAATTGTAATTTACTGTGTCTTTCTTTTGATTTTCTTTTTATTAAATTCTTATTTTGTCTTTACGGGGGCTCGTGTGTTGTCTTTGTTCAAGATACCGTCTCAGATTACCATATCCATTCTAACCAGGCAAATCACACCGTAGAGGTCATCCTTTAGATAACGAGTATTAGCGGGAGGCGGTTTCAAGTGTTGTTTTTCCAAGTTGCGCAATACCTCTGACCAGGGGCTTGTGCGATATTGTACTAATAGCGCTTGTTACTGAAACGCCCCATTACAAAGAGCAATGATCATCATTTCAAATAGGTTGCTGGATCAGTTTATTGGAAGCTGACTTGAACAAGTCAACATTTTGAAGGCTCCCAGGAGTTTGGATGGTCCTCAAGGGGGGGATAGGTGGGGTAAAATCTCCTTCTACATCTAATGAAATGTGTTTGAAAATACACTTTCTATTGTAGAGCTCCTAACTTTTGTTTAATTAGACTTGAAAGCCCAGTCAATGTGTGTAGGACAAAATCCTCCCTTGAAGGCCCAGTCAGTGATGTGTAGGGTTAATCCCCTTTGAAGGCCCAGTTAATTAGGGTAGAACTAACTTGCAGGCCAAGTTAATTAGTGTAGGGCAAATCCACCTTGAAGGCCCAGTCAGTGATGTATAGGGCAAATCCTCCATGAAGGCCCAGTCAATTAGTGTAGGACAAATTCCCCTTGAAGGCCATGTCAATGTGATGCAGGACTTTATATTGCTCCCTTGAAGGCCAAGTCAGTAAGGTGTAGGACAAAATTCCCCTTGCAAGCTCAGTCAGTTGATGTAAGACAAAATCCCCCTTTGAAGGCCCAGTCAATGGGTGTATGACAAAATCATTCCCTGGACATAATCCTCCCTAGCATGAAAAATGAAAGATTTGACAACAACAAAAACCCACCCCAGTGTAAATTGTTAAACTTTTTAAACCATCACAGATATACCAGGGTTTTTCTAAACAGGACAGGAGGAAAAAGATTTCAAATAATTCACAAACTATAATAATAATGGTCAAATACACCATACTCAATACTTACTACATCTTTAGGTTAGTAATGCTCTGTTTTCAATGGATACAATAAATAATGCAAGTATTAAAATTATCGCAAAAGGATTTGAAAGTGTGGATAACGATGCTTTGAAAAGCAAAGTGACAAAACACGTATGCTTGCAATTAGTCTTTAGAACTTAATCGCTGGTAAGATCTAACATCTAAAACACACATAGATGTATAAGGGCTAAACATACACAGGTAAAACCCGTTTTAATGTGATTCGATTTCACTTATAATGTGATGGCAGCGTGGCTCCCATTGTTTAATTTAAGGTGACCTCTCTTTGAAGTGTAGTTGGTGCCTGACGAAAACCCAGCGAACATAGCAAACTTATATATGATCGAGAGGTTAGTTAAAACTGATCACATTGAAATTTCAATGCACATTTTCCAAGGGGAAGGTTTTCGAAAACTTTGTTAATGCAATCCGGCTTTTATTGCAATGTTATTCTTTGGACCCCTAGCATTGCCTTATAATGGGTTTTACCTATACAGAGGAAGGCATTATGGCCTATATTTCATTTTTTAATTTTTATGAGGGCGGATTTTTTTGTCCTGGTGGAAATTGTCCTGGGGAAATTTTTTCATGGCAAGGGGATGGGGGAGCTGTACCCACAAATCATTGGTGCATTCATTGCATCAAGAGGTCATATTAGTCCAAAATGAGGCAGATTAATAATGAACAATTAAATGGCCTTGATGAAAGTCATAATGAGTGATTCAGCATGGAGTTAAAATTTCTGGAAGTTCAGGTTTCCACTTTAAATGATATATTAATGTCATTAAAAATTTCTTAATGAAATGCATTTGTTTTAAATATTCAAATAGATATAAACTGAGTACTGAGCATTGTCATTGACAATTTCACTATTTTTTTAAAAACCAACTTCAAACTAAAACACTTTTAAAAGTAACCACCACCAAAATTCAAACACTTTTCAAGATCAAGTGAAGCTCGTATTAGCATGAGTGAGAATGACCTCTGCTTCACAGCTGATATTATGCAGGAATTACACTGGGTTTTTTTCAGTACATTTGAGTCTGGCATCTGTATTTATAAATGTACCAAATGCTGGTGACAGAATATATATAAATCAATAGTATCTAGCAATCAGTCCATGAGAAAACTTGTGCTAATCTGACTTACAGAGTGAATGTGTGGATTTGTTTATCAATGATGTTAATTTAATCTACTCAACACATGACCCTGAAGTTAAGATAAAAAAGGAGGGGGGGGGGTGCAAACATATGCAGTGGAATTGTGGGAAATCAGATTGATTAAAATGGAGTTAGCCAAGAAACATCATACTAACCAAATGGAGTTAGCCAGGAAAAAATCATGCTAACCACATAACGTTAGCCAGGGAAAAGTTATGCTATCCACATGGAGTTAGTCAGAGAAAAATCACAAAAACCAAATGGAATCAGCCAAAGAAAATCTAACTGACCACATGAAGTTAGCCTGGGGCAATCAGACTGACCACACCAAGTTAATCAAGGCAATCAAATCGATGACATGGAATTAACCATAAAAAAAATCACACTAATCACATGGAGTTAGCCAGTACAATTGCACTGAGGACAAGGAGTTAGCCTGGGAAAATCAGACTGACCACATACTGTATATTAATGGGGGAAGGTTGACCACTGAAAAGACCACATGTAGTACCCAGGGAAAATTAGTTTGATGACATAGAGTTAGCCTGAAAAATTGGATTGACCACATAGTGTTTGGCCATGAAAATCAGCTTGATGACATGTAGTTAGCAACTGAAATCAGAAAGACCAAATGGATTTCGCCATGGAAAATCAGACTGACCAAAGAGAGTTAACCAGTTAAAGAAATAGAATAAATACTGTTGATCACAAAAGGTTTGCAAACATAACAAGTCAACAATTTAACTAGAAAGCTAAATTTTACAACAAATTACTTAAAAACGTTAGAATTTATTTCTAACATTTATTGACGCTAAAATATTTAAGCTATTAAGACCTGTTCACATAAACTTAATTAAATATCACATCATAACTATTTCCTCTTTGTTCCATTGATTACTTCTGATGAGAGGAAGTTCATTACCATTAGCATTTGAAGTGTTTTTGTAGGAACAATCTGTGATACTGACTGGTGTACAAATATACCATGGTTTAACAAGGGATGAGATAAATCTAATTCTCTCCACTGATAACTAACTGACAATACAGCTCAACTGATCAACTGATTTGTGTAGAGTTCTAACTGTAATCTTTTTCACACACTTGTTATCTCTGAAATTTTCCCATTAAGATCCAAAGAGAGGTGAAATTATGGGAGAAAATATATCTTAAAGCACATGCCACCACTCAACATCTGGTATTTTATGGTGAAAATAACCGTGGCCTTTCATGGAATAACTTTTTATTTTTCTTAACTAGTGCTGGATAATATGAGGTCCACTGTTCCAAATAACTACTACTGGCCACCACCCATCCCCAAAACAATACCTCATTAAATAAAATGTTTATGCATTCAGTTGACCTTCTACTGAAACTTCTTATAATAAAGATCAATTATTATAATTATTATTATTATTATATATATATATATATATATATATATATGAGTGCGGGAGGTCATGGGTTTTAACCCTGTCCAATACAAAAGACTTATAAAAATGGTACTAGAAGCTGCAATGCTTGGTGTGTGTCTGTGCACAATTTTGACTTTTAACGTAGAGTTTTTAAAAAATTGTTAATGTTGCTACAATGTCTGTAGTGTGGCTGTTTATAGTAATGTCTAGCACTGATTCATCATGCTGCAGACACGTGGCATCATGTCCCTCCAGGCCGACCAGTCCTAAAACTAACCTCTTAAAGCTGACCAACAAGCACTGATAGTACGTGTTCATATACTAGTTTTTATGACTTTGGTATGACTCAGCCGGGGTTCAAACCTGTGACATCCAACATGCAAGGCAGCCTTGCTTGGTGCTTAGCATTATGAGGTTAATATTTGGCTAAGCAAAACGAGGGAGGGTGGGGGTGTCCTAAATGGATTTCAAGGTTTTAGAATAGTTACCCTCATAGAATTAATCAGACCAAGTTTCTCTGCAGAGGGGGAAAACCTGAAGGGTTCTGAACGCAGCAGAGAATAATCTTCTCATTAAATAAATTTTCTTAAGGACACAGAGAGTGAGGGACATGGAATGAGAGAGATTCAGCTTCAAAGGGAGGTGTGAATCTTAAGTAAAGCACAAAGGAAAAACAGGATGGCTCCATATGGAGTGAAGAGAGCACACTCTGCAAAGGGGAGGAGGGAGGGGGGTTATGATCCAAAAGAAACTTAAGAGAGAATTAAAAATATGGAAATTCCAACCGATTAGCAGCAGTGATTTAGGAAAGAAAGGAAAAGAAGCAGTAGGTGATGCTGTCATGCCAGGCAATCTGGGTTTGATCACTCACTTGATTATGAAATGTATTCTATCAGTAATTGAATGGTTAATCAAAATTTTTATACTTTTTTAACTCTATTTCTGAGAGAAAGTGAATCACTCACATGTCATGTTCGATTCATTTTGTTTATGTAATTGATTACATGGGGGTGGGGCTTGTGTTATTATATTCTATATCTCCACTCATGTCACTGTTATATCCCTTAATTGCATATTATATGATATTAATTACTTGATCTGGACAATAATACAGTGGGCAATAATCTCCTAGATAATGATAACCAGAAACCTAAGAAGAGATCTTTTCCACCCCATGACACTTTGATTTACTCAATGCAGTTACAATGGCTGGTCCAGGTAAATTTGCAATTTATTTACCTTTTTGGAGAAGAAAAAGAAAGCTTGGTAATTTGTTTTATTTCTTTTTCAGAATCCCAGTATTTCATTCTTCTTTGTTACTTAATAAAGGTCAATTCTTCATAGACTCAGAACTCAGAGTGGTAGTGTTTTCTACAGCAATCAATGCCAGCTAAAGCAAATTACCAAATAGAATGACAATGAATCGTCAAACAAATTCCAGTTTGAGCACTGAGATATATTTCAGATGTGCTATAAAAGTCTAATTAAGGTTAAATACTAAACCTAAAAACTTATATATAATATATATAAATAACATCATGTGCTACTTTTTGAATCTCAACATGGGTGGTATAAGTAACAACACAACAAAAGACAATCTAACAACCATCATAGCCAATGCACACAGCATATGTTAACATCTGTTGGGAGGGTGTTAACATATCATTCATGCTTAAAAAAAAAACTATATGGCACTGTAGATTTCTTGTGGAAGAATGATGGAGGGATGAGGATGAAAAGGAATTTTGAGATCAGAGAAAGCAAATTAACTTCATAGACAAGGTAAACACTAAAATGGTCATTTTAAGGGTCAACAATAATAGTGGAAATATTTTTTTTACAACTGCCACAAAGCTTATTCTGCTTTCTTTCATGATAGCTACAAAATAATTATTGGTGATCAGGGTGCCACTTAGTATTAATAAAACAACTTAAAAAGCCCTATGTAACAAATGGCTACCAAATGGCAGATTTTATAACTTGCAGATGGAAGTTTTTCACCTCATTCCAAGTGTGTGTGTGTGTGTGTGTTGGATTTTTAATGTAGCTTTAACACTTTTTGCAGTCATATCACTACAATGTCTGCAGTGTGACAGTTTATATAGTGATGCATATTGCTGGTGCATCATGTGGCAGACATGTAGCATCATGACCCATCCAGTTACATTATCCTGACACCAAGCTAGTGTTGATACCCTTCAGCCCTCCCCAGCATTGAAAGTTGCATCGGTCCTTAAGGTGACACCCTGGTTTTTTTTTAAATGTGTGTTGGTGTAATGTTTCCCTGTCCACCCATTTTTGTATTGTGTTTTTCCTTGTTTTTGTATTTTTGTTAGTAGATTTTTTTTGCAGGCTTGTTCTTGGTAGTGTTTTCAAAAAAAAGATTTGGTTATTAGCAGGCTGACCAGTTCTAGCAATAACTTCATCATGCTGAGTGCCCAGAGAGGCAGCTACCATTTTTATAATTCCTTCCCATGATTCATCTGGGGTTCAAGTCCATGACCTCTCCCATCCAAGGCAGACACAACATTCCATGTGGTCAGCACATTAGACATTAGTGAGAATTATACACACCAAAACAGTGAAATTTACAGCACACATGTAAAGAAGACAATGCTAGAAAGATCACAAACATTGAGAATTAAAAGTATATTTGGCTGTTTATGTGTTTATTTTAGTTCATTTATCTATTCATATGTAAGTGAAAATATCTGAATAATAGGCATGTAATATATTTATTTGCCCCAAAGCACCCCAAGTTGTTTCATTTATTTGCCCCAAAGCACCCCAAGTTGTTTCATGCCACAATTCACTTATACAGTACAAGGATTTAACTGAAAATTTGTTTATTTATCTAATGACGGTAATAAATCATTGATGAAGATGATAAATTATAGACAACAGGGATAGAGAAAAACACATTGTGTCCCCCCACCTATCCTGAATATATTTACCATGTAAGATTTTCAGATAGAATTAAGTATGTAAATATTATTTAAACTATTTGTAAATACCATGCACACCTGAAGAGGAAATGCAAGGACAAACCCATCTAGACAAGGTGGTGATCTGTGTAGGGGAACATCTTAGAATGGAGAACAGTGTTCCATAATTACACTACCATTTAATGTATAATGATTTATAATTGTACCATTGCAGTGTAATGGATTGTTATGTTGCCACTGTGCTAGGTGTGTTATTATGGTTGGGTAGGGTGCTCCCAATATTTTATCTAAATTATTATAGAAGTTCCACCCAGGCTGAATTTTTGTTGGTAGTTAAATTAGTGAAAGATAGAAGTAAAGCTCCAAGCCTCCAGTCAGCAATGCCAACAGTTAAATGATTGAATATACAAAAAAGTGAAATTCAATGAATAACAATTTAATAACAGTTCAATAGTCAGTTGCTTCCAATTTACCAAGTACTCTTCGTCCGCTCAACACCGTGATAGTCTATTGTATCACTTGATTAGTAGTGTGAGATAACTTTTCACTTGTCCTTGTATTTTACTCATGTGTGTATTCTCTCATATTCCTCCTCTTCCTCCTCCTCTACCTCCTGACTTTATCCAAATTCTTTCTCCTCCTCGACTTCTCTATACTCGACCTCCTTCCCCACATTCTCCTCCTTGACCCCTTTTCCTCCTCCTCCTTCCAGACTTTATCCACCAAACTAGACTTTGCCTACTCAGACTGCTCTACTAGTCTCACTTTCGTATCCCCTCTTAGAGAATCAGGACTCAACTGAACCGCAAAATCTGTCCCCAAAAATGCTTCCTGTGAAAACACAAGGATGGTACAATATTTTCCTTAGCCCTCACATCTCACACTACACATAGCTTATCATCAGATAAGGGCTATTAAATTTCTTTGGTCACGCATTCATTCACATCTAAATGCTCATACATTCTTGTATGGTAAAACAACATCATAATAAAGGCACTGTATCAGTTACTTCTCTAAATCTTTCAATAAATTGCATCACATTAGTACATATTCCTAATTCAATTACTGGTATACTAAACAATATCAATCAGAAGCATTACTTTATATTACAATTTATACAAAGTACACACATATTCAAATATCCATGCTTTGTTATTCAAATATCCATGCTTTGTTATTCAAATATCCATGCTTTGTTATATCCATACATCCATATTAACTAATCTTACTTCAACCATTTTTAAAACTTACAATTATAGCATGTATAAATTCTAAGATATTACATAAATAAATACACTAGTTTCAAATTAATTCTGACCACAAACTAACAGTCTACATAATTATCTACATAATATGCAGCTTTATTCTCAAATATAATTAAACAATACAAAGGTAATTCAATTAACTAAATTATTATAGTAATTAAGTATACATACTACACATAATTACAATTAAACAATACAAAGGTAATTCAATGAACTAAATTATTATAGTAATTAAGTATACATACTACACATAATTACAATTACAATGCCATAATATTCTGCAATAGGCAAGCAAATAACTTACTAACCTTTATGAATCTTTTTCTTTCCTTAGAATCTCTCAATTAGGAGTGGCTTTCCTGGAGTAACCCTATATTGCTCAGCAATCTTCCTAGGTGAGACTAAATTTTTGCTTTCTATTTAGAAGTTATAATTCGGATCAAAATTTTTATCACACCCTCTATCTCAATTACGATTGGGTGTTGCTGTGATGTGATCCAATCAAATTTAGAGGACAATGTCCTTCTCACTGTCTGTCAACATGGGGATGGATTTAGAATATGCCCTGTTTCTCCTTGCGGGTTTCTCTGATCTTAGGACTAAGCTGTAACACATAGATGGGATGTTCTGCAATCGAATGCCTGTGACAATTCAAGATGCTAGGTCTCTCTGATCAATATATTAATGTAAGAGATTAACTCTATTATGTGGCAATGTTTAGACATCACACCATGGCTTGTAATAATACCTTATTTTATATACAACCTTTTAACTTTGGCTGAGTAGACGTGACAACCATGTGTATAATGTACAACAGTTTTATAGCCTTATAATGTATAATGTACAATAAATGTACCAGCTTATAATGTATAATGTATCATAGTTGTATCACTTTATAATTTATAATTTACAAGTTGTACCACCTTGTCATGTATAATGTACAACACTTGTAGAATAATAGCTCTACCATTTTATAATGTATAATGTACTGTAGCTGTACTACCTTATCATGTATAATGTATCACTGTTGTACCACCTTACATATAATGTACCATAGTTGTACCACAATATAATGTATAATCTACCACAGCTGTACTGCCTTATAATGTGCAATGTTCCATAGTTGTACCACTTTATAATGTCTAACATATCAATAATGTAAACACCTTATATTTTATAATGTACTATAGTTGTACCACCTTGTAATATCTTCCACTTAGTAAGAGGGATAGTTAATTGGATTTTAACTACGTTATCTAAGGAATGACCTCCCTCAATATTATGACCCAGTGTGAGTGTAAAGATAGAATATCAACAGCAAACTGAGCAAGATTATTGGGAAGAAATAATGCAAATTTAATCAAACAAATTAATAGTGGTAATTTCAATTAAACTTAAATGATATCAACAGGATTTAATAGCAGTGTCTAATTTGGATTTATTACATCATAACGAGTGGTGAAAAGAGCGCAATGACCATGACTGATTGCATCACCTTCCTCTCGACTGTCTTCTAATGTTTCCATTTCCTTGATTCTTCCTATTCCGACTGCCTCATCCTTCTTGCACATCCTAGATTTTTCTCTGAACTTCTCACTTTTCCTTTTGTATTTCACTCATCACTTCTTCCTTTTTTTTCAGACTTCATTTCTTTTTTTTTAAAACTCCGTTTTCCGACTCTTGAGTCTCCCTCTCTCTTGGAAAACTTTTTTCTTAATGCTGTTAACTTTAGAACTTGTACATCCAGCACTAAACCCTATCTTTCTCATAGGACAGACACCTGGTCCCATTCTTGTTTACTGAGGAAAGCACTATTCTTTTCCTAGGCTTCCTCAGAGCAAAACATCTCTCTCTCCAAAAATTTTGAAGTAAAGAATTTTGATCCAGGCTATCACTTTCAGTTCACATTACTTCCAACCTATCATAAGCATTGGTTTCTAAAAACAATTCCTAAGACAATCATTTGTTTCATGAGACAGAATCTCTGAACTATGTTTCCCTTTGAAGAATTACTATTTGAATTGGATCAGAAGATCAGCTGTCTCTTTTTTAAAACCATTTTAAGATATCCGGTCAATTTCATTGAATTGTAACACTGGCACCTTTAAAGTTTCAATACCGATATGGACGAAATTAAGAATAAAGGTTAAAATGACCATTCACAAAGACTTCCCAGTCTAAATGTGATAAAATCTTAATGCTCAGTGCATTTAACTTTAAGGTTCAATGCCTTTTCAAAATTTGATACTTCAAACACCTTATAATGAGGTTGATGATACAAAAACTTTACTACTACTTCAGGAAGTGTATACTATAATGAAGGGTATTATAGTAAAGAAATACTGTAATGCTTCAAGTACATGTATTTTCACATCAATATTGGGGTGGGTGGTGGTCTTCATTGATGTCTCCAAGAATAATAAATTAATTCTCAAATGGTGAACAAAGCTTCTGCATTGCTGTACATGTATTAGGGAGATTGCTGTACATGTATTAGGGAGATTGCTGTACATGTATTAGGGAGATTGCTGTACATGTATTAGGGAGATTGCTGCATGCCAAAGAATAAGAATTAAGGAAGGAAGGAAATGAATACATGTATAGGTAAGTCAGACAAAGGGCATAACTCTGCTAAAAGATGATAAAGCAAGCTACAAATCTATTTCAGCAACTCTGACAATCAAAGTTGGGTCTTATCTGCATACTAAATTTGTTTGAAATTCACCTAATACACAAGGATGTGCACAAATAAAAATTGTCAGATCTGAAAACTAGGGGCCATAATTCCACCAAATGAAGGCACAGACCATTGACAATCAATGTCAGCTGAGGCCTGATCAGTACCAAAGTCAATTCACGATTCAGTATAAACGCTATGACAACTCAAAAGGCCATAAGTGAAGAGTAACATAGGTCATATCTAGCAGGGGGCCCTGAGTGGCTAAGTGGTCTAAAGTGCTCACCGTTATGGATCACTGCAATCTCACCTCTGCATGGGTCTCAGGCTTGGTTAATGTAGGTATGTGAGAAAGCTTGTGGGTATCTTCTCGTGGGTTGGTGTTTCTTTCCGGGGGTTTTCTGGGTTCTTCCAACACCATTAATACTGGCCGAAATGTATAGCCTATCTTGTGCTGAAAAATGGCTTTAAACCCTACAATAATAACAACCACGTATCTAGCAGTAACCAAAATGCTAAAATTCAATCTTTGACAAATGTGGTGTTTTTTAAAGCAGAAATATGTGGTCTGGAAATTGACAATTAAATCTAGCTGAAACCTCAGTAAGGTACCTACAAAATTGGGTTTGGATCCAACAAGGTAAGCTGTTTACTTCCTTTGGTTTAGCTTGGTTTGGTTTGGTTTAGTCTTTAATGGCACAGCAATACAAAATAGACAATTTAGTACCATGGCAAATGGACAAAGAGGCTAGAGCATATGCCTTGGTTCTGGGAGGATGTGGGTTTGAACCCTAGCTGGGTCAATCTATAGGCTTATAAAAATGGTACTAATAGCTGCTTTGCTATGTGCTCAGCATCAAGAGGTTAGTGTTAGGACAGATGTGCCTGGTGTCAGGATAATGTGATTGGGTGGAACATGATGCTACATGTCTGTGGCATGATGTCCCATTGTTAGACATTACTATAAACTGTCACACTGCAGACATCATAGCGATATATCTGACAAATTGTTTAGCTATGTTAAAAATACTAATCACACTCACACACACACACTATGGAAAAAGGAGTAAAGTATCTTGCAAAAAAAAACACCATGGTAGATAACCCTGGACTGATCTGATTTGAGGCTGAAATGCAGTAATAATCATGAAGATAAATTACAATAAAGATCATAGGGCTAAAATGCAATAATACTCAATGGCCTAAAATGCACCAATAATCATGGAGCTGAAATGCAGTAATAATCTTGAAGATAAATTACAATAAAGATCATAGGGCTAAAATGCAATAATACTCAATGGCCTAAAATGCAGTGATAATCTTGGAGCTGAAATGCAGTAATAATCATTGACATGAATTACAATAAAGATCATAGGGCTAAAATGCAATAATAATCAATGGCCTAAAATGCAGTAATAATCATGGGAGTTACTTCAGATGGATGGATGGATGGATGGATGGATGGATGGATGGATGGATGGATGGATGGATGGTAAAAGAATCAAGCTGAAATGCCCAATTGAAAATCTCCCATTATATTTGAAAATAGGGAGCTGATAACATGGTTTTTATTTGTTGAAACACAGGCTCCAATCATTGTTACCAATTTTTTTCAGTCCTGAATATGTGATGTATTGCACACTGGACTTAATTACTGAACTATCAGGTCATGCTTTCCCAATTAATATATTAGTATATACCATCTGGTACCAAACAAAGTCATCTACCTAATAATACTAAACTTCTAACAGCTGATATTTCCTTTTAAGTGATTTTATCTGGTGGAACAGGTGTCAAATTTAACAAGGTACACTACCGCAAACATTTTCTAATCCTTTACAGTGATAGGTGGCTCACAAGGCAGTTTAAGAAACAAAATGGGATTAGTACAGGGCATCAAATATTGATCTTTCTTCACACATTTGTTATCTCAAAAGCTTTCCCTTAAGGTGCCTCACTTGTGTGAAGGAAGTGAACGAACTTTGAGTTAAAGTGCTTCCTCCCACTATGGGACATGTATCAGTTTTTTTTAACCCCCCCCCCCCCCCATGAAGGAAGTATATCACCTACATACCAATACATACTCACTTATAACACACTGCAGCTGCAACCTGTATAGACCCAGATCTTCCATTGCATAATGTGCTGGCAGATCTGGGTCTGTGCAGTTTGTTGGGAGTAATCAGTAGAACAAACAAGACAGATTCAAATCTAAAGGTGCATTATGCTATGGCAGATCTGGATCTTTGTGGGGTTTTTTTTCTTCAGTTTTACCCAACTGTTAAGTGAGTACATATGGTAACAAGTTAACTGCTGCTTTACAATAAAAATTAATTTAATGCAGAAACTCTTTTATTGATTAAAATAGAAAATAACAAAGAATCAGAGGATGCAGCATAGTATGCTGTCTACAGCCAGTACTGTCCTTCCACTAATAACAACTAAGCAAACAGTATCAATAAATAATCCTCTTTCTTATAGGTTACTGATAAAGCAGTGCAAGTGACTTGCTGATTAGTAAAGGGGATCAAACTCTAATCTTTCTCAAACATTTCAAATCTTGTATCCTGCAAACCTATAGCTGTCTTTCAATATATCAAAGAATTTGTCACAATTCATGGACATGTTCTAATGATAATGAGATACAAAATTTGTACAAGAATAAAATCTCCCTGATGAAACTTTGATATATACAAAGGAAGTATGCTTGTTTCTTGTGTATATGTACCATATATCCTTTGTTATGTATATAATGGTGAAAAATTCTGTAGCATAATTTCACAGTGCATTCTGTGTGGTCAGCATGACACGTAAACATTAGGACTGATGTATGGACTAGACTCACAATACATTTGGTAACTAGCGATTTTGGACTTCTCTTATTTAGAATCATGAGGGGATTGTAATTATGCCTCAATCAGTTAATGGCTAGAAACAGATAGGAAGCAATGTTAATGCACAGTCAAATGCAGTAAATGACAAGAGACAAGGCAAAACAGGGCCATTTGTTTGATAACTTGGGCCATTTGAAACAGTTGTAATAAAATGATATTTTCCAGAATAATTAGTAATAAAGGCAGACCAGAGAAGATTATTCTGACTTTGATGGGAGTGATACAATGTTGGCAGTTAGAGAAGTAATCCTGACCAAGCTAAATGGGGGGGGGGGGGGTGAATTCCAGATGGAATTCAGGCTTTTAAGAAATTATCTTTGTGAAATTGATGAGCCTATATTTCAGGGGCAAACCAGAATTTAGCTCAGGAAAATATAAGTATTTCTCTTTAAATTGTCCCAGGATACATGTCAGGAAGTGAGGAACATGAAAGTAGAGTAATTTGACTTCATCAGAAGGCACAGGATTCCAAGAAAACACAATGTTAGTCTCAATTGCATACAAAGTCATTAATGTTATTTGTTGAATTTATGCATTTTAAATTCATGCATTAATTTGCAATGAGTTCAGAACTGTTTTACTCTTAGCATGTAGATTCTATAGGATATAAAAAAGACCATAATTGTATCTTCCTTCCCTAAGCTTTATTAACCGCAGTTGTCTAGTTCTACATTTAAAGGTATAAGATTATAAATGAATATGTTCAGGTGACAGGTATTAATACAGAAATAGCATTTGTAACAAAATTCATTACACTACTGTAGGATACCTAGTACTGAAATACGACATGACCTAGCTAATCATATCAATCGGCCACTTAAATTACCGTCTACTTTTATAACATCGTTAAAAAAAAATTAATTTTGACTACTGGTGTTGTAAGTAAAAGTTACACAATTTGTTCTTAAAAATAATAAACAAATTCACTGTAACTGGCCAACAAAACGGGTGAGAAAGTAGTTGGGCATATTTTATTTTGGGCCCTTTTCCACTACATTTGCTGCTAATGGGGACAAACAAAAATGAAAATTACAATAAAGCAGGCTTAAAGAAAATGAAACAAAAGCAATGCTGCAATGCTGATTTTTGGGAGAATACTCCCTTGTAAGGTGCCCACTATCAAATTTGGACTTAGCAAGATCTCTATTTACATCTAATATTACCTGTCTGGTGACAAAAATCAAATAAAAATAGTTTTATGTTCAAGCTTACAATTGTAAACAATTTACACATTCAGAGAGTTTGTAAATAATTAAGTAATTTGGTTCAGCCAATCAGCAACATCCATTTTTTTCAATATGGTGTTTAATATCCAATCAAACAAAGGCTGATCAAATTGTCACTGACCTAATTGTTTATTCAACTGAAAACTGTGATCTGCCATCATCAAATAATCACTGACATATAATGGTACTGTATATACATTTGTATATATCACATGTAACTGCAAACATAATGTGCCAACAGATAATAATAATAATAATAATAATAATAACAATAATAATAATAATAAACAAAGATAATAATAATAAAAATAATAATAAACAAAGATAATAATAATAATAATAAAAATAATAATAATAATAATAATAATAATAATAATAATAATAATAACAATAAACCAGAAAATAATAACAACAATAATAATAATAATAATAATAATAATAATAAAGATATCAATACTAATAATAATAATAATAATAATAACAATAATAACAATAAACCAGAAATAATAATAATAATAATAATAATAATAATAATAATAATAATAATAACAACAATAATAATAATAATAATAATAATAATAACAACAATAATAATAATAATAATAAAAATAATAATAATAATAACAACAATAATAATAATAATAATAATAATAATAACAATAATAATAATAATAATAACAATAATAATAATAATAATAATAATAATAATAATAATAATAACAATAATAACAATAAACCAGAAATAATAATAATAATAATAATAATAATAATAATAATAATAATAATAATAACAATAATAATAATAATAATAATAATAATAACCATATATTAATAAAAACCAGATAATAAGATGAAGAAGAAAAAGAAAAAGAAGGATCAGAATAGTAATAATAATAAACCTGAAGATCATGGTATTTCTTAATTGTTCTAATGCATATACACAACTACGAAACATTATGTTGAAAAAGTCAAATCTAACTAATAACACAGACCCAGATCTGCCAATTAACTGTACAGACATATCTAGGTCTATGCTTTTTATAACTGGATCTGATTAATGCATAGGTATGGATGTTTTAAACACTACATGAATAGCCAGTCCTTAGGTGCAATTTCAAGCAAACAACATTAATCATGAACCGTTGTCAAACTGGTCAGGTTCTATGCTGGTGTGCATATGCTATACAAAGATAATATCATGAATCTTCCAGGAACTCAAGATGTCATGCCCCTTGTAGATAGATTATCCTTATCAGAATGTGTGGTATTGTTGATTATTGATAACAAGTACAAAGCTATCTACTGTGTAAATCCCCATTGATGTTGTGATGCCAAATACTGATTACAGGGCAAAGGTCTGTGTACCTTTACAAAGACTTGAGGCGTTAACAACTGAAAGGTGATTTATTAATACCATAGTTACTTGCTTATGAGTCCAACTGCAAACTGCATAGACCCAGATCTTTCAGTGCATAATGCACTGAAAAATCTAGGTATTTGCAGTTTGTTAAGAGTGACCAGTAGAGGAAAAAAAGAGACCTGATCTGGAGGTGCATTATGCTATGGCAGATCAGGTTCTTTGTTGTTTTCAGTTTGACATAATTATTGCTTCAGTTTCTTAGAGAAAAAGCATTAACTTTTGATTTTGGGATAAATTAGTTTCAAGAAGGCATGAAAAAATTACCCCACTTTTAAAGTGCAATAACACTGATCAACATCAAATAAAGTAATGATTTTTTTTTATCCAACTTCAGTGTTTACCACAGATGTTTCAAAAAAACTTCAGCAAAGTTTTATTCAAAGTTTGTACCATTTCATATAAACCACACAAAACTTTGTGTGAATGTTTGTACAGTTTCATATGCATCAAATTAAAAACTGTGAATGTATACTGTATGTAGTTTCACATGAACCACATACAACTTTGTGTGAATGTTTGTACAATTTCATTTAAACCATATAAAACTTTGTGAATGTTTGCACAATTTCATATGAACCACATAAAACTTTGTGAATGTTTGTACAATTTCAAATGAACCACATAAAACTTTGTGTGAATGTTTGTACAATTTCATATGAACCACATACAACTTTGTGAATGTATGTACAATTTCATTTAAACCACATACAACTTTGTGAATGTTTGTACAATTTCATATGAACCACACACACCTATGTGAATGTATAATTTCATTTAAACCACATACAACTTTGTGAATGTTTGTACAATTTCATATCCATCACTCACAACTGTGTGTGAATGTTTGAATAAGTTCATGTGAACCACATAAAACTTTGTGAATGTTTGTACAATTTCAAATGAACCACAAAAAACTTTGTGTGAATGTTTGTACAATTTCATATGAACCACATACAACTGTGTGTGAATGTTTGAACAAGTTCATGTAAACCACATAAAACTTTGTGAATGTTTGTACAATTTCATATGAACCACATACAACTGTGTGTGAATGTTTGAACAAGTTCATGTGAACCACATAAAACTTTGTGAATGTTTGTACAATTTCAAATGAACCACATACAACTTTGTGAATGTTTGTACAATTTCATATCCATCAATCACAACTGTGAATGTTTGAACAATTTCATCACAAACCTTTTAAATTTGTCTTGTATTTCTCAGGCAAACCAATAACAGAGAAAAAGCACAAAGGACTTCCATTTTGTTACATCACATGTATATTTTGTGTTGACTGACACCCCATGAATAGAAAATTGCTGAAATGCTGCACATGTACAGTTGAAAGACCACTTCATTTAAGAATTGTCTTTTTCTTTCCATTTGAGATTCACAAAGGTTTCCATAAAAATCTGTAAAACTTCAGTCCTGTCATAAAACTGAAAATAGTTTGGAAATGTTCGTAAATATCCATTAGATTTATGGGGAGAATGACAATTGGACATACTTTCATTCAGTTATTTTATGACAAGGTAATGTTTTGAAATACTATTCACATATTGAACATTTTAATTTTATACATGCCCTCTGACTGCTCCAGTGGTTTAGTGGTTAGAGCATCTGCCACGGAAGCAGGAGATTGTGGGTTTGATCCCCGGCCGAGTTATACCAAAAACTTACAAAAATGGTGCTAATAGCTGCCTCGCTTGACTCTCAGCATTAAGAGGTTAGTGTTAGGACTGGTCAGCCTGGTGTCAGGATAATGTGACTGGGTGGGACATCATGCTACCTGTCTGTGGCATAATACCCCAGTGCTAGACATCACTATAAACTGCCTCACTGCAGACATCGTAGCGATATGACAGAAAAAATTGATAAAGCTATATTAAAAATCCTAATCAAACACAATATATGCCCTCACTTTGCTCAGCCATTAACACACATTAGTATTGTAGGAAATGAAGTGGATTTTAAATGATATTTCAATGAAAATAATCCAACAATTGATGACATTGAAAAACTGTTCCGACTTCTGCTAAGGACAAAATGAAAACAGGAGAATGCAGAAGAAACTTGCATCACTTTACAGTATTTGACTGGCAATTTGTTATTTTAAAAAAAACAACCTTTAAACCTCATCTGATAATCACCAAATTTTTTTCATCATAAAAATGAAATTTTTTGAAATAGTTATTTATATTACTTTTTAGTAGGCGTAGCATTCCTTTTGTTTCTGTGACTTCAGTATGCTCAGAGTAGAGGTTTACAGACTATAGTGTGCTCAATTCAGAGGTTCTCTGATGTAGCATCCTAAGAGCAGAGGTTCATTAACTAGTATTCTCAGAACAAAGGTTCATTAACAGTAGCATGCTCAGAGCAGAAGTTCACTTACTACTGAATGTTCAAAGAAGAGGTGCATTGGCTGTAGTAAGTTCAGAGCAGAGGTTTACTGACTAGTGTGCTCAATTTAGAGGTTCTCTGATGCAGTATGCACAGAGCAGAGGTTAATTAACTAGAATGCTCATAACAAAGGTTCATTGACTTGCATGCTTAAAGCAGAGGGTCATTGACTGTAGGATGCTCAGAAAAGAGGTTCACTAACTGTAGCATGCTCTTAGCAGAAGTTCACTTACGGTACTACTGAATAATTAGAGCTGAGGTTCATTGACTGTAATATTCTTACAGCTGAGGTTCACTTGCTGTATTATACTCAGATCAGAGGTACACTAACTGTGTTATGCTAGGAGCTCAATAAGCAAAAGTATAATAATCTTTCTTAACTTCAGTGCACTTGATCATCTTTCCAAGGGAGGTAATTCTATGTGGCAAAATATGCATGCTAGAGCTAGGACTGTGTAATATTGAAGTACTTTAAACTGAGGCCCATGCCCATGACATAACTGGGTCTATTATACTACCAGCTGACTGCGCATAGTACACAAGTTTAAGTGGTTTGCGTCCCATGTTGAAGATCATAAAACTGCAAGCTTCAGTCTGAGATAAAGATTTTACTAACGGCCAATCAAAAAGACTTTTTAAAAGTAATGACATTTGTGACTGAACAGAAACAAATTTGAAGCCCAAACTTGGGTTCACAAGTTTTATAGTTTCCTGCTGTACTTTCCACTTTCTATGCTAATGATTGCTAATTCTAAAACTTCGGATGTGTAACTATATTTCTCAACATTCAATACTCATACAAAATAGTGTTGATACAAAGGCAGAGTATCTTATCAAAACACCTATATATACCATATATACTTGCTTATTAGTCAACTCAATTATATGCTGACCAAACCCCAATTTAGGGCTACAATAAGCCAATTTCACATTGACCTTTCTATAAGTGGAGGTGCATTGGCAAGTTGAATCCATCTTAAAGGATGTTTTGTCATCAATTAGTCGGAGTTGCACTTTGGAAACATAAACCAGCTCGGATGGATGGATGGACAGACAGATGGACAGATGGATATATGGATGGATGGATGGACAGACAGATGGACAGATGGACAGATGGATGGATAGAGAGAGAGAGAGAGAGAGAGAGAGAGAGAGAGAGAGAGAGAGAGAGAGAAAGAGAGAGAGAGAGAGAGAGAGAGATTGTCAGAGAGAAGAATGGATGGATGGATAGAAGGATGGATGAAAATGATAACTTAAAAATTATTCAAATAAAATCCATTCAAATCCATAATGTTTGACATTTCATGTATATGATAAAGCCATGCAAAAGGGAAATACAACTTAAATCAGAGATTTTATTGCTTGCATCAAACACAGTGTTAATTCAGCAATACACAATTATTAAACAAATACAGGTGTGAAGGGGCAAATTTCTGGCAATCTATCTGGCATTTATACTTGCTAGCAAACACCTATGGTAAACAAGACTAATGAACACTTCACTTTGCAGTGGGTAATATTTAATTTAATATAATAATTTCAATTTATTAAAATCAAAATAGCTGTATATAAAGTTATTGTGTAATGAACACCATCATGAAACAGATAAACACAGTGCATACCATATGCACATTTCTAAATGGGATCAGAGGCATGAAAACGTAAAAATATTTGAATTGACCGCATTTTTTAGTACTTCAGGCATCTTGAGATACCAATATTACCCCCAGATTTATCAATTTTGTTTGTATTTTGTGCTTATAAGATGAACTTTACTCTGCAAGAGTCAAATTTTCAGTAGAAAATGTCAACTTAAAAGCAGGTATATACTACACTGGACTTCAATATATCAACTGTAACAATGAGTGATAGGTAATATTCCCAACACTGGCTGTATCATGCTTATTGATTCTTTTCACTAAAAATGACATAAATCCACACTGATTTTCCCTAATATTTTTTTCACACTAATCCTTATTAAATGCTGAGGAATATATATATATGCAACAATCATACTATACTGAGGTGCTTTATACGAAGGATAGGCTTATAATGAGGTGCTTGATATAGGGATCATGCTATAATGAGGTGCTTTCTATGGGTATCTTACTATATTGAGGTTCTTTATATGGGGGATTGTGCTATAATGAGGTGCTTTATATAAGTGATAATGCTATATTGAGGTACTTGATACGGCAGATCATGTTATAATAAGGTGCTTTATATGTGGGATCATGCTATAATAAGGTTCTTTATATAAGGGATCATGATATATCAAGGTGCTTCATATGTGGAAAATGCTAAAAGATGCTTCATGTGGGGGATCATGCCATACTGAGTTGATTTTTGTGGGGGGATTATGCTATATTGAGTTGCTTTTAAATGGGTAACCATTGTATTATGAAACGTAATGGTTCATAGTTACAAATCTGAAACAGCATTCCATCAAATGATGACATCTAAGGCCATCCCATTGCTATATTTTGATTTTGCACTAAGTACTTTTAGTTTAGTTGGGAACTAATGTATTATGAAGCATAACGATTCATGGTCACAAACCTGAAACGGCACTGCATCAAAGAAAATTGCAAGGAACCAGTTGAGGGTGACTGTGGCAAGTTCGATGTCAATAGTCTCCAGATGGCGCCACATGCAAGGAAGTTTATTCCGCACCATGTCCTTAAGAACTTGTTGATCTGCCTGAGCCCCAATAAGACTGCGGTTGAAGTAATGGGCCGAAAAGAAGCGCTCTGCTACAGCAACCAGAGTCCTGCAAAGATTAAAACAGACTGAATAAATGATGAATCAAACAATCAAATAGTCTTGCAAAGATTATAACAGACTGAATAAATGATGAATCAAACAATCAATTAGTCTTGCAAAGAGAATAACAGACTGAATAAAAAATGAATCAAACAATTAATTAGTCTTCCAAAGAAACAATTTCTTCCAATACTTCCACCACTTCAGTGGCTTAGTGGTTAGAGCTTTAATCATGGACACAGGATGTCATGGGTTCAAACCCCAGCTAAGCCATACCAAAGACTTATCAAAATGGTACTAACTAACAGGTGCCTTGCTAATTGCTGAGCATTAAGACTGGTGGGCCTGGTGTCAGGATAATGTGACTGGGAAGGAAACCATGCTAAATGTCTGCAGCATGATGCCCCAGTGTTAGAAATCACTAGCAGCTGCCACACTGCAGACACTGTAGCGATATGACTGAAAAATTGTTAAAGCTACACACATACATACAATAATATTGCTTGTGTATAACATAAATATTTCAAAGTTTCTCTAGTTCATCTATCCTTATCTAAATCTGAAAGCACATCAGTACCAATATTTAAAGATCCATAAGGTCAGAATGCCTTTTATCAAGTTGGATAAATTCTCTTCACCAGTTTTTTTAAAACAAAGTTCTTCTGATTTTATTGGTATCTTTTGTGAAATTCTGAAAGACCTTTATTCCAAGAGGTTTCTGTAAAGTATGGTCAGATTTTGTTGAGCAGTTTTTCAGAAATCACTTTAAGGTTTTCCTATTATCATCAACAGTAGCCATATTTGAAGAACTGGCATCAGCTGAATAAAATTTTTAACCACCTTTACGCAATGATGCAATCTGTTAAATTGTGTCAAATTCTTTTGAGCTGATCTTTTTAAGTGATTTTACTATTTCCTGTTTTTAGTAAAGGAATATTTCATGTCTGAATGCTTTCCATCAAGTTTCATCAAATATCTTTCATTGAGTGGTTCTGGAAAACAAAGTCATTTAAATATTTTTATATTTTTAGTAACGTTGATCATAGAAGATGGTGGATTGGCAACATTTTAAAGGTCTTCATGCCATGATGTGTTCAGTCAAGTTTGGTCCAATTCCATTTAGGAAGGTTTTTTTAAAAAGGAAAACTTGATTAAATGCTGTTCTATTTTTAGAACAGTGGCCATATTCAGATGCATGTCGGCATCTTCAGTAGAAATGTGAATGGCTTTCATACCATGATTTTTCCTATCAAATTGTGTTAAGCAGTTCTGGAGAGGTTACCACAATGAAAGATTTTTCTAATTTTAGTAACAGCAGCCATATTTGATGGCAGATCAGCATCAACGGTTTTCAGGCCATGATGCTTTCTTTCACACATGATCAAATTCTACTCCATAACACAAAAGAACAAGTTTTTTGAAGATTTTAAATTTTTAAGTATTGGGAGATATATCTGATTACAGAAACTGGAACCATATTATTCAATGCCAGATTGGTTGGTTGGTTGGTTGGTATGGATTTAACTCCTTTTTATAAGAACATGACAGGCTATATATGGCAGCCAGTCCATTTTGAGGAGGAAGAACCCAGGAAAACCTTGGGAAGAATCACTGACCCATGGGAAACTACTGGCAATCTTTCTCCCATACCCATGTTGGAATGTAGTTCAAGTCTTGACCCTATACAAACATCGGTGAGATCTCAGTGATCTATAAAGGCATGAACCTTAGACCACTTGACCACCTATTGCATCCCAAAGGCAAATTTCCTATTTATGATTTAGATAGACAAAACCATAAGTTAAAACAGCACCAGTTGTACAACCCCAGGTAGACGGAGCTTAAGGTGTAGGGAACATTGCATTCAGAAATAAACAACAACACTAGCTGTGATTGGTGCATTATGTAAGAGCTGTACTTTATGTTAGGCTTTAAAATCAGTTAAGCCTCTTGGCAATATGTGAGATTAAGTTAATTCATATCTAGATCATATTTTGTATTTTTTATGATTTTTGTAAAATGTGGCACACATGGGTGAAACTGGGTCTTTTGTGACTAGATAACTTTAAACCCTGTCTAGTTCCAGCAGAGTTATCTCTCTTAAATGAAATGGAGTACTTGGTTTTGTCCTTGTCAAATTGACAATTGAAGATTTATCTCTGTAACAGTGTGTGACAAGCAATGCTGAAGTAGGATAGAAACTATATTTATTTCACAAAACATTAGCATTGAGGTCTATGGAAAAACAATGGTACCGTGATGCTATAATAGCACTAACTGGGCAAAGGAATTTGTCTTATTATCTCCAATACAGACATACCTGAGAAAGGATTTCAACAAGAACAAAAGCTATGGAATTTAGCTGACTCTCTGCCAGAACCCTTAATTGAAAGAAAAGAGACTGAACCATAGTAACCATAGTAACTATAGAAATGTAAACAACTGTTTCCACTGATAAAGCATGAATTCCATTCCTTCTCTTCAGTGATGCAAGGAAGAGAAATCATGTTTTATGGGTAATGCTCTTGAAGAAAGTAGCATTCAAAAGTTCATAAAGTTTAGTGAATGATCAAAGAATACAAAATACCTCTCAAGTCATTTGCATACTAGCCTAAATGATGCATTTGGCAACCTTTGTTCTTGGCTGACATAGCATGTTATTTAAGCCAGATGTGAAGGTGAAGTTTTGATGAGTACTGTATATGAGGAAACTTCTGTGCTGTGAAAAAGAGCTCTCTCCTCAGCAGTAATTCCCTGGAATCACATAAAACCGGTTGAGGAAATTGCTGAACCACAATCACTGGAGCCACCGGCAAGCTATAATTCTCGTCTCATCTCAAAACCCAAGGGGTTATTCTTAAAGATGTAAAGATAAGGGCCTATAGCCCACATGTCTACATTGCTTGTTACACTTCTTAAAAAGTTCACAAACCCTGTAGGATTACTCTCTCTAAGCCCACCCCCACCCCCACTAAATTTGAAACATCAGTGTAAAGTGAGGTTCTGAAGCAAAAATCTGAACTCTGGTCAGAAAATTGTCCTGACTTTTACACCAACTGAGGGAAACCTAGAAACATGGAAGCCTCAATCATAAGGGAACATGAACAGAAGGTCCTTGAAAGGTTTCCAGTTTGTTTGAAGCAAGAACTGGAGAGGCTGCATATGAAGCCTTCTTATGGGTACTTAATTAACATTCCCAATGAATCATGGTATTAGAGCAAGCATTTGTGAGATTCTGTCAAGAAGAACACACAATGTTCCTTAACAGGTGAAAACATTCATTTCCATATAAACACAATTATGAGAAGGTATTAATCTTACTTCCTATGGTAAAGGTTCTAGGAGTCAAAGTTAAGGAAACAGTTAGATCTGTCTCAGACAAAACAACAGAAGTTGTATATGGACTGGGAAGACATAAGTAGAATCAGCATTATTGAGATCTATGGAAACCACTTATTTGTTAAGCCTGACGGCAATACTGACTGTGGAAGCTTTCTCCATCTTGAACAACCCTTCCAGAAGGAATTTTGTTCAACAGGGAAAGATCAATAATAATTTGAAACTTTTCTCCTCACTTGGAATCCAGGAATAAAATCCTGGACTTCACATGTTCTTCACCATTTCTAGTATGCCATTCCTGATTGTCACAAAGGAAACAAAATGGGGATCTTTGAAAGTAGGTGGAAGCTCTCAGAAGTGAAGTGGGTAAACTACCTCATGCCATGTCTGAATGCCTGGCTCAGCCTCTGCTGATCAAAAATTTAATTTTCCAGCCACTATGATGTTGGGAAGAACATGATTTAAATGGAAAGGGTATGGCTCCTAAGGAATGTTTGTCTCCCACCTAAGCGATGGGTGAAAGGTCTGCAAATTTCATCATCTTGCACTTGCAAATGCTTTATCCAAAGAAAGACAGACACAACAGTGTTTGATCTTGGAATAATTCTAATTCTGATTGTTTCCCTAATTTAAATAAGGAAGCTTTAAACTTTTCAAGATGGTAGCATTTCTTGGAGACAGGGATAGATGCTTCTTATTTCTCTCATCTTGTGGGGTAACCCTCCAAATAATATTTCTGTGCTAAAAGTGGTACAATAATAGGCTTTTGCTTTCATCCTGCAAACCCTTGAATGTCTCCTAGGCACCATCATATTGAAAAGTTGGAACATTGCAAAGAATACCTAAGATATTGAGACTTATGATTTGATATCTTGCCCATGGTCTCTAACAATCTCTGTAAAGCAGCTGAGACAAAGACAACATTGATGGAGTCAGCTGAAAAAAAGATCACCACAATGGTAACTAGTGACCAAGTTTCAGTAAAAAGGCCTTGGACAATTTCACAGGGAGACTGGCATGGATCCCTTCCAAAATTTCTACCTGAGAGATGCTTGAGTCTAAGATTGGGCTTAAGGGATAAAAGACAAATATATCATTGATGGACACTGAAACAAGAGGTCAAATTGTAGAAGATGGGACATACTGCTTCTTCTGCTGTCTGACCCTCTGGCTTCTAGATAGCGTGTGCTTGAGTTCCCTCACAATCACTGAATGAGGGACCAAGGGGGAGGTTCAGCTTAGGATGTACGTTGGACATTCTGTCCAAACTGGCATGGATCTTGGCCTCCAATGATCCTCATAGTTTGTGATGCAGATCTGGGGTGAGTAGGTTGCAAACTTCATTTATCATATTATCCAAAGTCCTCTTGCTCTATTATTTGTTGGGACAAGGAAGGACTTGGCATAGAAGGAAACAGTGTGATGGGTTTCTCCATAAATTTCTGCATCTACAAAAATTGACTGTCTGTCATCCTGTCCTCATACTTCTGATAAGGCAGGACTATGTTGTCTCATCTGCATCATGTTCCAACTCCCCTGTTGAAAATATTAAATGACACATTTGGTGCCACTCAGTCACCTGAAAGATGTTCCTCCTGTCTGAAACAAGTTCAAGTTTGTTTCAGATTATTAACCTCAAGAAAACATTCTCAGAAATGTATTTTTAGCAATCAAATCAATTTATCCTTACATCTGAAGATTTACAGCACCACAAAATGTGTAAAGGGAATATAATTACCAGAAGGAGAAAGAGAGATAAATACCAGAAGGGAAAAGGGAAATAATTACTAGAAGGGAAAAAGGAAAAAATTACCAGAAGGGAAAAGTAAGGTAATTACCAGAAGGGAAAAGGGAGATAATTACCAGAAGGGAAAAGGGAAATAATTACTAGAAGGGAAAAGGGAAATAATTACCAGATGGGAAAAGTGAGGTAATTACCAGAAGGGAAAAGGGAGATAATTACCAGAAGGCATCTTGCGCATCCATGAAGAGAAGAGACATGCCAACAATGAAGTTCATCCCCTGACAGTAACCCACACTGGGATTATGGATGCAGAATGCCAACAACACATCCTGTAAGTCCATTATCTAAAATTACATATATAAATAATTTTTAAAAATGTGATAAATTAAATTAAACACATGCATGCTATACAAATTTTTAATATGATCACGGTGAAGTTTCTTAGCATATATCATTATATAAATTGTGCCTTCCATTCAAGAATAACATTTAATATACACCCATTATAATGTATCTCTTTGATCTGATATTAAATATGGCTGTTTAATCTTATTTCCATAATGCACACAGATTGGAACCATTTTGGTGTTTTCATTGATGTCTGTAAATGACATTGTCAGACACACCCAATCTAACTGCTTTATGTCCCAATTAAGGTTTACATTCCATTCACACCATTTATGTCCAAAGCAATATATTCTATGCTTAAGCTGGCACCAAGACAAGGAAATAAAGGGATAATATTATTTGTCTTCTGGGAGGCTCTAAGACTGGGATCTACTTGTCATGATGCTCTACCTCCCTCTCTACCCCCAACCCCATCCCTCCCCCCAACCCCATTCCTATTCTGATGTCCTTGCTTGGTCTTAAGGTGGCAAAAAGAAATACTGAATCTAACTCGAGCTGAAACTGCAAACATAAAACATATGCTGAAATCAATTATGCCATTAAAATGGTTTTTTTTAACATTCTTAGAAAAATAGTTTGTGAACAAAACCTTTGATAAGGAACATTTTATTTCATTTTGCTGTCTCAAATTTGGGAGTCACCATATGGCTTTTTATTCAATGAAGATCCAATAAATGCAATCCACTTGCATGTCTTGTCACATTTATATATATATATATATGGCAGCACGAATGAATTTCAGGACAATCCTAGTAACGTTAACCTAAATTGTCAGATATATTCAATGAAGACATGTTTGTATGTGCTCAATCTGGCACAGTAAGTGGTATGAGACACAAAGTAAATGAAACCATTGCAAATTATTTAGGTATAGTATATACATTATGATAGCAGTTCAGGGGAAAGGGGACATAACTAATCATTTAAATTAAGCAGTAGCATTTCCTGGTTACTCTAAACAATGTAGATATGTAGAAATTGTAGTAAATGTTTTAAAGACTTTAAGAATATGGAACCAGATCTAAGCAACCATAACATAACTAGAAATGTAGGGACTTATTACAGCCAAATATAAGCAACCACACCATAACAAGAAATGTAGGGACTTATTACAGCCAGATATAAGCAACTACACCATAACAAGAAATGTAGGGAATTATTACAGCCAGATATTATCAGTGACACCATAACAAGAAATGTAGGGATTTATTACAGCCAGATATAAGCAGCCACACCATAACAAGAAATGTAGGGACTTATTACAGCCAGATATAATCAATGACACCATAACAAGAAATGTAGGGACTTATTACAGACAGATATAAGCAGCCACACCATAACAAGAAATGTAGGGACTTATTACAGCCAGATATAAGCAATGACACCATAACAAGAAATGTAGGGACTTATTACAGCCAGATCTAAGCAATGACACAATAACAATAACAAGAAAACTAGGGATTTATTTCAGCCAGATTTAAGCAATGACACCATAACAAGAAATGTAGGGACTTATTACAGTCAGATCTAAGCAATGACACCATAAAAAGAAATGTAGGGACTTATTACAGCCAGATATAAGCAACCACACCATAACAAGAAATGTAGGGACTTATTACAGCCAGATATAATCAATGACACCATAACAAGAAATGTAGGGACTTATTACAGCCAGACAGATATAATCAATGACACCATAACAAGAAAACTAGGGATTTATTACAGCCAGATGTAAGCAATGACACCATAACAAGAAATGTAGGGACTTATTACAGCCAGATATAATCAATGACACCATAACAAGAAATGTAGGGACCTATTATCTTTGTCTTAATGAAATCTTCATTTTATTTGTGTTACTTTATTTAAAGATTAAATAATAAAGATAAGAGGAACATACCCCTTTTGATCCCTGGGTTGAAAATTTGATGTTGCATGGCATGGTTCGCATTAGATCCAGGGAAATCTGCTTCCTGTAGTATGCAGCCAGCTAATAAAAAAGATATTTTTTATGCACAGACATAACACAAAAGCTGACATCAATAATCTTGGTCAACAGACATTTGGAAATTAAAGTGGATTATCCATAATTTTCATTGCTAGCAAAAGAAAGAGATCATTCAATGAATTCTATTCATTTTATTTCAAGATAACCAAAGCATATAAGAGTACAATCTGATGTGAAGAAACACAAAATTTAAAAACTGGTTCAGCTGGAAAATAAATTACATGCTGCTGATTTTACAAGTTCACATGTTGCAATATTTTGATAATCTAGTATGGCATCATATACAATTTTTTTATGCTGTGATATGTTGATAGTATGAGATCCTATACAATATTTTATATGCTGTGATATGTTGATAGTATGACATCCTATACAATATTTTGTATGCTGTGATATGTTGATAGTATGACATCATATGCAATATTTTATATGCTGGTAAATGTTGATACTATGAGATCCTATACAATATTTTATATGCTGTGATATGTTGATAGTATGACATCCTATGCAATATTTTAGATGCTGTGATATGTTGATAGTATGACATCATATGCAATATTTTATATGCTGTGATATGTTGATAGTATGACATCATATACAATATTTTATATGCTGTGATATGTTGATAGTAGGAGATCCTATGCAATATTTTATATGCTGTGATATGTTGATAGTATGACATCCTATACAATATTTTATATGCTGTGATATGTTGATAGTATGAGATCCTATACAATATTTTATATGCTGTGATATATTCATAGTATGACATCCTATACGATATTTTATATGCTGTGATATGTTGATAGTATGAGATCCTATGCAATATTTTATATGCTGTGATATGTTGATAGTATGACATCCTATACAATATTTTATATGCTGTGATATGTTGATAGTATGAGATCCTATACAATATTTTATATGCTGTGATATGTTGATAGTATGAGATCCTATACAATATTTTATATGCTGTGATATGTTGATAGTATGACATCCTATACAATATTTTATATGCTGTGATATGTTGATAGTATGACATCATATGCAATATTTTATATGCTGTGATATGTTGATAGTATGAGATCCTATACAATATTTTTATAGGCTGTGATATGTTGATAGTATGACATCATATGCAATATTTTATATGCTGTGATATGTTGATAGTATGAGATCCTATACAATATTTTACATGCTGTGATATGTTGATAGTATGAGATCCTATAAAATATTTTATATGCTGTGATATGTTGATAGTATGAGATCCTATAAAATATTTTATATGCTGTGATATGTTGATATTATGACATCATATGCAATATTTTACATGCTGTGATATGTTGATAGTATGAGATCCTATAAAATATTTTATATGCTGTGATATGTTGATAGTATGAGATCCTATAAAATATTTTATATGCTGTGATATGTTGATATTATGACATCATATGCAATATTTGATATGCTGTGATATGTTGATAGTATGAGATCCTATACAATATTTTATATGCTGTGATATGTTGATAGTATGAGATCCTATACAATATTTGATATGCTGTAATATGTTGATAGTATGACATCCTATACAATATTTTATATGCTGTGATATCTTGATAGTATGACATCCTATACAATATTTTATATGCTGTGATATGTTGATAGTATGACATCATATGCAATATTTTATATGCTGTGATATGTTGATAGTATGACATCATATACAATATTTTATATGCTGTGATATGTTGATAGTATCAGATCATATGCAATAATTTATATGCTGTGATATGTTGATATTATGACATCATATGCAATTTTTTTATAGGCTGTGATATGTTGATAGTATGACATCATATGCAATATTTTATATGCTGTGATATGTTGATAGTATGAGATCCTATACAATATTTTATATGCTGTGATATGTTGATAGTATGAGATCCTATACAGTATTTTATATGCTGTGATATGTTGATAGTATGAGATCCTATACAATATTTTATATGCTGTGATATGTTGATAGTATGAGATCCTATACAATATTTTATATGCTTTGATATGTTGATAGCATGACATCATATGCAATATTTTATATGCTGTGATATGTTGATAGGATGAGATCCTATCCAATATTTTATATGTTGTGATATGTTCATAGTATGACATCCTATACAATAATTTATATGCTGTGATATGTTGATATTATGACATCCTATACAATATTTTATATGCTGTGATATGTTGATAGTATGAGATCCTATACAATAATTTATATGCTGTGATATGTTTATTGTATGAGATCCTATACAATATTTTATATGTTGTGATATGTTGATAGTATGACATCCTATACAATATTTTATATGCTGTGATATGTTGATAGTATGACATCCTATACAATATTTTATATGCTGTGATATGTTGATAGTATGACATCCTATACAATATTTTATATGCTGTGATATGTTGATATTATGACATCCTATACAATAATTTATATGCTGTGATGCCTTGATAGTATGACATCCTATATAATATTTTATATGCTGTGATATGTTGATAGTAGGAGATCCTATACAATATTTTATATGCTGTGATATGTTGATAGTATGAGATCCTATACAGTATTTTATATGCTGTGATATGTTGATAGTATGACATCCTATACAATATTTTATATGCTGTGATATGTTGATAGTATGAGATCCTATACAATATTTTATATGCTGTGATATGTTGATAGTATGACATCATATGCAATATTTTATATGCTGTGATATGTTGATAGTATGAGATCCTATACAATATTTTATATGTTGTGATATGTTGATAGTATGACATCCTATACAATAATTTATATGCTGTGATATGTTGATATTATGACATCCTATACAATATTTTATATGCTGTGATATGTTGATAGTATGAGATCCTATACAATAATTTATATGCTGTGATATGTTGATATTATGACATCCTATACAATATTTTATATGTTGTGATATGTTGATAGTATGAGATCCTATACAATAATTTATATGCTGTGATATGTTGATAGTATGAGATCCTATACAATATTTTATATGCTGTGATATGTTGACATTATGACATCCTATACAATATTTTATATGCTGTGATATGTTGATAGTATGAGATCCTATACAATATTTTATATGCTGTGATATGTTGATAGTATGACATCATATGCAATATTTTATATGCTGTGATATGTTGATAGTATGAGATCCTATACAATATTTTATATGCTGTGATATGTTGATAGTATGACATCCTATGCAATATTTTATATGCTGTGATATGTTGATAGTATGACATCATATTCAATATTTTATATGCTGTGATATGTTGATATTATGACATCCTATACAATATTTTATATGCTGTGATATGTTGATATTATGACATCCTATACAATATTTTATATGCTGTGATATGTTGATATTATGACATCCTATACAATATTTTATATGCTGGTAAATGTTGATACTATGAGATCCTATACAATATTTTATATGCTGTGGTATGTTGATAGTATGATATCCTATACAATATTTTATATGCTGTGATATGTTGATATTATGACATCCTATACAATATTTTATATTCTGTGATATGTTGATATTATGACATCCTATACAATATTTTATATGCTGGTAAATGTTGATACTATGAGATCCTATACAATATTTTATATGCTGTGGTATGTTGATAGTATGATATCCTATACAATATTTTATATGCTGGTAAATGTTGATACTATGAGATCCTATACAATATTTTATATGTTCTGATATGTTGATAGTATGACATCATATGCAATATTTTATATGCTGTGATTTGTTGATAGTATGACATCCTATAAAATATTTTATATGCTGTGATATGTTGATAGTATGAGATCCTATACAATATTTTATATGCTGTGATATGTTCATAGTATGACATCCTATAAAATATTTTATATGCTGTGATTTGTTGATAGTATGACATCCTATACAATATTTTATATGCTGTGATATGTTGATAGTATGACATCCTATAAAATATTTTATATGCTGTGATATGTTGATAGTATGAGATCCTATACAATATTTTATATGCTGTGATATGTTCATAGTATGACATCCTATAAAATATTTTATATGCTGTGATTTGTTGATAGTATGACATCCTATAAAATATTTTATATGCTGTGATATGTTGATAGTATGAGATCCTATACAATATTTTATATGCTGTGATATGTTCATAGTATGACATCCTATAAAATATTTTATATGCTGTGATTTGTTGATAGTATGACATCCTATGCAATATTTTATATGCTGTGATATGTTGATAGTATGACATCCTATAAAATATTTTATATGCTGTGATTTGTTGATAGTATGACATCCTATACAATATTTTATATGCTGTGATATGTTGATAGTATGAGATCCTATAAAATATTTTATATGCTGTGATTTGTTGATGGTATGATATCCTATACAATATTTTATATGCTGTGATATGTTGATAGTATGAGATCCTATACAATAGTTTATATGCTGTGATTTGTTGATAGTATCAGATCATATGCAATATTTCATGTTAATATACAAATTTTGTGAAATGGGAAAAAAGAAAAGTGATATTAAAAATATTGTGTATCAAGTTTTGACATTTATCTCCATATAAAATCCTTCAAGCATTGTGCAAATCTGACCAAAATGCCTTATTGGTATTCATATCGAGTAACTTTAAAAAGTTACCATTCTTGTATATTGATGCTTTAAATAGGCCAGTTCTATGATGTCATAAAGATAATAGCTCAGTTGATGTTTTATTGCACAGTATCACATGTAAGTTATTAACTGGTGCAATAATTGCTGTAAAGTGACATTGATCAAGGTCAAACAATTGACCTATGCTGATCTGATTGTAGGATTCAAACCTTGGTTGCATGTCTGGCACACTAACAACTGAACCTCCATTAGTTATTATTAAATATTTAATAATAACTTGTGTTATATATAAAATAATTTGTTTTAAAATTTAGAACAACATGATATTATTTCAAAATACAAACAGTGCCAAATAATCATTTCATAATCAGACAATAATCATAATAACAACCATAACTAAATGGTGTCAACTTTCATCTCTACCTTTGGTCCTCTACAATTTAATCTTCAGCAGCCAATGTGTGTGTGTGTGCGTGTGTGTGTGTGTGTGATTTAAATCTTTAGCATTGCTTTAACAATTTTGCAGTCATATATATATATATATATATATATATATATATATATATATATATATATATATATATATATATATTACATACATACATACATACATACATACATACATACATACATACATACATACATACATACATACATACATACATACATACATACATACATACATACATACATATATACAGGGTGACAGTTTATAGTCATGTCTAGCACTGGGGCATCATGCTGCAGACATTTAGCATGATGTCCCACCTAATCATATTATCTTGATACCAGGCTGACAAGTTCTAACAATAACCTCTTAATGCTAAGCACAAGGCGAGGCAGTTTTTTCGTACCATTTTAATAAGTCTTTGGTATGACTGTGCCACGGTTCATACTCATGATCTCTCACATTTAAGATGGATGCACTAACTACTAGGCCACCAGAGCAGTCCATTTAAAACATTGACATGTAGGGGTGAGGTACACAGGTAGAACTTGAGCATGTCCATTTAAAATATTGACATGTAGAGATGAGGTACACATGTATAACTTGAGCATGTGAAGCAAATAAGTAACTTATCAGTGTACATAAGGCAATAATGAAATCTAGATAAATGAGAGATGTTAGAAAAGATAAATAAAGCAAATTCTGCTTAATATATTTTATGGAATAAACAATGATATACTAGTAATATGTTGTAGGGTTTAATTTTTCAGCACACAACAGGCTATAAATGGCAGCCAGTATCAATGGTGGAGGAAGAATACAGGGGAAAACCCACAGAAGGAACCACCAATCCATGAGATGCTACTGGCAAGCTATCTCACATAACCACATTGGCCAAATCTGAGACTCAAACCCATGCAGACAGTTGTGAGATGGCAGTGATCCATAATGGAGAGCACTTTAGACCATTCGGACACTCAGGGCCATGTGCTGGTAAGTAATGTTAAGCATGATATGCACTGAGTATAAACCATAAACAATATAGGTATATTATATGTTTTATGTCAAGTACTAAGTGGTCTTTGTACTATGAAGATATTAATTTACCTTTTTTAATTACTGGAAAAGCAAGATGCTCGTACAAATAATTAAAAGAAATCTGAGTGGTGTATAACAATTAATTGTCATAGTCACTGCTGTTTGACATGTTGAGCATTTTGTAGATTATGTCTCAAATTTGTATGTCTGCAAGTAAACAGACACCAAAAAAGTATATATGCACATATAAATTATATTTCCTTGTCCCAAGACTTGTATTCATTATGATTTGGTATGGCTTCCATAGTCAATGTTATAACGAGTGAGTGCTGTAGCTGTCAATACACACAAACTGTATTGTACACTTGTAACAGACCTACTGGAATTACTATACAATACTAAACAATACCATACAATATGTCTACTACTGATATCTAATGGATGGATAATGTAAATAATAACTGTCTTACATTGATACCCAATAAACAGCCATTTTGAAAACTATTGTATGTCCAAGAGTAATGCCAGATGAACTGACAGACATTGTGAACACTGTATCTAACATAGCTGTCACATGAAAAGACAGACATTGCGAACACTCTAACATAGCTACCACATAGACAAGACATACACGTATTGTGAACACTGTCTAACATAGCTACTACATGAAAAGACAGACATTGTGAACACTGTATCTAACATAGCTGTCACATGAAAAGACAGACATTGTGAACACTCTAACATAGCTGCCACATAGACATACACATATTGTGAACACTGTCTAACATAGCTGCTACATGAAAAGACAGACATTGTGAACACTGTATCTAACATAGCTGCCACATGGACAGACACATTGTGAACAGTGTTTCTGATACTGACAGAAGTAGTTAATATTATATAGCTATCTGTGACATTCATTATGGACAACTTTCAGCATTCTAAAAACTTACAGGAGATTCTGGGAGGCTGTTACACAGGTTCCTGAAATAATGTGGTCCTTTCTCCTCCATTATGTCCTTGACCTTGTGGCGCACAAGCTGACTCCAAATCTGAGTCCGAAACCGATCTGGAATCCCTGCCCGACACAAGACCTTCAGCTCTTTATACTGAAAAAAGAAACATGTACACAAAAAATAAAATCCACATCAACTAACTGTGTGATAACTCGTACGATATATCCATTGTTTTCACATGATGTCATCAAACATGTGCACTTTCATGTCTGCCATTTTAATATCCTAGCCATGTAAAAATGTGCCTAACAACACTGCTCTTCCGAGATAATTATCAAGACACATCTCATGTTGAAGAGATCCTAATATATCACATTCTGCTGGGCATGTCAACTGCATCAAAACTAATTCATTATATTTCATCTTTTTTTCTTAAAATTAAACAACAATGAAATTTCAACCATCTTTGTTATTTTTTTTATAAACAAATAGATTCATCAATAAACAGATGCATAAACAAATGAGTACACAAAAAGGTAGAAACATGTAATAAATTTCAATTTTCGTATGATGAAATTAATCATTTGGTTATCATTCAATTTTTAAAAAAATCATTAATATATAATTTCAAATTTCTAAATGCATTTCAAGAATACTTGGTTTTGACATTTGACATAAGTTCATGTTTCATTAGGCACATGTTTCATTTAAATAAACCTAAGATGAATCAACATCTTTGAACAGTTTTCATCCTCCTCCATCCATCATCACCACCACAAATCACAATTTGACTGTAATAATTAAACTTGCTTTGTCAGCTGTCTTTGGAACAAGCAAACAGTATTTGTGCATCAAAATTCTGGCATAAAAACACATGCTATGAAAAACAACATGCAAAATATATTCTTTTAAATCAGAATAATGTTTGTCAGAAATAAATGCAAGTGTATTTGATAGCAATATGCATGTCTATTTGATAGCAATATGCATGTGTATTTGATAGCAATATGCATGTGTATTTGATAGCAATATGCATGTCTTTTTGATAGCAATATGCATGTCTATTTGATAGCAAGATGCATGTCTATTTGATAGCAAGATGCATGTCTATTTGATAGCAAGATGCATGTCTATTTGATAGCAAGATGCATGTATATTTGATAGCAATATGCATGTCTATTTGATAGCAATATGCATGTCTATTTGATAGCAATATGCATGTCTTCAATTCATCTTCACTATTCCATCTTTCAATATAAGCTATGGAACTTCCAGCTTTATTTTCTCATTTGTGCTATAGGGGCACTTCATTTCAAGTATAATCTATATATAATTTGAATGAAGAAATATCCTTATCAACAACTAAATAAATTTTTTTTACTCGAATATACATGAAAAAGGTTTGTCAGGGCATGCAAATGGCAATGCAAGGTGTGCATGCGTTGCATTGGTATTATTTGCATATACAATTGTGACATCTGTGAAAACAACCCATAGTGAAGCAACAGGCCTGCATTTTAATTTTATTGGACATTTTGGAAAACTAAAATATTAATCATACTTTAATAAATTGTTACAGCTTGCCCTGTATAGGGTAGCACACTTTCCGTGGGGGGGGGGGGGGCCTTGAATACCGTATATTTTTTAATTAAAACATTCATAAATTAAGTTTTTATTAAGTCATTGGATTACTCATGCACTGTTTTCATTATCTGGATATGCCATAATGGGTATATACAGATTGATAAGCCTCGATGAGGCAGGAATTTCTTATCTTTGTAGAGAAAATAAATGGAGGAGGGCAATTATTAAAAGGTTGGCTTCTACCAGAATAACTAAAGTAATTTTAATTATCTTTTTAACTGCATGATGACTTTGACTTATCTGACTAAATTCTCTCAGAAGCTTTATATTTATTAGGACTTTGTCCAATATAATATGTCCACCGCAAAACTGTCTTTAAAGACCATTTCATCAGGTACTAAGTAATGACAATCATGAGAGCTGTGAGATCACTGTTGTATCACCATACAACTCCAATGACAAGCCCATAGTGCCAATCTGATAAAATATTGTATTGTAGGGATGAGCCTATAATCAGATCAGGCCATAAATACAGGGCTAGGGAATAAAAGGAATATTAAAGCCATGCAATTTCCACACTAGTTGGGGTAGTCAACAGAGCTCAGAACAGGCACCTGATTTGTCAATAAGATGCTGAATTAGTTTAATAGCCTGGCATTGTTTTTAATTACCTTAATTACAAGACCATTAAAAGCAAGACCTGACTAATAATGTGCATCTTCAGATCTCTGTCCACTACCACAGCCAGAGAGAACATAACACTAAGTTAATCCTATTTTTATATCCAAGGCCTATCTTTAAAATCTAATATGATAACAATCACACAAATTCTAAAGACTGGCACTCTGTACTGTTCTGATACTGCTGCTCTCACATGATCCTTGCTGTGCCACCTATTGAAGAATGTCCACTATTTCTCATGTTCTTTATATGACCTTCTTGCCTCAATTAATGATGTTATAGGATCTCAGGCACTGCCCAATTAATGCTTTTGAAGGGCTTCAGGTACACTGGTGACTGCCTCAATTAATGGTGTGTTAGGGCCTCAGGCACACTGGGGACTGCCTCAGTTAATGGTGGTTAGGGATTCAGGCCTACCGGGGACTGTCTCAATTAATGTTGTTACAGGGACTAAGGCACTGCCTCAGTTAATGCTTTTGAAGGGCTTCAGGCACATTGGGGAATGCCTCAATGATTCGTGTTTTAGGGCCTCAGGCACACTTGGGACTGCCTAAGTTAATGGTGGTTTAGGGTCTCAGGCACACTGGGAACTACCTCAGTTAATGGTGTTTTAGGGTCTCAGGCACACTGGGGGCTGCCTCAATTAATGGTGTTTTATAGCCTCAGGCACACAGTGGACTGCCTCAATTAATGGTCTTTTAGGGTCTCAGACACACTGGGGACTGCCTCAATTAATGGTGTTTTAAAGCCTCAGGCACACTGGGGACTGCCTCAGTTAATGGTGTTTTAGAGTCTCAGGCACACTGGGGACTGCCTCAATTAATGGTGGTTTAGGGCTTCACACACATTAGGCACTGTAACAATATACTGAATTTACCATTTTCATTGGATCCTTGCTGTGTTGCTTCATAAAGAGAGTCCAGCGTTTCTGATGTTCTTCATATGCCCCTGCCTGCATGAGATAATGGTGAGTCAGCTCTGTACACAGGTAGTGGAGTAGCAATCCCATGTTAGTGTACATATGCTTGAACCCATACTTGTCTACATGGACTTCACTACTAGCCAGGCTGTAATAAGAATACTATATTCAACATTCAGGACTCTTAGATACTGAACAAATCTGATATGTATTGAATGAGTCTCCTATGTGCTGAGTGAATCTCTTAGGTACTGAAAGATTTATTGGATACTGAAAGAGTCTCTTAAATACTAAAAGAGTCTGTTAAGTACTGAAATAGTCTGTTTGGTAGTGAAAGAGTTTGTTATGTAGTGAAAGAGTTTGTTATGTAGTGAAAGAGTTTCTGGTCTGTTGAAATTTTCAATGAACTAAATATTTTATCAGGTACTGAAAGAATCTCTTCTGTAGAGACAGTTTCTTGTGTACTATAAGAGCCATCTATTAAAATAGTCTATTAGGTACTGAACATGATTCTTGTGTGAAATGGAAGAGTCTCAGGTACAGACGAAGTCCCTCAGGTACTGAAATAAGTCTCTTAGACACTGAAAAAATGTGTTGTGTTCTGAAAGATTCTTTAAAGTACAGTAAGAGTCTCCTTGGTACTGAAAGAGTCTGTTAGGTACTGCAAGAATTTCCTGTGTACTGATAGAGTATTTAGGTACATAAATAGTCTCTTAGGTACAGAAAAGGTCTGCTAGGTACTGAAAGAGTATGTTAGGTACTGAATGAGTTTGTTATGTAGTGAAAGTGTTTCTGGTCTGCTGAAATTTTCAATGAACTAAATATTTTATCAGGTACTGAAAGAATCTCTTATGTAGTGAAAGTTTCTTGTGTACTGAAATATTATATTAGGTACATAAAGAGTCTCTTTGGTACTGAAAGAGTCTGTTAGGTACTGCAAGAGTTTTATATGTATTGAACAAGTATTTAAGTACACAAATAGTCTCTTAGGTACAGAAAGAGTCTGATAGGTACTGAAATAGTCTCTTAGGTATTAAAATAGTTTCTTAGTTACTAAAAGAGACTTTAATACTGAGTCTCTAATGAAACATTGTGAAACTATTACATTTTAAGAGAGTCTGGTAAGTGCTAAAATAGGTTCTGAGTGTCCAATTGGTACTAAAATGATTGCCAAGGTATTGAAAGAGTCTATTAGGCACTGAAATGATTGCCTAGGTATTGAAAGAGTCCATTAGGTACTGAAAGTCATTACTTCAGTACTTAAAGTGTCCATTATGTATACATTGATAACTTAGGTACTGAAAGAGTCCATTAGATACTGAAATGGTTACTTAGGTACTAAAAGAGTCCATTAGGTACTCAAACAGAGTTACATTTGCAAAGAGTCTCATACATACTTAAATAATTCCTTAGGTTCTGATATTGTTTCGTACATAATGAAAGAGTCTATTATATACTAAGAGAGTGTTACATTTTGAAAGAGTCTGTTAGGTCAACATTAGTTAGTTTAACTGCATAGCTTGGCACCACATAAGAGTTCACTGGTGTAATTTCCTTTACAAATTCTTAAGATCTGCAAATATTTCATTCTTGTTAATAACAGCATATTTATACAGTACTAGGTTTCTAGTCTTTCATGTGAATGTTGAGAGACAAAATGGTACCTGTCTTCATGTGAATGTGTTGAGTGATAAACAGTCCTAGTTGGGTACCTATCTTTGATGTGTGTTGAATGAAAGACAACACTAGAATGGTACCTGTCTTTTATGTGAATGTATTGATCCTGTACAGCCAGTTGTAGTTCCTTGATTCCATAGTTTGATTATCTAACAACTCTATACCCAGTCTAAACAATTCTATACTTGGTCTAAACAATTCTAAAACCAGTCTAAACAATTTTATACCCAATCTAAACAATTATATACCCAGTCTAAACAATTATATACCCACTCCATTGTTTAAGTTATTCTTTGACATACTCCAGTACAGTGTTTCAAGAATATTACAAACACAATTATGACTAGTATTAAAGATTTCATTCTTCAAGTAGCAATAAACCCATTCACCAATGAGCTGTGAAAAAATGGGAATTACCTTTCATAGGTTGGCAAACTTGGATTTATCTTTCTAGCTTCCTCTAGCAAGTGCTGAATTCTCTTTTTATGCTGTTTTTAATAGAAATATACAAAGTAAGTAGAGACCCAAGTTTTTTCTTTCTTCACAATTTAGAAATAATGCCTTATGCTTCAAATTCTATGTTCAAGGGTTTAATTGCGCTTCCTGATCTGTGTTTGTAAAAAATTGAAAGTAAATAAAATAAAAAAATGAAATCAGGCTAACAAGTAGTGATGCAGCAGCTACCCTGGGGAGGAGCCTCAGAAAAATTAAGCTTTGCTGAGGGCCCTAGTATTTCTTGCCAATAAGTTCTCAGAAAAAATGTCATAGTCCAAACAGCATTAAAAAAACTGAAAATTGATGTAATGGTCTTAAGACTATGATAAATGTACAACTTTTCATTGATATAAGTCAAATAGTTTTTATACTATTGTGCTATAATGGTTTCAAGAAAGATATTCTGATACATGGACAGATGTATAAAGATACAGCAACAAAATAATATGCAGTCTTTTACTGTTACAGTTATGGATTTAAAGAATGGGATTCCTCAAAAGATACAAGACATTATTTTATTTCAGTAATCTGGATTAAAAAAAAATATAAAACAAAAATCAGTATAAGCTATTTTACTTACGTGCAAACTATTAATTTTTTATACTGATGATTCCTGGAGGGGAACTAAAAAGTGTTTAAAATGTATCATTTGTGGTTATACATGAATAATAATATATTTTCAACTGATATTTTGTCACTTTTTAACATTTATGAGAAAGATAAAGCTGCAAGGAAACTAGTTTCTGTGTGACATGTGAAATATAAGTCACACAAAAAAGATCAATTACCATCTTAGGGCAAAAATATCTTATTTTTACCCTGTCTTCACCATACAAATACAACTCCATATCTTCCATGCCATCTTCTCTTGGGTAGTGGATACTTGACTGGATCACAGACACATAATCCAGCTTCCATTTTTCAATCTCTGCTTCCAGGCGCACCAGTCTTCTAAAAATGAGAATAAGAAACAAAGAGTTATGTCCCTTTCCCATTAACCTGCAAAAGTAAAAACACATAACACTTCCAAATAATATAGTATCTCTCTCTCTCTCTCTCTCTCTCTCTCTCTCTCTCTCTCTCTCTCTCTCCCTCTCTCTCTCTCTCTCTCTCTCCCTCTCTCTCTCTCTCTCTCTCTCTCTCTTTCTAAATATATATATATATATATATATATATATATATATATATATATATATATATATATATATATATATATATATATATAAAACCTGTACTTGTTGTAGTTCATGGCAATTTTATAGTTATCTATACACATGTATCATTATTGTCAAAAATTTTTGTAGTCATCTATAAAGGTGACAGAATAGAGAAGTCAGCTTAGAACCAGTTTCATTTACAATCATCTAGTGTCTAGTTTATAAACATATACTGTGAGAGAACAGATTGGTCAGCTAAGGATGAATCATGAGATTTGCTAAATTTAGTCATTAGTTTTTACTTCAAATGAGGGAAGATTTTCAATGAGAATGGTGACTTTTTCATTGTGGCATATGTCTTGGACTATCTTGTCCCGATGAAGACCCCAAACTGGGAATCATTGTATTTGTAGGTTTTTTTTAGAACTACTGCCTGAATCACAATTAATAACCAAACACTATGTATGTACATGCATTGCAGTAGAGTATTGAACATGCATGGATAAAAAGAGATGTGCTTGAATAAGTATTAAATATCATTTTCATATACAGTACTATTACCATTACCATTTGTTGTTCTTTCATTCAGTTTCATTAAACTGAGTCTCTGAATTCTATGTTCTTCTTCTCTATACTTATCTCACAACATACTATCGACTTAAGGCAGTAAGTGGAAATTACAGATGCAGTAAAACCTGCCTTGAGAGACCACTGCTATGAGAGACCACCTGTTTTGGGAGACCAGAATCTCAATGCACAGATTTATTGATTATTTTGTGTTATGACCTGTTATGAGAGACCACCTGTCTTGAGAGACCATTATTTTTTGGCAGAAGGGGTGGTCTTTCAAGACAGGTTCTACTGTACTATGTATCATATAGATATGTGTGCAGTGAAATTAATATAAAATGCGTATTAATTCCTTTTCTAATGGCTATATTAAAATAAATGCACATTAAAGCTCATGTTACAAAAATTATGTTGATTTTAATAAATAACTTTTGTTGTTTTCAAAGCACAGTAAGGACATTGAGGGCTTCTTCATCCAATGTGGTTCTAAATGTGTACAGGGTCTTTAAAGGAGACTAGAAATGAAAATTTTTATTTTATAAATGTAATTCTTTACAAATTCTAATTCGAATATAATGTTTAAAAATATAATATCGTGTGCGGATATTGATTATATTGCGAAGAAGATACAATGATTCCGTAAATTGCCGAGTATTTCCTAGTTTTAATGAGACGACAGATCACGTGGTCTCGTGACGTCATACTAGCAAGTCCTCTTAAACAAACAGAAACATGGTAATCGAGAGAGGCCATTGATAACGGTTTTCATCGGAAGTAATTTTTCACACACACAAAAAATCAACACCCCACAAATAAATCTGCGAGGAGGAAATCATACGTAATTAATTTCAACATAAAGAGGCTTCCTTTCTATGATTCAATTACAGTGTATTTTTACATGCATGCTACAGTTAGCGTATTGTCAAATCTGTAAGTATATACATGATTCGTTAACAGAGTACGTACTGTACTGGTCAGTGCTGAAAAAAATGTTTTAAGCACAGGCCCCGGGCTGATGACTTAAATAAACTTACTAGCCCTGACTGAAATTCCACAAACCCGAACAGTTCATATATGTTAACTTTCAAGCCGAGAGAAGAAAGAAAGAAAATAAATTCCAATTTTGGAGGTATTTCCTCCCTATGTCGTAATATCTCTCTTGATTTTTCGCAGTTAACTCCCGATTATTTCAATATGTCTCTCAATTTTCGTTTCTCAGAAGAAGAAAATCCATATGTAATTTTTTCATCAAGTGTGCAGTCCACAAATGTCATATTCTATTTTATCACTTGTGAATATTGTAGTGAAGAAATAATTAATATCACAGGACAGTTTTTGTCTTCAGTAAATAGATTAAGATTAAACATTATTCACGTAAATTTCAGATTATTTAACTACTACAGAAGTACTTCTTGTAAAAAAAATTGTCACCAATTAGTTTAAAACCCAGGAATTATCACAATGAAGGATGCGTAATTTTCTCTGCAAACAAAATCTCCATTTCCGCCCTAAAAAAAACTCGGCCAGTTAACACCTGACATTCCACTACCATCTATGTAAAGTTTCATTACCATGATTAAATTAAAAGAAGGAATAAAAAAAATATGATGCAGTATATGTGCCCCTAAAAAAACTAATTCAAAATAAATATTTAATTCAGTAAACAGTGTTACATATCTTAACACTTAAACTAATGGAAATAGGATGGGATATAAAATGTGTGAAAACAATGGCCACATACATGTACGGTAACGTTTGACTGCAGATTTGAACTCTTAAAATGAAGTCTTTGACATCGAAGTTACAACAAAATTCGGCATCGCTTATTTGCCAATGACTTTCTGGTGCTTACATACACACTCTGTAGCACATGGTTTCTTTGAATTATGTCAGAGAGCCAGTCCTTTTCACAACATAAGTGCAATGATAAGGAATAATTGTTAATTTGTTAAACTGCCATTATGTTTGTGTACTTAATTCTAACCTCTAACTATTATGCAGACCAGAATATGAAAAAAAGGTCTTGTCCTGGGGTATAATAAGGCGTATCACAGGGAGAAATTGCACATCGGGGCAAATAGGTGGGGTCAATAGTCGCCTCCCCCCAATTTCTATTGTCAGCCAGTTAATGTGAAACTTTGATTTTATATCGGATCTCTTTTCTTTTCATCACTGCTATTTAAACTGCCCAAGGGACAGTTTTATATCAGTTCCAATCATTACAGATTTCCGTTTATACATTTTACGAGTAATAGGCATAGACTGAAAGGTTGTGTTTTTTTAAAAATAATTTTTTAATATTTTTTTTAAAATTACTTAAATTGTTTTTCTCAAAACACGACCGTGTCAAGGATTGATAATCTTCTTATTATTATTTTTTTAAGCAAAAATTCCATTTGATTAAAGTCAGATCTCAATTATACATAGGACAGTGGTGACTTTATTTAGATTGTAATCTTGAAGAAGAAAAAAACATTTACTCATTTCATCAGCACGATCAGGTGTCGGGCTGTCATATTTGTTATTAGCACTTACTCGGCCTTCTGCCTATTTTCGTAACTCGTACGTTTGACACTCTACCAGGATTTAAAATATACAATGGTATGTCTGGAACAGTTTCAACTTTTAGTCTAGGCTTAGCATTCGCGTATCCTAGAGGTTCTATGTTTTTAGGATCCCTCTGGTAACATTCCTTTGTGAAATGTAATGGGCACGGATTGCTGTATGGTGTTGCATTGAAATCGACTCGCTTGTAATAATGTATCCAGACATTCTTTATCCCTTTATCATTTGGAAAAGAAAAAAAAATGAACTCCACAGCCTTTTCTATGTATGCTATTACACCCGTAAGCAACGCAAAACGGCATGGTACTCTATATGAAATGAACCTTGCAACTGTAGGTCTGGATGCTGGAGTTGCTAGTATGACGTCACTTTCCGAAAGTAACCGAATAGGCGCGGAAAATATGCATACGAGGTCACGGAAACTCAGCGCCTAGAAGATATGCCAATATCTCAATATTGGCAGTACGGTCGCACACGACGCTTCAGAATCATGTTTTTCTCTGCAGTGTATTTAATATTATTGTATATTTCCACTGGTTTCTAGTCTCCTTTAAATTCAAGGTTCATTGGAATCAACATAATCTGTGAAAATTGGCACTTTGCAACAATTAGTGATTGCATTTCTTACATAGCTATATACATATATGAAAACTAGATTTTACATTTTAAAGTATCATTGACAAGACAGTACTGCAGTTAAAAATTTTGTATAGGTTTAGTTTGCTTTTGTGGGTCTAACATCATTTATCAACACATGATAGATAGGGAGAACTGGGAAAAATCTCAGGAGGAACCACCAAGGGAAGCTACTGGCAAGCTTTATCACAGGTGATACTTAGACTGGCAAGCTTTATCACAGGTGATACTCAGACCTTTGTGGACAGATGTGAGATGTCTGGAATCTGTAGAAGTGTGCACAAGGCCTTCCAAGGCCCCAAAAAGTATTTTACAATGCAGATGGTAACATGGACAACTTTATAAATGTTTTGGATAAAAAGACATTTATTTTGGAATAATCTTTCTATTATTGGTGAGCCTAAGATTTACTACTTATAAAGAAATTTAGTATGTCATCTATTTAGAAGTTTTAAAAAGAACATTCATAATAATTATATTAATTCTATATTAAATACATGGAACATGTAGAGATTTTCATGGAGATATTTCAGTGTTCATGTGGAGGGCAAAAGAAGATTGCCAGACTGTAGGGTAGTAGGAAGGACCTTGCTTCTTGCATAAAGGGAATGACCTTGCTTGTAGGTTAGGTGGAAAGGCCCTAAGGGCCTTGCTTCTTGCATAAAGGGAATGACCTTGCTTGTAGGTTAGGTGGAAAGACCCTAAGGGCCTTGCTTCTTGCATAAAGGAATGACCTTGCTTGTAGGTTAGGTGGAAAGGCCCTAAGGGCCTTGCTTCTTGCATAAAGGGAATGACCTTGCTTGTAGGTTAGGTGGAAAGACCCTAAGGGCCTTGCTTCTTGCATAAAGGAATGACCTTGCTTGTAGGTTAGGTGGAAAGGCCCTAAGGGCCTTGCTTCTTGCATAAAGGGAATGACCTTGCTTGTAGGTTAGGTGGAAAGGCCCTAAGGGCCTTACTTCTTGCATAAAGGGAATGACCTTGCTTGTAGGTTAGGTGGAAAGGCCCTAAGGGCCTTGCTAGTAGGGTAGTTAGAAGGGCCATGCTTCTACAGACACAATATTAGGGACATGGTGGAATTGGTTTGGTTTGTTTTAATTCATTTGCTAAAACCTTAAATGAGGACAAAATGGGGAGGGTATGATATTGCAAGCACACCTCTATATCCATCTGGTTTATGCTCTGAAAGAATTAATGGGGAATCTGAAAAAGATGTAATGACAGACATACTGGCTTTGTTCTTCATGTTTCCCATGTTCCAGTAGCCTGATTTTTGCCAGCTTCTTCACCTCCTCGTTAAGAAATCGATTTTGGTTCTGTAAAACTCGGATCTTTTCCTGGAATTCTTTATTACTGTGATGCACATTTGATGATTTGCTGAAATAATTTCATATAACAATTTTATTTCCTGATCTGATCCCATGTCAATAAACATTCATAACTTCAGTACATTCCATGGATGCTACCATAGGCATTTTGTTTACAAGAATATACGAAAGTTTTCATTTGTTCAATGCTGTGTCTTAGCTGGAATGTAAAGAAATTTTTAATGCTAAAGCAAATGTCATAATGTTTCATCAATTAGTGAATTTTTGTGTCAAATCAGTTTATGTCTTGACTGGAGACACTGACTGAGAAAAATGATTCAAGAATTTCAAAATAACTGTGTAATAAATAAGAAGCATATTTAAATATTTTATACAAAATACATTGATTAAAAACAAATAATAATGTCAACAAATATTTCAATTATGAAAAAATTAAATTTAACATTTAGTACAAGGTTGCCATCAGACTGAATGCAGCTTGTAATTAAACTCAGTCACTAAGCTGCTTAGGTGTTTTAAAAAGGCATGATTATTGCCTTGGTGATGAAGACTCAGTCACATATCACAAGTTTGTGTTTTTCAGCATCCACAAAATGCACCAATACATTTTAAAAAGTGCTGCTTGTCCCAAACTGAGAAGTAAAATACCAAATTATTTAAATTCTTAACTAAAGCTTTGACAGTTAAATATGATTATAAGGTACACAAGATTTTGTAAATTTAACCCATCAGACAAAATTGGTGAAACAGTCACCCTTGTCCATGACATTTTACTTTACTTTACCATGTATAGGCAGGCCTCAACCTTTCCCCTATTTCATTCCCCTATTAAAATTCTGCCCAAAATGTTGAAATTTCATTTCAGGCTTACCAAAAAAAACCAACCATATTTACAATATGAGTTTTTTAATATCAATATGAGTGCTCATTTAGGAACTTTCTGATGCCTTCAAGCACATACCAATTTTTAAATTTACCATCAACCATAACAAATGAAGAGCAAATGGAATGGAATGAGATTATCTACCATCAAAGCATTTTAGTCACCCATTTAAGAGAACAGTTACGATAGATGACTTACCTTCCTTTGCATAAGGTCAGAGGTCATAGAGGTAAAAATGCCTTAAGTTTAATTATGTGTTCATTTATTTTTATCAAAACAATTAAGCTTAAAAAATGTAAAACTTCAATCTCAATTTGCTGATTACATAGCCTTGCATACTACATACATAATTTGCACAAAGACCATTTTATACCAAATGACTTTTATCCTTTGGAGCTCTTAAATGCCTGAAAGCAAAATTGTTTGTGATGTTGGGCAAAATATTGATTTATTTTCAAGGTATGCTGTAGTTGTTCAGATGAAGACATAAATTTGTCAATATTTTCGTAAACTATAATGTACATTACCTGTATAATGAACCAGAAAAACACCAGTTGTTCATAAACTTATTTTGCCATGATTATAAAATTTGACCTTTAACTAACTGCTCCCAATTTTCCCATCACCCAAAAGTTTAAGTCCAACATAACCAATAATTTCTGGGACTTCTACATATACAAGTGAAAAAAACACATCAATTGACATTGTCATTGATGAAAGCTTGATTTAATATGCAAGGTCAAAGGTTAAGTTGTGGCCGAAATTTTAACAAATTTTTTATGAGAAACAAATTCAAACATGGCTAGTATTTTTGATGTAAGCCTTTCCGCAAATTTCATGATGTCCTTCAAAAGATACTGACAAAATTGATGTCACCAGGATAAACTTCGAAAACAAGCAGTGTATGTAACTTGATTTAATTTCTGATGGAAAATGGATAACAAATTAAATTTGATCTAGGTATATTTAATGTTAGATTTTTTGTTAAATTAGGATTCATTCTTCAATGTCTTTCAAAAGTTACCAAGTAGAAATAAAATTGATAATGTTATATGTTTGATAGGTTGGGTCACACTGAAAACTGCATAGACCCATCTATGCAGTCACATTATGCACAGGCAGATCTCATTCTACACAATTTTGTATTAATAAGTAGAACACATACCCTGATACCTAGTACATTATGCAGTGGTAGACAAGGGTCTATCTTGTTTACTTAAGTGATAATAGATGGTAGGTTTATGACTGAAAAAGTTTATAAATCAAACCTGACCCAAGTCTCCTTCCTTTTTCGTCTCATATCTAATTTCATTTTAAGTCAGTTATGTTTTTCAAATGTTATTGAATAAAATTTGCAATGCACAATGCAAAAAAAAAGGTTACAATTACCTTGCCTAGTTCTATTTAATAGTTTCAATCCATGAATGCCTTCCAAAATTGTGGAGTGAAATAAAAATTCGGACATAGTTACAAACATGGCGGATGTACCTGAGTCATTATGTATGTATGCCTTGCACTGCAAAAAATAGTGGAGGCATAAGAAAAAAAATGAATTTAATTACCCATGATGCTTGTTTGTAACTTTATTTCCTGCAGCCTTCTCACATGGGCTGCCCTCAACCATTTCCTCAAGGACCCTGATGGCATCCTCCCTGTTCTGTAGTAACTCTTGGTAGTAAGTTTGCTGATTCAGCACTTTTGCTAAACTGCACTTAGCAGAGCTGAAATAATAATAATAATAATAATAATAATAATAATAATAATAATAATAATAATAACAACAATAATAATAAATAAAATAATAATAATAATCACGCTTATTTGTAATATAGGCCATCTGGAAAAAAGAAGGTAATATCCTTTGATACTTGGAGAAGAGGTCTACTCAGCTGAGACAAATTAGGTCGCCAGTCTTTTTTAGTTTGCTTGGTCACATGAACTATTGGAATCAACATTTATACTTGTTGCATCAAGTAACTTTTATCATCCTCCAAGACTTGTCTGAAGTCAGTAAACAATTAATTTTTAACAGCAATATTATTAATGGAATAAAATATGGATGTTGGTTGAAATTGTATAGTATTGTTGTATACTATCAAAGAATTTTTTTTAATAAAAAGCCTCAGAGAAAACTCAGCATTGAAGGATAATAGCAAAACTAAAGCAGTAGCAAATCTGGAAGCAAGCATGACACATTTTCTGGTTTAATTATTAATAAATATTTTCAATATTTTCTGTTATGACAATTTAAATCCATTGAAATGTTTATATATTAGATTTCACCAACATTTGATTATATGCTATATTTATAAATTAGAGGTTAAATGCCTTCACATTTTTTATTTCTAATTTTTATGACACTTTTAACACATTGTTGGCTAATCATGCTGAGGAAATGGGAGTTAACTCTTGTCAAGGACACAGAGTCAGCTGACCAAACTGGCCTGACCATTGAACCCATTACATTTGATTATGAGTCTGACATTCTGCCTACAAATAAAAGTTTTTAAAAACATAAAGACATGCAAAATATCATATACTAAAACTAGCTTCATCATGAAAAACTTTCTTTCTAAGACTAACAATATTATATATACTCACTTATAAGTTGAGTCAGACTGCAAACAACAAAGATTTTGATCTGCCACAGCATAATGCACATGCAGATCAGGGTCCATGCTGTTGGTTCTATTCCAAACAAACTGCAGTGACCCAGATCTGCCAGTACATTATCTGATGGCAGATCTAGGTCTATGTAGTATGCAGTTGGACTCAAACGATAAGCAAGTACATATGTTTACACTGATTAAATTTCAGCATCTGCAGATATCTCAAAATACTTTCTAGTGCTACAGCAATCCAGAATTTAAAGGGACCTCCCACCCAGCCCCCACTCGCTTGCCATTCAAGACGTCCCCTCTGTCCTTTAAAGACTCCTTCCTCTATGCCTCTTGCAAAATAAGTTTTTAAAAACTCTGTTATTTTCTATCTAATTTGATTTTATCTGTTATACATTACTATGTCCAAAACAATCAAATTCTAATTTCATCATACAAAACCCCATCACAAAAAATGGTTCTCATCTTAAAGGCACCTCCTTCTTCATCAAAATTTACACAACTGCTAAAGGTTCCCCTCATTTCTTCCCTTTTGTAAAGAATTCTTAGCGAAATTATTTTTTTTATATTCATTTCATACATGACACAATTTCCACTATTTGCTTCTGATATAATTAAATGTCTTATTGATGATTTTGAGTATACGCAGACTTATTTTAAAAACCATATTTATTACAGATGTGACATGTTGATTTTCTTGTATGATCAATAACTGACACTTATAATGATCCATCTTTGCCATTATGTCTCTTTTCGTATGCAATAAACTTCTTTATGTACCTGCTCGTAACATCTGGGGAAATTAATAACATTTACTAAAATTCATTATATACTACAGAACTGTGTATTAGTACAGTTGTCCTGCTTCAGGGTATTTGTGTCAAGGATGCATGCAAAGTTCTAAAAAGTTGCCATTTTGATAGAAACTCTGAAGAAAATAATTTCATCAGGCTTATGTCTATCATGAAAATGATATACAGTTGGCTCTGCTTATATGCATGGCCTCGGGACCAATGCTATGATATGCAATTAGGTGGCATATGCACTAAACCGGCGTTCATATTATAATGTGTATCTGGTGCAGAATGCATACTGATACCCATTGTTTCTCTGAAACAAACCCCCATTTGGCCTAGTTTATTTAAATGTGACGCGATTTGCTCTGGTATGGTATGGAGGTCAGTTTTGTCAGATTGAGGAGTAGACTTGTAGTCAGCGCTCCAGTCTTAATCTATCGAATTTAATGACCAGACTGGATCGGATTCTTAACAAAGGTGATGCGATTTTGTGTTAAAGCTAAAAAGTGTTAAAGCCATCAACCATGCTTAGTTAATTATTATGGTTGTCTACTATCGCATCTCCTGGTGATCAACAGAGATCTAATAGCTGTAATGTTGATATTACACAAACATCAATAATCAACACTGACCGCCAATGTTCAGAATCGGTTTCTTTCATTTTGAAAGAAACAAGTTTGAACAATGCAGTTACACTACAACAACAACAACAACAACTTACCACTAATCCACTGGGGCTCATTAAATACAAATGGAACAGCTAGCACAGTTGATCCTCTTTTCATACTGAACACTATCATTAATGCAGGGAAGGTTATGTGCATAAATGTGCACATTGATGCATGTGAAATGAATAAAAAATGTCAACATTATAGGATTATGAATTTGAAAAAGCAATGTTAATTTAAGCAAAGCTATCAAAAGATTAATACAACTCCATGACAAACTTTACAAGTGTTTACCTAGTCACTTTGTTGTCGTTGCATAATAGATAGCTAGACATGTAGACCAATACATTAGCACAACCCTTTTGAAAAACAATTTTGTTTTAAACCATAAAATACCATCACACAATCTTTTTACTTATAAACACAATTTTTCTATTTATGTAAAGGTGCAAATTTATCCAGAGCTATCCAATAATAGTTTATTTAATATCTCCAATGTCTGAATCCAATAAAAGCTAATTTGATATCTCCAATGTCTGAATCCAATAATAGTTTATTCTGATATCTCCAATGTCTGAATCCAATAGAAGTTTATCTGATATCTCCAATGTCTGAATCCAATAATAGTTTTAATGATATTTCCAATGTCTGAATGATAATAATAATAATCACAATAAATTCAAAGGTTGTATCACAAGATTTGAATGTTCTGAATGAATTCCAGATCTGCAAATGTTCTAGTCTGCCAACAGTCCTGATATAATAATAATAATAATAATAATAATAATAATAATAATAATAATAATAATAATAATAATAATAATAATAATAATAATAATAAAAATAATAATAATGAGGACTTTGTATAGTGCCTAATCTTTGAAAGCTCTAAGTGCTTTACAACATCTACAGTGATACGAATATTTAAAAAACACCACCATGAAATTAGAAAACATAAAGAAATGCTGAAAATATTTAAGGTAGGAAACATTATTAGGTTTTTCAATTTGTTCTTACAGACAAAAAAGGTGAGCTTTAAGAGCACAATTGAAAGGGTTCACTGTGTCTTTGTGTCCAATTTCAATGGACAATTCATTCCACATTGCTGGGCCCTGGTATGCAAAAGAACATTGTCCACATGACTTTGTTTTCATAATGGGAATAATGAGTATATGATTGTCAGAAGAGGAGCGTAAGTATCTTCCTGGTGTGTACACATGGGTAAGGCCAGATAGGCATGTTGGACTGGAGTCCATCAGTGAAACATAACACAGAGGACAAATATTGTGCTTGATTCTGGATCAAATGGCTAGCCAGTGTAGGGTACAGAGCAGCGGGGAGGTGTGCTCTGATCGTGGTACTCTAAGGATGACCCAAGCAGCTGTGTTTTGAACTTTTTTGAAGTTTCTGGAGTAGATATTGAGATGAACCAGACAGGATTGAGTAACAATAGTCCAGTCTTAAAAATACTAATGAATACACAGGCGTTTTTGTGGCATCAACTAAAAGATATGTGCAAATGGAGCTGATGTGTCTCAGCTCAAGATATGCACATATTATGTTCATGACATGTAGGTGCAATGTGAGTGTACTGCCAAGAGTAACACTTAGGTTTCATACTGAATGTGTGAATTTAATGTCGGTGTTGCTGATATTTATTGTTTGAGGTAAAGGATGTGAATGAGAAAGTCTTTCTGTTGTGATCAGAATGGCCTCAGTTTTATCATCATTCATGAGGCTGAGCTTGTTACATGTCATCCATGATTGCACATCAGAAATGCACCTCTCTATTATTGAATCCAATAATAGTTTATTTGATATGTCCAATGTCTGAATCCAATTCAAGTTTATTTGATATCTCCAATGTCTGAATCCAATAAAAGTTTATTTGATATCTCCAATGTCTGAATCCAATAAAAGTTTATTTGATATCTCCAATGTCTGAATCCAATTCAAGTTTATTTGATATCTCCAATGTCTGAATCCAATAAAAGTTTATTTGATATCTCCAATGTCTGAATCCAATAAAAGTTTATTTGATATCTCCAATGTCTGAATCCAATAAAAGTTTATTTGATATCTCCAATGTCTGAATCCAATAAAAGTTTATTTGATATCTCCAATGTCTGAATCCAATAAAAGTTTATTTGATATCTCCAATGTCTGAATCCAATTCAAGTTTATTTGATATCTCCAATGTCTGAATCCAATTCAAGTTTATTTGATATCTCCAATGTCTGAATCCAATAAAAGTTTATTTGATATCTCCAATGTCTGAATCCAATAAAAGTTTATTTGATATCTCCAATGTCTGAATCCAATAAAAGTTTATTTGATATCTCCAATGTCTGAATCCAATAAAAGTTTATTTGATATCTCCAATGTCTGAATCCAATAAAAGTTTATTTGATATCTCCAATGTCTGAATCCAATAAAAGTTTATTTGATATCTCCAATGTCTGAATCCAATAAAAGTTTATTTGATATCTCCAATGTCTGAATCCAATAAAAGTTTATTTGATATCTCCAATGTCTGAATCCAATTCAAGTTTATTTGATATCTCCAATGTCTGAATCCAATTCAAGTTTATTTGATATCTCCAATGTCTGAATCCAATAAAAGTTTATTTGATATCTCCAATGTCTGAATCCAATAAAAGTTTATTTGATATCTCCAATGTCTGAATCCAATTCAAGTTTATTTGATATCTCCAATGTCTGAATCCAATTCAAGTTTATTTGATATCTCCAATGTCTGAATCCAATTCAAGTTTATTTGATATCTCCAATGTCTGAATCCAATTCAAGTTTATTTGATATCTCCAATGTCTGAATCCAATAAAAGTTTATTTGATATCTCCAATGTCTGAATCCAATAAAAGTTTATTTGATATCTCCAATGTCTGGATCCAATTCAAGTTTATTTGATATCTCCAATGTCTGAATCCAATTCAAGTTTATTTGATATCTCCAATGTCTGAATCCAATTCAAGTTTATTTGATATCTCCAATGTTTGAATCCAATTCAAGTTTATTTGATATCTCCAATGTCTGAATCCAATAAAAGTTTATTTGATATCTCCAATGTCTGAATCCAATAAAAGTTTATTTGATATCTCCAATGTCTGAGTACTTCATTTATGTGCAAGAATTGTTACAAAAACGTACACACTATACCAAATTCTAAAATGGAAATCCATAAAATATCATTATAATAATTGTTCATAAAAACAGGGATAAGAAACAAAAAACAAAAAGTACTATTGAAAATATTTTAGGTAAATTTACAAAACAAATCTTCTGAGATGTTTTTAGGGTAAGTTTGTGGGATGTATACCTCTGCTTTGATCCAAACATGTGACTTTTTACATCTAAGGTGGATGAGTGTCACCTGAGCGGTCAATACATGATGTAATTCTAATGCAACCATGTGTACATTCCAAAGCTGTGAAATTTACCAAAATTATAATTTTGATGTGTTGTTGTTGTTGTTTTTTAGGGTCTAATGCCATTTTTAGCACATGATAGGCTATACATGGCAGCCAGTATTATTGGTGGAAGAAGAACCCGGGAAAACCCCCGGAAAGAACCACCGACCCATGAGAAGCTACTGGCAAGCTTTCTCACATAACTGCATTGGCCGAATCTTAGACTCGAATCAATGCAGACAGAGGTGAGACAGCAGTGATCTGTAATGGACAGCGCTTTAGACCACTCGGCCACTCAGGGCCCCTTTTTGATGTGTACAGTATGGGTATAACTTAAATGCTCAAATACAACAGCAAACTCATCATCCCAGTTCTGTTGTTCCAAAACATGGTGGCAGATCCAAGTCCTATCATCTTGTTATAAGTAATCAGTACAACAATAAACAACACAGACCCTTATCTGCTGCCATTTTATGCAATTGCAGATCAGGGTCAATGCAGTTTGCAGTTGGACCCGAGTTTTATGCATGTGTATTCAATAGTTTTTAAAAATATAAGCAAATGTCACTGATGATCCTTCATTAATTGAAAACACAAAAAATGTTTCAAAATCATTGGGACTGTATTCACCATAGAAAAACTGGACTTTTAAAGTCCCAACTTTTGTTCAGTTGTCACAAATTACATTTTTCAAGAAGTACTTGTCTTTTTAATAAACGGTTAATAATGTTACCTTGAAATATAACCCTAGAACTTTAATAATTAACAATATATTCTTGACATTTGACCCATACTTGACACTACACTCCTGATACCGGACCCATATACATTGCGCTATATAGAAAACGATAATTTTCTGTTGTGGATTCTGCTATCACATGCAAACAAGGCAAAACTATAACATGCTTTGAAGTTCCTTGATTTAAAGTAACTTATAAACATCATTAGTCACTTACATCAATTCCTTCTCAAGTTCTGTGAGATGCAATGACATTTCCTGTAGAGTAGTCTCCCCTTTGTCAAGTGCCGAGTCACTTGAGCCAGACAGAGAGCTGAATGAAAATGTTATGTATTAAAATCTATTAACTGCTCAACATTCACAGAGTTGAGACTACTGATTTATAATTACTAACCATTCACAATTAGTGCAATAAGTTATTATAACCAAATTAGTGAAATAAATTATTATAACCATCCATAATTAGTCAAATAAAGTACTAACCATCAGTAATTAGTCAAATACATTACTAACCATCCACATTTAGTAAATTACTAACCATCCACAGTTAGTAAAATAAATTACTAACCATCCACAATTAGGAAATAAATTGCTAACAATACACAATTAGTAAATAAATTGCTAACAATACACAATTAGTAAAATAAATTACAAACCATCCACAGTTAGTTAAATAAATTACTAACCATCCACAAATAGTAATATAAATTAACTTTTTGAATTCTTTTTATGTGACAAGCATATTGTTTTGGATGACTATAAAAATGTAATTTACACATTGTTCCTAAGAATAAATATGTTCTAAACACGTCACAAACATGTCATAAATATTAAAGTTTCCCAAATTTGCTTTGAAACTTAATGCATATATTATATGTATTTAAAAAATGTTAAGATAAAAATGTTTTAAATTTGATTTAAATTGGAAAACATGTTTGCTAAATCTTTATTACACTAAATAATGGTTATTATTACACTAAATAATGGTTATTATTACATTAAATAATGGTTATTATTACACTCAATAATGGTTATTATTACACTAAATAATGGTTATTATTACATGCAACAGCAGCATGAAATATTGTAAACCAAGAAACTTCGGCATAGGAAATATAAGCCCCAATCCCAAAAATATCTGAAAAATTGCCTAAATTCTAATACATTTACAGAATTTACTAATTTAAGCACTATTCTTCTGAAAATTTCATTTAAAACGCAACAAATTGCAAGTCCATTTCCATTCCCAATCACCAAGAAAAATCAAGAATCTACAAAATATGTTGAGATCTGGTTACATCTAATAATGGAGTGACCAAAATATTTTAATAAAAATTAATAGTTATGGATTTATTAGTGATACCTTTACTCAGAATTCAATCCAGTATTCCAGCTTCTTGGTTTACAATATTCAAAAAGTGATAACAGTAAAACTGTTCTACAAATACTTAAGCCTTTTCATTTTAGGTCACTTGCTATAAATATTGAATGCATAAAATCAACCTGTCTTTACAAATAAATACTTTATTGGTCAACATACATAACCAATGGAACAAATTATAGAAAAGATTAAATTTAAGCTGTAGTAATATGATAGGTACCATTTTAAATAATACCATAAACGTTATGTTCAATAATATTATGTGAATGAAGTTCAGGATTATGACAGAAATGTTTCTTTGATTGTTAAAAAAATAGATTGATCACAAATACAAGTTAGAGATATGGATTAGAAAAATATTAAAAGAATGAATTTGAGAATCATAGTAAAAATAAAGTTGCGAATCATGGTAAAATTAATGTTGTGAATCATGGTAAATATGAAGTTGTGAATCATGGTAAAATTAATGTTTTGAATCATGGTAAAATAATGTTGCGAATCATGGTAAAATTAATGTTGCGAATCATGGTAAAATTAATGTTGTGAATCATGGTAAAATTAATGTTGTGAATAATGGTAAAAATAAAGTTTTGAATCATGGTAAAAATAAAGTTGCAAATCATGGTAAAAATAATGTTGTGAATCATGGTAAATATAAAGTTGTGAACCATGTTCAAATTAATGTTGTGAATCATGGTAAATATAAAGTTGTGAATCATGGTAAATATGAAGTTGTGAATCATGGTTTAATTAATGCTGTGAATCATCTTAAAAATAATGTTGTGAATCATGGTAAATATAAAGTTGTAAATCATGGTAAAAATAATGTTGTGAATCATGGTAAATATAAAGTTGTAAATCATGGTAAAATGAATGTTGTGAATCATGGTAAATTTAGTGTTGTGAATCATGGTAAATATAAAGTTGTGAATCATGGTAAAAATAATGTGAATCATGGTAAATATGAAGTTGTGAATCATGGTTTAATTAATGCTGTGAATCATGGTAAAAATAATGTTGTGAATCATGGTAAAAATAACGTTATGAATCATGGTAAATATAAAGTTGTGAATCATGGTAAAATTAATGTTGTGAATCATTGTAAAACTAAAGTTGTGAATCATGGTAATTAGAAAGTTGTGAATCATGGTAAAAATGTAAGTTCAGAATCATTGTAAAATTAATGTTGTGAATCATGGTAAAAATAATGTTGTGAATCATGGTAAAGAGAAGCCATTCAAAAGTACCTATTTATTTTGAAAGTGGTAGGCCTACTGGATAGAGGATTGACAACATTTCTGTAACACTTGGTCAAATCCTGTTCAGTGGACTGATTTTTGAGAAGTCATTGCAAGAGTTATCTATTTTAGAAATGGCGGCTTTATTGGATGGCATCATTTTGACAAATCTGAAAGCAACTAGACCAGGATTTTTGCTTTAAAGTTGAGTCAAAATCTTAGTAGGTTTTCAGAAGTTGTTGTTGTTGTTGTTGTTGTTGTTGTTGTTGTTGTTGTTGTTGTTGTTGTTGTAGGGTTTAACGCCATTTTTTAGCACATGATAGGGTATACATGATGGCCAGTATTATTGGTGGAGGAAGAACCTGGGAAAACCCCCAGAAAGAACCACTGACCCATGAGAAGCTACTGGCAAGCTTTCTCACATACCCACATTGGCTGAATCTGAGACTCGAATCCCATGCAGACAGAGGTGAGATGGCAGTGATCCATAACGGTGAGCGCTTAGACCACTCGACCACTCAGGGTCATTTTTTCAGAAGTCACTTTAAAGTTTTTCTATTTCCATAGCAGAAGTTATATTGGTTGTCAGGTTTGAATAAATTTGAAAAACATTCTTGTCATGCTGCCATCTGTTAAATTTGGGAAAAATCTTTCTAAAGATTTTTTTAGATGAAGTTGTTTGAAAGTTTTGTATTTTTAGTAATGGTGATGATATTGAATGGTAATGGTGATGATATTGAATGCTGGAATGCTGGATGCACTTAAAAAATATTAGAGGCTTTGATACAAGAATGTTTTATGTAAAATCAAGTGCAAATTGGTGAAATGGGTTTGAGAATGTAGCAAACAGCACCTACAACTGGACAATGCAAGATGGACCCCTGTCAACCATTGTATGATATATATATATATATATATATATATATATATATATATATATATATATATATATATATATATATATATATATATATATATATATAGAGTAAGTAAAAAGAATATACTGACCTGCTTCTGTCCACATGATCTGTCTGATCGAAATGTTGCCCATGCCTTGCGTGTGAAACTAGCTCCATTGTAAGAGAACTCAATTTCCTCAGTCTTTGTCCACTTGATTTTTTCCGCTCCTTCCCAAAAACTTCATCACTGTCTGGACTGCTAAAGTCGGATTGTAAGGCTGATGCAGAATCTGACAACCTCTTGCTACCTAACAGCCTGTCCCTTTGAATCTCTGTTTCTTCTACTTCTAAAGGCAAGCTTTTTGAACTCTCCAAACCTAAAAAAAACACACAAAAAATGTACAAATCAAAATTAAGTTGATGAAGCTATTATGGTCAGAAGACTGCTTCAAGGCTTTGGCATCTTGTCTTCAAGCAATGTAAAATTTATTCTTTCATGAGATTATTATGTTAAAAAAGCCTGTAAAGTGTGAACAGTATCAGGATTTTTTAAATACAAAATTCTTTTTTTAAATTTTTTAGTTCTTTAAGCATTAATAAGAAATTTAAATTTTCCAAAGTAGCAAACACTAAATTTCAAATCCTTGTAACTGCATGCTAAACCAAGTTACTTTGAACAGGTTATGACATTCTGTCTGTTAACTTGGTCTGCCCCATCTTTGAATAATTGAAAATACAGATGTAAGAATGTGACTAAATCTTCAAGAGTTTACAAATTAATTAATAACATCATGAAAGTATATCTTTGAAAGCATGTCCTTGCTAGAGCAGTCTCAGAATGGGAGATAGGGAAATTCTTATGGTCTTGCTATGTCTCTGAAAATTTCTTGTGTCGTGAATGACTGAAGGCTATTTGTAATTTCTGTACCTTATTATATGACTCTTATAGAATTATGGAATGACTGAGATCTCTACTTGAAAGCTGGCAAATGGTCTACAGCAAGCAGCAAACCCCAATCAAAACATCCATTCTTGCCTGCTGCCAGAGATTACTCTTCAAGGCATGGAGAACTATATTAACCATTTCTTGTTAAGTAATAAAATAAAGTCAGTTACAGTCACATTACAGTCTGACATTTAACAGTTTTAAACTTTCTCCTGTGTAACTGAGCAGAAAGGTATGAATATTTTAATAAGCACAGTGATGTTACATTGACATCTAATAACTTTGCACACAAAAAAATCTTATTTCAAAAGAAGCAATAAATGAAATTCTTTAATTTGGTCAAAAGTTCCATAGTGTAATATATGTACATGTATATACACTGTATCAAGTTCCTGAGCCAAAAAGACTAAAATCCAAATGGAACTATATCAGCACAGACACGCAACAGACTATGTAGCATCAACCTGAAAATCTCAAATGGAAAAGCCAACAATTCCAATATTTAAATACATGTAATTTTTTTATAATTGTATTTCATAAAGAAATAGGAACTCATTGTGATAAAAAGTTAAGAGGAGATACATGAAGGATCCTGGTCATTTATACATGAATGAAATGCTTACATATATACAGTAGTATCGTATAAGGTATACCGGTATTATGAATGAAAAACAATTGCAAATTAAATGTACTGCTGGAATTACCTGAGAAAAAAGAAAAGGAAAAACTAGTGCATAATTGTATACAATCCGCATTTGCTTCCATTGAAATAAGCTCACTGAAAAATTTGGGGGGGGGGGGGTGCTTTTTAGGCCACAACCAGGACACCAAATTTAGGTCAAATATATGGATTGTGTTTCCTGTCCAGAAGCAGCATACCAAGAAATATATGTATATATGGCATATGGTATACAAGAAATACATGTATATATGGCATATGGTATACAAGAAATACATGTATATATGGCATATGGTATAAAAAAAATAAATCTTAAAAACAAAGCCATGAATGGATTGATCAGCTTAACATTTATGAGCAATGTTTTTAGATAGAATCCTAGCAAAGTAAAAAGAAACTGGACATAATAAAAAAAAAGTAGATAAACTCTTTCTTCCCCAAATTATAACCATGAAAGACAGCACAATAAAAGGTAAGGTAAAGAGCCTAATTTTACATAAAAAGCATAAACAAGAAATAAAATTAGTAAGACCAAATAAAACTCATAAAGTTTGCAATCCAAGACAATTTTTAAGCAAAAATGACAACAAAACTAAACTAAAACATTTTTAAATATAAAATATGTGACCCAAACATAAATGTCCTTTCTGAAGATTATACTTCTTATTTTCCTTTAATTATTGTATACATTACAATATATATAACTTATGAAATTTAAAGCTGTTTTTTTTAAAAATTCCAGCCTTTAATTTTTTCTTTTTTTTTCCAAACACATTTATTTCCAAATTAAAATTATGACACTATCTTTACCGCAACAAATGCTACACTGCCTTGTCAAAATGACACATTTATGCTTGGCATGCATTTTTATATAGACCAATCAATACTTTAGCTTGACTATAAGCAAGTACAAAAGTGACTGGTTTTGTGTATTCAGAGAAGAAATGTGCAACTCATTGCCAGGAAACAAAAATCTCATGCTGTAATGAAGGCTGCATATTGGATACAAACAATATAGATGGTTGATAGAAGTTACCATAGCTACCTTCAAACAAGGGAGGTAATGATCTTGACCTTGTACCTTTACTATCTTCTTCCCCTTTCCGACTTTCTATTGAAGCAAAGATATCAATTAATATTTGGTCTGAATTTTGCAGGCTGCAAATCATAACAATTCAGTCCCCTGAAGCCCCAGCATCTTGAAAAAATTTGGGATCCTTTTGGAAAAACTGTCCAACACTAAAGTATGCAATAATCTTTAGCCAAAACTTTAAATTTAAAATTTAAAAAAATTTAGAGATTTATACTCAGTCTCATGTAACAGCTACTGGTTACATAGCAGCTATTATAAGTTATTTTTTGAATATTAATGTAATACATTAATTTATTATAAACAAAGTAAATAAATATACTTATTGTCTGCAAAGGCACAACTCATATCCTGTATGAGCCCCCACTTATGTCACAATGTCGCTACTGTATTATAAATAATACTGATCCACTATCACATTGTAAATAATATTGCAAAAGGTGTGCATTAAATTTTATTTCTCATGAGCCCCCAGTCAGCAATTCCAACTCTCTAAATACATAGAACAATTCAAGGCTGAATAAATAACAATTTTATCAATTTCTACGTATGCAATAATTTTACGGACATCAATCTTCAGCTTAATATATCAATACAATTTGTTTGTTTGTTTGTTTGATTAGGATTTTTAATGTAGTTTTAACAATTTTTCAGTTATATCGCTACGATATCTGCAGTGAGGCAGTTTATAGTGATGTCTAGCACTGGGGTATTATGCCACATACATGTAGCATGATGTCCCACCCAGTCACATTATCCTGATACCAGGCTGACCAGTCCTAACATTAACCTCTTACTGCTGAGTGCCAAGTGAGGCAGCTGTTAGTTCCATTTTTGTAAGTCTTTGATATGACTCGGCCGGGGAAAAAACCTACAACCTCTTGCTCCCACGGCAGACACTCTAACCACTAGGCCACTGGAGCGGTTTCATAATACAATAATGACCAGGTTGATCAAATACCCACAAGTCTTTTCTTCATCATATAAAAATTACTGTCCTATTGTGAGAGTCTGTTCAGTGAATTTTCCCAAGTACTCATCTGATGTCTCTTACTTCTTCCTTCCTTCCTATTCCTCCTTCTATGCACTGTGACTCTTGTGTACACACTGGAAGTCTCCAGTATTCTCTCTCATCACTTCATACACCCTGGAATATCTCAGCATCAACTCTCAAAGCACCCTGGGAGCTTCCTTTTGACAAGATTGTTTACCCAGTTTAATTCATTTATTTTCATGAGTAAAGTCTCAGAGTGGCTTTTAGCTAAAAATCCATCTTCAACATAAGCTTCCTGCTTTACTAGACAATACGCCTCACTCCCTTAAGAATTAGCAGCTCACTGACAACTCTGTGTGCGTTTATGAAAAAGAATGAAGCATTTTCCCACCTAAAGTATTAGCCCCTCTCAGTGGAAGATATAGTTCTCTCTTCCATAAGTAGTCAACATCCTACTGTTTGATGTTCTTTCCACCTGGGTTCAGGTTTCTCACACCATCCTTGCATGTTATGGGGTATCTGGCCCAAATATGCTGTTTGGTAATACAGTAGAACCTGTCTAGAAAACCACCTCTTTTGACAAAAAATTATGGTCTCTCAAGACAGGTGGTCTCACATAACAGTGGTCTTTCAAGACAGGTTATACTGTAGCCCCACTTGCACCAGGACTAAAAGCCTTTGAAGTTAATTTAGAAATAAAAAATTATGAAACTCCTAGTAAGATGTCCAGCTCACATGCTCTGATTCTGTACAAATTCTGCCCTCATTTCATTACATACTCCCAAATTTTGAATTAATTCAAATGACAAATTAATGCGATGATACAATGCCAGGCAATTTTAAATTGATTTTAATTGATACAAGCAATGCAACCAACACTTCCGCAAGTCAGAGATTGAAACGGTCAGTGCAAACTATTGCAATAATCATTGTTATTGTTGATTGACACTTTTCACATTTGCGTACATGTGGGCATATCACATTTAAAATGATTACACTGAAAACTGAATTCAATGATACCAATGAAACACAAATTTCTCTTGACAAAACTTAGCTAATATTTATTTCTTAAATTATTGCTGCCAGTAGACCTTATTAATATTTTAATTGGTCAAAATGTTTCTTGCATATTGTTATTTACAGTGTACAATAAATCTTTTCATAAAGAAAGTTTAACAAAAACATTCAACTTCCTAATAAAAGTTGATGTTGTTTAAACTTTCTACGCATTAACTGCTATTTTTTACCCTAAAGTTAGTGAAAACTTGAGGTCTCATCTCTTGATACAATCACAACTTCACTAATTTATGAAAAAAACTTCTTCGACTGGATTATCAAAACATTTGTCTGGATTATCAAAACATTTGTCTGGATTATCAACAAAATCTGGATTATCAAAAAATTTGTTTGGAGAATCAAAACAATTGTCTTGGTTATCAGAAATTTGTTTGGATTATCAAAACATTTGTCTGGATTATAAAAAAAATTGTATTCTCAAAAAATTTGTTTGGAGTATGAAAACATTTGTCTGGATTATCAAAAAATTTGTTAGGATTATCAAAACATTTGTCTAGATTATTTTAAAAAAATTGGATTATCAAAAAATTTGCTTGGAGTATCAAAACATGTCTGGATTATCAAAAACAATTTTGGGATTTTCAAAACAATTCTCTGGATTATCGAAACATTTATCTGGATTATCAAAACATTTGTCTGGACTATCAAAAAAAAAATTGGATTATCAAAACATTTGCCTGGATTATTAAAAAAGTTTGTTTGAGTTATCAAATCATTTGTCTGGATTATCAAAACATTTCTCTGGACTATCAAAAAGAATTGGATTATCAAAACATTTGACTGGAATATCAAAACATTTGTCTGGATTATTAAAAAGTTTGTTTGGATTATCAAATCATTTGTCTGGATTATCAAAACATTTGTCTGGATTATCAAAAAGAATTGGATTATCAAAACATTTGACTGGAATATCAAAACATTTGTCTGGATTATCAAAACATTTGACTGGATTATCAAAACATTTGTCTGGATTATCAAAACATTTGTCTGGATTATCAAAACATTTGACTGGACTATCAAAAAGAATTGGATTATCAAAACATTTGACTGGAATATCAAAACATTTGTCTGGATTATTAAAAAGTTTGTTTGGATTATCAAATCATTTGTCTGGATTATCAAAACATTTGTCTGGATTATCAAAAAGAATTGGATTATCAAAACATTTGACTGGAATATCAAAACATTTGTCTGGATTATCAAAACATTTGACTGGATTATCAAAACATTTGTCTGGATTATCAAAACATTTGTCTGGATTATCAAAACATTTGACTGGAATATCAAAACATTTGTCTGGATTATCAAAACATTTGACTGGAATATCAAAACATTTGTCTGGATTATCAAAACATTTGACTGGAATATCAAAACATTTGTCTGGATTATCAAAACATTTGACTGGAATATCAAAACATTTGTCTGGATTATCAAAACATTTGTCTGGATTATCAAAACATTTGACTGGAATATAAAAACATTTGTCTGGATTATCAAAACATTTGACTGGATTATCAAAACATTTGTCTGGATTATCAAAACATTTGTCGAGATTATCCATTTACTTACTCTTCTTAAGCTGCCTTAATCCAGTGTCAACCGATTTGCCATATGTCTTGGCTGTATATTTCTCCCAGTTGAAGTTGTGTGGCTTTTCAAAAGTTGGTTGAGTCAACTGGAGCATTGATCCAGGAAACGAAATACTGGATGGGTCCATATAAATGTTAGGGTAATTCCACAATGCTGTTAGATCAGAATTATTCTGAAAATGATTTATGTACATATTAAATTAGGTCTTGATTGAACCTGTATATCATTAAAACTACTGAACTGGAGTTCCTGTTTGTGATTTTGTTTATACCAATAACCAATTACTTGAATGCAATACAGTCAAATCCATTTATATCAGCAAAAATTAATGTTGACAAGCTGCCAATGTCAATGAAAATGCAAAGTCCTGAACCTGTGGTCAATTGTTAGTAATAAAATTTGTTGAGATGAAGATAAAACATAAACATCTATGTTGATAGAAGCCCTAGGTAAAAAATAGAGCAACCCTTTTTGTTTTTTAATTGTTTATTTGAACAAAATGCCAGTTCTGACCCATACATTGTTCAACAATTATATATTACCACTGCAAAAACAAAATGGACATTTGTTTGGTTTGCAAAGTTGACCAATTACACAAGAACCTGTCATCAAAACAAGCCAGCTACAATCTTCAATTAAAAAAACAATGCAACTTTCAGCAAAGGATGTCAGAACTAAACTTGAATAAAACCATTGTAATCTGATTAACTGTTGAATTTCCCAAAGCGACTGTGACACATTTGTTGTGCCATGAAAGGTCCCTTTTTGCAGGAAAAATACATATATCTGAACAAAAATTCTATGTTAAATTTCAAAGACATTTTCATTCATTTGTGTTTCGTTTTCAAAATATTTTCTTTTTCAAAAAGACTTGCAACCAAGAAGTCATGGTATAAGTCATGGTATAAGTCATCATCTAGTTAATGACATTTAACCCCAATACAATTAGCATGTTTGGGATGATTGAAATAGTGCTGACAACAATGCATTTATTGTCAAGTAATGGTTTCACCAAAGGTGGGCAAACTATGACCCATGGGTCAGATCCAGTACACAACCTGGTTTTATTTGTTTATTTATATCTCAGGGTGTGACTTCAAAAATCAATTATCTGGCAGGTACCCTGGAGAAAATAGCTCAGGCCTGTGCTACATTATATTGAGTAACAGCAGAGCCCTCCGTCTTTAATAACTTAATGGTATCTGTTTAATATATTTGTCTAAAAATAAGGTTGATACAGAAACAAATATATAATACTAAGCTACATGGTGTTTGCTTACAACACATACTGTCAAACAATTCACAGACCAATTAAATTACAATGGTTTAATTTTAGTCAAGTGGTCTAAATTGGTACCATGCTATGACCAAAACTACCATTGTATGACCAAAACTATGAAGGGAATTTTAATAAGAGAGAGTTGTATTTAAGGGTCAGTAAATTGTTCAGCTTCCTATAAATTCAGTTCTTTGTCACTTATTTTTTAATTTGTGATTAAAATGTTTTGCAACTTACTGACTGGACCTATTGATAATATATTATATGTTGAGTTGTGCAAATTTAACTCTTACAAAAGCATGAAACTTTATGCTAGAAAAAAAACTGGCTGATAATATTACCTGTCATTTAGCCTTTACTTACATGGTTTCTAACATCTAGCTCTGAAGCATCTGAATTTTCAATGGCGTTTATCTTCTTGCAATTCATGTCACGTTTGGCCTTAAAAAGATAAAAAATAATTTGTTAACCCTTTATGTACCAACAGTTTCTAAAATCTTACCAAAATGAAAACAAATAACCAAGTTGTCATAGATAGACCAATGTAAGGATGGCAGAAGACATGGTAAATGATTGGACTAATGTTCCACTATCTGTATTGCTAGTGACATGGTAGGAAACAAGAAAGGAAATATGTAATATGCCGTCAATCAAATGAAGTTCATGGGAACAAATATATTTTTTTATACACTGACTTATAAGCATATTCACAATTTGTATACAATACATGTTTCTGGCAAAGCAATACATTTATAGAGAACATCTTACACAAGTCCTGCTTCTGGCAAAGCAATACAATTACACAGAGGATCTTACACAAGTGCAACATATGACAAAGGAATATAATTATACAGAGCATCTTACACAAGTCCTGCTTCTGGCAAAGCAATATAATTACACAGAGCATCTTACACAAGTCCTGCTTCTGGCAAAGCAATATAATTACACAGAGCATCTTACACAAGTCCTGCTTCTGGCAAAGCAATATAATTACACAGAGCATCTTACACAAGTCCTGCTTCTGGCAAAGCAATATAATTACACAGAGCATCTTACACAAGTCCTGCTTCTGGCAAAGCAATACAATTACACAGAGCATCTTACACAAGTCCTGCTTCTCACAAAGGAATATAATTACACAGAGCATCTTACACAAGTCCAGCTTCTGGCAAAGCAATACAATTACACAGAGCATCTTAAACAAGTCCAACATATGGCAATGGAATATAATTATAAAGAGTATCTTACACATTTCCTGCTTCTCACAAAGGAATAACATTACACAGAGGATCTTACACAAGTCCTGCTTCTGGCAAAGGTACACAATTTATGCATAAGCATACACAGTCATATTTCTTGCAGAAGAATACAGTTAGAATTTGGGGAAAACTTTAAGTATGGAAGAGTACTGGAGAGCATTCAACAACCTAAATGACCAAGCAACAGAAAAGAATTGCTTTGCTGGCTGAGATTGGTTGCCCTGACATGGCTACACTCTAATGCTGATACAGAAATGATATTCCCCATTCTTCACTATATACAAAAGTGATCAAGGGAAAGTATGGACCAGAAAAGTATGGACAGCCTGGTAAGTGTGAAATATAATAATGACAATGAATTTTGTTAACGGTCAACATTGATTTTGTGATGGAGATTACAAATGCTTGTGGATATAATTCAAATTTTTGCATATACAATCTTTCTTTTCTCATATAATTGATAATACACTTACTCAGGTTAATAAATTAGTATTGCAGCATTTATCATCAGAAACTAATCCATGTTAAAATATTTTTTCTGTTTCACATAATATGAACAGAATCAGTATTGTGGCAAAATGATTCACAATTTTTTCCAAACACATCAAAGCACTTAAAATGTATACCAATAAAACAATCTACTGGTTTTAGAAGACAATCTATACAATGTAGGCATGTCTAATATCCTGATTCTCTCACAACTTGAGACGAAAAACATGTTTTCCTATCCTAGTTTTTATGAACATAGCCCAGTGATTTCCATGTGAAATATGTAACACTCTGGTTCTAGATTGTTGAATAGAGCCCAGTGATTCACTGTCAAATAAGCCTTCAGTCATGTCCTAGTTTGATTGAATATAGCGAAGTCATTTCTATGTCAATTAAACATGCAACCAAATTCTAGACTGCACGAATATAGCCAAGTCATTCCCATGTCAATTAAATGTGCAACCAAGTTCTAGACTGCAAGAATATAGCCAAGTCATTCCCATGTCAATTAAATGTGCAACCAAGTTCTAGACTGCAAGAATATAGCCAAGTCATTCCCATGTCAATTAAATGTGCAACCAAGTTCTAGACTGCACGAATATAGCCAAGTCATTCCCATGTCAATTAAAAATGCAATCAAGTTCTAGTCTTCACGAATATAGCCAAGTCATTCCTATGTCAATTAAATGTGCAACCAAGTTCTAGACTGCATGAATATAGCCAAGTCATTCCTATGTCAATTAAACATGCAACCAAGTTCTAGGCTGCATGAACTCACCCCAGTGATTCCCATTTAAAATTAGAATGTAATCATGTTCAAGGATGTATTAATACAGCCCAATGATTCATGTCAAATAAGCATATAATCATGTTCAAGGATGTATGACTACAGCCCAGTGATTCACAAGTCAAATAAGCATTGCATGACTACAGCCCAGTGATTGACATATTGAATAAGCATGCAGTTATGTTCTAGGTTGCATGAATACAGCCCAATGATTCACAAGTCAGATAAACAGCAAACCTGTTAAAAGTAATCATATGTGCCATTATTATGGTCAGTTTACCAATTATAAGATGAGTACACTTATAAAATGCATGGATGCAGATCTGCCATTGAATAATGTACTGTCAGATCTTGGTATATATAGTTTGTTAAGAGTAATCAGTAGACCGTGACCTGCTGGTGCATTATGCAACATCAGATCAGGGGCTAAGATGTTGGCAGTTTGCTTACAAGCAAGTACATTTTGACCTGTGTGTGGACTGGCTTACAAGCAAGTACATTTTGTTCTGTGTGTGGACTGGCTTACAAGCAAATACATTTTGACCTGTGTGTGGACTGGCTTACAAGCAAGTACATTTTGACCTGTGTATGGACTGGCTTACAAGCAAGTACATTTTGACCTGTGTGTGGACTGGCTTACAAGCAAGTACATTTTGACCTGTGTGTGGACTGGCTTACAAGCAAGTACATTTTGACCTGTGTGTGGAGTGCAGTTATATAAACATGTTTGACCATATAATATGCAAAAGTAAGCAGCAAAAATGTACCAAGTACAAGTACTAAACCTAAACCAGTAGTACTCTTATCTAATAAAAATAAAATTTAGTTACTCTAAGATTACAGTCACCAAGAAATTAAAAAACATGAATTACACCCAGAAAATGAAATGAAATTACAAGATTTAAATACAGTCTCTGAAGTGTGAAATAGAGGTCACAGAGACCTGTTACTGTTATAAAACTGTAATATCAAAAGTGTGAAATAGAGGTCACAGAGACCTGTTACTGTTATAAAACTGTAATATCTAAAGTGTGAAATAGAGGTCACAGAGACCTGTTACTGTTATAAAACTGTAATATCTAAAGTGTGAAATAGAGGTCACAGAGACCTGCTACTGTTATAAAAAACTGTAATATCTAAAGTGTGAAATAGAGGTCACAGATACCTGTCACTGTTATAAAACTATAATATCTAAAGTGATGTATTAATGAAACAAAATCATTAAGCAGCAAAATGATTATAGTGAACTATTGCTTTTGCAGCAAACTGAAATTTTAAATTTGCTGCCAGTTTCAGAAAAAAGTCCAACCTTGGACGCTTCCTTACCTGTAATCCCAAAAGCCAGATCATCATTGATTCATGGTTTTCTGCAGTAAAGAAATGCTCTTTTCCAAGAACACTGAGAAGTAAAAATAATAGCATCTATAAAAACTATTTAAATATATAAATATAATGAAACTTGTCAATAAAGGTCACTCATGGGACCACAATCATATCCCTCACAGAAAGGTTGCCTCCAATTATACAGATTTGATTTGTAAGTAAATTTAAGAAAAGGAATTCATATAAGAATTGAATTTCATATTTTCTATGATTCATGAAGTTGTGAAGCTTGAGAAAATTACACACTGCATGAATGTGTGTAGCAAATGGCTGTTTAAAGCACTGTGTAATCAATTTTCAAGCATCATAAATTCTATAGAATATGAACACAGTTTCATTATTTTAATTACAAATAGTTAATAATGATAACAAAAGCAATCAAGAAATAAATAATAGAACTATGTATATATTATAACCATTATTTGCATTGCTAAATAGTAACGACAAGTGAAGACATTTGAAACAGTTTCTTTTCATTGTTTTTAACCAATAAGTTCTAGTTTTCTGCATCACATGAAGTGATTTTGACCAATCTAAAATTTTGTTACAAAGGCTTGGTAAACATTTGTAATTATCAACCAAGAATTTAAAAATGAAACATAACTGGCTTGCACACTACAAGTGTACACCTAAATAAATATTAATTATCATCTGGACCTGTGAATGGGTAGATACTGACTGTAAGAAATAATATGATTTACTATTTGCTTATGATTTGATTTGATTTGAACATTTATCCCTCACAGCAAGCGCAGTTCATGTCATCTGAAGTTTCATACTCATCAGGTGTTTGAATAACACAATCATGCTTCTTTTTGTTTGTGTTCAAGTAACAAAGCAAGGTAGCACACTAGCTAGCTGTAAACCATTACCATTCAGAATTAATACAATAATGTGATTTTCAGTATTTCCTCCATCTTTCAGCAGTTTCAGATTGCCACACAATATCAAATTATATTCAAAAGTAGTAAGATTCAATAAATTACAAAATCTACTCTGTTGATTGGTTCATTTTTTTACAGCACTAAAAACATTGGCTATTTAGTAGTTGTTGTTTTTTGGTTCAATGCCATTGGACAGGGTATAGGCCATAAAATGCAGCCAGTATAATTGGTATAGGAAGAAATCAGGAAAACCTGATAAAAACCATCAACCCAAGGAAAGCTACTGATAAGGTTCTCATCTTCCCACACTGTTTCAATCCATCCTCCAAGGGAAATTACCTTAAGACACAAATGAACATCTAAGGGAAATAACCTTAAGTTACAATCCATCTTCCACGGGAAATAAACTTAAGTTTCAATCCTTAGTCCAAGGGAAATAACCTTATGTTACAATCCAACCTGCAAGTGAAATAACCTTAAGTCACAATTGAACATCTAAGGGAAATAACCTTAAGTTACAATCCATCTTCCAAGGGAAATAAACTTAAGTTTCAATCCTTAGTCCAAGGGAAATAACCTTATGTTACAATCCAACCTGCAAGTGAAATAACCTTAAGGTGGCAGGGTCCAGTTTCGTAAATTGGCCCCTGGCAAATTTCTTAACTTAAGGGTATGGTGTGAGTTTTTGAGTTACTATTGTGTAATAATTAAAGATATGGATAAATTTGTGAACTAGGTATTTCAGGCTTGTGTTGTTCTTGAAATTGATGTCAGACATGTACACTTTCCATAGTTACTCTGCAGTATGTTGATTGTGAAATACCAATAGTCGGCTAGGAAGAAGAGCTAGCCTCCCATAGCAGTACACACGTGGGTTCAAGGCAAGTAGAATATCTCAAAAACGGATTGGATGACAACTATTATGAATTGCATCAAGATATTTAGTAGACAATGTTTTTCAAAATTTTCATCTAGGAAAAGGCCTTGCGTTTGCACTGTGAGCACCACATGCTGTCAAAAATGGCCTTCGGATGTGAAAAATGCATGTATAAAAAAGGGGTTGGGGTACATAAACATTTTATTCTAAGAACTTCAGTAGACTTGTCAGGTCAAGTGTGTGATATGATTATGTTGCGCTACATAATACCTATCCAGAAATATGTACCTTTTTGACCTCACTCGCATATTATATTTTTAATGAATTTTTATATTTGGCAGGTGCATGCGACATTAAATTTGTACATAAAAACTGGACCCTGCCCCCTTAAGCCACAATGAACATCTAAGGGAAAAAACCTTAAGTTACAATCCATCTTCCAAGGGAAATAACCTTAAATCACAATCCAACATCCAGGGAAATAACCTTAAGTTACAAAATATCTGACTCAATCAATAAACTTTGAAAAAAAAGAAAAGTAAAACTAGATTCCAATATGCAAACTGTACAAAGTCAGCATAACAAAAGAAGTTAATTAACACTACTGTACATACCTACTTATAAGATGAGTCCACCTTCAAACTGCACAGACCTATATCTTCCATCACATATTACACCAGATCTGTACCTATGCATCTAGTTAGGAATAATCATTAGGAAACACAATAAAGACCTTGATCTACTGGGACATTATGTGACATCCTATCAAGGTCTATACAGCTTACAGTTGAACTTGACATAAAATCAGGTATGAATTGTACACAATTCATGCTTTCCTTGGCTAAATAACATTCATAATAAAATTCCATATAAACAATATTCATAAATGATAAAATCTGAAAGTGGAATGTGGTATAACTGCCCTTCTGTTTTTGGGGCTCCGAATGGCCGAGTGGTCTAAAGCGATTTCCGTTACGGATCACTGCCATCTCACCTCTGTTTGCATGGGTTCGAGTCTACGATTCGGCTAATGTAGTTAGGTGAGAAAGATTGCCAGTAACTTCTCATGGATCAGTGGTTCTTTCCGAGGGTTTTCCCTGGTTCTTCCTCCATCAATAATACTGGCTGGAATGTATAGCCTATAGTGTGCTGAAACATGGCGCTAAACCCTACAACAACAAAGCCTTTCTGTTCATATCTGATTACATTTCTCATTATTTATATCTGTATAGAACAGAGTGTCTGACTTCCACGTCATATGACCAAAGTGTTACTCACGCAATGACAAACTGGTTGTGATTTTCATTGTCAAGATATATGGATGCCCCTATGATGTCAAGGTGACCATATGCAGCCTTGCCACTGCATTTCTCCTCTTCACTCTTAAAATACTGCAGCTGGCATCGGCTCTCCTCTAGCACACACCACACCCTCTTCTTAGGGATCAGCTGACCAAGGGCTGAAATATAAACCAGTATGAAGTTATTACAATGTTTCACTTATACCTTCATCACCAGTTAAAAAACACTGATATCAGTAGAATTTCTTTGAATACTGATTTCTAAATGACATTTTTCATAATGCAAAGACTGCAAATCGCCAAGCTGCAGCCGATACATTTGCTAAAACTGATAATTGATATTTATTGTTACTAAAATTATACTAATAATTCCTTTTGTTAAGGGCTGACAATAATAGCTTGTCCAAGTTATCTCTCAGTTGAGTATATTTATCAGTTTGTAAGCTGCAATTTCATTGGCTAATCAGCTCAACTCAGAAGTTAAAATTTTGAATTTCTAAGATAGGAATAACACACTCAGAGTTGACCTATCATCAGAGTTTATATAAATCAAATATAGTATACATATAATTTTAATATGTTGTGAATATGGTTCACATTAAAGACCAATCCAAACTTTGCTCTAATCCTTGCCCATGTTAATTTGTATATGAAAGTTTTCATAATGAGTTTAAATTTATAAATTTAACAAACTTAATGATCTAACCAAATGAAATGATATCTGAGATATCTAATTCACAAAGATATACTACAATTTTTTAAATCTAAAATTCAAAATTTCTAAGAATATCAAGTCTTAAATAATTCTGGAATACTACAGGATGACTACCTGAAATTTAAATCCAGTTTTAAACTTACTAATTGAAAGGTCTTAAGATAGATCTAGACTTCAGATATTTGATTGGTCACTTTATATCAGACCTAAATTTCAACCAATCAGAATGACTGATTCTTGATTTTAAGTTTTTGTCCAGAACATATTTTTGCTTTTGAAATCAGGGCTGATTTAATTACCAGATAATTTTAAAAATTAATTAATATCTAGTATTTGAAAGTTATCACTTAATCCATCCTACTGTCTCTAAAATTAGGGAAAGAATTTAACAGAAGGATGCACAACAGTTTTAAAGTTCACCTAAAATGCCTTTTTTTTTTAGCACACTGTGTACATAAGAAACAAGAGCTATTAGAGATAAGAACATTGCAAATGACTCCAATAACTAAAATTAGCTTATAAATGCAGTAAACAGAGGTATTAGAAATCAAGGGTTAAAATTACTCTAAAAGAAATGAAGAATGCTGGAAACTGAATTCATTCCAGGTCAGCATAAAAATATCTATCAAATTTGATTGAAATCCAACAATTATTTTGTCAAGGTGTCTATCAAATTTGATTGAAATCCAACAATTATTTTGTCAAGGTGTCTAACAAATTTGATTGAAATCCAACAATTATTTTGTCAAGTGTCTATCAAATTTGATTGAAATCCAACAAATATTTTGTCAAGGTGTCTATCAAATTTGATTGAAATCCAACAATTATTTTGTCAATTTCACAGCAGAGATCAAAGTCAAGTGGGCAGGCAATCAAGTGGAATAACTTCTGTAAATAATAAGCTGAAAATCATCCACGTTCAGTGTCATAATATAATATCACATGCCAATTATGGCTGAATCCAACTGGTATGGAAACCAGTTTCTTGTTATTAAGAACATCAGATTATGGTTTCAATACTCAGCAGTTTCAGGGAAGGAATGGTTTGATTTTGAATTCTTGGAAATTATTTTTGATTAATAGATTGTCCATCCCATTTAGGGACTGTTGTCTTTGAACTTACCATTATGCATACCTGGTATCTTGTCATAACCTAAATTTGTTGGTAATCTCTAATGTTCTTAATAACAAGAGACACAATGGATGTCTGGCTGACACCATTTTTTCAGTTAGGACCATGTAGACATTGAAAGAAATCATCTTATGGAATCACAGAAAGATTTCCAAGATGGCTGGCCATAGTAGATATTAGACTGGTACCATTTATATTTAGGTACAATTAAGATTCATAAGCAAACTCTGGTGGAAGCACAATGTCAATACAACCACCCAAACCGAAATCGCAAGCTCTTAATGCAAGCTTGCGGCAAGCTTGCGCAAACTGATATCCACAAGCTAGTATTTGGAACCTTGCGTAACCCAAAACAAAATTGCAAGCTTGCGCAAGCTTATTTTTGCAAGCTTGCACAAGCTTGTTTTTGCAAGCTTGTTTTTGCAAGTTTGCTCAAGCTTATTTTTGCAAGCTTGCACAAGCTTGTATTTGGAATTGTCACAAGCTGCAGCCACCTAGGAGATACAAACAGCTATAAAAAAGAGTTCCAAAATGGCCACTGTGGCAGCCATACCATTTTCATTTAGGAACAAAAATTACTTCCAAAGAAGTCTTTCAGTTAAAACCAAATACAATCCATTCAGGAGGAGGGGCTTTAACAAGGTTTTTTGCAGAAGGCCACTTTGGTGGCCATGATGGATGTGTGAAATGTACCTTTATCATTAGAGGCCTCAAGTGGCCAAGTGGTCTAAAGTGCTCTCCATTATGGATCACTGCCATCTCACCTCTGTCTGTGTGGGTTTGAGTCTCAGATTCAGCCAGTGTGGGTATGTGAGAAAGCTTGCTAGTAGCTACTCATGGGTCGGTGGTTCTTTCCAGGGGTTTTCCCCGGGTTCTTCCTCCACCATTAATACTGGCCACCATGTATAGCCTATCATGTGCTGAAAAATGGTGTTAAACCCTACAACAACAACAACAACCTTTATCATTGCATTGAAAACCAGAAAAAAACATACAGAGGGTTTATTGCAAAACTCTTGTAAAATTTTGTATACTTTGTGGTACATGTGATATGTATTACAGCCAGCAAGTTATATATATTTTGTGATTTCCCTTTTTTATTTACAAAGATTAGATAATCTTGTATCTTGTATCTCATGTCAAGTTCTCTGACATTGTTGAAACTCAAGTTACTTAAATTTAGCAGTACACTTGTTTTGATGGGATTATTAGATCACATGGCAAGTACAAAAGTATTTTAACTCAAGATAAAGTCATTTTGCACTAAAACCTCTGAAAATCAAGAAAATTTGAATGTCAGGAAATCTACAAAATAATATTAATGCTTCAATGATGTAATTTCCAATTTCAGCAAGTTGTAACCAATACCTTGAGGTTAAATTTATGATCATCCAATTTGAGTCAATAAAATTCAATTGCCAAATATATAATTCTATCACCAAATATCAAACATTCAATCACTAAATATCAAACATTCAATCACTAAATATCAAAATTCAATCACCAAGTATCAACATTCAATCACCAAATATCCTGGAAAAATATTATTTATCTAGTCATTGATAAATGTAAAAATGTCTTCTCATGAAAACTGTTTACAATATATCTTTCAGATTTAATTTCTTACTAGCATTAAATAAAACACATTGATTATTTCCCCATGGAGAAACTTTGTCGAAGCTGCAACATTAAATTAAACTTCTCATGTACAAGAAGTACAATAACCCAAACTAATGTCACTTAATCAAACCTATTCATGATTACACCTTTCCCATAATTTATATACTGAGTTTGCAGGTGACAACTATCTATATGGCAGACATTGATAATTTCATTGGCTTTGAATCTTGCACCTCTTTTTAAGACTTGATTTAATATGTAAGAGATGTCTTCATTGAATATATCTGATTACTTAAATCAAACATCAATGAGATGTTCGTGATATTTCTTGATACTGTTCCTTATTTTTACATGATGCAAAATACTGATAAAGAAACTAAATGTACTGCAGGGACATGCATATAGACTAACAGCAGATGTACCATGCCCATTTTCAATAACACAGTTAATGATTTTGTTAAAAGTGTTTGAAGCCTTAACTGAGTTACAGTTTTGGACCCTTTAATTCATTACCTGTTCAAAAACACAGTTAATGATTTTGAAGCCTTGAGTGATTCAGGGTAACTGAGTGACTAATGCTTCATTCATAAATGTGGTAAACTTTACCCATGAAATTAAATCACTGTAATTGTATATTATTTTCCACAAAAAATAAAATTACTACACCTACCTCCTCCAGATTTATAATACAAGTAACCTGACAGGCTGTGCCAGCCAGCCATTGCAGTCCTTTACAGGTTATGGGACAAATTTCTGAAGTTACACATCTATGTATTGTGGTTGTATCTGGAACTTACAATCTGCAACATAAAAAGGGTTGATTTTAAATACATTCACATCAAGTGCTGTTTCATACTTCATAAATATTGGAAGCATCATTTTGGAAATCTCATTTCAGCAAAAGTATAATGATCTCATCATGGGGGGGGGTAACCTTTCTTGCACCTGTTGTAAAATTTCCACTGACACATATTTTTTTTTCATTTGCAGGATCTTTTTCATTTAGAAATGAAGTAGGATGCAATCATATAAAAGTTGGTGCGAATGCTGAGATAAAACTAAGGAACAATCAAATTAAAAAAAGAAGCCCAAGCGTGACTTATATTGCTCACCTAATGTAAACTGGTGTTAAGGCAAACATAGTACATGTTGTAATAAGACGCCTTTGTTGAAAAACGTTGTAATCATTTCCAGCTATTTTGTTGAACCTGGTGGCATTGGACATGTCTTTGTAACTGTTTAAGCAATGGCATCTACCGGAAGATTAAATGGTGTATTGAGAATTTTAGTGTGAATGTGAAAGGTGTTAATGCTATGATATTTCCATCAAATTTGACCCCATATGGTCTGGAAGTTTTAACAGTAATTCATTCAATCATTAAAAGATGTAAATTCTATGTTTGTAACAAAAATCATACTTGATGGTTACGCAACGATAATTTTTTATGTTTTCCACTTGGTTGCTATGGAGTCCACATCATTGCTAGGGTGCCACTCCAAATACTTTGGATTAGCATATCCTAGGGATAACGTCTACCATGTTTGATCAAAATTAGTTGTCCGTCTGGTTGCTATGGAAGCCATACCACTGTTAGCTAGTCCATGTTGGAAAATAATTCTTTGTTTTGTTTAATTTTTATGGTTTAACACCATTTTTCAGCACATGATAGGCTATACATGGCGGTCAGTATTAATGATGGAGAAAGAAACCGGAAAACCCCCGGAAAGAACCACCGACCCATGAGAAGCTACTGGCAAGCTTTCTCACATAACTACATTAGCCGAATCTTAGACTCAAACTCACGCAGATAGAGGTGAGATGGCAGTGATCCGTAACGGACAGCGCTTTAGACCACTCGGCAACTCAGGGCCCCTTGGAAAATAATTCTGTTAGAGCACATACTAAGGCAAAATTGACAAAAATTGATCTGATATGATTAAGTAGTTTTAAACAAAATTTATATGAAAAAAAATTGTATAAGGAACAACATCATACTGGACTGTAAATGAGTATATAAGTAATTCAGTTTTCATCCTGGCTACTATGGTGTCCACACCAATACATGGAAAGCCACATTAAATATTACTTTGTTTCAATGAATTCTAAAAATCTTTACCAAATTTGATCAAAACTTGCTGAGCCATTCTGGAGAAGAAGTCAAAAACACATTTTCCACATATTTGCAAGCCACAGTTTGATCATCCTGAATATTCTGAAAGACAATATCATATGAAAGAGTGCTATGTTATGTATCTTTATTTTGTATTATGTGATTGATCTTTCTCCATAATTGAGGGTAGAAGTTTGGGCCTACAGTATTAACTCCATTTTTTTAATAAACATGTTAACTCGGTTTTCAGTTTAAGATACAACATTTTTCAAGAAATGAATTTTGCTTACAGTTTGATGGGAACTTCCATAAAGATGACCCTCATCCTGGTCCTCTTATTTGTATTATATTAGCATTGTTTGCATCAGAATTATTCATTCTTATCTTTAAGTTCAGTTTTATTCTCATTTGATAGGAGAGGAAATTATTCATTGGAATTACAAAGTGCTTATACTGCTCCAGTTGTCTTAGTGGTTAGAGCATCTGCCTCAGTTGCAGAAGACTGCATATTCGAACCCCAGCTGAGTCATTCCAAAAATTGTATAGAAATAGTACTAGCTACTGCATCACGTGTCACTCAGCATTAAGAGGTTAGTGTTTTATGACTGGACACGTGTCACTCAGCATTAAGAGGTTAGTGCTTTATGACTTGACAGCTCAATGCTAAGATAATGTGACTTGGTGGGACATGATGCTACATGTCTGCAGCATGATGCTCCAGTGCTAGCAATCACTATAAACTGTAATGCTGCATTTCTTTGGACAGCAAAAAATCATTACTTTTTCTCTCACTGAAAACACATAAAAATGGTACATACAATGGCCAGAAACATGTGAATGACAAGTCAAATGTGACTGGTGCAGGTTTTTAGTGTTTTAAAAAATGTATGGTTTTCAAAACAATAAAAATTTCAGTAATATTTACAACTCGCTGTATTTTTGTTCCCTGAAACTGGCCATTTTTCAAATCTTTTTTTCATAAGAAAATTATGGGTCAGCAGTTAAAATAGGTCCGATAACTAAATGATACATCCCTTTTTATTTGCATTTTTTCACTACAGAGATATAAAACAAGTTCCATAATATGCTGTCACTTTATTACCTATCTCATTGATAAATGGTGATATAGTTTTATAATGCCTTTACATTTTAAGTGAGTAATTTAGTTCTAGACCTGTATTATTCATTATATCACTTTCAATGACCTCAAGAAGAAAGAAATTTTCCCCACTTTGATCATATGTGTAACTTATCAAGTTTATTTCAGTTTGCAGGCATGCTGTTCCACAACTTTCTGATGGTGACATTTTCCTCGGTATATTTATCAGATGCATCTGTATCCAAAGACATACATACATAAATAAAATTATGTTAACATACAGTTTGTATAAAGGTCTGAACATTACAAGGCAAGACAATTTGCTCCTGATAAAACACTTTGACGTAAATAAACAAACAGTGTCCGAAGACATACAGAAAATATGATAATCTATTTGGTTCCTAGAAAGCCCCAATATTGCAAGGAGAGTCAACCCAGATGTAATTTTGGTAGGGAGTGTCCTAAACAACACATTTTTGTACAAAATTTGACATTGGATCAGCCGTTATTGCCAAGTTTGCAATAGTAATGTTGAACTATAGCATATAACATACACCAGATGGATGGACATTTGAGATGTTCACATGGCCTTGTGGTCAAGCAATCTAAAACAACCATAATGTCTATATCTTTTGTAACATATTTTGTCAGTTATTATTGGGGATACTGGAATACTTCTGTGTAAAACTACTGATAATAATTCATAATTAATAATTAAATTTTTTTTTAAAGAATCTTAATATCATTGCCATAAAACAAAATAAATAATTGATTTTTGTGGATGGTCAGTGTTCTAAATAAGCAGCATAATTTATTTTTAAAAATATTCCACTAACTCAAAACATTTAAAGTTTAGATTCTTCATCCAAAGCTGTCTATATAACTCCTAATATAATCAGGAGGGTGGGGGCATTTTCATATGATGCCGTTTTCAATCAATAGAAGCTACAATAATCTCCAAAATGTTTCATGCTTATTATAAATGGTACTGTTTGATCTCTGTGCCAGCACTCACTTAATTGAATGTCAGAAAATAAATCTTACATCTCCAAAGAAAACGCTAATTATTTCCTGAAACAGTTATTAAAGCAATACATATTTAACTGAATAATAGTAAAAAAAATTAATAAACTAAATGTTAAGGGCATCATCAAGACTGGTACCCTTAAAACAATAGCCTGACATGCAAAGCACATGACATAATTATAGTACTGGTACCCATTTACAATAGCCTGACATGCAAAGCACATGACATAATTATAGTACTGTTACCCATTTACAATAGCCTGACATGCAAAGCACATGACATAATTATAGTACTGGTACCCATTTACAATAGCCTGACATGCAAAGCAAATGACATAATTATAGTACTGGTACCCATTTACAATAGCCTGACATGCAAAGCACATGACATAATTATAGTACTGGTACCCATTTACAATAGCCTGACATGCAAAGCACATGACATAATTATAGTACTGGTACCCTTAAAACAATAGCCTGACATGCAAAGCACATGACATAATTATAGTACTGGTACCCATTTACAATAGCCTGACATGCAAAGCAAATGACATAATTATAGTACTGGTACCCATTTACAATAGCCTGACATGCAAAGCAAATGACATAATTATAGTACTGGTACCCATTTACAATAGCCTGACATGCAAAGCACATGACATAATTATAGTACTGGTACCCATTTCAAAAAGCCTGACATGCAAAGCACATGAAATCTGTATGAGCATATGTTATTTTGGATAGTGGCAGAGGAAAGGAAGATATGCCTACCTTCTCACTGCAGTTATATATATCTATATATATAAACAAATATTTGCATATTGAATGTTTTCTCTATTTGGATGGAAGATAGTATAAATAGCTGTTATGCTAACAAATTCCAGAACACAATTAAACTATGCAGATAGACTCAGCCACAGAATGTTGTGTAGGAAGTCTTCAAGTAAACCATGAGGACTAGTTCAACCACATAATGTTGCGCAAGAAGTCTTCAATTAAGACTGACCCAATAACAAATAATGCAGAGGAAGTCTTTAATTAAGACTGACCCAATAACAAATAATGCAGAGAAGTCTTCAATTAAGACTGACCCAATAACAATGTTATAAGTATGATGTGACCCTTGGTGCTGTATCAGATTTCAGCCTGTTTGTAGAGACATTTGGCCAGAATATTAATGGCAGCATTCTGGATAGTTGATACCAGAGGCTGTCAACACCTTCAGCATCTGTTGTTTATCTTCCCAGGGCTATCTGAGCTTGGACTTCTTGACTTCTGATAAGGCACACATGTTAAATTAATTATAATCCATTATCTGTAGCCCTTTCTAAAACAAGAGTAGAGTGCATGAACAGGTAGTTAAACTCAGGGCTTTGTACTGTAAAGAACACTGGTTATTTCTTTCTAGCTTTTGTAAAGATTTTTGCTTTATTCTATATAAAGTGATAGGACCCTTACTTGGTGTTTGTGTGTCCTTTGAACCTGAATGTAACATTTTGGTGGCAGCGGTACGGATTCCAATACTTCTGTGTGAATTATTTGGAATTATTCAATACGTTGGAATTAGCAGTGTCTGGTGGTACTGTGTGTATAACCTACGGTTGTTAATTGCTAAATGCAAAGTGTGTATCACTGTAACGAGTGTACACGTATAAGCCCAGAAATTCTTAGAAAAGAAAAAGTAGTCCAGTGGTTGTGAATACAGTGATAGAACTTACAGTACGTATAGTTTGTCATTATGTCGGTTGCTGATAATGTAGAAGTTGAGGGAGCAATGATTGCTTCAGGACGACCAAGAAGAAAAGCGGCAACACATAATTTGATGGAGTTTACAGATAGTGAGATTCCGGAGTATGAAGAGGAAATTAACCTTGAGCACATGCAACCACCCAGGGAAACAAAGCGCAAACCTAGTGCAAAGAAGAATGAAAGAGAATTGGAGTTAAGACAGAAGGAGTTTGAATGGGAAATGGAAAGAGAAAAATTAAGATTAGAAATGAAGCGTTTGGAAATTGAGTTAGAAAGAGTAAAACGTCAAGAAAACGTGACGGAAAAAGTATCTTCAATGCCATTTAAAGTAAAGTTACAGGCATATGACCATGAACGAGGAGAAGATATTGTCACTTTCCTAGCAGAATTTGAAACAGTTGCAAAACATGCTAAGTGTTCTGACGAGCTGAAAGTACTACAACTAAGAACTCTTTTGACAGGTGAGGCTAGATATGTTGCAACTCAAGCTTGTGGTGATTATCTGGAACTCAGGAAAGGACTGATTGATCGTTTTGGAAGGAGACCGCATGAACATTTCACTGCGTTGGTGAGCATGAAGAAGGAGAGTACAGAGACGTATCGTGGTCTGATGGCCAGAATTGATCAGCACATAAAGAGTTTTTTGGATGATCGTGACCCAGTTATTTGTCTCCGTGAGGAATTTTTCCTGAAAGCCTTGCCACAAGATCAAGCACAGTGGATTAGGAGGAACAAGGGCTCTAGTCCAGTTGTTGAGGCTGCGGAAGATTATATTCCCACCAATATACAACAACAATGGCAGAAAAATATGTTTCGTCCGAACATAAATGGGAATAGTAACAGGGGTATTCAGAACTTACAGCAGCAAGCGAAAGTAACATCAACGAATTACCTGTCCACACGGAAGAATATGCAGTGCTATCGATGCAGGCAGTGGGGACATATTGCAAGTAAGTGTCCAACAGATGACATGAAACATCGTGGTAACCCAGTAACTTGTTTCGTTAGGCCAACAATTGGTGAAAGGCTTATTTCGGAAACAGGATGTATAAATGGGTGTGAGATCATGTTTGTGAAGGACACTGGCTCCGATATGACCTTAATAAGAGAAGATCTCATTGACGAGAGTTGCAAGCTGGAGGGGCACCAAGTTACGTTATATACAGCAGTGGGTCAGCCATTTACCGCACAGTTGGCAGTGGTAAATATCAACACAACGTATTATAAGGGACCAGCACAAGTGGGTCTTGTTCCAAATTTAGCCGCTGAAGCCCTATTAGGGATGGATATACTTAGTAAGAAAGGGTCATTTGTTGTTACGAGGTCGATGGCAAAAGGACTCGATGATGAGAGGACGGTAGAAAATACTCACCAATGTGAGGATGAGAGTAAAAATGAAGTTGTCAACGACAGCATCGAGCAAGCAGATACTGATCAGCATGATGACATTGAATTTGACACACTTTCAACAATGAATGTAGACATGTTGTCAAATCTACAGATTGCAGATATTTCACTGAAAATTATTAGAGATAAATCCTTTGCTACGCGGGAAGAGGCTGAGGAGGAGCCAATGGCATTCTTCTGGGAGAATGCTATTTTGCGGCGGAAATGGCAATCTGGTGATGGTTCACGTGGAGGGGAGCAGATTGTTGTACCAGCAGGATTAAGAAAAATGGTAATGGAGCTGGCACACGATCGACCCCTTGCAGGTCACTTGGGTTTGGAGAAAACAAAAGAGAGGATTCTCCAATCATTCTTTTGGCCGGGAGTGTTTTCTGATGTAAAAAGTTATTGTACATCGTGTCATGAATGTCAGATAACAGCAAAACGTACTGCAGGTGAGAAAGCCCCAATGGTTTGTCCACCGGTAATAACAGAACCGTTTTTGAAAATTGCAATGGATATTGAAGGACCGTTATCTAGAACGAAGTCTGGACACAAATATATTCTGACAGTGATTGATGATGCAACCAGATATCCTGAAGCTTTTCCTCTAAAGGATATGGAGGCAACGAGTGTAGCTAGAGCACTAATTGAACTGTTTAGCCGCGTTGGTTTTCCAAGGGTCATATTAACAGACAAAGGGACCAACTTCACTAGCACCTTATTGAAACAGTTGTATGAACTAGTGGGTATCCGTGGAGTTACAACCACACCTTATCACCCACAAGTGAATGGAAAGGTAGAACGTTTTAACGGGACATTGAAGTCAATGTTGCGGAAGTTCTGTACAGACAACAAGAATGAATGGGATGAGATGTTACCATATTTGTTGTTTGCATATCGTGAGGTCCCACATGAGGAAACTGGATTTGCACCTTTTGAGATGTTGTATGGTTGGCCAGTTTGGGGGCCAATGCAGATTTTACAAGGTTTGTATACGGGAGAGGAGGATGTAAGGAAGTCAACTGTGGAGCATGTTGTGAAAATGCGTGAGAAGTTGGCTGACATCGGGGCTCATGTCAAAGATAACCTGTTGGGTTGCCAAAAGAAAATCAAGGCACTTTATGATCGTCACACGAAAACACGAGAATTTAGTCCAGGAGATGAAGTACTTATTCTCTTGCCATCAAGTTCATCCAAGATGAAGGCACAATGGCAGGGACCTTATCGTGTGGTCCGGAAGGTAAACGATGTTAACTACCAGATATCGGTACCCGGTAGGCGAGGTATGGTAACCTATCATATAAATTTACTGCGTAGATACAAACGTGCTGTGCTGCTGGCAATGCAGACAGATGAGAACGATGGTGTGGATATTGATTTTCCTCCAAGAGCAGGTGAAGGTGATGCTGGTGTTAAGCTGGGAGTCAACTTGTCGAAGGAGCAACGAGAGGATATTAGAACTCTGTGCAAAGAATTTCAGGATGTTCTAACAACAAGGCCTGGTCGAACAAACATCTTAACTCACAGCATCAAGACAACGTCGGAGACACCAATTAAACAACGGCCATATAGAATACCTTTCGCGCAACAGAAAGAGGTGAAAGCAATATTGGATGAAATGCTGGAGCAAGGCCTCATTCGGCCCTCAATCAGTCCATGGAGTTCGCCTTGTGTATTAGTTGACAAGAAAGATGGAACTCTTCGGCTGTGTGTAGATTACCGCAAGCTTAATAATATCACGTTATTCGACGCCTATCCAGTCCCACGAATGGACGATCTATTTGAGAAGATTGGGTATGGAAGTTACTTGAGTCAGATAGATCTAACTAAGGGTTACTGGCAAGTCCCTCTAGCTGAAGAATCTAGGCAAAAGTCTGCATTTGTGACTCCGTTTGGGCTCTATGAGTTTAATGTTATGCCCTTCGGTATGAAAACGGCACCCGCCAGTTTTGCCCGACTCATCGACTTACTAGTGTCCGGACTACATAATGTCGCAGCATATTTTGACAACATCATTGTGTCAAGCAAGACTTGGTCAGAACACATAGAAAATTTGCGTGCATTGCTGCAACGTATACGGGAAGATGGACTTACAATAAAGCCGTCAAAGTGCGAGTTTGGAGCAGCTGAGATTGAATGCCTTGGGCATATCATTGGAGGAGGAAAAATTAAGACAGACAAAAATAAAATTAAAGCAATGCGTGAGTTTCCATTACCCACAACGAAAAAGGGAATACGCTCATTTCTTGGAATGGTTGGATACTACAGAAAATTCATTAAGACCTTTGCTGAAGTAGCAGTACCATTAACCTCCATGACACAGAAAGGAAGACCAAATATACTTGTATGGACTGAAGATGCTGTCCAATCCTTTAAAATGTTGAAGGATGCTCTTACTAAGACCCCAGTCCTTATTGCACCGGATTTCGGTAGGAAATTCATCGTGCAGACCGATGCTAGTGACACGGCAATTGGTGCTGTGCTAAGCCAGACAATGGACAGTGACGAACATGCGGTGGCCTATCTAAGCCGGAAACTTCTTCCGCGAGAGCAGAAATATGCAACTATTGAGAAGGAATGTCTTGCGATTGTGTGGGCGATTGATTCGTTACGGTATTACCTGTCAGGGATGACATTTGAAATTGTGACTGACCACAACCCATTGACATGGTTGAATCAAATGCAAAGCAAGAATCAGCGTCTACTTAGATGGTGTTTGGCACTCCAACCTTACAACTTCATTATAAAGCACAGGAGCGGCAAACAACATGGGAATGCAGATGGATTATCACGCATGTAACTGAAGTGTGTAGGAATTAAACGACGAAAGATACTGGTGTGCATAGTACTCTTCAAAAGTGCTTAGAAACCTACTGGGATAGTTCAGGACTCTAGGATTTTTCAAACTTAAGTGTTCTGTTTTTATTTTATAATCAGAATGAATTTATGCAGATATAGACGGTAACCAATTTGTTGGATTTCCCCTATTCTGGATGGTTACTGATGGAATTCAAAACTCTTTTACAGAAGTTAATTGTAGTGACTCTAAGCTTTATGCTTGTTAGTAATAATGTAAGCATTATGCAAGTTTTATCATTTTTCTGATGTATAAAATTGTATTGTATCGAAAACATAAAGTTTCCTCTTAAGAAGGGAGGTGTTATAAGTATGATGTGACCCTTGGTGCTGTATCAGATTTCAGCCTGTTAGTAGAGACATTTGGCCAGAATATTAATGGCAGCATTCTGGATAGTTGATACCAGAGGCTGTCAACACCTTCAGCATCTGTTGTTTATCTTCCCAGGGCTATCTGAGCTTGGACTTCTTGACTTCTGATAAGGCACACATGTTAAATTAATTATAATCCATTATCTGTAGCCCTTTCTAAAACAAGAGTAGAGTGCATGAACAGGTAGTTAAACTCAGGGCTTTGTACTGTAAAGAACACTGGTTATTTCTTTCTAGCTTTTGTAAAGATTTTTGCTTTATTCTATATAAAGTGATAGGACCCTTACTTGGTGTTTGTGTGTCCTTTGAACCCGAATGTAACAAACAAATAATGCAGAGGAAGTCTTTGTCTAAACCATGAAGACTGACTACATTCAAACATGAAATCATCAATTGAACCATCAAGATTGATTCAAGCTTAGACTGTTGTACAGGAGTCTGCATTTCAACCTAACTCAAGTCCAGACTAGAAGCAAAGAGATTCTAATGTTACAATTTTCAACAAAAGTTTCAAAACACCACCACTTCTCTGCATAAAGAATAAAAGAATGACTGGCACTATATGAAACAAATAAGAGAGTATAAACAATTACAGATAATTATTCATGAACAAATACCTCTGATATATATATATATATATATATATATATATATATATATATATATATATATATATATATATATATATATATATATATATATGTATATATATATATATGTCATGCATGAATGCACAAGTCAAATAGAAGACATTATTAATGGCTATATTCATGATTCTTCTGTGAACAGTCGTATGGCCAAATGATTAAATACCAACTACTTCAGCTATATGTGTCATTTATTAAGATAGGATTCAATGTACCTTTAAATGGCAATTATTTACTCTTCAATTTAATTGATGAATTTTCTTTGGAAAATTCTTAAACACATGTACATGCATGTATAACAAATTCAATGTTAAAGTATTTCAATGAAGAAGAGGCCAAAACTTAGTGGTGTGTTTGATTGTAAACCTGCCGCAATTTTGTACAATGTGGTGTCACAATAAAATTGTTGCATAATGTAAGTTATGATGAGTGGTAATATCTGGACTTGATGTCTGCTTTTCTTGACACAACTGAATGCCACTGTAAAACTTGATAGTGATCCATATTTTTCATCTAGTAGTTTAGACATGACAATTAAGGTACAGATTATTCAATGAGGAATTAACAGACTTTGGTAAAATTACTTTGGTACTAAATGTTAGGACAATTAAGGTACAGATTATTCAGTGAGGAATTAACAGACTTTGGTAAAATTACTTTGGTACTAAATGTTATGACAATTAAGGTACAGATTATTCAGTGAGGAATGAACAGACTTTGGTAAAATTACTTTGGTACTAAATGTTATGACAATTAAGGTACAGATTATTCAATGAGGAATGAACAGACTTTGGTAAAATTACTTTGGTACTAAATGTTAGGACAATTAAGGTACAGATTATTCAATGAGGAATGAACAGACTTTGGTAAAATTACTTTGGTACTAAATGTTAGGACAATTAAGGTAATTATTCAATGAGGAATTAACAGACTTTGGTAAAATTACTTTAGTATTAAATGTCATGATAATTAACGATTAAGATCAATAAAGGGTTCAACTTTAGTGTGTCAACATATATAGTTACTACCAGTACTTTGTACAGGGGCCTACATTAATGTATGAATATATACATGTTCTTACTACCAGTACTTTGTAAAGGGGCCTATATGAATGTATCAATGACCAGCACTTTGTAATGGGGCCTCCATTACTGTATTGATGTATACATTCTACTGGTAATTTTTAAAAGCCCTGCATTACTCTGTCAAAGTATGCCTACTGTTGGTAATCTGTAAACAGGTCTGCATTACTGTGTTGATGTATAAATACTACTGGTAAGTTTTAAATGGTCTGAAATTACTGTGTCAAGGTATACCTACTACCGGTACATGTACTCTGTAAACAAGCCTATAATTACATATACATGTACTTACTGCTGATAATAGCAAATTGAAGGCTACAGGTGAATGAAATTGTTTTCAAGCACATAGCATGTTTACTGCAGATTTTGTCCTATGTTCTCCAAATATGACCCTGTGCATCTTCCTTAGCATGCTTAATTTCCTCCACAAATACAAATTACAAAATATATCAACTATGTGTTTTAGCAGATGTTCATGCACACCTATGTTGATGCTAGCAATAACCAAAGTTGCTAAAGCGGAATGAAAACTGCTGGAGCTGACATTAGCCAAAGTTGCTAAAGTGGATGAAAACTGTTGGAGCTGACATTAGCCAAAGTTGCTAAAAGAGATGAAAACTATTGGAGCTAACATTAGCCAAAGCTGCTAAAAGAGATGAAAACTGTTGGAGCTAACATTAGCCAAAGCTGCTAAAAGAGATGAAAACTGTTGGAGCTAACATTAGCCAAAGTTGCTAAAAGAGATGAAAACTGTTGGAGCTAACATTAGCCAAAGTTGCTAAAGTGGATGAAAACTGTTGATGCTAGCAATAACCCATCACTGTGCTATAGCTATTGAAACCGGTTGATCCTAGCAGCAACCTAAGTTGCTAATTGAGATACAAACTGTTAGATGACAATGTATATTCATTTGAAAACAATGTTTCTGGCAATGACAACATTCAATATTTGTGGTAGTCTGTTGACTTGAAGTCTTCGATTGTTACCAGTATAAGAAATTGTGAAGATAAATTCACACCTCTGACAAGGAAGTTATAATTTATTCTGAGTTTGAATTAATGAAAAAGGAGACTAAATTGATGCAGATACACAATTTTGCATTCAATTAGTAATTTATAAATTTGAAATGAGAAGTAATTACAATTTTTTAAAAATGTGTATTTGTTATGATCAGTGCTGGTGCACAATGAATGAACAAAGTTAAATAGGAGCAAGATCCCTGAACAAAAAATTCAATGGTGCAACTCATTTCAAGATACCCATATATGCAGTATAATAATGTTTCAAGAATTAGACAGTACATGATAAAACTTTTATTGAGTCGGGGGGGGGGGGTATTTGGATTTTAAACATAGCTTTAACATTATTTCAGTTATATCACTATATATGTAAGACTTCCTGAAAAATATTTGCTCAACATGACCACTAGTTCAAAGGTTTTGACCGGTACTTACTTAGAGCATTTGGAACATTGGTCACAGTGTATACCAAATATCAATATATCAAATTGTGTTTTTATTTGTTTGTCCATTACTGATGAGGTAAGTTTAAAAGGTTACATTATTTACTTTAAAGATTATTTCTTCATCGCAGTGTTACAGCTTAAGCTGCTCACAATGTGACTAGGTCTTGTTTTCAGTTTCGAACAATTGAAGGTGGTGCCAACAGTTAAACTTGTCACAGCCTGATGGTTACTCAACTTACAGTTAAGCTGGTCAAAGAAATGTCATAGAATGGCAACTGAATCCATTAGTGAAAGAGATTTCAAAGATCAGCTTCACAGTAAGATATTTGTTATTACATAGCTAAAAGGGACCATCATAAGAATCCGACTCAGTTTTTCTGTTTAAGAGATTACAACTCACCATGTCAAAACATAAGCATAATCTGTATGAGACCAATGGTCACCATGTCAATGTTTAAACATAATCTGTCTTAAGATCAATGCTCACCATGTCAAAACATAAACATAATCTATTTAAAAGATCAATGCTCACCATGTCAAAACATAAGCATAATCTGTCTGAGATCAATGCTCACCATGTCAAAGTGTAAGCATAATCTGTCTTGAGATCAATGCTTACCATGTCAAAACATAAACATAATCTATTTAAAAGATCAATGCTCACCATGTCAAAGTTTAAGCATAATTTGTTTCAGATACCAATGCTTACTACATCAAATCATAAGCATAGTGTATTTGAGAGGTCAATGCTCACAATGTCAAATCATAGCATAATCTGTTATAGAGACTAATGCCCACCATTTCAAATCATAAGCATAATCTATTTAAGACATCAATGCTCACAATGTCGGACCATAGCATAATCTGTTATAGAGACTAATGCCCACCATTTTAAATCATAAGCATAATCTATTTAAGACATCAATGCTCACAATGTCAAATCATAAGCATAATCTATTTAAGACATCAATGCTCACAATGTCAAATCATAGCATAATCTATTTAAGACATCAATGCTCACAATGTCAAATCATAAGCATAATCTATTTAAGACATCAATGCTCACAGTGTCAAATCATAAGCATAATCTATTTAAGACATCAATGCTCACAATGTCAAATCATAAGCATAATCTATTTAAGACATCAATGCTCACAATGTCGGATCATAAGCATAATCTATTTAAGACATCAATGCTCACAATGTCGAATCATAGCATAATCTATTTAAGACATCAATGCTCACAATGTCGGATCATAGCATAATCTGTTATAGAGACTAATGCCCACCATTTTAAATCATAAGCATAATCTATTTAAGACATCAATGCTCACAATGTCAAATCATAAGCATAATCTATTTAAGACATCAATGCTCACAATGTCAAATCATAAGCATAATCTATTTAAGACATCAATGCTCACAATGTCAAATCATAAGCATAATCTATTTAAGACATCAATGCTCACAATGTCAAATCATAGCATAATCTATCTAAGACATCAATGCTCACAATGTCGGATCATAAGCATAATCTATTTAAGACATCAATGCTCACAATGTCAAATCATAAGCATAATCTATTTAAGACATCAATGCTCACAGTGTCAAATCATAAGCATAATCTATTTAAGACATCAATGCTCACAATGTCAAATCATAAGCATAATCTATTTAAGACATCAATGCTCACAATGTCAAATCATAAGCATAATCTATTTAAGACATCAATGCTCTCAATGTCGAATCATAGCATAATCTATTTAAGACATCAATGCTCACAATGTCGGATCATAGCATAATCTGTTATAGAGACTAATGCCCACCATTTTAAATCATAAGCATAATCTATTTAAGACATCAATGCTCACAATGTCAAATCATAGCATAATCTATTTAAGACATCAATGCTCACAATGTCAAATCATAAGCATAATCTATTTAAGACATCAATGCTCACAATGTCAAATCATAGCATAATCTATTTAAGACATCAATGCTCACAATGTCGGATCATAAGCATAATCTATTTAAGACATCAATGCTCACAGTGTCAAATCATAAGCATAATCTATTTAAGACATCAATACTCACAATGTCAAATCATAAGCATAATCTATTTAAGACATCAATGCTCACAATGTCGGATCATAAGCATAATCTATTTAAGACATCAATGCTCACAATGTCGAATCATAGCATAATCTATTTAAGACATCAATGCTCACAATGTCGGATCATAGCATAATCTGTTATAGAGACTAATGCCCACCATTTTAAATCATAAGCATAATCTATTTAAGACATCAATGCTCACAATGTCAAATCATAAGCATAATCTATTTAAGACATCAATGCTCACAATGTCAAATCATAAGCATAATCTATTTAAGACATCAATGCTCACAATGTCAAATCATAAGCATAATCTATTTAAGACATCAATGCTCACAATGTCAAATCATAGCATAATCTATTTAAGACATCAATGCTCACAATGTCGGATCATAAGCATAATCTATTTAAGACATCAATGCTCACAATGTCAAATCATAAGCATAATCTATTTAAGACATCAATGCTCACAGTGTCAAATCATAAGCATAATCTATTTAAGACATCAATGCTCACAATGTCAAATCATAAGCATAATCTATTTAAGACATCAATGCTCACAATGTCGGATCATAAGCATAATCTATTTAAGACATCAATGCTCTCAATGTCGAATCATAGCATAATCTATTTAAGACATCAATGCTCACAATGTCGGATCATAGCATAATCTGTTATAGAGACTAATGCCCACCATTTTAAATCATAAGCATAATCTATTTAAGACATCAATGCTCACAATGTCAAATCATAGCATAATCTATTTAAGACATCAATGCTCACAATGTCAAATCATAAGCATAATCTATTTAAGACATCAATGCTCACAATGTCAAATCATAGCATAATCTATTTAAGACATCAATGCTCACAATGTCGGATCATAAGCATAATCTATTTAAGACATCAATGCTCACAATGTCAAATCATAGCATAATCTATTTAAGACATCAATGCTCACAATGTCAAATCATAAGCATAATCTATTTAAGACATCAATGCTCACAATGTCAAATCATAGCATAATCTATTTAAGACATCAATGCTCACAATGTCGGATCATAAGCATAATCTATTTAAGACATCAATGCTCACAATGTCGAATCATAGCATAATCTATTTAAGACATCAATGCTCACAATGTCAAATCATAGCATAATCTATTTAAGACATCAATGCTCACAATGTCGGATCATAAGCATAATCTATTTAAGACATCAATGCTCACAATGTCAAATCATAAGCATAATCTATTTAAGACATCAATGCTCACAGTGTCAAATCATAAGCATAATCTATTTAAGACATCAATGCTCACAGTGTCAAATCATAAGCATAATCTATTTAAGACATCAATGCTCACAATGTCAAATCATAAGCATAATCTATTTAAGACATCAATGCTCACAGTGTCAAATCATAAGCATAATCTATTTAAGACATCAATGCTCACAGTGTCAAATCATAAGCATAATCTATTTAAGACATCAATGCTCACAATGTCGGATCATAAGCATAATCTATTTAAGACATCAATGCTCACAATGTCAAATCATAAGCATAATCTATTTAAGACATCAATGCTCACAGTGTCAAATCATAAGCATAATCTATTTAAGACATCAATGCTCACAATGTCGGATCATAAGCATAATCTATTTAAGACATCAATGCTCACAATGTCAAATCATAAGCATAATCTATTTAAGACATCAATGCTCACAATGTCAAATCATAAGCATAATCTATTTAAGACATCAATGCTCACAGTGTCAAATCATAAGCATAATCTATTTAAGACATCAATGCTCACAGTGTCAAAACATAAGCATAATCTATTTAAGACATCAATGCTCACAGTGTCAAATCATAAGCATAATCTATTTAAGACATCAATGCTCACAATGTCAAATCATAAGCATAATCTATTTAAGACAGAAAGAAAGAATGCATATTCATTTTCTTTGGACTTGATTTGAACTATTACAATTTATATCCATCACTGAAACTTGTGTGATATTTTGTTGTTTATACTATGGCAGTTTAGTAATAGGAGATAACGCATAATTAGACATCTCAACAAACTCACCAAAAGCAAACTGACCCTGACTTTTGCTGATTGGGTCGTTAGTAACCCAATCGTAATCAATCAATCTCTTTAATCTTTTCAACTTTTGATCACATATAAGTATAATTTGTGTCAACAAACTCCAAGCAAGAAAGGTAGTTGAGTCTGCGGTCATAATTAAACTGACATTAATTGTTATATACTACTTGAAGTGAGCAACTAAATTATCTTACCTTGTTTAAGCCACTGTCACATAATCAAAATGAGTATTACTGTAAATATATTACACTTCAAATAAGGTGTCAATAATATTTGTAAAAAATACAAATCTTGAGATGACCCCCCCCTCCCCGAAATGGGAACTTCGCATTTATGTGAACTAATTAAAATAAAATATGCAAGCAATAATTCCATGTTCCATTAAGTCTGGTTTTTTAATCTCCTTGGCAAAAACAGCAGGATATATTAGTTGGCCAGGTATGCGCTATTTTCAATTACAATAATTACATATTGCAAGGAGACTGAGTGTCTTTGTGAAAACTCCATGTCAATATCACTGATCATGCAAATACAACAGAGATAAGCTTTTCATGATAGTTTATGCACCATGGCCAACACTAAATTAGAGCTAGCTATTCATTGTCAGTCTATTAGTCAAACACCAACCTTTGAGTAGAAGATTTTCAACATGGCCCTTTTTGAGGATTGCATCAAAATCATTTTGAATACAGGAACAACTACATATACTTTTTTCACAAGAAAAGTACATTCAAAACAATACTGGTATAGCCATCTGTTCTGTAGGAAGTAGATTCTACAATACTGTGAACACTTTTAAGAGACCACACAAGAATAGAGAGAGGAGATTTCATGAAGATCACATGAGTAGAACCAAAGACTCATGATATTAATATTTTCAATTGTTCAAATACTGAATGTCCAACTGGCACCAACTTTCAGTAAAAGACCCAACACAACTATCCATTTCAGAGAATTTAGATTATCACATCATTTCAGAAAATTTAAACTATCAAAACATTTCAGAGAATTTAAACTATCGCAACATTTTTTTAAAAAATGTTGCCGCCTTATGAACACATTGCATGTCTGAGGTTGTCATTTCATTTCATCATTTTCAGTCAGACCATTTGGGATGAACGTGTAAAGATTTGTGACAATTATCCTAGTAGTTTAAAGGGATCAGATATAACAAATTGGCACTGCATGACAGATACCAGAAGGTGCCTGAATCACATTAATGGTCCTCATCTAAATATTATTTACAGTTAAGCATACATGCTGCATCAAAAATACAAAACAATTAACTGATGGGCGTTTACAGTCAAGTCCGATGATGAAATTTTCTTTGATCAGGTACTGGAATCTAGGAGGATGATCATAAAAGATATGTTGTTTCTATCATCCTTTTTCCTTATAATTTGGGCTTAGGTAAAAACATTTTGATCAAACAGTCTATGTGGGTACACACTACCATGGTACAAGGGACTAGTCTAGACCAAGGACCATGGACCATGGGTAATAATTTAAAAATTATAAACTTTCTGACTTTTAGTGTCTTCTTCCCTGTGGCCATAAAGTGTTGGAACAATAGGGCAGGTTATGGATTCACCTTGCTGCTATAATTAGAATTTGATGCAATTTACCCATAAAACCTGGCATACACTGTCAGATTGCAGTTTGACAAACAGAACAAAATTGGAATGTACAAAATGCATACAAGGAACTATGTCTTAAATTCTGTCAACAATGTTGGTCAATGTGTACAAAATAACACAAATATAAAATAATAACCAGATTTAGTAGTGAAATCAATTATTTTATAGTCTTTAGTTCAGAAGTATTTATTACAAAAAAACATGTACCCTATGACTACAGTGTTTAAACAGCTGTGAAAAAAACGATGATCAAAATATTTTAAGGGATAATTATGGGCACATGTTGTTCAAGGTCCAACTTGTCAGATTATCCAACATTCATTTCAGTTCATCTGATGGTCATGTCAAACAAATACTGCCTTTCAGAGAATCTTTTTTCTGTCATTTTGTTTTCACAGTTGTTGAAACATTTTTATAGCCATTAGCCACAATGCAACACAGGTATGAATGCTGATAACCTGGACTTGTAATATCCCACTGAATTATTGCCATAGGACATGGGACAGTATTATCAATCTTACATCAGTCACTCACATCATTTGCATTTCAACTACATTGGCAATGGTGGACTGTCACAACATATTTGACATTGTGAATAAAATATATAATCTAAGTTCTAATTAAAAGAAAACTAGTTTCAAGCAAGAAGTTCTAATATTAATTATCAACCTGAAAGACCTGTTAAATGACCAGACTAAATTAAAAAAATCTGTCATACTTGATGAGAAATACTGATCAATTATTGTTTTTTTTTCAGGTTTTTTGAGATAGCATGTTTAATAATGTAAATTAAATTAATATATCAAATGATGATGATCAATTATCTTATTTTCTTTAGCAGAAATTCCTTTATATGAAATCATCAACATATCTACATTCTTTCTCCTAACAGACATATTGGCAGGGCTGGTACCTAGTGTAGATGAATCCATCTTTTTCTTTGATTTCTGTATTCAGGGTTAATTTTGCCATAAATTTACATAGGAAATAGAACGTTGTACCAGTAGTATTTTACAGATGTACCTTCTGTTGGTCAATTACCATATGTAAATGTCAGATGTCATATGTAAATGTCAGATGACATGATTTCCTATGTTTCAAGTACTATTTTAATTGAGTCCACCAAGTACGTCATTCTAAAAATAACATAGATCTGGAAGTTTGTTTATTCAATGTCATACTCAATTTAATTATGGCAATGTTCACGGCAGTTTTGTATTATTATCTTGCATATGATACCATGTGAATAGCAGCAGCTTTCTTTTATACTAACATCTGTTTTATGCCAAGAAAATTCAGGCCCAATTAATATATATATATATATATAATATATATATATATATATATATATATATATATATATATATATATATATATATATATATATATATATACCATAATCAGTCAGCTAATAGCTAGGGTACAAGTTTCATCCACTGGTCATGACTGTACACATGACCATCACAGATCACACACACATACACACACACACATACGCGGATTGCTTTACTTGTGAACCATCCGACTAGGGACCGGGTTATGGATACATCCTTAAATAATCATTTAAACAAGATATACAAGCTAAATAAGGTGAAAATATCCTCTATTGGTGATGTTTTTACCAACATATGTCTTATACACAGTACACTAAATGCATTATTGATTGTCATCCTCGTGACATTGTGGACACGATATTGTAGTTATGGACACGGTGTTCATAATGCTGTGTGTGTGTTTCTTATTAATGTGGAACCAATTGTGAACCATGTTTCAACAAGTCGGATGAAAATAGGTCTATTATAATATTATTTTAATATATAACCATTCATGTCACTGACTTAACGCTATCTTTCGAGGAGAAAAAAATCTTTAGGAAAAAGTTAGCTTTGTGACGAAGTTATACATCTGTTATGAACCGATTACTTTTATCACAATTACAGGTAGTGTTTTTACAAAGAATAGCACACAATTTGACATGAATGGTAAAGGTCAGGATAGAGGGAGCAAGCGAGTGGAAAAGAAGAAAAAAAATCAATTTTGTATGTGATGAAATTAAGCGTTATTCGTGTTGAAATAAATAATTTCGTAGTACTTTATGAACGTATTGTTACACGTACAGGGGTCTCACTTGACAGAGTGGTTTCAAACCCTAGTTCGAATCCCGCTGGAAGTCATATGTTTTCCCCAATCTTCCAAAGACTTCCATACAATTTAAGTTGGAAATTGGAAAGCCAGACATGTCTGCTTTTTTATGCTAAATTTTACTCTAATCAAGTCAAGAACACAGATAAAACAACTTGCCATAAGTCCATCAACCGTACATTTGCCTGGTGTTTCTTCATAATCATCAGATTTCCGTACCGCTACCCGGTTATGCCATGTATCCCCTTTTTCATTGGGAACTATTTCACTACACCACCTTAGGCCAGTCAATACACGATTTTACCGGCGCATTACACCAATATAAATGCATATATTTTCCACTATAGACACAAAAACGGTATCTACCAAGTCCCTACTTATTGATTCCATTGAGTAATTTACAGGTTTCCTACCATAAATACTGCCAACTCAACCACAACACTATTATACGCCACTAGATTTTTAATATAGACTATGTTACACCAGGGACAGTCATTCGGATTGGATCTAAATTCACAACTAGCGAACCATGGCATCGTTCAAACTCATTAACACTCGATTCCATGGCATTTGTTCCTAGTAATTGGCAAATTATTTCGGGCTAGGAATTTTTTCATGGCGCCAAATCGTAATAATCACACAAATCCAAGATTTGCTTAGAACGGGGTGCTATCAAATGCGTATACTCCATATTTATTACAGTATATATATATATATATATATATATATATATATATATATATATATATATATATATATATATATATATATATCTTGTCAAAATATGCAGTAAGTACAAATATATTGTCTAGTGGTTAATGTACAAGTATAGAGATTGTTGCAATTTGTATAGTCTAAGAGAGAGAGAGAGAGAGAGAGAGAGAGAGAGAGAGAGAGAGAGAGAGAGAGAGAGAGAAGAGAGAGAGAGAGAGAGAGAGAGAGAGAGAGAGAGAGAGAGAGAGAGAGAGTTTATGGTCACTCGTACTGTTACTAAAGTAATAAAGTATGTACGCAAAACTTTGTATATATTTTTCAGTAAAAGGAAACTCATACACATGGGTCTAGTCTAATATTGCTTAAATAGAATATTTTATTATTATAATTTTGCATTGTATCTACCAAATCATTTCGTGTGTACTTCTTGTATACAGTGCAATCATGTGGAGTTCGTTTTTCTATTCTATGAAATGATTCACTGGACAGGGGCAAATCATAGTAAGTAAACATTTATTAAAATGACGACTATAGATATTGCGAGAATACCCATAAAGAAGTGAGAGATCGTGATATCGAATGGCGATGACATGCACAAACCGCAATGTGTGTATGTGAGGTGGGGTTCACACAAACTGGATGCAGCATGGGAGCGTGCCAAGATACACACTTATGGCGGGATATGGTTCACAATGTTGGTTTGCTCTTTTGGTTTTAAAATCATGTACGTGAACCAAAATGATAATTTACAGGTGTGTACCTTGTGGACACCAAGATGTAGTGTCCACAATGTAAACTGTGTCCACAATGAAGGTCTATATTTTGGATCAGTGTCCACAATGTAGTAAATCCAAGTGCACAAACACACACACACACACACACACACACACACACACACACACACAATTTGGCAGCCTTAAGTGACTTTTACTTATCAGGTAATCATGCTAACAAGGTTTTGGTAAACAAAGAAAATATGAAAGGTAGATTGTTTATATACCAACACAATGTTTAAAAGTGCTCTATGTTGGTGCCTGTATTAGCATGGTTAACTGGTAATAGGCTTCTTTATACTACATGCAAACCAGTACATAAAATTTGATTGAGATACATAATGCTGAACCAATGAAACTGCATGGAAGCCACTTCTTTTCTTTGTCACAGTGACTTTGACCTTTGAACTTTTTGACCACAAAGCCAATATGCTTCTTCCATAACCAAAATGAAAGTTTGTTACATAGTTTGGTATAAGATGACATAGAACAAAACAATAATTCTCCACCTTATGACAGGTGTGTCAAAATTCTTGCAACAACCTGAAAATCTATTCGGGTCATCAACATGTAAATGCAAGTCTAGCAACCAAATTTTAGTTTTGTAACTCTAGCAAATTAAGCTAAACTATACTATTTGAGTTTTCATCCACAAAAATCAAAAACAAAAAATGTTTTAAAAAACAATTACAACAAATTGAAAAAGTATTGTAATGGCCTGAAAATCAATCAAAAGACCTGCTTATGTCAAGGACTTCATATATAAATTTCATTCAACTGGTTATGGATCCCATTCAACTGGGTGTATGTTATGGACCCCATTCAGTTGGATGTATGTTATGGACCCCATTCAGTTGGGTGTATCACATGGATCCCATTCAACTGGGAGTATGTCATAGATCCCATTCAATTGGGTGTATGTCATGGATCCCATTCAATTGGCTGCATGTCATGGATCCCATTCAATTGGCTGCATGTCATGGATCCCATTAAATTGGGTGTATGTCATGTTTCCCATTAAATTGGGTGTATGTCATGTTTCCCATTAAATTGGGTGTATGTCATGTTTCCCATTAAATTGGGTGTATGACATGGATCCCATTAAATTGGAAGTATGTCATGTTTCCCATTAAACTGGGTGTATGTCATGTTTCCCATTAAATTGGGTGTATGTCATGTTTCCCATTAAATTGGGTGTATGTCATGTTTCCCATTAAATTAGGTGTATGTCATGTTTCCCATTAAATTGGGTGTATGTCATGTTTCCCATTCAATTGGGTGTATATCATGTTTCCCATTAAATTGGGTGTATGTCATGTTTCCCATTAAATTGGGTGTATGACATGGATCCCATTAAATTGGGTGTAAGACATGTTTTCCATTAAATTGGGTGTATGTCATGTTTCCCATTAAATTGGGTATATGACATGGATCCCATTAATTGGGTGTATGACATGGATCTCATTCATTTTGGTGTTTGTCATGGATTCTATTCAATCTGGTATATGTCGTGAATGACATTCAACTATATATATTGTATCAATCTTTCTCAATTGAGCATATGTCTTGAATTCAATAAACTGGGTACAGTGGAACCTGTCTTGAAAGACCACCTCTTTTGCCAAAAAAGTATAGTCTCTCAAGACAGGTGGTCTCTCATAGCAGGTAACAATGCTATATAATCATTAAATTTTTGCATTGAGAGTGTGGTCTCTCAAGACAGGTGGTCTCACATAGCAGTGGTCTTTCAAGACAAGTTTTACTGTATATGTCATCAATATCGTTCAGTTGGGAATATTTTATACCATTACTGCTGCTGAGTTTACAGCATTAATGAAAGTCAAATTATCCTGTTCAAAACATTTGTTGTAAGCATTCAGACAGAAACTGAATATTCACTGATGTTAATAAAGGTATTCAGTCTTTATCTATCTTTGTTTTTTCTTCTTTCCCTCTGTCATGCTGCAAAGTTAACTCAATCATAAAAATGTAATTAACTTTTAGGGCCTTGAGTAATTTCTTTGTGGGACATTCAGTCTAATAATCCAATGAATAATGATGTAATTTCTCCCTGCGTACCTTTAATTATTGAGATGCAATAGGTAAGTGGTTAGCATTCTAGACTAATGACTGATAGAGTGCATGTTTGAATCCTACCATTGGATTAGCCTGTATCATAGTGGGCATATCACTTTATCCAGTTGCCTTTGCATTCAACCTACTTGTGTTGCTTTGTATAAAACATCAAACTATTAAACTGACCAATCAGCTGACTTGTTCTGCAAAATGCTGGTAAAGAACAATACGATGATTAACTATCAGCTTGGCCAAATGCCGACTTTGGTTAATGGTATGAATGGACACAAGGTACTCAAATGGATATTAAAATGCGGATTTTCAATTCAAATATTTGCAAAAATGTGCTTTGAATGGACTGTCATTCATTTTCAGATTTCTATGCTTATGGGAACAATTTCAAGATGAAATTATCTTATTCGTTTGCTTTTATCCACTATTCTGCCACAGTTTTGAATACACATCTACATAATATAGCCTAAAAAACATAAAATCTACACTCCTATGTTGAGATCTGATAAGACTCTATGCTTTGTTGACTATGAAGTTTGAGAATCAAATCAGAAGTTATAAATTTCTGAAAGTGATGCACATCGAACAATATAATGAAGTTACTAATGATAACTCTCCCTAACATGAATTTGCAATGCTCTATCAGGTAAGACACTAAAATGAATGACGAACAATTCTAAACATCTTCAAAGCATGAACTTTTATCAACATCTTTCAGATCTACCCATAGTCACTTTCATTGGCTATATGATAAATAAGCCAATGGCAAAGCAATAAGCAAGAACACCTCTCTGTCAATGATATGTATTAGAAGCAAGAGGTTTCTTTGATGGAATAAATTTCACAAAATTTCATTATATGAGAAAATCTTTGAAAATATTGGATACAAATAATAATTATGTGTAAAATCCCATTTCATGCATTTTTTCAAGGTGTTCTAATCGGCATTAATGTATTGACCTTCACACTCATCATTTAACAGCGAACAAATTGCTAATGAATGTTGTAAACAAAAATCTATCAGAGAAACAGTTCAATTCTGTTTTCAAACACCTGCTCAGTGAAGCCTGAGGGTAGTATGTTTAAACTAACAAACACAAACTAACCCTGCCCTCTGTATTAGACCTATCAATCAGGTATTTGGGATATTCCAACTACAGTCAGTACTAACTTATGAGTCCGACTACAATCTAAACAGACCCATATACACCACTGTATAATGCACCAATATATCTGGGTCTGTACAGTTTGTTAGGAGTAATCAGTAGAACAAACAGCATAGACCCTGATCTGCTTGCAATTTGACTCAACTGATAATCAAGTATATATGGTATTATATGTTAAAATTTGACTCGACTGATAATCAACAAGTATATATGGTATTAAAATTTGACTCAACTGATAATCAAAAATATACGGTATTATATGTTAAAATTTGACTCAAATGATATTCAACAAGTATATATGGTACTAAAATTTGACTCAACTGATAAGAATATACGGTATTATATGTTAAAATTTGACTCAACTGATAATCAAGAATATATGGTATTAAAATTTGACTCAACTGATAATCAAAAATATACGGTATTATATGTTAAAATTTGACTCAAATGATATTCAACAAGTATATATGGTACTAAAATTTGACTCAACTGATAAGAATATACGGTATTATATGTTAAAATTTGACTCAACTGAATCAAGAATATATGGTATTTAAATTTGACTCAGCTGATAATCAAAAATATACAGTATTATATGTTAAAATTTGACTCAAATGATAATCAACAAGTATATATGGTATTAAAATTTGACTCAACTTATCAACAAGTATATATGGTATTAAAATTTGACTCAACTGATAATCAAGTATATATGGTATTACAAGTTAAAACAATACAAATATAAAACTGACAAAGCAATTGTACTTCCAATTTTGTCAGCAATTCCAACACTACACAATGGGTATCTTTTTTACATTGGAAACAATCTGGTAGTTTATTTTCTTTTGTGGTGGTTGAACAAATTTCATAAAAATCACAGCCTACAAAAGTTTCTGAAAATAAATTTTATACTTATACCATGTAAATATGTCAAATAAGAAAACAAAATACAAAAAACACATTCTTTTCATAATCAAAACAATCAAAATTTATCTACACCAAAATAATAAATATACTGTCTTTATTGTACTGACTGAACAAACATCTTTTGCTTTTCAACTGACATTCATATGTCACACACGATAATGTTAAATATAGTAAACAATAATGCATCATGCAGATATCATATATGTTCTTAAATAAGAATACACTAGCGATCAAATTAAGCTTACGGGGCACTGTTCTTATCATAATGAATTCTACAAAAATACAAATTACTATATGATATCAAACAGCATCTCTATTGGAGCCTGAAGGCTAACTGGTACTAATGTAATTTGTTTGATCAGATTGAGAAATAAATTTGGAAGTCACTGTATGAATGGTGTGTGTATGTGTGTGTGGGGGGGGGGGGTTGATTTAGATTTTTAATATAGCTTTAACAATTTTTCATTCATTTTGCTAAAATTACTGCAGTGTGGCATTCTATTAAAGTCTAGCACTGGGGCACCATGCCGCAGACAGGTAGCATGATGTCCCACCCAGTCACATTATCTTAACACCATGCCAACCAGCCCTAACACTAATCTCTTAATACTGAGTGCCAAGCAAGGCAGCTGCTAGTATCATTTTTTTAAAACACCTTTGGTAAGACTAAGCCGGGGTTGAACCCGCAGTCTACCACATCCAAGGCAGATGCTCTAACCACTAGGCCATTGTATGATTGGTCATAAAGTGAACAGAAAAACAAAGGTGTAAATCAAATAGAGTCTGGTTATAGCAATAATACGCAAGACATAAGTAAACTTTTCTTTTCGTGAGAAGCATTTATCCTTCAGCATAGAGCAGCAAGGGAACACATCTTTCTTTGAAAATATTTCTGGCAACTCCCTCATGAACAACTGCAGGGTTTGGGATGTAAAATATACCTAATAAACCCTTCTGCATGTTGAAAGAGATGACAAAGAGATGACAAAGATGAGGGTTTGTTGGCTCAGTGATTTGCATGCTATACTCACATCCAAAAGGAAGTATATCTAAATCCTACCCTCAGATAAGCCTGGGTTCCTTATAATGGTTTACCTGTCCCTGAGCAAGCATGGGTCCCTTATAATGGTTAACCTGTCCCTGAGCAAGGATGTGTCCCCTATAATGGTTTCCCTGTCCCTGAGCAAGCATGGGTTCCCTATAATAGTGTACCTGTCCATGAGCAAGCCTGGGTCCCTGATAATGGTGTACATGTCACTGGGCAACCTTGAGTCCCCTATAGTGATGTACATGTCTCTGGGCAAGGCATTCTACTCCAAATTAATCTGCACTAAATAACATACCTTTATAACTGTATCCTAAAACACCTGTCTGCCCTAAACGTAAACCTTGAGAATGTGTTGTAATAATTTTGAAACTGATTTGTCCCTTGTATCAAGGACAAAATTCCCATTCAAAATGAAACAACATATATTCCAGGTAAAACAAAATTATAAAGAATCACAGCTTTACCCACTCACTCAATAACATTTCAGTCCTCTACTTTAAAAGTCAATGATGTTTTCATTTCAATACTGATAATTTGTTTGTTTGATTAGGATTTTTAACGTAGCTTTAACAATTTTTGAGTCACATTGCTACGATGTCTGCATTGAGGCAGTTTGTAGTGGTCTAGTACTGAGGCATCATGCTGCAGACATGTAGCATGATGTCCCACCTAGTCACATCCTGACACCAGGCCAACCAGTCCTAACACTAACCTCTTAATGCTGAGCGCCAAGCGAGGCAGCTGTTAGTACTATTTTTTTAAAGTCTTTGGTATGACTCAGCCGGGGATCGAACCCATGACTGCCCACTTCCACGGCAGATGCTCTAACCACTAGATCCCTGGAGCGGTTCAATACTGATAAAAAATGCAACTCCAATCATTAAGAATATATTTTCAAGGGAATGAATGAATGGGACTAAAGTCAGTAAACTTAAATATGATTAAATATCCTAGCACAGAATGGATTCCCTTTTATAAAGTTGTCCATCCGAGTCATTATGTACTCCACCATTAGGTGAACCTGCCTGCCTTATAACGAATCACATGATAGTTTTCCCTCATTATGAGCTCTCCATTGGGAGTCACCTGGTATACCTTAAAATGGAGTCCATGATACAGTACTGTCTAATAATAATGATGTCCTTGGTAGTAATAAAGAACACCAACTTCAAGTGTGTGTGTGAATTCTATTTCTAATATAGCTTTAAAACAAATTCTGAAATATTGATACAATGTCTGCAGTGTGGTAGTTTATAGCTATATCTAGCACTGGGGCATCATGCCTCAGACATGTTGCATGATGTCCCACCCAGACACATCATCCTGACACCAGGCTGACCAGTCCTAACACTAATCTCTTAATGCTGAGCACCAAGCAAGGCAGCTATTACACCCAGACACATCGTCCTGACACCAGGCTGACCAGTTCTAACACTAACCTCTTAATGCTGAGCACCAAGCAAGGCAGCTATTGTACTATCATTTTTATAAGTCTTTAGTATGACATGGCCGTGATTCAAACTTGCAACCACCCACATCCAATGCAGACTCTATAACCACTAGGCCACTAGAGTGGTCACCACCTTCAAGTGAGGTTGCCATATATTGAATACATTACACATTACTCCCTTGTTATATCCTAATCAATGGAACCCATACATTATACCACCTTCAAGTGAGGTTGCCATATAATGAATACATTATACATTACTCCCTTGTTATATCCTAATCAATGGAACCCATACATTATACCACCTTCAAGTGAGGTTGCCATATAATGAATACATTATACATTACTCCCTTGTTATATCCTAATCAATGGAACCCATACATTATACCACCTTCAAGTGAGGTTGCCATATAATGAATACATTATACATTACTCCTGTAACCTCTCCAGAGGCGTAGCTAGGGGGGGGGCAGGGGGGTACATATGTTTCCGGGTGCCAAGGTACAGGGGTGCCAAAATGAGGCTTACAACGTTACATTATAATAAGTAAACAAGGGTAATAGAAAAATGTGATTAAACTGGGAGGGGGCTGGGGTGCCAATTTTATAGTTCGTCCCTGGGTGCAAAATATCATAGCTATGCCTCTGAACCTCTCAATATACCACCTTCAAGTGAGGTTGCCATATAATGAATACATTACACATTACTTCTTTGTTATAACCTAATCAGTGGGACCCAGTGGCATAGCTAGAGGGGTGCAGGGGGTGCAAGTTGCACCGGGCGCCGGAAGAAGAGGATTGGAGGGTTCAGTGTATACTTTTACAAAGTGTGCTTCAGAAGAAACAACTAAGTCCATGCCAGGATGTCTGGATGATTGAGATTAACTCTGGTTCAGACTGAATCTGGGTCATGCATACTTATCCAGTCACCTTGGGCTCCAAATACTCTCCACTACGCTGGGGCGGGGGGGGGGGGGGCGCAAAAATTATGAACATTGCACTGGGCGCCAAACACCCTCGCTACATCACTGGTGGGACCCATACATTTTACAACCTTTAAGTAAGGTTGCCATATAATTAATTCATTATGCATTACACCCTTGTTATATCATAATTAATGGGACCCATTCAGTATGCCACCTTCAAGTGAGACTGTCTATAATAAAGTACACGATAAGGTGTTCCCTCATTATAATGATGTTCACACAAACCATTGAGTATATCACTTTAAAATGAAACCCAGGTAATAAGAGTACATGTAACAGATACAGTATTCACTGATTGTAATGCTGTCTATGGGACATACCTCCTTATAAAGAGTCCTCCTAATAATGCCGTTACATGATACACAGGATTTAAATGCTATTTAATGAAACTAGATTCATCTCCTTACATGAGCCCTGTCATAATAATGGATTTTATAGTGAGGGTGTCTTGTATTTTCTTTTTCTTAGTGACTCAAAACTTAACCCTGATGGAGTATTCATGGTGATGTCATAATTTTATTTCCTTAGACTATATTATAGTATCACATCACAGGAACCCATTTTTTTTTAGTTTTTTGTTGGGTTTTCCATCCAATGGTGGTGGTGGTGGCAGAAACAGCAGTGGGTAGGTGGATGGGTGGATTTAAAGATTGCACATCAGCACAATAAGGGAGAATTTAGCATAAATTAAAAGCAAAAGTTCAAAAAATGTTAAATTGTAGAAATGCACAACAGATATTAGGGAAGATAAACCCTTCCAAACAAATAAATAAGCAAGAATACTGCCAATTAAAAGATACAAAGGTAAAAAGTATAACCAATACATGAGTTGATCACCACTGAAAATCACAGTTAATCAAATGATGAGTGAAATATTATCAATCAAGCACAAACAATTATCATACATGTAAAATTGATTTCATCAATATGATTTCCTGTATTTAAACAAATTCAATTGATCAAAGTTTACAACTGCTGTGAAAACTGCCAAAAAATATATCAATAAATGAATTATTGATTTCGGTTATATAATACATACCAGGTTTAAACCACTTTCTTCCATGTGCCAATAAACCAATTAAAAACTCAGAGTCACTGGTATACTAAGCTACACTATCAAAACTTGAGTGTACATATACTGCCTGTATAAATACAGCTTGTACTTATACTGTATACTAGAATACAGTATATACTAATATTACAGTCACCTAGTTCCCATTTCCTTGGTACAGCACGTGATGTGCTAAAAATGCCAATACAACCCACAAAAACAAAACTAAATATGAATCACTCTTGTGCCCTGAGTGGTTGCAGCATCTGCCTCTGATGTGGCAGCATGCAGGTTCAAAACCGGGCCTAGTCATACCAAAGACTTAAAAAGATGGCATGAGTAGCTGTTTTGCTTTTCACTCAGCATTAAGAAGTTAGTGTTAGGAATGGTCTGATAGGACAGAATAATGTTGACTGGATGGGACATGATGATGCATGCCTATGGCATGATGCCTCAATGTTAGACATCACTATACACTGCCAGACTAAAACTGTTTAATCTACATTAAAAATTTAAATCATACACATGCAGAACTACGCATTAATGCTGAATATATTAATCTGATACTTTATGCATGAATATAGTATGTGTCAATAACACACTAATTAATCCAACATGTAATAATACTGTGTGTGTGTGTGTGTGTGTGTGTGTGTGTGTGTGTGTGTGTGTGTGTGTGTGTGTGTGTGTGTGTGTGTGTGTGTGTGTGTGTGTGTGTGTGTGTGTGTGTGTGTGTGTTATGGATTTTTAACATAGTTTTAACAATTTTCAGTGATATTGCTACGATGTCTGCAGTGTGGCAGTTTAGATCGATGTCTAGCACTGGGGCATCATGATGCAGACATGTAGCATAATGTCCCACCCATCCTGCGGTGTGGCTTAGTGATGTCTAGCTCTGGTTCATTATGATGCAGACATGTATCATCATGTCCCACCCAGTCACATTATGTTGACACCAGGCCAAACAGTCCTAACACTAACCTCTTAATGCTGAGTGCCTAGCGAGGCACCTGCTAGTACCATTTTTATAAGTCTTTGGTTTTACCTGGCTGGGGTTCAAACCCTTGACCTTCTGCATACAATGTGGATGAATTGCAAGTACTAACACTGTATGAACCAATACTCCATATATTTATATGGAATGTATTAATACTGTATGAACCAATACTCCATATATTTATATGGAATGTACTAACACTGTATGAACCAATACTCTATATATTTATATGGAATGTACTAACACTGTATGAACCAATACTCCATATATTTATATGGAATGTACTAATACTGTATGAACCAATACTCCATATATTTATATGGAATGTACTAACACTGTACGAATCAATACTCTATATATTTATATGGAATGTACAAACACTGTATGAACCAATACTCCATATATTTATATGGAATGTACTAATACTGTATGAACCAATACTCCATATATTTATATGGAATGTACTAACACTGTATGAACCAATACTCCATATATTTATATGGAATGTACTAATACTGTATGCATCAATTGCAATTACTAACACTGTATGAACCAATACTCCATATATTTATATGGAATGTACTAATACTGTATGAACCAATACTCCATATATTTATATGGAATGTACTAATACTGTATGAACCAATACTCCATATATTTATATGGAATGTACTAACACTGTATGAACCAATACTCCATATATTTATATGGAATGTACTAACACTGTACGAACCAATACTCCATATATTTATATGGAATGTACTAACACTGTATGAACCAATACTCTATATATTTATATGGAATGTACTAATACTGTATGAACCAATACTCCATATATTTATATGGAATGTACTAACACTGTATGAACCAATACTCTATATATTTATATGGAATGTACTAATACTGTATGAACCAATACTCCATATATTTATATGGAATGTACTAACACTGTATGAACCAATACTCTATATATTTATATGGAATGTACTAATACTGTATGAACCAATACTCTATATATTTATATGGAATGTACTAACACTGTATGAACCAATACTCTATATATTTATATGGAATGCACTAACACTGTATGAACCAATACTCCATATATTTATATGGAATGTACTAATACTGTATGAACCAATACTCCATATATTTATATGGAATGTACTAACACTGTATGAACCAATACTCCATATATTTATATAGAATGTACTAATACTGTATGCATCAATTGCAAGTACTAACACTGTATGAACCAATACTCCATATATTTATATGGAATGTACTAACACTGTATGAACCAATATTCCATATATTTATATGGAATGTACTAATACTGTATGAACCAATACTCCATATATTTATATGGAATGTACTAATACTGTATGAACCAATACTCCATATATTTATATGGAATGTACTAACACTGTATGAACCAATACTCCATATATTTATATGGAATGTACTAACACTGTATGAACCAATACTCCATATATTTATATGGAATGTACTAACACTGTATGAACCAATACTCCATATATTTATATGGAATGTACTAACACTGCATGAACCAATACTCTATATATTTATATGGAATGTACTAACACTGTACGAACCAATACTCTATATATTTATATGGAATGTACTAACACTGTATGAACCAATACTCTATATATTTATATGGAATGTACTAATACTGTATGAACCAATACTCCATATATTTATATGGAATGTACTAATATTGTATGAACCAATACTCTATATATTTATATGGAATGTACTAACACTGTATGAACCAATGCTCCATATATTTATATGGAATGTACTAACACTGTATGAACCATTACTCTATATATTTATATGGAATGTACTAATACTGTATGAACCAATACTCTATATATTTATATGGAATGTACTAATACTGTATGAACCAATACTCCATATATTTATATGGAATGTACTAACACTGTATGAACCAATACTCTATATATTTATATGGAATGTACTAATACTGTATGAACCAATACTCTATATATTTATATGGAATGTACTAATACTGTATGAACCAATACTCTATATATTTATATGGAATGTACTAACACTGTATGAACCAATACTCCATATATTTATATGGAATGTACTAATACTGTATGAACCAATACTCCATATATTTATATGAAATGTACTAAAAAACTGAAGAAATATTAAAAAAATAATGATAGTATATATAGCCTATCAGCATGTATTCAAATGTCAATGCCTATAGCCTCATAGATCCGTCACATAATGCACCAGAAGGTCAGGGTCTTTGTTGTTTGTTCTAATCAATTCCATTAAGTTCATTTACACAGATGCAAGAACACATCCGGGTCTACTAAATTTGCTGCTAGATCAGCTTATAAGCTGTCATATATAATGGACAAATATTATATGTACTCACCAAAACATAATGAAGAAATAATTACTCTGTAATCAAAATCGTGATACAGGTATATGCATAATATATTGCCACTGAAAGCTAAGTAAATACAAAATCTATATATAACTTTCAATGGTCATGGTACTATGGATAAATCAGAATTACATTTACATTCATTTACAAGTATAGAGTTTTATACTTTATTTTAAAGAACCATACTCCAAGGTGGCCTTAGAGTAATGTACATACGATAATCAACTATCTTTGCAAAAATATTTAGATTTATGTCTGTCTGTTTGCCTGTCTGTCTTGCTCTAAAACTTTATCTTTGTTTTGACATTTTCTTCCATGGCAGAAAACTTAGCAACAGTTCTTTGGTGGATTGTCAATACTTTTTGGCAATGTTATATCTGCCATATGCAACATGCTAGTGCTGTATAAATAATAATAATAATAATAATAATAATAATAATAATAATAATAATAATAATAATAATAATAATAATAATAATAATAATAATAACAATACTACTACAAATAATAATAATAACAATTATTAATAATAACATTACTAATAGTAATATATTAATAATAATAATAATAATAATAATAATAATAATATAATAATAATAATAGAACTAATAACAGCAATAATAATAATAATAATAATAATAATAATAACAATACTACTACAAATAATAATAATAACAATTATTAATAATAACATTACTAATAGTATTATATTAATAATAATAATAATAATAATAATAATAATAATATAATAATAATAATAATAATAAAAACAACAATAATAACAATAATAAAACTGATATTGTTACTACTACTACTAATAATAATAACACTAACAACAACAATAATATTATTTGTATTACTAATAAAAGTAATAACAGTAATAATAATAATAGTAATAATAATAATAATAGTAATAATAATAATAATAATAATAAATTGTTTATAGAGGGTGACTGTTACGGTCAAGAAGAATACTACTCCCTTTAGGTCCTCTTAAGAAAAATGTATTTAAAAAAGTATAGCTATCTGCATTTGGCTTGTCAGACATTTTGTCTGAGTTTACTCTTTGTAAGATGGAGGAGTTGGTGATATTCATTGAAAACTAAACTATAAGAATCCAGCGAAATCCACATCAAATGATGGCTGACATGAATTTTGACAGAACATGAAAAGAGATTTCAAAGACTATGAAGTTGGGGAGGGTACATAAAGAACTTATAAATATCATCATGAAAAGATATGTAGAAATTCCTGAAGATATGCTATTATATTTCATTACATTTTATGTACATCCATTATATTCAGCAATACACTAATGCTTGGGAGGGGGCAAGGTGCCAAAGGTCTTGGAGTGCCAAAACAGCTGAGAACGTTTTTTCAAAACTGACCAAAAGTGTGCAGTTTTAAATTTGTTACTCTTGATCCCGATCTGCAAATTACATAACGCACCCAATAACACAAATTTGCAAACTCATTTCTGCTGTCAGTGTGTGCTTTATGAACACACTTTTACTCTATCTTTTTAATAAAATATAATAGCATAGGTATTATATTTCATATATTATGCATAGCTATTATATTTCATTATATATTTTGCATAGCTATTATATTTTATTATCTGTCATGCATTGCTTTTATATTTCATTATATATTATGTATAGCTATTATATTACATTGTATATTATGAATAGCTATTATATTTCATATATAATGCATAGCTAGTATATTTCATTATCTATCATGCATAGCTATTATATTTCATTATATATTATGCATAGCTAGTATATTTCATTATATATTTTGCATAGCTATTATATTTCATTATATATTTTGCATAGCTATTATATTTCATTATCTATCATGCATAGCTATTATATTACATTGTATATTATGAATAGCTAGTATATTTCATTATATGTTTTGCATAGCTATTACATTTCATTATATATTTTGCATAGCTATTATATTTCATTATATATTTTGCATAGCTATTATATTTCATATATATATTTTGCATAGCTATTATATTTCATCATATATTTTGCATAGCTATTATATTTCAGTATATATTTTGCATAGCTATTATATTTCATATATTATGCATAGCTATTATATTTCAGTATATATTTTGCATACCTATTATATTTCATATATATATTTTTCATAGCTATTATATTTCATCATATATTTTGCATAGCTATTATATTTCATCATATATTTTGCATAGCTATTATATTTCATATATTATGCATAGCTATTATATTTCATATATATATTTTGCATAGCTATTATATTTCATCATATATATTGCATAGCTATTATATTTCATCATATATTTTGCATAGCTATTATATTATATTATATAATTTGCATAGCTATTATATTTCATATATATATATATTTTGCATAGCTATTATATTTCATCTTATATTTTGCATATCTATTATATTATATTATCTATTTTGCATAGGTATTATATTTCATATATTATGCATAGCTATTATATTTCAGTATATATTTTGCATAGCTATTATATTTCATCATATATTTTGCATATCTATTATATTATATTATATATTTTGCATAGCTATTATATTTCATATATTATGCATAGCTAGTATATTTCATTATATATTTTGCATAGCTATTATATTTCATTATCTATCATGCATAGCTATTATATTACATTGTATATTATGAATAGCTAGTATATTTCATTATATATTTTGCATAGCTATTATATTTCATATATATATATATATATATATATATATATATATATATATATATATATTGCATAGCTATTATATTTCATTATATATTTTGCATAGCTATTATATTTCATTATATATTTTGCATAGCTATTATATTACATTGTATATTATGAATAGCTAGTATATTTCATTATATATTTTTCATAGCTATTATATTTCATATATATATATATATTGCATAGCTATTATATTTCATTATATATTATGCATAGCTATTATATTTCATTATATATTTTGCATAGCTATTATATTTCATTATATATTTTGCATAGCTATTATATTTCATTATATATTTTGCATAGCTATTATTTTACATTGTATATTATGAATAGCTAGTATATTTCATTATATATTTTGCATAGCTATTGTATTTCATTATATATTTTGCATAGCTATTATATTTCATTATATATTTTGCATAGCTATTATATTTCATATATATATTTTGCATAGCTATTATATTTCATATATATATTTTGCATAGCTATTATATTTCATCATATATTTTGCATAGCTATTATATTTCATCATATATTTTGCATAGCTATTATATTATATTATATATTTTGCATAGCTATTATATTTCAGTATATATTTTGCATAGCTATTATATTACATTATATATTATGCATAGCTATTATATTTCATATATATTTTGCATAGCTATTATATTTCATATATTATGCATAGCTATTATATTTCATCATATATTTGGCATAGCTATTATATTTCATCATATATTTTGCATAGCTATTATATTATATTATATATTTTGCATAGCTATTATATTTCATATATTTTGCATAGCTATTATATTTCAGTATATATTTTGCATAGCTATTATATTATATTATATATTTTGCATAGCTATTATATTACATTATATATTTTGCATAGCTATTATATTTCATTATATATTTTGCATAGCTATTATATTACATTATATATTTTGCATAGCTATTATATTTCAGTATATATATTTTGCATAGCTATTATATTTCATCATATATTTTGCATAGCTATTATATTATATTATATATTTTGCATAGGTATTATATTTCATATATTATGCATAGCTATTATATTTCAGTATATATTTTGCATAGCTATTATATTTCATCATATATTTTGCATAGCTATTATATTATATTATATATTTTGCATAGGTATTATAATTCATATATTTTGCATAGCTATTATATTTCAGTATATATTTTGCATAGCTATTATATTTCATTATATATTTTGCATAGCTATTATATTTCATTATATATTTTGCATAGCTATTATATTTCATTACATAATAAATACATTTGGAGTAATGGGGGCACCATGGCCCAAATAACCATGGCAAGTGGTCTAAGGTTTTCACCTTTACAAATCACTCACAAATCTCACCTGTCTGCATGAGTTTGAGTGCCAGCTTCCTGAGGTTCTATGGTTCCTCCCAGGTTTTTCATACACCAGATATACTGGGTGCCATGTCTAGCCTATCATGTGCTGAAAAATGGCATGAAAACCCCAAAAAACAAACCATGGGCTTAAACTTATTCCATATACAGTAGTTAGTCCACTGTTTTATTCTACCTTCTTCCCATAGGAACTACAAAAACAGTGTACCAGTTGACCTACCTTCGATGTGCTTATTATTATACCCAAAGGCAACACAATATTGCATTATATTAACAAAACTAATACATCTTCGATGTTGATTGCTATAACCATGAGGCAATGGGTAGCAGGTATAATGCCACTGGCAAATATGTTAATTAATGATTTTGGATATTTTTGCAGTGGCTTGCAAAAATTGCTGAAAAGAGCATATTGGGGTCATTTTTATGAATTGCTAGTGCTAATAGCAATGTACAATGTCTTAATAAAATGTTTCATTTTCTAGGGTAAATACTTTATGAATTCAATGTTTACATATCATTTCTTGAGAACTATACTGAGCAGCTGTTCCACCACAACTTCATATAGATTCCTATTTCGACTGAATATTGCAGTCATAAATTTAAAATGACCTCTCCATTCTATACATCTTGATAGATAGATACCACAGTGGAGATATACAGACATGTTATTTGACAATTCTCATACACTGTTCACAGAGATAAAGTTGCACATAAGGAACTCTAATCTAAAACTGAAAATTTGTGGCAAAGATTTCCCTTCCATATGAAAAATTGTGGTAAATACTATGAACACTTTATGGATTTTTTTAAAGAAATAAAGGTACAGCTTGAAAATATAGTTTTCAATTGTACGCATTCAGTTTATTTATTGGCACAGATGTCACTAGCATAAAAAATCTTGAACAGGACATTTTTACAAATGTGAAAATATGGCCATTTCAGAATTACAAATGTGAAAATATGACCAATTTGGAAGCAATTTGTTGAGGAGGTGGTAGGTAGTCAAACATCCTTCCCTATTTCTAAAATTATTACACGTCCGAGAAAACAATTTGTCCATTTTAGGATATTTTACTACTCTTTCTAGAAAACTCATGATGAAATATGTTCAGTATAGGTTTAACTGAATATATATATATATATATATATATATATAAACAAAATTTTATTACATATGATTCAGTAATCATCATACTTACATGTGGAAAGATTTCCATATATAATCCATATAGATTGAAAAACAATTATTAATTCTTTCAACAACCACGTGTATCTCTTCAAATGAAGGAATCCCTTCTCTAGTATTCCACCAAATATAGCTCCTCAGATTAGCAATGGATACAAAATATGTTAACTATATTTGCTTTAATGTTCCACCTTCTACAGATAATTAAATATTCTCTGTGTGTTGCACTTTTCATAATACAATGAGTCAATCATGTACACACTGTCAATTGTAAAATAATCCTCAAGCCTCTCCTAATTTCATCTTATATGCAACTGCTTGTGTGGAGTTTATTCTGATATATATATCAATAATACCACCTATACCGATACGCAAGTAGCCCTATTGACACTGTTGCTGTAATGAAGACATGTGGCATATGAGAATTTTAAAAGTAATATCTAGTGAAAACAATACTCCCTGTTATTATACAGTAGAACCTGTCTTGAAAGACCACCTCTTTTGCCAAAAAGCTATGGTCTCTCAAGACAGGTGTCTCTCATAACAGGTAACAATGCTATGTAATCATTAAATTTGTGCATTGAGAGGGTGGTCTCTCAGGACAGGTGGTCTCACATAGCAGTGGTCTTTCAAGACAGGTTTTACTGTACACTGTTAATTGGAGACAGAGTATACAGTTTTATGCTGAAACTGCCTCATAATTACTGGTATATACTGTAACTGTATTACTAGAAAACAAAATGGGATTCCTTGTCATACCCACCATAGAAAAGGAACTTTGTTGTTGTTGTTCTTGTTGTTGTGTTGTTGTTGTAGTAGGGTTAACACCACTTTTAAGCACACAATAGGCTATAGATGGCGGCCAGTATAAATAGTGGAGGAAAAACCTGGGAAAACCCTGGAAATAACCACCGACCCATGAGAAGCTACTGGCAAGCTTTCTCACATACCACACTGACCAAATCTGAGACTTGAATCCATGCAGACAGAAGTGATATTGCAGTGATCCGTAACAGAGAGCGCTTTAGACCACTCTGCCACTCGGGGACCCTGAACTTTGTTGTAATGAAGGGCATGTAGGGTTTAACATCTAATATTAATAAGGTGGGCATATAGCACTAAGATAATGAATGACAATATCCTGAATGAGCACTTTTCTTTCATAATTTTATTATTAGGTTTTAGAAAACAATTTCAGTATATTTAAATGTAAAGTTAAAATACTACAATCTTAAAATTTAATGATTAAGGGTTTTGTTTTATCATGACAATGTCAGAGATATTAACTGCAAATTCATTGTATTTGTGATATACATCATTGTGTTTCTGATATACATCATTGTACATGTATTTGTGATATACATAATTGTATTTGTGATATACATCATTGTACATATATTTGTGATACACATCACTGTACATGTATTTGTGATATACATCATTGTATTTGTGATATGCATCATTGTATTTGTGATATACATAATTGTATTTGTGATATACATCATTGTATTTGTGATATACATCATTGTACATGTATTTGTGATATACATCATTGGTAATGTATTTGTGATATTTGTGATATAAATCATTGTACATGTATTTGTAATATACATCACTCTACATGTATTTGTGATATACATCATTATATTTGTGATAGACAATTCTACATGTATTTGTGATATACATAATTGTATTTGTGATGTACATCATTGAACATGCATTTATGATATACATCATTGTACATGTATTTGTGATATACAACACTGTAAATGTATTTGTGATATACATAATTGTATTTGTGATATGCATCATTGTATTTGTGATATACATCATTGTATTTGTGATATACATCATTGTATTTGTGATATACATCATTGTACATGTATTTGTGATACACATCATTGTACATGTATTTGTGATATACATCATTGTACATGTATTTGTGATATACATAATTGTATTTGTGATATACATCATTGTACATGTATTTGTGATATAAATCATTATGCATGTATTTGTGATATACATCATTTGTACATGTATTTGTGATATACATCATTGTACATGTATTTGTGATATACATCATTGTACATGTATTTGTAATATACATCACTGTACATGTATTTGTGATATACATCATTATATTTGTGATAGACATAGTTGTATATGTATTTGTGATATGCATCATTGTATTTGTGATGTACATCATTGAACATGCATTTATGATATACATCATTGTATTTGTGATATACATCATTGTACATGTATTTGTAATATACATCATTGTACATGTATTTGTGATATACATCATTGTACATGTATTTGTGATATACATAATTGTATTTGTGATATGCATCATTGTACTGGTGATATACATCATTTTTTGTGATATACATCATTGGATTTGTGATATACATCATTGTACATGTATTTGTGATATACATCACTGTATTTGTGATATACATCATTGTATTTGTGATATACATCATTGTACATGTATTTGTGATATACATCACTGTATTTGTGATATACATCATTGTATTTGTGATATACATCATTGTACATGTATTTGTGATATAAACCACTGACCGCCAGAAGCTACTGGCTTGCTTTCCAACAGATCTATGTTGGCTGAGCCTGAGACACACACATGCCGACAAAGGTGGCATTTCAGTGATCAATAAATATAAGTGCCTTATATCACTTGGGACATCAGTACCTACTTTATGTTGAGGCAAATGTCACCTAAGCTAACACACTGCATGTACAAAACTAGATAATCAACCTGTCTAACCAGGTCTTAATTTTATTTAAATGAACCTGTTAAGCTAGGCTCTGATTTCAAATAAACCTGTCTAAACGGGCTCTAATTTCACACAAAATAACCTGTCTAAACAGGCCTTAATTTCACTCAAATGAACCTGTCTAAACAGGGCATAATTTTACTCAAATGAACCTGTCTAATTAGGGTCTAATTTCACTAAAATGAACCTGTCTTATCAGGCCTTATTTCACTCAAATAAATTTGTTTAACTAGGCTCTAATTTTACTCAAATAAACCTGTCTAATCAGGCCCTATATTCACAAATATGAACCTGTCCATCCAGGCCATAATTTCATCAAAATAAACCTGTCCAACGAGGTCTTAATTTTACTCAAATTACCCTGTTAATTAGGTCTCAATTTAGCTGAAATAAAGCATCAAACCAGGTCCTGATTTTACTCAAATTAACCTGTTTAACTAGGTCCCAATTTAGCTGAAATGAACCGTCGAACCAGGTCCTAATTTCACTAAAATAAACCTCTCTAACCAGGTCCTAATTTCACTATAATAAACCTCTCTAACCAGGTCCTAATTTCACTAAAATAAACCTCTCTGACCAGGTCCTAATTTCACTAAAATGAACCTCTCTAACCAGGTCCTAATTTCACTAAAATAAACCTTTCTAACCAGGGCCCAAATTCAAAAAAATGAACCTGTCTAACCAGGCCATAATTTCACTAAAATGAACATGTCTAACCATATTTAGTACATTTTTTTACATGCAAGTAATTGATGGCTTGAAAGCATTTAGAATGGGGTCCTTGTAAGTGCAGGGCCATTCTAATAAGCTACTTTTGCTACTTGGATAATCCAGCACTGTTAAATACAAACACAGCACTAACTTCTTTTTTTTCAAAATACAGCCTGGATTACACTTACATGTATTTGTTAATATAGCCTAGACTACGCTTATTTTTAAATAAAGCCTTGGCTAAACTTATTTTATTTGCAGCCTAGGCTACACAGTTTTTTGGTGTTTTTTTTCTTCAAAATACAGCCTAGGCTACACTATACTACACTTATTTTATGTTGTAATTTTTTTGAAAATACAACCTGGGATACACTTTTGTTTTGATAGAGCCTGGGTTACACTTAGTTTTAAATACAGCTTGGGTTGTCACACTCATTTTGTTTTAAAATTTAGATGCACTCATACACTGCCGCAAAACTGAGCTTAAAAAAGAATATAATGTGCTGATTATAGGTCTGACAGACAAGTTCCATTAGTCCTGGAGAAACATACATTCAAAAATTTGATGCATGTAACAATTTGATACATGTACCTTGAACAATTAGCAATTTGATACTTGTACTCTTAACAATTAGCAATTTTGATACATGTTACCTGAACAATAAGCAATTTGATGCATGTACTCTTAACAATTAGCAATTTGATACATGTAACCTGAACAATTAGCAATTTAATGCATGTAATAATTTGATGCATGTACCCTGAACAATTAGCAATTGTATGCATGTACCCTGAACAATTAGCAATTGTATGCATGTACCCTGAACAATTAACAATTTGATACACAAACCCTTAATAATTAGCAATTTGATACATGTTACCTGAACAATTAGCAATTTGATGCATGTACTCTTAACAATTAGCAATTTGATACATGTAACCTGAACAATTAGCAATTTGATGCATGTACAAATTTGATGCATGCACCCTGAACAATTAGCAACTGTATGCATGTACCCTGAACAATTAGCAACTGTATACATGTACCATGAACAATTAGCAATTTGATACACAAACCCTTAATAATTAGCAATTTGATTCATGTACCCTGAATAATCAGCAATTTGATATGCATATCCTGAACAATTAGCAATTGTATGCATGTACCCTGAAAAGTTAGCAATTGTATGCATGTACACTGAACAAATAGCAATTTGATACACATATTCTGAACAATTCAAAGTTAGATGAATGTGTATCCTTAAGAATTAACAACTAGAAGCCTGTACCCAGAACAATTAACAATTACATGCATGTACCCTGAACAATTAATAATTGGATGCCTGTACTCTGAACATTTAACAATTAGATGCACATACACTGAACAATTAACAATTGGATACATGTATCCTAGAAATAAACCAGGACTCTGTCAATGCAATTTTGTCTTCTTCATAATGTCTGGATAAGGAGATTTGATAAACTTCAGATCAATTATCATTGATCATATTATCATATAAGGATCAGTGAACCTAATGCGTCTGGTTTACATGTAAATATTTAGTGTGGCAATATTCCCTGTTGTGATTATCATCTGGCAACGAGATATTTGAGAGTTTTACTGTAACAGTGTTATTCGAAAGGTGTCTGTAATCTGTCATGCAAGAAATCAAGTATTATATTAATAATCAATGCAAACTAAAGTGGTTAAATTTGATCTCTGCATCATACAGGCTGAAATACATCATCAAGAGTATTTCATTTCTTGATGTCATTCAATATACCAACCGTTTGTGTGTGTGTGTGTGTGTGTGTGTGTGTGTGTGTGTGTGTGTGTGTGTGTGTGTGTGTGTGAGAGATAATAATGTGTGTATGTGTGTGCAGGTGTGTGTGTGTGTGCAAAGTCAGGTTTTACACAAAGATCAATTCTTGGACCAATACTCTTTCTGCTGTACATTAATGATTTACCTTATTACATTAATCTATATGCCACCAACATGCTCACAGATGATGCAATGTGATGAAACATTGGATCAACAGGGCTCAAGATTAGCACTAAAGGCCTCATGGAAGATTGGTTAGTTGACCCAATGAGCTTCTTCATGAAATAAAATCATTTGTAGTATGTATGGATGGATGGATGGAGGGAGGGATGGATGGATGGATGGATGCAAAACCTCAAAATCTTTAATTGTCTTAATCAATCAAATGATCAATCCATCAATGAAACACTCAAATGCATAATTACATGTTCTCTCACAGACTATTCAATTCAACTAGAATAAATCATATTAAAGAGTTTAACCAAAGCTCAGGTCTACAATTTGCTAATCAGTCAATCCACTGCACATATTTCTGTTCTCTCCCCTCCACTACAACTGCCAATAAACTAGAACAAAACATAGTAACAAAGCTAACACAAGCTTAGGTCTAGCTGAAAATTCTCATGAATTTACATACAATATTTAAGTTGTGTGAAATTTTATATGACATGTTTCCTTAGGAACTTGTACAATATATTGAGAGATAAACCTTTGATGTAATAAATTTGGAAAATGTCTTGTGTTTACCATGAAGAATGCCACTTAAAATGATCCTTGCTTGAATTCTACTCCATTTCTTCCACATTTACTAATTCATCTCCCTTGGACTTACAAAATTACCTCTCTTGGTGATTTAAAATTTCCAAGCAAGTGAACCATTATCAATACATGTTTAGCAGTGCTCTCTTCAGAAATATGAATGTTTTGTTTCAAAATCACTGTGGCCTTGACATATGACCTTATGATCCTAAATTTATAGGTGTATTATTTGCCCAAAGTGCAAGTTATCCATCAAGTTTCAGCCAGTTTATTTTGTTGAACTAATATCTTTTTTGAGGAAACCATATATCCTCCTTTAGCCAGTCAGACCATGCACTTTAACCTTTGGATCCCAAAATCAATAGACTTCATTTTTGGGTGACACTGTTACTAACATTTATGGTTCTGAACCTGAAACCTACAGGGCTATTCTCTACTGAAATTAACAGGGCTATTCCTTAATGTAATCAACAGGGCTATTCCTTAATGTAATCAACAGGGCTAATCCCTACTGAAATCAACAGGGCTATTGCTTACTGTAATCAACAGGACTATTCCCTACTGAAATCAACAGGGCTATTCCCTCCTGAAATCAACAGGGCTAATCCATGCTGAAATCAACAGGGCTATTCCCTCCTGAAATCAACAGGGCTAATCCATGCTGAAATCAACAGGGCTATTGCTTACTGAAATCAACAGGACTATTCCCTACTGAAATCAACAGGGCTATTCCCTCCTGAAATCAACAGGGCTAATCCATGCTGAAATCAACAGGGCTATTCCCTCCTGAAATCAACAGGGCTATTCCTTACTGTAATCAACAGGGCTATTCCTTAATGTAATCAATGTCTATTCCCTCCTGAAATCAACAGGGCTAATCCATGCTGAAATCAACAGGGCTATTCCCTCCTGAAATCAACAGGGCTAATCCCTACTGAAATCAACAGGGCTATTCCTTACTGAAATCAACAGGGCTATTCCTTAATGTAATCAATGTCTATTCCCTCCTGAAATCAACAGGGCTAATCCCTACTGAAATTAACAGGGCTATTCCTTACTGTAATCAACAGGGCTATTCTTTAATGCAATCAATGTCTATTCCCTCCTGAAATCAACAGGGCTAATCCCTACTGAAATCAACAGGGCTATTCCTTACTGTAATTAACAGGGCTATTCCTTAATGTAATCAACAGGGCTATTCCTTACTGTAACCAACAGGGCTATTCCCTACTGAAATCAACAGGGCTAATCTCTACTGTAATCAACAGGTCTATTCCTTACTGTTAGTGGTGCATGCAGTCAACAAAATTTGATATCTGTAAATGGCTAACAACTGTAATATTCCATGGAAACAAAACTGGCATCAACAGGCCAAAACAATGAACAACTTTAAACTATAACATATGCCACCTTTATGGTGTGCATACAAAAACTGGTAGGACTAAAATATTAAAATCAGTTAATGGAATGCATTTGAAAAGGATATTATTCTATTATTGCCATCTCCCATGGTCACCATTTTTCTAAAGTGTTGTCTGGCAGGACATGGTGCCATAGTGAGATTGTGTAAGTTAGTTGACATCATTCATTGTCCATATTTGAGAATAATATCTGCTGTTATACAGGTAATGATTACAGGTAAATACAAGTACATTTCAGACTTGATGGAAAATGTGCATGGTTCAAAAATGTATCTCTGAATCAGAATTCAGGAACAATTAACAAGAAAAAAAACATGGATACATTATACAGCTTACACCATACATTCTGCATCCTTTTTTACCAACTAGAAACTGCTTTTTGCCTCATTATAGGGTGGTGGCTTTTAAATCACAAAGTCTATGATCAATCTGGCAATAGTAAAGAAAGTCCTTCCAGACTGCCATGCTTAGTATGACTACAAAATATAATGTCAATACTGTTATCATTTATTTCAACTGCAAGCAATTTACAGTTTCATTAAGGTATCTGGAATACATGATAAGACACTTTGGAAACTGTTCCTTCTTTCAGTCACTGTGACCTTTACCCTTCTAAACCTCAAATTAAAAGTTCCTTCCTTGTCCCAAATGCAAGCTAATTCCAGTGTTTGAGAACCAGACTGTGCAAAACTCTAGCTATTGTGATGTAACAAAATGAGAAACAAAGATGGATTGACATCACAACATGCTATGCTACATTTTTTTGATGGGCAAATAAAATTGAATTTATTTTTAAGGACTGTGATCCACTTTCTTGAATCTCCATCAAATTTAATGCATGGTTCCCATCCTTTTCCAAAGATAAATTTTCCGGTGATTTCCCAGGTTTTTTTCCAGGATGAAATTAATTTTTTCAAGGATCAGACATGACTGTTAATGAACAGTATTTTAGAACATTAAAGATTAAAGCATTGAATATTCTAAATCTAATGATGTTTCTATTTCAAGACACTCCAAAACATCTAAGTCAGAAAATATGATCATGTTGTTGTATCCATTAGTCTTGAGAGATGATGGAAGCGTGCCCATGAGAGATGTCTCGGTTGTGCAGCGTCTGTAGTAGCTATGTAACCCAACATAGGAGTTGCAGTCCCCTTGCTGAACTTGCTGCACTTGAAAATTGAGTCTGGTATCATGTGCAAACAATAAAATGTATCATACAAAACAAGTTTGACTTTATTCCTTTAAAATGGCATGTAAGTCATTTCAATGCATGGAATAAAAATTCTAACTTTACTTAGCTAACCTACCTAATGTTGTTATGTGGAAACAACATAATGAGCATAAATTAGTTTTGTTTCCTTTCAAACCTTTAAGTCTAAAGAAATCTAGAGCAATATATATGTATCTTATACAAAGTAACATTTCATATCACAATATGAAGAAAAAGAACCAATAAATGCAATGTATTTAAGAATCTTATCTTATAACGAAAAAGGTTTAGCCTCAATTAATATGTATCAATAAAACCCAAACAAGATTTTTCAAACAACCTACACTCCTTATGAGGACTTTGTTAAAAACCCATCATTTAAAAATATTTACAAAAGGGTTGATTTTAATTTTGTCACAAGACCTTCAAAATTATATACTGCTGTATAAATATTGACTGAATTTGTCTTTTTTTTATTAGTCACTAAACCAGTCCCCACACCTGTATTGATACAAGGGATTTAATTGTATCTTTGTTTAATATATAATACAAGGGATAACAATTTCTCATTTCTCATGCAATCTATTTAAGATCTGAAACCAATGCTTCAAGCTACATGTCACTGTGTAATAGTTTCACACCAAAGTTTAGCTCAGAGATGTGACATTTTGGACAATAAATTTGGCTTAAAAATAATAGCAGTCTGGTTTTTTTTTTAACAGGGTTTCCTTGAAATATTCCCACCCCATATTTCACATTTGGACATTTAGGTTAGGGCATGGGGTCAGCTATTGAATGTAAAAATTTGGAATTTTCTACCACCATGCGATAGTGGCATATGATAGTCGCTGACCAGTGGGCCTAGCAAATTCAAGTGGTTATATCAACCTGCATAAAATTGATCGGAATATGGTTTATATTCTCAGAAATGGCAAGTATTATAATTGTTATATCTTTAATACACAGACATACTAGACAGGGATGTCATTTCAATTTTCTGCAAGCCAGGGGGTTAGGAAAAACTGAATGGGATTTTTATTTTTTGTCTATAAGCTACACAGTTGTACAGCCCTCCACAAATGAAGTCTCTGATACTAAAGGAAACTACAACATAGTTGAAACCTGATGAGGAACTTGTCATTTACATAACTTTAGTGACATTGAAGTCCAATATTCACATGATATCAACAACAAACTCCTTTTTAAAGAAGTAAAAAAATTAAATTATATTAAAATGAAAGTCAGATAATTTTTTTAAAACCTAGAAGGAACATATAATTGTTAACATCTTTATTTTGAGAACAACAACAAGAAACCTGCCACTGTCACAGCAATTTGGCCAGTCCGAGTCATCAAGCAGAGAGCACATGTCAAGGCTGTAGTCATGTGATGCAACAAAACCCTGGTAATTGTTCTCAGAAAAAAAATATAGAGAACTTTGTGGTCTTTTTTTAAAAAAATTGAAAGTAATTTTATTACAACTACCGTATTATATGACTTTCAAATAATATTATTTATTCTTTTCTACAATATTTGAAATGGGTTGTTATTGACAATATGTGACTACTGGATTTATGATATCATAAACATGTGGGTTGCGTTACATGTACTTGTGTGACTAGTAATGTAAATCATGAGTACCAGGTCAATTTTCATCAATGCCATAGTTTTATATTGTCTTACAGCAGATTAATGACATAAAGATTTTAATACAAACAATTTCTGAGAAAATAAAACAAATTTCATATTCATTTCATGTGGGTATGACTGGATTTAAGAGCATTTAAATTTGTTAGGCCATCTGGTAAGTGGCTACCGTCAGGTTGGCTTCCTGTGAAGCTTGACTGGTTTTCATATATTCCATTTATGAAAAGATAGGAATATTGAGTTATCTGCGCAAAAGGTCTACTAGATGAATCTAACCCACTGAGCATTTGGATTGACTCAAGAAATATGTTTAATGAAAACACCCAAATGATCCATGCTGCAACCTCCAAATATTCTGGTCAGATCTTAATAAATTTAACTCACGATGAGTTCAGTTACTTCTCAATTACATATTTGTTTCAAGCTTCATGTGGTGGAAGAATATTCCCAAAGTAATTCCCGCCTCTCATCAATATTTGCAAAATTCAAGGACTTTTCACAGTCGGGAATATTTTTTCAATTCTCCTGACATTTTCCTGATTTCCCCATAGCATGTGCACCCTATCAGTGGGATTTTGCTCTGGATGTGATTTCACATTTGTCATCAAATTCAATGGAATTTGGCCGGGATGAAATTTCACATTTTACACCAAACTCTATGGGACTTTTGTCCTGGATGTGATTTCACATTTTACATCAAATTTAAAGGGATTTTTCAATTAATGAGGTTTCACATTTTTCATTTAATTCAATGCAATTTTGGCCTGGATTCACTTTCACATTTTACACGTAATTCTAAGGGATTAAGCCATGAATGAGATTCTGTTCACATTTTATCTATTTCTTAACAAAGATTTTTCAAATACATTCAGGATATTTTAAATAATTAAGAGTTTTAAAAATTGAAAATAAAATTGACAGGTCACTACCATCTATATTATATATATTTTATTTTATTTATTTTTATATCAGCCTAAAGGAACATATTTTATTTTGAAAGACCACTCCTTCTTCAAACCAAACATTCTTGTCCATTTATGGATGGTCTCATGTAACAGGCCTGTACACTGGGAGGAACAGTTTTCAAGGTTGAATTTCAAATGGGTTTAAGAAGTAAATTTACAGAAAATTAGTGTAGATATATTTGTTCTTTATTCATAGTTCTTGTCAAAATATTACATGCATTCACATGAAAATGATACAAAAAAACCCATAAACACTAACGATACATTTAACATTATTTTTATTTGATGTTCAGGTGTAATCTAATGATATTATGTGATATGAATTGCAGTTAACTAGAAGGTAACACTTATCCTGATCATAAAGTGGAACTTGGTTCTCCATGTAAATTTGTGATACACATACTACAGTATATGTCACCATATCAGTCATTTATTTTGAACATCAATCAACCTGCCTAATATGGTTTACTGTAAATTTCTCTTCTGAGTCAAAATGTCAGTCAGAAAGTTAGAATTAACTTAGACTATTGCATGGCCAAGTTGTAAAATTATTTATTTAAACTTTATAAATTTTAAATTTAAATGTTTAATTTTAAAAGTCAATTTATGAAATTGTTTTTTGCTATTATTTGTTTCAATGAAAGGTTGCAAAGACATTTATCCATTTTACGGATGCTGTTTAAAACTGGAGTGGTAAAGTAGAGGTCTGTTTATCAGGATGCTTAAATGTGATATTCTTTGGACAGAGTGTTTTTCTTTTTAAATGCAAACCACAAATCATATTTAAGAATGAGCTGAAAAATATTTTTAAAAACTAGATATCCTTTACCTGCAAATTATTCATACGTCCAAAATAATAATTAATGAAAATATACATATATTTTAGGCAGTATTCACAGTACTAAGCCACCAGTTAAAAATGGACCATTGCGAACTTTCCTCAAGAAAACAAACCCCTTCATAAGAATGATTTGTTGGTTTTAATGACACTTTTAATATCTTAATTGCTATATCCCACCAGATAAATAGATATAGATATAGATATCCCACTATATCCCACTATATCCCACCAGTACCTTTCCACATGACACAATGAGACAGAAGACCTGGGAAATATGAAAGGTATCACACTTATGATACTGTGATGACCAACACTCTACCAACTTATTGCAACTCCCTGTTAAAAATTGATCTTACGTAGGTTTGTCTTAACAGCGGTGTTGATTTCCTAAACTGTGCCTTCTATTACCAGGGGCTGAAATATTTCCTCTTATACCATGTGTCATGGACTTTTGAATCAAATTTATGTTGGTTCTGGTCCTATGGCACCTGTGTTCATTTGAAATTTCTTCAAGCATGCAATACAGAAGGTTTTAATCTGACATCATAAAAAAGCTTTTTGGAAAACCTCAGCTTCTGCTGAAAATCTCTTGTTGATATGATAGTCCAATTATAAAGGATAAGCAATAACAAGATTTTCAAGATGGCTGCTAAATGATCATAATTGTTTTAACGAAATGCCATGATACCAGATATTCATGACATGAAGCAAGAACAAGATTTTCAAGATGGCTACTAAATGATCATAATTGTTTTAACGAAATACCATGATACCAGATATTCATGACATGTAGCAATAACAAGATTTTCAAGATGGCCACGGTTTTAGTCATTTAGGATTCCAAATCAGCACTATTTTTATTTTGAACAAACTAAACATTCAAATCAATATGCATGAAAACTTTCTGACTAAATGGAGTTTAGGAGAAATAACAATATCTTGTTCTAATGAACAGATTGAAAATGCACAACTGGCCATCCCATAGGTCCTTTTGGTATATGACTAGTAGAGCAGAAAACCTGAACCCATGATGCAACACTGTTATAAAGGAATTTGTGTTATAATGATGTGTGTTATATTAGGGTTACCCATGATGCAACACTGTTATAAATGAATGTGTGTTATAATCATGTGTGTTATATTAGGGTTACCCATCAGTATCATTCATCCAATAGTTCATATACAGTAAAGCCTGTCTTGAGAGACCACTGCTATGAGAGAACACCTGTTTTGGGAGACCAGAATCTGAATGCACAGATTTACTGATTATATAGTATTATGACATGTTCTGAGAGACCACCTGTCTTGAGAGACCATTATTTTTGGGCAGAAGGGCTGGTCTTTCAAGACAGGTTCTACTGTATATGTATATGATAATTAGTTATATACACATTATTGTTAAACTGCGAAAAATGTTTAATATAAATTTTTCTGACACACTTGTAACTTGATATGATGTAATTATTATGACAACATTTATACGATATCTCAGTCATTTGCACTCTGGGGAGCACCAGTGGTTAGAGAATCCACCTTGGATTCAAGAGAACATGGACATAAAATTATTCTGAAATTTGTCTCTTCTTAAACAATGACTAGCCATAAATTGGCAGCATAAGTTTTCTGTTGCTTAAAATCAATGTGATGTCAATAATTGTGTCACAGCTAAACAAATTCACTCATGAATATGCACTTTTCTTTGTGCAATACATTTTTAACTGTAGCTCAAAAAAGCAACATGCACACCAACCCCTGTAAAAAAATTTAAGTTATATTGTTAGGAATTTATGTGCCCCTTCTTTATTTCACTTACATATTTTACCTTTATACATGGGGCACCTGTCTATAGAGGACATTTTAGTTGTACTAGTGCCCACTGTCCTTGCAGTTTCTATGGCAAAGAGGCTTTCATGTCATGCTACAAGATGCGTAACAAAATTTGCATAATTACTTACAAGTTCAAAAGCACTCTGCTGGGACCCAAATTTGCCTTCATATAATGCATTGGCAAATCTGTGTCTCTGCATATTTTTAAGACTAATCAATACAAACCCTAACCTTCCAGGGCATTATGCATAAACAGATCAAGGTCTATCTTGTTTGCAGTGTGACCTGACCTGTGAGTATTTACATGAACAAGGTAATAAATACCATATTCAAATACTAATGCCCTTTACCAAAAAGATCTAATGTAAACAAACAGAAGAAAATGAAACATTACAACAAATTAAAGAACAATTAACATTAAATGCATTGGACAAGCATTAACAACCTGTTGTGTGTCAGGTAACACTCACTTGTTCAGTGCTGTGTGCCAAGTCATTTGTTTCCCTTTAAGCTAAACTGAGACACTGGAGATAGAAATCTGTGGAGTGAATTGGAACTTTTATGACTATATTTATAATATTTTTAAATAAATAATCATCAGTTTTAGTACATATAATACAAAACTACAACTTGTATCTCAGGCCTAATATAAAGAGGCTAGTATGCCACCTTTGGCACATTTGGCATAGGTTGCTGACACCTAGGTTGAGACAATAACCTCTTCTATGCAGAACTGTTGTACCATGCCTCAGTAAAAAGGATTACACTATGTAGTAACTTTTTCTTTATGGGGACATTAGAAGATTAAATTAAAACAGACTGGTTTAAGCAAGATGTCACAAATATATTGATTAGCATAGTCAGAATGTCTATAATGAGGATCCAAATTAATCAAAAGACATCTTTTCCTATCAACAAAGAAAAACTACCATGGAACCTGTCTATAAAGGACACTCAAGTAACCATAAGTTTGTCCCCTTGTGCATGGCAGATGTCCTCTACATATGACAGGTGTTCTTTAAAAGCAGGTTGAATATCAAAGGTAAATTAAGAAAAAGGCTCATAAATAAAATATCCTTCTTGGGCAGGCATACTTGAAACCACTCTGGCTTTGAAGGTTATGAGAGGCAGCAGCGATGATTAGGTAAAATATGGTACATCATCAATTTTACCTGCTTGGAATCATGTACCTGGATCTTAAGCACAGCTGTTACCTGCTTTGTAATGACTATAGCAACTACACAATTAATCAAGACTAGGTGAGGCTTATGGTTTCTGAGACATAAGTTTTAAATAACTTTGGATCAATGCTAGATAACAGTTAATAAATCTTACAAAACTTGAGAAAAAAAACACAACAGCTTTTGAGTCATTGCTAGTTCGCTCTGATAAACATTTTGTATTTTAAAATATAACATAAACGACTTGATTTTAAAGCAAAAATTATATAATGCCAGCTTTGAATGAATGTGAATCTAATCTAGATAATATGTTATGCATATTTAATTTACATTGTTTGTGATTTAATTACATTTTTTAAAATTCTTTACATGCTCTTGTGATGTAACATTGTATGTTGGACTTGTCCTTGTCCAAAATTGAGTTCATTTCTACTTGGCCTGAGCTGACGTTTTTAATTGTATTATGTGTAAACAAATAATATGTAGCTCAATTATTCACTATGTGTATGGGTTTAAAATCAGAATTATTATTAATATAATTAAATATGTTTATTTGAGTATAGGTCTAGAATTGGATTTCTTTAGAGTATTTTACATCATCCAGGTTATGGTCTTTATGTTGTAAACATTAAGATCATTCTAAGTTTCCATTAGGTAATGGGGCCTTTTTTAATAACGAAAATGCTAATTGTGTCCTGAGGTCAAGTAGATAACTATTTAAACCTGTAACTGAGAGGAATTTTTCAGTTGTGCTTACAGTGACCTTTCACTTTTAACTTGTATCATATATTGTTTCCCATACTTCATATTTGGGCTGGACATTTTATTTCTTTAAATTATTTAATTCTAGTGAGAATTTTCTCTGGAAATACAAAAGTCCTTTGATAATTTTTTATATATATATAGAAATATTCACTTGAATTTATTGTGAATTCAATCCTGGAATGATCATACTGTTATTTTTTTTTTTTTAAATGGTTGACATGTTGACTCTATAAGCTACCATAGACATATCATTGCTTTCAATTTTTGTAATTATTCTGGACTTCTTCTAAATTTTATTCTGGACATTAAATTATTCTAACTTCTGTCTATAATTCTAGGATTATTTTTGGATTTAGTTTTGCAATACCGTAACATCTTTTTCTCATTTTCTTTTTGTATTCATGGGAAATAAATTATTTGTTGAAATTTACAAAGCTTGTTGCTTTTTACTCTTTTATGTTACTAATTTTAAGAGTATAGACTCATAACAGAAAATTTGGGGCTTATCCAGGATACAAAGATCTCTAAAATATTTCAAAATCTTTGTTTTTTGATTCACCTTGTTTTGGGACTTTCTAAATCTCAGGTATTATTTCACATTTTAGAAATATTTAGTGAAACCAACAAACTTTTACAATATGATCTACAGTGGATATCTTTATTTAGCATTCTACCCAGGAACAGTTGGACTCCTTAAATAAGGATGAATTGCTTTAAATTTCCAGAAAATATGATCTTTATGAAGCAAAGGCTTCTTTAATGAAGCAAGAACTGAAAAATATTTTGGCTAAATATTTGGTGGAAAAGAATGTTCTGGATAAAAGTGCTTTGGATTTGAACTGTGAACTACCCTTAATGATACTCTTAAGTCTGAAGTTGAACGGAGTTAGGCTGAATTACACACATGGACACATGCATGTCTGGGAAGGATAACACAGCACAAAGATAATAATAATAATAATAATAATAATAATAATAATAATAATAATATATATATATATATATATATATATATATATATATATATATATATATATATATATATATATATATATATATATATATATATATATATATATATATATTATAACCAGTACATCTCCAATACTCACACTGTTGATTGCAAAGTAAATAGTTATTTGAAGCATTTTAATTTAATGACTTGGATGAAAATGATAACTTCACAAAACTTTTCAAATTATAAGTAAATGCTAAAATCTGAGAGAAAGACACACAGCATGCTTGATTCTAAGATTAAAAGATCAAGCTAAAGTTCTTTAAAAAAAAGTCTAGTGAGATATCATATTTGAATTCTGTAGTCTTGAACCTGGATAAATGATGAAAACTGTGGATTTACAGGCTATCAATTTTTGTGGTTTTGCAAAACATTATTATTCTTGGTAAATAAAATTGTGTTTAATCTCCATTCGTTATTCAAGTCCAACTGTTTCAGATGGATCACAATTTGCTGGACTTTTAATTTTGTGTGGAAGCTGCATCAGGTTAAAAGGTAAAGCACTAGATATTTAATCCAATTTTTTGGCTTTGACACACACCAAGGCTGCCCTGTTGTGCTTTTGAGAAATGTGCTTAGCTCCCATTCCTTTGGTGTGATGTAGCCAAATCAAATGTTGACAGTACCATTAAAAAAAAAAATCCATCAACCAATCTCTGAGAGTGCCATTAAAAATTGATCAAGCAATCTCAGAAAGTACCATTAGAAATAAACCAACCAATCAAATGCTGAAAGCACCACAAAAAGAAACCAACCAATTAAATGCTTAAAGTGCCATTAGAAATCAACCACCCAAAACAACAATGGATTGAGGTCTGCAGTAAATCTTAAAATCCAGAAAATTAAAGATAACAAAATAAACCGATAAACCTGGTCTTCTTTTTAATTTGAAAATATTGGCCACACACACAATAAATACCCATTATAAAACAAAACATAAAAATGTTCCTTAAAATTAATTAGCAAAACCATTTATGCAAATTGTTCCACTTTAAAATAACTCTATTTGTAACCGACAAATTTGTGCCTGGAAGTGTGAAATATATAACAGGTTAGAAAACATTATATAATGGTACTGAATTCATAAAATTTAACAAACCTTTTTATTTTGAATGAGGCATGCTGGGACTGAAAATAGCAGCACCCCAAACATCTGAGCCCAGGTAATATTTCACTTTGAACTGCTACGCTTTCCAATGTATAAAGATTATAGCCTAACAAAATAGACATGGTAAAAAGCACACCAATATCTTTAACATTTACCTGCTTAACTATTAGCCCATTTCTAACACAACATCACAATTAAGACTGTCACAGTACAAACTCAAGGGGGCCCCGAGTGGCCGAGTGGTCTAAAGCGCTATACATTATGGATCACTGCCATCTCACCTCTGTCTGCGTGGGTTTGAGTCTAGAATTCGGCTAATGTGGGTATGTGAGAAAGCTTGCTAGTAACTTATCGTGGGTCGTGGTTCTTCCCGGGGGTTTTCCCTGCTTCTTCCTCCACCATTAATACTGGCCGCCATGAATAGCCTATTATGTGCTGAAAAATGGCATTAAACCCCAAAACAACAATAAACTGACTTATTATAAGTCAATTCCAACTTTACTCAGACCCAGATCTACCATTGAATAATGTCCTTTTAGATCTATCTGCAGTTTATTAGGAGTAAAGAACATAGACCCTGATTTGCTGGCCTACCATGCAATTTAAACAGATCTGACTTATAAGCAAGTATATATAGATAAATAAATTTAAAATTTCACAAAATGATACTGGCAGATCAAGAGTAGTATTATTGACACTGCTTATTTAGTCTGCAATCAGCTGTACATACAATTTTATCATTTACTTTAGCTTGTTTGTGCACCATATGTAAATGACAAATCAAGGTCAAGTCTTCCGTAATGATTTATGAACTCATAATAATTGCTATAGTGTGCACACAAAATAATGGCAGTGTTTATCAGTGTATTTGCTTTGTGTGTCATGGTGGAAAAAAAATGAATTACGTTTTTGTGAAAATCTACTGGCTTTACCAGTTAATGGAAGACAACTCTCACCTTCAAATGACCTCTCCATTATAGTTTGGTAATATTATAAAATGTGTATTATAAAATAGACTTATATATCAGAAATCCTGAAATCACTGTATTTGCAAGATTTGACCACTAGATGAAAGGTCATGACTTGTACATGTTCTGAGCAAATGGACGTAGGTCATGAGAGTTCTCATATACCATTTTATCAAATTGTGTTTCACTTTCTTATCCCTTAAATTACAAAACAAACATCTTAACACAGTAAAATTCAGCCAATGAACAAAAATGTTACAGCTCAATTCAGAGGTCACAGGACTAATTCACACATTTTTTGTTTGTTTGACTATCAATATTGGTGTCACAGATGAAGTTTATTTGAATAATGTCTTTTCTTGATTCTTGGTGTCATGGTATATCAATACTACTGCATAACACCTGTCCTTAAATCCACATAACTTGTGTCATGGTATATCAATACACCTGTCCCTAATACCACACAGTTTGTGTCATGGTATATCAATACTACTGCATAACACCTGTCCCAAATACCACACAGTTTGTGTCATGGTATATCAATACTACTGCATAACACCTGTCCCAAATACCACACAGTTTGTGTCATGGTATATCAATACTACTGCATAACACCTGTCCCAAATACCACACAGTTTGTGTCATGGTATATCAATACTACTGCATAACACCTGTCCCAAATACCACACAGTTTGTGTCATGGTATATCAATACTACTGCATAACACCTGTCCCAAATACCACACAGTTTGTGTCATGGTATATCAATACTACTGCGTAACACCTGTCCCAAATACAACACAGTTTGTGTCATGGTATATCAATACTACTGCATTACATCTGTCCCTAATACCACACAGTTTGTGTCATGGTATATCACTATATGATGCCTATGGAATAGCATGCAAGGCCTAGGCCAAAATTCAGAGAAACAAAATGCAAGGAACATCAATTGTCATCCTCTTATTTCATGACCAGATCAATTAGAACTTTATTATCAGCTTCATAGGAAAAGCCTGTTAATCGGTTGTTGTGTTTTTTCAGGTACAAGCTTTTTTGATGTTAATGAATAATTATATAAAAGAAAGGAATAAAATACTGCTGTTGGGTGTAATTCTACAGAACAGTTTTCCGAAAGAATTTTTTACAGTTGAGTGGAAAACTGTTAATCATAGAAGGGTTATTCCAACACTATAGCAACAGAATAACCAGAACCAAAAGTGATGCATTTTTCAGTATATTTAATTGTTTGTTGTATCAGCCTTTTTTTCTTTGTCACAACTTTTTACAAGTCTACATATTCTTTGAATAATTTCATATTAAAATTCACAAATATATAGGTACAACATTAATTTAGGGCAAAAATATATACATAGTGAAACTTCAAAACTGAAACTTCAGAGTACCCTAAAGACTTAAATTTTATTTTAGTCCCATCATTTTCAATCTTTAATATCATAATTATTTCATATTTCACCAGTATACCAAACAATACCCATAGTTCCAAATCCCTAACAATCTGTGATCTCAAATTTCAATGTTGTGCTTAGAAAGCCCCATAAAATCAAGGCACATTTTAAACTCAGAAACAATTTTATTTTGTTCCTAAATTCTTGACACCTGCTGAAACAGAATGATTATGGTTGGCATGGTTGCAGAGGGCTGATCTGTCAGAATAAGCATGATGTACGATCAGTTCCAGCTAAACCAACCAACCTTCCACCCCTACATGACATGATAAGCACTGACCATCCTAATGCTCTCATATGTCAAAATGAAGCATGATGCATGGTCAGGTCCAGCTAAACAAACCAACCTTCCACCCCTAGATGTCATGATAGGCACTGACCATCCTAATGCTCTCATATGTTAAAATGAAGCATGATGTGTGGTCAGAGTTTCCTTCCTCACCATTTTAAAATATTTTAACACATTAATCCCTATCGCCAAGTTTACAGGGCATGAGGCAGTAGCCTACTTCCAAGGTCTGTAGCATCGAGGTCATGCATGATACACTAAATTGGTTGGTATTATAGAAAGCCTGTGCAAAATGTAGGATGAGCTGGACATTTGGAATAAAGAGTCTTCTCCATACGAACATTATGGGTCCATTAAGCAAAAAAACAGAAGAAAAAAAAAAAAGAACTCCAACTTTTCACCTTCTGCTCATGTGCCAGCAAACTAACCAATGGAAAACATTTTTTTAACACAACTGATCTAATGGAAAATTACTTGGAAGTCAATGTATTAGGAATGTTTTTAGAAATAGTCCCCAAATTGTGTTTCCTACTTGCATTTCATGCAAAAACAGCAAAATCCTCCAGGGGTTAATGTGTATCAGTTAATTTGCCTAAAAGACCAAGTATCTGAATGTATGTGTGTATTGCTTTATGGCACATTAGCACAATAGTGGCTATGTAATGTCAATGAAAGGTTATGTTCCAAAAATATAAATATGAATTGCACAAAACCATAACCTCACAAATTCATCTATTGAGTAAATCAACCAAAGCCTGTAATTAAAATTTGCATATATGAAATGTCTGACATCTTTTCAGGAATCCCTGGGAAGGAGCTTAATGAAAAGATGTCAGACATTTCATATATTATATATAAATATATGAATATATTATATATTATATTAATATAACACCTCTCCTACATATGGTTACCATAAATCAAGAAACTACAAAGTTTGGCAAAGTTGCACCAAATAATTTGGAAAAAGACAAATTAATACACAGTTTGATGGATGGATGGACTGACTGGAAGAATAAACATACATCATATGGTAGCTGTAGAAAGCACAGGGATAATGAAACTATACATATCAAAAGTATATTTTTTACATGTCACATCTACCCTCAATGGGAAATTTTCTCTTAATCAATGGCTATTTGTTAAAGATAAAATAGCAACAGCCTTGATTTCTGAAAAGTAAAATTTTAATTTAAAGAAATCATCAACAAGGTACACATTTAATTCATGTGAGTAGCAAACAAATCAACCAATCATACATGATGTTACTTATGAAAGGTTGTTTCTGATTGGCTAATGCTGAAACTGAAAGTTTTTATTTATGCAGACCAGGTCCTACATTCATGAAACTCCTCAATTTTAAAGGTCACTTAAACTAGAATTTTAATAGTTCATTATAAATAAACAAATCAAAATACAAAATATTTGATAACGGCAATACATTTAGATACTTGAATGCATGTTAAATAAGTTTCTTTTGTAATCATGTAACAAACATAAGACCAAAACATAAAACCAAACATAAATATAAAAACCCAAATGTATAGTTACTGTTTAAGGGAGTACTTAGTTTGAAGAATACAAGGGCCACACACATTATTTACATCAATGACTAATGGGATCAATTCAGACTAATTAGACCAATAACGACAAATTAGACCAACAAGTATTAATCAGATTAGTTCAAATCAGACTAATTAAAACAATAATTGATCAAATCAGATCAATGCAGGCAAAAATGAGATAAATGCAAACAAACTTGATCAATGCAGATGCAGACTAATTAGATCACTTTAGACTAATGAAACCAACAGACTAATCAGTCAAGAGTAAGTTAATTAATATAATATAGAATATTAAAGATCAAATAAGATTATTCAATACTGAACAATCAGACTGAAATGCAGATAAATCAAATCAATACAGACTAATGAGATCAGTACAGATTAATTAGATCAATGCAGACTAACTAAATTATTAGTCTAATCAATCCATAACAGACTAATTCAATTTGAAGACTAATCAGATCAATGTATACTAATTAAATTAAACTAATACAGACTAATACCATCAATGTATACTAATTAAATACAAACTAATACAGACTAATACCATCAATGTATACTAATTAAATACAAACTAATACAGACTAATACCATCAATGTATACTAATTAAATACAAACTAATACAGACTAATACCATCAATGTATACTAATTAAATTAAACTAATACAGACTAATACCATCAATGTATACTAATTAAATACAAACTAATACAGACTAATACCATCAATGTATACTAATTAAATACAAACTAATACAGACTAATACCATCAATGTATACTAATTAAATACAAACTAATACAGACTAATACCATCAATGTATACTAATTAAATTAAACTAATACAGACTAATACCATCAATGTATACTAATTAAATACAAACTAATACAGACTAATACCATCAATGTATACTAATTAAATACAAACTAATACAGACTAATACCATCAATGTATACTAATTAAATTAAACTAATACAGACTAATACCATCAATGTATACTAATTAAATACAAACTAATACAAACTAATACCATCAATGTATACTAATTAAATACAAACTAATACAGACTAATACCATCAATGTATACTAATTAAATACAAACTAATACAAACTAATACCATCAATGTATACTAATTAAATTAAACTAATACAGACTAATACCATCAATGTATACTAATTAAATACAAACTAATACAAACTAATACCATCAATGTATACTAATTAAATTAAACTAATACAGACTATTACCATCAATGTATACTAATTAAATTAAACTAATACAGACTAATACCATCAATGTATACTAATTAAATTAAACTAATACAGACTAATACCATCAATGTATACTAATTAAATTAAACTAATACAGACTAATACCATCAATGTATACTAATTAAATACAAACTAATACAAACTAATACCATCAATGTATACTAATTAAATTAAACTAATACAGACTAATACCATCAATGTATACTAATTAAATACAAACTAATACAAACTAATACCATCAATGTATACTAATTAAATTAAACTAATACAGACTAATACCATCAATGTATACTAATTAAATTAAACTAATACAGACTAATACCATCAATGTATACTAATTAAATTAAACTAATACAGACTAATACCATCAATGTATACTAATTAAATACAAACTAATACAAACTAATACCATCAATGTATACTAATTAAATTAAACTAATACAGACTAATACCATCAATGTATACTAATTAAATACAAACTAATACCATCAATGTATGCTAATTAAATACAAACTAATACCATCAATGTATACTAATTAAATACAAACTAATACCATCAATGTATACTAATTAAATACAAACTAATACCATCAATGTATACTAATTAAATACAAACTAATACCATCAATGTATACTAATTAAATTAAACTAATACAAACTAATACCATCAATGTATGCTAATTAAATACAAACTAATACCATCAATGTATGCTAATTAAATACAAACTAATACCATCAATGTATGCTAATTAAATACAAACTAATACCATCAATGTATACTAATTAAATACAAACTAATACCATCAATGTATACTAATTAAATACAAACTAATACCATCAATGTATACTAATTAAATACAAACTAATACCATCAATGTATGCTAATTAAATACAAACTAATACCATCAATGTATGCTAATTAAATACAGACTAATACCATCAATGTATGCTAATTAAATACAAACTAATACCATCAATGTATGCTAATTAAATACAAACTAATACCATCAATGTATGCTAATTAAATACAGACTAATACCATCAATGTATACAAAATAAACCAACACAGATTTTTCAGATCAATGCAGAATAATGAGATGATACCAGGTAAATTAGATCAATGAAATCAATACAGACTAATTAGACTAAATACTGACTAATTAGATTAATACAGATTAATTATACAAATACAGATTAAAGAAATCAATACAAACTAATTAGATCAATATAGACTAATTAAACCAAATGCTTCTTACTTGAAATTATAAGTGTAATAAGCAGCAAAGAACCTGATCTTATTTAGAGTATAATCAACATTGGTTGCAGTTAGAATGTATTTAATGTGTACACTACACTTATATAAAAAAAAATGTGAAACTTTACTTAATTTTTTTTACTGCTTTTCCATATTCTTACAACTATATGGTCTTAAACTAAGTAACATAGAGAAGCAAAAACAAAACAAAATTGTAAAATTCAACCAACAATTTCCCAAGAACACAAAGTAAAAATTCAAAAGACTGGTGAATCAAATCCCAAATAATCCTAAATGTTCTAATATTGGTCCAAAAGTATAGACTGTTCTGAATGAATTCCAATCTGTAATGTGCTGATGCACCAATAGTCTGAAATACATTGATGTATCAATAGTCTTGATGTATCACAATGATATAATCCAGAACGTCTTTAAATGAATTCACAATAATCCCAAAATAAGGTTTCAATCTGAAACTCAATGAGCACTTTGTATTTCCAATGAATTATCAAAATATATGACTCCTCTCACATATATTTGAAAACAATTTAAAACTCTGATCATATATTCCCCAAAACATATTTGAAACAGGGATAAATAACTGTTTACCTGGTTTCATTAATAAAACTGTCACCTGAATATGTATAATACAACAGAATGCTCTGGAAAACTGATAATTTCTAATGGAAATATTTACTAAATCATAAACAAGGTCAGGCCTTAAACTTAAATTTTAGTAAATACCATGGCAATAATCAGGTAGACATCACATGACAATGGTCAATTTAGACCATAACTCTTGACTCAATCACAAATGGCTAGAACAAAAAAAAAAATCTTTATGCTATTTAACTTGTATAATGCTTGTACACAAACAGATGTGGTATTTTTTTTTTTATTTTACCTCGAAAAATGCTTTTTTTTTTTAATGGTTTTTTATTTTATTGCATTTTTTAATGTTTGGTACTTCCATTTTTTTCATCGACCATACAGGCGGTCCTCTGTCATACTCTAGATAACAAATATCGATCAATAATGAATCTATGATGCTGGACAATATAAATTATATGGAGGAAACCATAGAGTGGTCAGATCAGTCAGATGGTGATAATGACATTGAGTGGAAAAAAATTCAATGTTACCTGGACTACGGTTGAAAACGTGACATTTTTTCAAATTTGTATCACTGAAACTTTAAAACCGGTATGTAGCATGTAAATAAGTAAAAAATTGATTTTTGTGTTCCCTAAAAACTACTGGAACATTTTTTTTTTTTATTTATTGAGAAAAAAATGCGTTTTTTTACATTTTTTATTTTAATTTTAACATTTTTAACATCTATGACTATTAGTACACACAAATACGGTATATTCTTCAAAATTTGGCCTTGACAATCATTCTACAAATTAAAACTGCTGGCCCTAATTTCTGTACAGATAATCAATATCTAAAGAGCCCAACATTGATCGCACAATTATTCTCTAACAAATCTTAAACCACTTCATCTGACCTTTATATTCAGCATTAACAACATAACAGGCTTCTGTTATTTATCAGGAGTTGCTTTTCAATGTAAGCTGAGCCTCTCTTTGATACATATTGAAATAGCCACAGAAAAATTGATAAAACTCTACTTAATCATATTTCAGCCCTCTCTTTTGTAAGCAGGCTTCAAAACAAGAAGACAGATGCAAACATAATTACCTTGTTTGTGCAAAGGTATATTTATCTACTAAACCATTTCAGAAATCTAAATCAGAACCTTTTGAGGTCATACATTAAAGAATTTTGAATTACAAAGCTTTGGGGATGCAAAATTTAAGCATAAATATTATATTGCAGAGGAGAAGGTCGTATATAAGTGATTTGTCTAGGATCTAATGATGCGTATGTGGTTGAATTTTTCAGGCCAGAGATCTTTACATATCTGATCAAGGGACTTTATAAAAATTAAAATAAAAGGACCACCTGGAGTCCAGGTCAAGATCCGAGTCACTGGGGACTATGGAGATCCATTGTTGCATAAATTTTCCATGCAAACTTTTTCACGGACACTGCCCATTCAAATGTGTCACTATATTTTCAGTTTATATATCATTTGATAAGCACAGAGGCCAGACTAATAAAATTTTTAAAGAGCTGGGGATGGGCTGATTACCAGAAATAAATGCTTGCCAAAATTTCATACATCTGGGCATGGGCTTCATCTGATATAAAAAATATGTCACAAAAATCAAAATATTTTCAAATGTACAAAATATTTAATTTACCCATTTTAGAATGTTAACTTCTTTTTAATTTTACAACTTTTGAAACAATACCCTAACACACTCACACACACACACACACACACACACACACACACACACACACACACACACACACACACACACACTGAATAACACCTTGTTCAATAACAGAGTAAACTGGCATATTGTATTTAACAGATGGAATTTTATGTGAAGTATAGAAAACAGTTTGGAACATAAAATATTCATTCTAAAAATTATCTTTCATAAATATTCAAAAGTGTACACATTCATAAAGATAATACCAAAGACTGGGTTTTAGTACAAGTTGTATCTAGTAGAATACAGAGTAAAAGTCACTGAATTTCATCCATTATTACCTATATGTACGTAGTTCAGATTAGGAAGTTTTCTCATTCTAATTTATTGTGTTCTTGTTGTGACATCAATTCTGCAGATATATTTTATGTTGTATTTGGATATTATTTGAGAGGAAAAAGATTTGTTTAGTTTACTCAGTGGAAATAGAAAGTGCTCATTGGACTATCATATCATTGTGGAACTATTGTAAACTATTCAAAGAAGTTCTGGACAATGCCATTTTGCCAACATCATGATTCAAGACAAACCAGTAAATCTGAAATTTATACAGAACTATTCATTGTTTTGGACTTTAGCAGAACATTTTTTTAAGGAATATTTTAGATTCAATTCATAGCTCTGTAAATTCATCTAACATTTTCATTTTATAACATTGATAGTTAAATTTTTAAGCATAACAAAACTTGTTGCTTTTGTTTCTTTATGTTACTTAGTTTATGACCACAATGTTGAAAAAGCATGTTAATTATCTCACAAACTTTATATCACATCAGTTTGAAATATTTTTACCATACCATCATAAATATTCTTTACAAAGACCAAAAGTCTATGTCAGCAGGGTGCTTTATGTGTCAATTTCTTCCATTGCTGTTGACTGAAAATGTTATGAACAAAATTCTTTATCAACAATATCAATTGCTGAAACTGTGCATCTTTGTTTTCAATTCCTCATTTTTTTCTGATCCATATCAGCTGAGGTTGATAGCAAGGATCAAATATTAGACTGGTTACTTATAGGCTATTTGCCAGACTAGTCACAGGGCATATAATAACTGGCCAGTTACAAGATATTTGCTTGTCTAGTCACAGGGCATATATTAGACTGGTCTTTACAAGCTATCTGCTTGTCTAGTCAAAGGGCATATATCAGACTGGTCACTTACAAGCTATTTGCCAGACAGTCACAGGGCATATATTAGACTGGTCACTTACAAGCTATCTGCCAGACAGTCACAGGGCATATATTAGACTAATCACTTACAAGCTATCTGCCAGACAGTCACAGGGCATATATTAGACTGGTCACTTACAAGCTATCTGCCAGACAGTCACAGGGCATATATTAGACTGGTCACTTACAAGCTATCTGCCAGACAGTCACAGGGCATATATTAGACTGGTCACTTATAAATTATTTGTCAATCTAGTCACAGGGCATATATTAGACTGGCTCACTTATAAGATAGTTTGCTAGATTAGTTACAGGGCATATATATCTGGACCAGACACTTTCACATTTGCAACATCAAATGAACTTAAACAGTTATTATTTGAATAAGAACACACATTTACAGATTTCCCTACAAGAACAAAAAATATTTCCATGTTGCTGAAAAAACAGTATGAATAGCCAAGTTTTCAATACAGTGTGAGTATCCAAGTTTACAAAGCAACTTTTCAAGCATTTACAACATTACAACATCTTATGGAGAAAAAAAATTGTGTCAAGTTTAATCAAGGTGTTTTCAGCACAAGTAAATTCATTTATGTGTTTCCTGAAATGTAATCTGGTCTATTCATCAAAGAAGGGTAATGTAGTTTCATACTTCAGCTACCTAGAAGATGGCTAGTCAATATACAGTTGATATTGGTTGCAATTGTCTCACATAACTTGCTTTTGAAAAAATTCCAGCCTCAAGACCTCTGATTCAACCCAAATAAATGCCAATAGACAGTAAATATTTCAGAAGGACAGCACAACGAATATTCAGATACTTATTGAATACAGGCTATGAATATTGGAGTAGTAAAATAAGGTATTGATTTCAGCCCTAATATCACCTTAGATGGGGAAAAAAATGAGTAACGAGAATCTATTGGCAAGCTTTCTTACATACCCACATTGGCCGAATCTGAGACTTGAACCCACGCAGACAGAGGTGAGATGGCAGTGATCCATAATGGAAAGCGCTTTAAACCACTTGGCCACTCAGGGCTCCTCAGATACTAAATGCAGGCTATGAATATTGGAGTAGCAAAAAAAAGGTATTGATTTCAGCCCTTAGATGGAGAAAAAGATGTTGAACACCAAAAACGTCTTGGGCAACAAAGGTTGTACACTGTATGCAGTGTATGATCTGCTTCAACTGAACAGATTCAAACTAATAAATAAATATATTGCGAAATAAAATTATCATTTAATTTTGTTTTTATCATTTAATTAAATCAAGACTTTCGTATTTATTTATATACACAGTAATGTTAAATTTTGCTATGTGATCTAATTACATTAATTTCATGGTCAAAAGTCAAAACAGTATTAATCATAGAAATTTGAGACATCTGAGATGCCTCCAGTTATTATGGCCGACAGGCCTATATTGATGTCAGGATGCTTTCTGTTAAATTTGAATAAATCCTGCACAGTCACTTTTGAGAAGTATCTAAAGTTTGTTCTATTTTTAGTAATGGACAGTGGTCAAGACTAATGGGCAGTTGGTGTCATCTTCACAAAACTAAAAACCCCAGTTTGGTCAAATTTCATTTAGCAGTGTTGGTGAAGCTGTTTTTAGATTCTAAAATGTTTGCAAATCGTCATTTTAAAACCTGAAATCTGACAATGTCAGGATGCATTTTGTCTAATCTAGTAAGATTCTCTAAAGCATTTAGTACAAATTCATTTCTAAGTTTTCCAATTGTTTAAGTTATGGGTACATCTCATATCAAATCAAGAATCCAATGAACAAAGATCATCATCAGCTGAACAGATTCTTAAAACCTTCATGATATCAAATTTGGTCAAGTTCGGTTGAGCAGTCTTGGAGATCAAATTCTTTATCACTATGCTAATTAAGTTCTCATAAGATAATTTTATCAACTTTCTACAATTCTTATCAAATCCATTTCTCTAGTTTTAAATTCAAAAGCATGTTAACAAGCTTACTTGTGGTATGCAATAATCTGGACACAAACTTATAAAACAAGAGTCCCACAGAGAGACTTGTACTCAACTGACCAAAATAATTTCCAGGAATTTAACATAAAACCATTTCTTCTGTATTTTTAAATACAGAGTTTTGAAAGAACAGCTGCTGTTATGGAGAGCATAACAAGGATGTAAGATTGACAACATTTTCATTTTTGAAATATCTGCTCTGGTGGCCATTTTGGAAGCAAGATAAGTGCCATTTGGATTCTGGAACAGCTAACTAGACATCATTCAAACCAAATAAATATGACCAAACATTCTGAAGAATGGAGTGCCTTTTCTATCCCATTGGTAACAGTTGTAAGATCACTAACACATGGACTCACTGTACTTATCCAACCAGAGTATAACCAAAAATTAAATAGCTCATCTTTATCAAGCTTTCAGAAGTCTCCAATATCTACTGAAAACATTAATTATGACACGGAAAATAAATTAAAACTAAAGTCATCTTGACAACAAAATGTTTGACCATATTCTAATTAAATTAAATTGACATTTATAATTTGTAAATGTTTTAAAACTTGAACCTTTATTTGGCAATATACACCCAGTAATCTGCAGACATGAAGTTAACCTAATCAACTGACCAACCAATCCACCAGCCTATCAATCCATAAACCAACCAACCTATCAACCAACCAAACAATAAATCAACCAACCAGCCAATCAACAAACCAATCAACCAACCAACCAACCAATCAACCAACATATCCACCTACACAGCTACTGTGGCAGGTCATGAAAGAGAAACCATGGGAAAAGAACATTCTTGTCTATTGTTTCAAAGTAAAAGTAATATCACAAACTGAAAGAAACCCAAGAATAATAATGTTTTTGTAGCACTTATAGCAAATAGTTTTGTTTTTATCAAAAGTTAGACCACTCCAATGACCTAAGTGTTTAAAAGATATATCTCAGATATGGTCATGGACTCAAACCCTAGCTGAGTCATACCAAAGACTTAAAAAAATGGTACTAGCAGCTGCCTCACTTGGTACTCAGTATTAAGTGGTTAGTGTTAGGATTTGGTCAGACTGGTGTCAGGACAATGTTGACTCAGTAGGACATGATGCCACATCTCAGCGGCATGATGCCCATGTGCAGGATATCACTATAATTTGCACCACTGCAGACATGGTAGTGATATGACTGAATTTTCATTCAAGACTAACTTAGGTCTTTTTGTGAACATCCCTATGTCTTTATGACTCTCCATTTAAGAGAAGAAGCAATAACAAGATTTAAAGATGCTGGTCATAGTGGGTATCAGACTGGTATCATTTTCCTTTGGTATCAACTAGACATCATAAAACATTTTCTAATAAAACCATATATTGAAAAGATTTTCCATTGGGAAAGAGTAGCATCAGGATTGTCAATATGGTCACTGTGGCAGCCATAATGAAGACCATATTTCAATCTCCCATTCAGGGGGAATAGGAATAGCAATTGGTGGCAATATTGGATGTCAGATTTATTTATATTCAGTCTTCTGAAAACTCCAAGTTAATACGACTTCCGATCCAGGAGGAGTAGCATTAATAAAATTTGCAAGATGGCTGCCATGGCTGGCATTGAAGTTGGCAAATTGGTACCATCTTCATTTAGGACTGACCAGACATAGGAAGTCTTAATGATGACAAGTCCATCAATTCAGAAGCAATTTCAAGATTTTAAAAACGGCCACTGTGTTGGCAATGTTGGACATCTGAGCATAAACATTTGTTTTGGGTGAACATGTTTAAAACGAATTCTAGAGAAAACTATATGTCAATATGTTTCTGTTCCACAGTGTAGTAGCAAAAAGGATTCCAAGATGGCTGCCATGATGTTCATGCTGGATTCAAGACTGACACCATTTGCTTTCATCAATTCAAGATTATAGCTATTGCAAGATTTTCAAGATGGTTGCTCTGGCGATGATACTTGATAATATATCATCACCTCTTTGATTTAGGACAACTTAACATACAAAGTCTTTCAGTGTGAAAACTCGATGTTGGTATGACCATCCATTCTGAAAGATTAGCAAACAAGATTTTCAAGACAGTCACTGTAGTGGGCATATGAGAAGTGCCATTTTCATTCAAAAGCAACTACACTCTGGGATGTAAAGTTTCATGACAATAGTCAAAATACCTTTGGAGGAGTAGTAATAAGAAACTTGTGCCAAAAGAGAATTTTGGCTAACAGACAACTTAGAATTGGCTATATATAATACATTCTGGTATGTGACCAGCAATGCTAAATACCACCAATGTCTTGAAATAGGACATGTACTCTCTTTAGTCCCAACAAGATGCATCTACTGTTAATATGTTCATATTATATGTTGTAAAATAATATGAATGTTAATGCATTACTTGATGACTGTGATATAAGTTTTAACATAATATTAATGTTAATGCATTACTTGAAGAGTTTCATACATTTTATAACATAATAGTTACATTATTACATTACATGCTGACTCTGATATGTTGATGTAACATAATATTAATATTAACTCATTATTTGATTACTTTAATAAATGTTGTAACATAATATTAATATTAACTCATTATTTGATTACTTTGATAAATGTTGTAACATTATATTAATTCATTATTTGATTACTTTGATAAATGTTGTAACATTATATTAATTCATTATTTGATTACTTTGATAAATGTTGTAACATAATATTAATATTAACTCATTATTTGATTACTTTGATAAATGTTGTAACATAATATTAATATTAACTCATTATTTGATTACTTTGATAAATGTTGTAACATTATATTAATATTAATTCATTATTTGATTACTTTGATAAATGTTGTAACATAATACTAATATTAACTCATTATTTAATTATTTTGATAAATGTTGTAACATAATATTAATATTAACTCATTATTTGATTACTTTGATAAATGTTGTAACATAATATTAATATTAATTCATTATTTGATTACTTTGATAAATGTTGTAACATAATATTAATATTAATTCATTATTTGATTACTTTGATAAATGTTGTAACATTATATTAATATTAATTCATTATTTGATTACTTTGATAAATGTTGTAACATAATATTAATATTAACTCATTATTTAATTATTTTGATAAATGTTGTAACATAATATTAATATTAATTCATTATTTGATGACTTTTATAAATGTAATAACATAATATTAACAGTAATGCATTACTTGATGACTGATATATGTTGATAAAGATCATCTTTACAGAATCTATTTTCTAGGATACACATGGTCAATAATAGAACATAGAATCCACACATATTTCTATAACACTGCTCGGGAATATCAACCAAATGCAATAAAATCTAACATGTTACTGTAAAAAAATATTTATTTCTTCATTAAATCTGTCCTACATTCATAATTATTTTCATTTTATTTGTGTGAGAAACTTACCACAACAATTTTTATTTGTAGAATAAGCTGTGATCTGGATTTGTTACATCTATATGTCACAGTGTGAGAATATATTCAGCATGGTGTCATGAAATTAATACAACTTAATGTTATCCATTTAAAACTTCCATAAAAGCTGATGTTAATACAATTATTATAAAGATGATATAATGTATTTCTTGGGCATACAAAGTATGTTTTTTATTTTAATTTGGATTTCTTTGTGTCTTAATCATCATCAGTCACTTGACCTAGAGTGGTCGTTGAGGCTGCTGAACATCTGTGCTGCTGAACATCTGACCAGTCCCCTCCACTTGTCTCGATCATGTGTCTCTGCAAAACTTTTCCTGGTCCATTCAGTGATGTTGTATCTCTACTTTTTTCTCTGTCTACATCTCCTTCTACCACATTGGACACTATCCTGCAGTACTGTTGTGGATAGACTGTTGGTTCTAGTGACATGGCCATACCATTTCAGCTTTCTCTTTTTCACAGTGGTGATGAGGTCTTCATAATGGCCTACTTTGTGCCTGATGGTGTTATGCACTTCTTCATTTGTGATGTGGTCCATGTAAGAGATGTCAAGGATGGTTCTCTAACATCTCATTTCAAGTGCCTGGATTCTTTGTTGTAATTCTGCTGTCAGGGTCCAGGCCTCACATGAATACATAAAGATTGAGATGACTAGGGCTCTCAATAGTCTGATTTTAGTTTTCAGACAGATATTCTTGTCTCTCCAGATGGGACTTATCTTTGACATAGCTGCTGTTGTTTATGCTGCTCGTGATAAAATTTCTGCACTTGATACCTCTTCTGTGATTATGGACTGAAGTGTCTTAATAGTTATCCCTAATTAATTGTGCCTAAAATCATGCATTTACAACACTTTGGAATGCTTTTGACATAGATTTTCTTACATATCTCCTGTATGTTTGATGATGGAAATATGCATAATGCTCTTTCCTCAATAGTAAAGGAGTCATGGTTGCACATTGGTTAGTATGCCAGACTTGACACCAAAGGAATACAGATTTGAATCCTGCTACTGGATCAACCCAGATCGGCTAGTATGGTGTATACTTGAGCTTCAGCATAAATGACCAGCTTGAAATACTAATCTAAATTGCTCATTATGTCTTACATTGTTTGCAGATACTTTTTTTAACAGAGGTCAAAGGAAATATAAGCAGTATCACTATCATTGAGGGGTCAGAAAAAGAAAGAAAATAGTTTTGGAAAAACATTTAAAGGTTAAGACTTCACTATAAAAGAGCAGAATAGTTTGATATGAGCTCAATCCAAACTTAACTGACATCAGGGAAAGTTGTACCTCCTTGGAAAATGATTGGTTGTTTGATCTAATGTACTGACTGACCAATTGATTAAATGTGAAACTTGACATTCAGTCAATTACCTTCAGCTTTACTTGGGTGTAAAAAGGAAATAATTAACCTAACAATTTATATACCACACAGTTATCAATTACATGTCATGTTTTTTTCACATCTTGTGTGATACAAGTAGATAAAAAATTCCATATTTGACCATTCACAGCTACAATGAAACATATGCCATCCAAATTTATAGACAAACTGACCAGTTTGCAATCTCAGACTTTCATTTCATGGCCACAAACTCAGATACGACAAACTCAGACTTTCAAAAATGTCATTATTATTGTTGATTATTTTAAGGCCTAATGCCAATTTTCAGCATACGATAGGCTGTACACAGTGGCCAGTATATATTGTGGAGAACAAATCCATAAAAATCCCAGGAAGAAAAACTAAACTACAGCAACCTAATGGCAAACATTCTCGCTTACCAACACAAGCCAAGCCTGAGACTTAAACGTACGTGGACAGAGATGAGCTGTCTGTGACCTGTACAGGCAAGCATCTTTAACCATTTGGTTCCCAGAGCCTCTTCAAAAATGTTAAAATCATTTTTAAGAAAAAGCTATAAGATAATATTATATGACACTTTCCCTGTCACCACTTTGTGTTAAGATAGGAGAGACACAATAAATATATAGTGCACATGTACCTTGCTCAGATCCCTATATGTAATGTTCATTCACTCAGTTATATGCATTCCATTACAGGCTTGTGCAGATCCCTATATGTAGTGTTCAGTCACTCAGTTCTATGCATCCATTACAGGCTTGTGGATATAAAATAGGTCTAGTACACTCTTCTGCATCTTATAACTGGCAGCTAAATAATGAAACATCTGCTGAGGTTTTGTGGTAAGTAAGACTTGTGAACAAAAAGGGGCATTGACTCAGTGGTAAGTTTGCAAGACTTGCCACCAAATGTGCTCTCTGACTCAGTTTTAAGTTTGCAAGACTTGTCCCCATAAGGGCTCACTGACTCAGTGGTAGGTGTGCAAGACTTGTGACCAAATGGATAAACTGACCCAGTGGTAGGTGTGCAAGACTTTCTACCAAACCGGCTCATTGACTCAGTGGTAGGTATGATTTATTTTGAGGGAGCATACTAACACTTTCCTTGATTTTTCTACTGCTGTTGCCACAACAAAAGTGTCTCAATTTTCCTTTGTGTCAATGCAGGTAAATAAGAAAAACTACTACTGCCATATTTGTATTAACAAAGGTAATAAAGAAAAACTATTACTGATACCTTGTGGCGATCTATATAGTTAGCATTCACCCACTCACTTCTAAGTACATGTCGATTACTATTCAACTGATCTGGTTCACTAAGTACATTTGTTAATATACACATTTGCACTAAGTACTCTATGTTTAAAAGAAGTTATAAGACCCAGATTTCATGGTACAAAATATGACCAGAACATTTTTGGATTATACATTTTGTTTGTTATTTCTAAATAATGAATGGCATAGAGCCAGACTGCAAAGATCAGGGTCTATGATTTTCTTGTGCTTGTGATTTCATGCATCCGAATGCATCAAAAAAGTATGAATGCCATAGAACCAGACTGCAATTATCTGGGTCTACACTTTATCTTCTATTTTTAATTTCATGCATTTAAATTATGATTGGCATAGAACAAGAATGAACAAAGGGGCCCCGAGTGGCTGAGTGGTCTAAAGTGCTGTCCGTTACGGACCACTGCCATCTCACCTCTGTCTGCATGTGTTCGAGTCTAAGGTTCGGCAAATGTAGTTATGTGAGAAAGCTTGCCAGTAACTTCTCGTGGATCGGTGGTTCTTTCCGGGGTTTGTCCGGTTTCTTCCTCCACCATTAATACTGGCCGCCATGTATAGCCTATATTGTGCTGAAAAATGGCGTTAAACCATAAAAACAAAACAGAATGAACAAATAAGGGTCAACCCCTTTTTGTTCTATGTGTCAATTCATGCATTTAAATTATGAATGGCATATAACCAGACTCCAAATATCAGGGTCTAACCTTTCTGTAGATGCCATTTCATGCATTTAAATTATGATTCTCAGAGATCAAGATTGCAAAGATCTGGGTGTTCATTGTTCGATGAAACTTTAGTTCAAACCCTGATCTGCTGAGGAATTATGAGACAACATACATTTTTCATAGTTTGGTATGTGTGCATTGCACATGGGAAAATTCACTGTGCATTACTGTCCTTTCTGACATGAAATCCCTCCCCCACAGAAATTTTGCTAAATTCTATTTAGCCACAAAGCATTATTTTCAAATGATATTATGCAATCAATATAACAATTTCTGTAACTATCTAAACAAAACTATATTTTAATATCCCAATATTTGCCAGCTCAAATCAAATATAGAATAAATATTTCCACCTCATATTAATTTGATTAGCAATATACCCACCAAGGGGAGGTAATTCTGATTTAAAGAGAATCAACAATTACTATATAGAATTAGACCATATGGTACAAGACATATAAATTGTGGCTACAGCTGCATCTTTATGACTCACAGCAATACTTTTGCAAGAAATCAAATTATTTTCAGTAATTTAACATTATTAATACACATTTCAGGTGGTGGGCAGGAGTAAAATGGGAAAAAGGGGGAGAAAGGGAAGGAGGTAAAAAAAATCTGCTGTTTTGTATTACAAGATATATTTGCATCAACAATGTGAATTTAGTATATTAAAAGCATTTGTCTCTGACAAGTAAGTGCCAATCAATGATGCATCATATACTTGTTGCCACTATTTTCAAATATATATATAATAAAGCAACAATAATAAACTTTTTTAGTCCGTATTATATATCTTTAAAATCAGTTTTTAAGTTGCTAATAAAGCTCGGATCAGAAAAACAATTTTTAAAAAGACATATCTTTAATAATGGCTGGTTAGTTGTTTTGTGGTAGTTTTCCTTGACAGCATTTTTAACACATTCTTTGCTATATCATGCCATAGAAATGGGAGCCAAGTACATTTTCCAAAGACACACCTAGACAATACATTAGGGCTGGCCTGATGGGTACTGGACTCATGACTTTGGATTCCAACACTTTACCAACTATGCTATCTTCAAGAATAAGTATGTCCTTGACCTTTGACTTTGTGACATCATCCAGATGGAGTTGACAGACATACCCCTTGGTAAGGATTCAAACAGAAGTCAATTCCACTATCAGCCAATCAGATATGACCTTTCAAATTGAATTTCCACTATCAGCCAATCAGAAATGACATAAAATAACCCAAATCCAGCTTTAGATCTTTTGCTGATTGCCCTCTGACCCTAATACTTTGGAATCATGCAACAAAGACAATGGTCAAAATATTTGGTAAATACAAACTTGAAGATTGGGATTGTAAAACAAAATTAATTCTTAGGGTTCAAAATGATGTACGAGAAATAAGTAAAGAAAAACTAGTAGCAAATAATACCCCAAATTTAACCAATTTAATTTAATTCATAACTTTACCAACATTATGAAATGGACAAAATGATCTAGTAGACAGAAGAGGGTGGTTTATAATGAGGAAACGTGATGTCAGTGATATTTAACTAAAAATATAGGATATATGGTAAAACAGACATGTGATGTCAATGATATTTAACTAAAAATATAGGATATATGGTATAACATACTGATGATGTCAATGATATTTAAATAAAAACAGGATATATGGTATAACATACTGATGATGTCAAAGATATTTAACTAAAAACAGGATATATGGTATAACATGCATATTATGTCAATGATATTTAAATGAAAACAGATAATATATGGTATAACACAAGGCCTTAGCTGACCCACTTTTCACAGCTAGAATCCCATAGCACTGATGAGTTGGTGTTTAAAAGTATCCCTCAAGAACAGACACCCCTTGAACACAACCAGCAGACAGAATATTTGTGTAAAAATGTAAAACTTTCCCCCCTGAAGCAGCTATGTTTTATTTTAATGTGTCCAGAATCAATATTCAATTCATACCCTAAGGTAAGCAATCCAATGTATTTTTCCCCGATGTCAGATTGTCATTACTGAAAAAAGTGTTGGTTAAAGTTAATGTGTCACTAAAATTATTATTATATCATTATCTATAAGCACTAACGTTTACAAGAAATGAGCTCAACAATGATATATATTAGAGATTAACACACACACAAAAATTAACCTTGAACAAAACATGGTACCAGACAAAGACCAAAACAATCATCTGACAGTATATTATCTCTTCCATTAAAAAAACAACTCATTTCATCTAATCTACAAAAGTTTAAAGCACATAATTAATTACAATTAACAACATACGAATAATTTATTACATGTCATGTAAATAGCAACTTATTAGTTTGAAAGAATGGTAAACGTTATTTGACTCATTGGCATGGAAAAACTTACCTAACAATTGTATCTTAAGACACAAATAAACAACATCATGACAGATAAGGAGAATATTCAGCAGCAGTGGAAAAATTGAATAAATGGAAAGATAACTACATATGTACCAAGATTTAAATGACATTTCTGAATGTTTTTGCAATGTGCATGACAACAATAGCCCACTTGCATTTCATGATTATGTCAAGAATAAGAACAACTGTTGCAATGAATGCTCCCTTGATGTAAGTTTATTCTTAAGACAAGACAAAATTGTTAGTACCTTAACATTACTTTTAAATGTTTTGAAGCTGTCTTACTACATCCATTACATAATATTTTTCAAAATATATTTAGTCTCCCTCTGGAAAGGACAACCATCTTATATGAGCACATTACCAGTGCAAAAGAGGGGAGGGAGGGCCATATGAGTTGAGGACCACTGTATTGTAATCACTTTAAAGTTTGGGGAGGGGTTTCCTGGAAATGACTGTAGAAAAGGAATGGCTGGCTGGACAGACAAGTGAACATAAATATAAAAACTGAAGAATTGTGAAAGAAATAGGTATCAGAAAAGGAAATGTACTATCTATACATTACCGTTCAATGACTCCAATTAATTCACTCCCACCCACAGTGCTAGTAAATTATCTGTCAGGTCCAACTTTCCTGTAGATTCCACTTGATTGCTTAGCAGCACAATGTTATTTTCAGATGCATCTTCATTGTTGACATGTGCCTACGAAAATATAATGAGTTTATCAAGGACTGAAATGTCAAGGAGATAATGTATCAACAGGTCTAGGGCAGATAATTCTATTAGTGCTCCAGTCTTTGAGTTGTTGATTTCAAATGCTGTTATCTCACCTGTGAAGAGGTCATCTCAGGTGGGAAACTCTTTGCCAACAATACTGCTATTTGCAAGAAGAGACATGATCATCTAACCAGAAGTCTTAACCTGAGTTGGATAATAAATATTGGGTTTTTGATTGAGGGAGTCTTATTAGATCCATCTTTTAACAAATGCCATCACATAAAGGTATCTTTAAATAGTTTTTGCTAAGAATTAAAAGATGTACCTTTTTTTGTGCAGAATTGCAGAAATCATAACTTTCTTCAGTTTGTGTTTATGATATTTTATTTCAACCAATCACAAATGATGTTAATTCTGAAATGTCATTTCTGATTGGCTGATAGTGGAAATTCAATTTGAAAGGTCATATCTGATTGGCTGATAGTGGCAACCCAAATGGAAAGGTCATTTCTGATTGGCTGATAGTGCAGACACAATCTGAAAGGTCATTTCTGATTAGCTGATAGAGAAAGCTCAATCTGAAAAATAAATTCTGATTGGCTTAGAGTGGAATCACAATCTGAAAGGTCCTTTCTGATTGGATGATAATTAAAACTCAATTTGAAAGATCATTTCTGATTTCTTTCAGTTCATGTTTGATTTCTACAAGTGAAAACAGAAAGTAACGAACTGTGATTAGCGCAATATACTCAATGCATGAATCAAGTGTTGACAAGAGTTACACTGGGGAATTCATTTTGGGGTGAATGAACAATTTACATGAAATATTCTTCAGAAGTGACCCAGTGCTAACTGAACAGCTGAAAAATATCTAATAGCATTATAAGAGAATTTGACAAATAAAATTCATTATTATTTCTTGAAATTTTACAGACCATTTTTACAAACTTTAGGCCTACAGACAATTAAAGCTTAATTGTTCAATAAATAGAACTATAAATAAGAATCACTCAATGAAATCATTCATAAGGTCAAACAAAAATTATATGTGTGGTTCAGGTTACATAGCAGAAAAAAAAAAGGGTACGTAGGTAGGCTTATTTTGTAGAATACTTTAACAAGCATCTGTATGTATTTAAGATCCTGGACGGCAAGTTTTGTTAATGGAAGAAGACCCCAGGTGCTCCTTAATCCATTTTCAAGAGTAGAATGATGAAACTTGCAAACAAATGGCAATTTTCTCACAAACAGGCTCAAATGGATTTGGACTGCTAGAGTTTATGGTGACAACTCACAAACAACACCATTGTCTATTTTGTGATTGTCCATATGATTTCGTTTTTATAGTGGGAATAATGAGTTTACGATTGTCAGAAGAGAAGCGTAAGTATCTTGCTGGTATATACGCATGGGTGAGGTCAGATAGGTATGATGGACTAAAGTCCATCAGTAAAACATAGCACAGATAACAAATGTTTTGATTCTAGATCGAATGGTTAGCCAATGTAGGGTACAGAGCAGTGGGGCGGTGAGCTCTGATCGTGGTATTCTAAGGATGATTTTGAAGTTTCTGGAGTAGACATTGAGATAAACCAGACATAACTGAGTTACAATAGTAAAGTCTTGAATGTACTGATGAACAAACAAGTGTTGTAGTGGCATCAACTAAAAGATATTTGCAAATGGAGCTGCTGTGTCTCAGCTCAAGATATGCAGCCTTGCATGTGTTCATGACATGATGGTGCAATGTGAGTACTGTCCAGAGTAACACATAGGTTTCGTACTGTGTGAATTTAATGTTGGTGCTGCTGGTATTTATTGTTTGAGGTAAATGATGTGAATGAGAAATTCTTTGTGTTGTGATCAGAATGGCCTCAGTTGTATCATCATTCAGCTGTAGCTTGTTACATGTCATCCATGATTTTACAACATAAATGCACCTCGCAACACCCTGGATGGTAGCATCAACTTCTTTGGGTGGCTGGGTGATGATGATATATGACACATGAGAGCGGCTTAGTGTATACAATGAAGACAACGGGTCCAAAAACAGACCCCTACGGAACACCACAACATAGATCAACTGGGCGGGATTACATTCCGTTTGCTGACACAATTTGTATCCTATTGATCAAGTAGGTCTTGAACCGCAGTTAAGCTGTATCATGAATGCAAAATACATGCTGGAGACGGTGAAGTAATATATCCTGGTATATTGTGTCAAATGCTGCAGAGAAATCAAGGAGGGTGAGAACTGTCTTTCCGTTATCCAAAGCAGAGGCTTTACAATGGCAGTTTTGATGGGAATTCACCGGATAAGAGAGAGAGAGAGGTATTAATAACATCAGTTAGTGAAGGCAATACTGGATCTAAGCACTAAAGGAGAAGTAATGTTGGAACTGGATCAAGTTCACATGACTTTGGTGCACTCTTCACCACGATTGTACGTATTAAATCCATAGAGACAGGTTAAAATGCTGCTAACGGTTACCGCTGATATTTTCTATCGCATCTGAATGTTGATAATGACTCAGTTAAAAGTGTGTTGTCAAACTTATCTCCAATGGTTTGTACTTTGTCACGGAAGAAATTTGCAAACAGGTCTAAAAGGTCGACTGGAGAGACAGTAGTTAGAAGTGATGTACATTTGTTCCTTGATATTATCTTGTTAATAATCTACAAACAAACAAAGGCGCTGATCCATTTTTTTTCTTCTTCAAATAATTCGCAGATCCACGTAATCTATTAGATTCATTTGTGAGTCCGCCAAAATAAGGCACGTTTATCTGCACAAAATGACCTCAGCCTCCAACAGATATTGAAAAAAGTACTAGCATTGAGGTACCAAACGGGACGGTTAAGAAAAAGAAAAAAGACCTCTTTTCCTGCACCCCATTTCTTAAATTTTCTTAGGTTGAAGAATATTAGGATGAAATGGTTGGCAAGTAAAGGCATGTCTGACTATGTAAATCAGTTGGGTTGTTTTCTCCCCAAACCCCAAATACAGCGCGGTACAGAGAAACCTTGCTAAGCCCGGTTATGCATATCTTGCTGTCCCTCTGTTTTGGAAAACATAATTCCATGCTCAATGCAAGAGCTTTTCTTTTAGTAAATCATTTATTTTGTTCGAGATCAATATTTTTTTTTAAAAAAATACTTTTTATGAGACTTTTCTTAGATGTTTAACTGGAATGTTCTATAGATCAGTCTCATAAACTCAGGCCGGGAACTCAGGAAGATAGCAAGAAGAAAAAGGTTGAGTCCCCAGATAAAGAGTGTCACCAGATGATAGAAATGATGAGGGAATTCAGGTACGGAATCGTAGCTGAAATTGAAGAGTCAACGTCAGTTTTCTGCTGATGCGAATAACTTTATTTAAATAATCAACACACATATATATTACTACATTCTAGAAACACATCTAAAGACTTTATAATAAAAATTCATAAAATACATATTACATTTCATCATTAAGCTTTCCAACTTCATTTTATTCATATAACTTCTGCACCTTAGAATATTATTCACTAGTTAATTCTCAATCAATTTCAAGATAGCAAAAGCATTAAATGTAATAACAGTTAATGCATTTTACTCATTTTAAAACAGAATATTAAGAATATTGATTTAGAATATATTGCTAGATATTACTCTTTCTTACTTAAGAAATACTTTATTTCAACATTAAATCAAAGTATGAAGTTGGTAGCTAATTCATATAATTCATATAATAAAAGTTACATAAATATAAATTCTTTAAAACATTTAAACATTCCATTACAATATATTATAAATAAAAGAATTCAATAGTAATGTTGCACACAAAACAATTTTACCATTAAAATCTTAATCATTAAAAATACTTATTCCTTACAAGAAATTATAACATGTACAGTTGCCTACCTGAAATTGAAGAGTCAACGTCAGTTTTCTGCTGATGTGAATAACTAATCTGACCTGATTTGCGCATTTCTATATATACGTTCGCGGCCAGATTCAGGGTTAGACAAGGTCATACCCTTCTATGCATCAGACAGAAAACTACGAACTCTTCAATCCGGTCGAGACCAGTTCCAGCGGGTGAAAACCATCTTATTGACGTCATAAGACTCAATTTTATATTTGTCTTAACGACGTCAGACCAAATATGGATATGCGTTAGTTGGAAGCCATCTTGTTTTGTGATGTATAGAAGCCTCTTAGAGAGAGAGAAATTACTTCACCTTCATTAACCGAATTGAACCTTTGCCAATCACTAGGTCAGAGACATATTTTTACTAATGAAACCTAGAACTGTAGCTAAGTCAGCAAACGCATGTATTATGGTATACAATCTTACACAACACTGTACATAAGTTATTTTTACTGATGTTAGGGAGTATACTTATACACACTGCCTTTTATTCCACTTGTTCAGCAACCTTTTCTATTCTGTATAGTTGTACTTTAAAAACAAGTGAAATTACCTTTAATATATTTTAGAAACTACTTACATATAAATAAATAAAACATTACTTTAATACAATTCAAAGAAAATATCAATCTTTATTAATTTTACTAAAAATTTAATCCTAACATATTTCTTTAAAATGATATTTTAGTTTTCTTTTTACTGTTGTGGTTCTGAGATAAACGAACACGACCGCGTCCTATCCGATCGCATTGACAATACTGATTCGCGATAAAGTACGATTATACATAGGCTTACATATCCAAAAAATGACAAGCGAAAGAAAAGTTAATTACAAACATTACAAAACAGAAGACTATGTGATTCCATGAACAACATTATGGTGACGGAATAAAAAATTGAGAGAATCGGACGGGAATCCACAGAACCGGTACGAACTTATAATGAGGCATATACTTGAGTGCTGTAAGTAGTATAGCGAGATGCCATATACTTACTGCTATAGTTTCGTGGGTTTTAAAATTGGCTATCGAATAGAATAGAGAGAACAGGCTCAGTGTACATTTAATATCTCTCATGTTTTCCTTTTTAAGATTTTTTCGCGGGGGGGGGGGGGGGGGCATAAAAATGTCAATGTGCAATCATCTTAATAAGGCTAAATTTTAAATGGTGAATCAAGACGATTCATAGAGCTTGCTAAACGCTGCCATCGTGAGAATGTACCTGATCGTTTTTCTTTGCATGTTTGATGTTCAAGCCTGATCGAATTTCTTTTATTTTTCGTTGTACAAAAGCAGTCATCAGAGAGTAAATTTCAGTTCGGGTTTGTTCTGTCCAGACTAATTATGTTTTGCAAACATTGTATGTATATCATCATCACACAATTAGGATGACTCAGGCTTTTAATGATTGTATATAAGTATATAATGAGCAGCAGTGAATTTTAGCATTATTCTTGCCCTTAGTGATTTCTTGAAAGTTACAAGCAGTAATGATAAAATGATACAAAATTTACTGTTGAAATCCAGTCAGTGCTATAATATGCATAAAAACTTATTCTCACTTGCAGTTTATTTTTACATGAATAGAGCAATTAATTATTTAATTTGTCCAAATTATTTTCTAAGTAACAGTCCTCTTTTGTAACAGGGTTGAATTGTGACAGATCACAAGCTGGCACAGATTTTCTGCATGGAAATAATGTATTCAGTGTAACTGTACAGTGACAGTAGATGGTAAGAAATTTAACAATATCTATGAACTTAATGTGAAGTTTGGCTTAAACATAACTGTTCAATCTTGGATGAATAGAATTAAATCAAGTTATGTTATAGTGGTTGTTTGTAACTGACCATTGGCGTTTTTTTTAAATGGTCAACATATGCAACTATATGTCACTGTCTAGAAAATGATACGCAAGCTTTAACTTTCACATTTCATACAAAGTTTGTGCTTTGCATGACTCAAATAGTTTGCTACAGGATTACATTAACATGACTCAAATATTTTGCTACAGGAATACATTAACATGACTCAAATATTTTGCAACAGGAATACATTAACATGACTAAAATATTTTGCTACAGGAATACATTAACATGACTCAAATATTTTGCTACAGGAATACATTAACATGGCTCAAATATTTTGCTACAGGAATACATTAACATGACGCAAATATTTTGCTACAGGAATACATTAACATGCATTCCAAAGACTAACACAATATCCGTAACATGTTTCGTTCAAATAAAGTATACTGGAGAACGCTCACCAAACAATTATACTTGGACGAAATGCTTAATGTATCAAATTGATAAGTGTGATATTATATGTTCCGTAATGCAATGACATACAGCACTGATGGTTTGTAATTGTTGAAATGACAGATGGAACTAGCTAATGCGTGTAGATGCACGTTTAAGGCATGTCATATACACTGATTGCAAAGAACTCTGTACAAAATAAATTTTCAGATATTGATGATACATATAATACAGCTGAAGGTTATTAATATGACAATACCGATGATGAAAGGGAGGAACAAGAAAGGGAAGATGCTTCCAAATATAAAGAGGAAACAAATTACACAAACTCTCTGTTTGATCAAATGGATGTTGAGGACGAGACTTCTGCTGAAAACAACAGAGAGTATGACGGTGGTCAGTCAATTTATAGTGGGTCATCACTGACACTAGATCGCAGTATGATGCTAATTGTTATCTTTGCATTCAGACATGGACGTACTGGACAGTGTCCATCAGAACTTATTTCTCTGCATTGCCTTACACCAAACATTACACCCTTTGTCGAACTTCCTTGTATCTTTTCAAGAAGTATTTTAATAATATCAAAATGTCACTTGTATTTCATAGATACTGCTTTAAAATGTTTATGTAATGTTACCTCAGCAAAAGACCAGAAATGTCAAATATGTCATTCAGACCTAGCAGAATCAAAAGCTACATTATACTTTGTGGAAATTCCACTGGTGCATCAGTAGCAAAACCATTCTCGTCGTAAAGGTGTTGTTCACACAGATGATTTGTGTCATCGCTTTCACTGACAGAGCAAATGCGATGAAAATATTGAAGATATATATGATGTACATGCATATGGAACACACTCAAATCCAGGAGAATTTCTTTTAGATCACAACAGCATTCTTTGATGTGGTATACAGATGGAGTGGCTTTATTCAAATCATCGAAAGTCAGTATTTGGTCATTATTTTTCTCCATTACGCTACCATAAGAGAATGATATCGGAAAATCTCCTATTTGCTGCTTTATGGTTTGGAGAAGTCCATCAGTGGAAACATTTCTTAAAGCAATCATACATTCTCTTTAAAATGTGGAATGGTGTATTTAGAGAATGATTTCACTGTGCTGAAGAGATTAAAGGAATGTTTCTCAGTGGAATATGTAATTTGCCTGCAAAATGCGTGGTGTTCAACATGAACCAATTTAATGGAAGCCATAACTGTCTGAGATGGAAACAGGAAGGAAAAGTTGTTAAAGCTGGAAAAGGTCATTGTTAAAAATTATCCATATGGTCCAAGAAAATGTCTTGATGAAACTATTAGAAATGCACATGAAGCTGTCGAAACAGGCTTAGTACAATACTTAGTATAAAAGGACCATCATGGTTTTCTCTATTGCAGCCCGATATAATTAGAGGGACAACTGCCGACCATATGCACTGTGTCCTGCTAGGAATTGTAAGAAGATTTTTAAGTCTCTGGTTTTCATCTCAGTTTTCGTCAGAACGCTTTTCATTTTCAAAGCATATATACAAAGCTGATGAAAGACTCTTGAAAATTAAGCCACCAAACTTTGTCAGCAGAGTACCAAGAAAGACCCTTATTCATTCTGGAAAGCCAATGACTGCAAATCTTGTCTTTTATGTTATTAAATTCCTGTTTGAATGATATTTTAGATGATGAGCACTACATACTTCTTGTAGAAGCAGTTGTTTTGGCTTAGTAGTGAATCAGTCAGCTAGGCTATGTTAACTAAGAGTAAAGCATTGCTGATATACTTTGTTTGAAGGTACGAAGTTTTATATGGAGAGATATATATGTCTGCAAACATCCATCAACTTCGCCATTTACCAGATGTTGTTCATGATCTAGGACCGCTTAGGGTATATAGTTGTTTTTCATTCCAGGATATGAACTGTCAGCTGGTCAAACTCTTTCATGGCACACAGCACCTTGAAGTACAGATCAGTTCTGAAATTTCTACATTACTGCATTTACCAGATATTCGTCAAAATTTAGACAAAGAAAATGTAGTTGGAATGCTCTATTCATCTATATGCAAAAAGGGATGTCAAACCAGTGCTAACTGTAAATATGTTTTTGAAGGTATTTTTGTTGTAGGCAGGCGAGTAATACACATAGATTCAGATGAACAAGCTCAACCTTTTGACGTCAATCCTTGGCATTAAAAAGCCTAAAAAAGTGCTTTGATCCTATATAATTTATAAAGATGGAATTCTGTTTCAATCTTTACGGTAATCTGCAGTTGCAGAATGAAACCCATACACTGTTATTTTCTACGAAAATGAAGCATAAAGAAATTTGACCATGTTGTGAAATATATTGAAGTTTATACAAAGTGTCACAGAAATTGTACCATCGATTGTTTGTGTCAAGCATATTATACAGTCGCAAAGGAACTGATAATTAATACTAAGTTACAATTGAAAATGGCGATATTGATGAAATTCCATTTAAATGCTGGCAAGGAAACTGATTTTGTTTGTGGGTCCCCCAATTCTGTTGAATATGACAGATAACTATTCATTTGTGTATAAAATCGGGACCAAGCAGACATGTACATCTAAATAGAAGGTATGTATGTATGTATGTATGTATGTATGTATGTATGTATGTATGTATGTATGTATGTATGTATGTATGTATGTATGTATGTATGTATGTATGTATGCATGTATGTATGTATGTATATATATATATATATATATATATATATATATATATATATATATATATATATATATATATATATATATATGTATCATTTATTTATTTACACATGTTCACTAATACTTTTTATATGAATCATGTATGTACTCATCCTTAAAACATATTTTTTTTATTGTAGTAATCTATTATCTAGGTTTAGTAGCATTTGTTGTCTAAAGACACATCTTGTAAATAATCTGTGAATATATATATATATATATATATATATATATATATATATATATATATATATATATATATATATATATATATATATATATATATATATATGTGTGTGTGTGTGTGTGTGTGTGTGTGTGTGTGTGTGTGTGTGTGTGTATTTTTTTTCAGATATGAATTCACTCTTATTTTTCAAACTTGTTTTTATGAACATTGCAAAAACCTTGTTCATGTTTGTATATATGTTAAATATCAAATACAATATACACTGGCATATGAATTATTTTTATGAATTTGATTTTTGTTTTTAAAAATGCCACCAACCTTATATTTAGTCACAACGTTTCACTATAGTAATGTCAGATGTCAATGATCAGCATTAAGGACAGTAACTTGTAGACATCTTAAATGTGTAATCTGAATTATTATTTATTATTGTACTGTTGCATGCACTGATACTAAGAGTGTTGCTTTTCAATAATGTGAGATATCATCAATATTCACATTACGTAGTTAAGGTTATTCATTGACCAGTTTGGGCATTATAAATTCATTAATATCCATTAGGTAACAACAAATACATGCAAATCCATTGGTGTCATTGTAAAATATATAACATCAACACTGCTCCTGCATGTATACTTGTATACTTTCCTATAAGCTTAATGTATACAAAGGATATACACAGAGAGCGCTTGATGTGGCGGGTCTTCTCTGTGTGGTGGCGGTCGGAGCCCAAAAGTTCAAGCACTTGAGTTTCATTATGTATGTAAAGTATGCATTTGTATATCTTTTGACTATAATTATGTTTTATTTCTATATATAATATATAATGAAGTCACTGAAAGTGGCCTGCAGCAACAATTAGGTAGTTGTTATTATTTCTTCCCTGATGCTGAACTCTAACAGTTAGGTGTCTCCTCTGGCTATAAACAAACACCTAACCATAAAACTACTTACGCCTGCGTAAGTACATTTATGGGTGGTGTGATGAGGTTGGGTCTAGACTTTACCTTATTATGTGGGAACAAAGAGCTGGGCTGGGAAGGGTCAATCAAATTGCCCCCTGTTGGTCACATGGGTTCATTGGCCAATCAGGGGTCTGGGCCTGCAAACGCGCAAAGTTACGCGAATTGTAATTAGCGTCGTTTTCAACTTAACTGCAAGGCTGTAGAGACGCTATCCTGGTTCCAGGGAATTATTTGAAGCGGAATTTTAAGTCCCACCTCCGCCCCTATACAACCAACCAGTTTATATATTGGTTTATGTCCAATGGTAGTCGTTTCCCCATTTATCTTGTATTTGTTACAATTTTAAGCACTTGATCGTTATTATATATGTTGTAGTTTCACATTTTATCATTTCGCATAATATCGTGTTTATACGTATACAATTTCAAGAACCACCTCCGCCCCTATACAACCAACCAGTTTATATGCGGAATTTTAAGTCCCAATTCCGCCCCTATACAACCAACCAGTTTATATATTGGTTTATGTCCAATGGTAGTCGTTTCTCAATTTATCCTGTATTTGTTTACAATTTTAAGCACTTGATCGTTATTATATATGTTGTAGTTTCACATTTTATCATTTCGCATAATATCGTGTTTATACGTATACAATTTCAAGTACTTGATCTTTAATTTGTCTGTAAGGGCGGTAGGAGCCCAAAAGTTCAAGCACTTGAGTTTCATTATGTATGTAAAGTATGCATTTGTATATCTTTTGACTATAATTATGTTTTATTTCTATATATAATATATAATGAAGTCACTGAAAGTGGCCTGCAGCAACAATTAGGTAGTTGTTATTATTTCTTCCCTGATGCTGAACTCTAACAGTTAGGTGTCTCCTCTGGCTATAAACAAACACCTAACCATAAAGGATATATATATATATATATATATATATATATATATATATATATATATATATATATATATATATATATATATATATATATATATATATATATATAACTAAAATAAAGCTAATAACTATTAAATGTGGAATTTCAATACCTTTTATCAAACAAGCAAATATTTTATTGTTTAGATATGCAAATTAATGATTTATACACAAAATGTTACATTTTCTAGAAATTAAATTTCTCACAATAACTATATTTTTATTTGATAGATAATGAATGTATCTGCAGGGTTTGCTAGCAAAATCGTACGAGTAACTTCGCTTGCATGTAGCCTAATTTCGTATACGAGTTCACTGCGAGCTTTCATGTATGTAGTCGGCGAGCTACTGTTAAGATCGTATAAAGCTTACTACGAACTATCACAAGCTCGCGCAAGCTTGATTTAAAGGATTGCATTTGTATAAGGACAGTAACAGCTGGTGTGTTATACAAATAGATAATTTACTTTCCTTGAAACAATCTAATCTACAGTTTATAATGCAGGTAAGTAAGACTGGCATACATTATGCAGAGCTTTATCTGCAACTATAGTCTACTTCAGTTTTCAATACATGACCTATAAAGAGGAAAGTATTGATCTACAAGTTCAAATGAACACGATAAAAGAGAAATATTAATCAATCAGTTAAATCGATGGAGATATAAAACAGAACAGAAAGAGCAAGTACAGCAAGGTGAATGCCCCATGAAGTGTGTTGTAATATGATAAAGATCCAGGTTGAATCAGATCTTACAGGAACACGAAATGCAGTTGGACTTTTTGTTAGATATTATACAATCAAAGGAAGAAAAGAACGATTTTCCTCACCATTCCACTCCGAGTCTATTCTAAGAAGAATCATGTGCAAAATGACCACAATATCCACTGAATGTGCAAAATGACCACAATATCAACAGAATGTGAAAAAATCGTGTATCAGAACTGTAAGCTTGACCTTTATTTCAGCACAAAATCCCTCCTTTTTCAATTCTACAATAGACTATGTGTTATCTCCCTGCTAACATTATGCAGGTATCACCACTTGAGGGCTCTGACAATCGTAATTAACCTTTTCTCACAATGACAATCTCACCAACCAGCATTTTCTCTGTTTTCATTTGTAAAAATCTAACATTAATAACTTATATATGTATTATCTCTATCTTCAATTCTGTATACTACAGAAAACATGCCATCTTTATCTATTTTACAACTCTAGAAAAATCATGTACTGAACTAAAACATGGTAAATATTCAAGTTTTTTTTTTTTTTTTTGATCTTTTACAATGCAGCAACGTTAAATAGGTTACATTATCTCAAGGCTATATGAATAAATTGCCTTTCTTAAGGAAACATCATCATAGCTGGCACAATATGTTAATTTTTTAATCTTGCGCCGGTGCTTTTGTTGCAAATATGAAAGGCGACATTTTAAATAAATAAATTTTTGTGGCCGAAAAATATGTTTAAAATTATTTACTCCGAGAGCAGAACCGGTGATACACGTGAACAGTGTAACGAGCCCAAATTCATCTTAAAGAAAGAAACTTAGATTTGTTGTTAATCAGTCACATGTGACTGAAACAAAATTCACACCATGGCACAAACGTTTATGTTATGATCAGTTCTGATACCGGACCCTGTCTATGGCCTTTTGTGGCATGGAGTACTTGGAAGTTACTTACCTTGTTTCTATATATAGATAGGGACCAATGTTCAGAAGGGATAATAAGAGTAAACCGAAGAAACTGTCATTTGGCATGTTTTTGTGCCCTTCAGACTATGGATATTTTTTTCCAACATTTAGCTGGGGTATGCCAAACCCAGGTGCCAATTATATTTTGAAAACTGGTATAGAATTGTGTGAATCAAGGTGAAATCTCCTTTCAAGCATTTATACTAATTCACAACTGAATCAGTGCACAACTAGTGTTGCGTATGTCAAAACAAAACGTCAAGAAAATGTAAAAGAGCAAAAGAGTCGTCTTTTTCGACTATTGCAACAGAACATTTACAATACAAGTGATTTTAAGGGAAGTAACTCGAAATTTGCACCTCTCACTTGGACTCGTGAGACCTATAGAATTGTCGCCCTCTCTTGTCAATAACTGACAGTTGCTTACTGGGGATTTGGAAGTATCATTAATCGTATTTAATGAAATTGAAACATAAAATCTCAAAAAGATTGCTCACTCATAAAAATATTTCTTATTATCTATTAATATAAAGTAATCGTCATCACTGCAAACTTTTAATTATATAAAGTCACAATTTTGATGCATTATTTAATCGGCTGTTTTACAGAAATATTTTCCCCACTAAATGCAAGTGTAGCCTATACCACAGGAGTCAGACATTACGCCGTATTTAATTTATAAAACGTCAGACTCCTGTGCCTATACTTAATCATTTGAACACTTTGATGTGGACGAGTTGGTGCTTTGAATTAATGTTATCTTGTTATTCCTTTTTTAGATAATAGATTCATACCTATGACCTTTGGGGACCTTTAGAATTTAAATTTCACATCACGGAAAGTCATCACTAAGCGGTCCTCTTTACGGCGCAATTATTACTTCATATTGAAGAACATGCCTGATAGTCGACGGGTTTATGACATTTCTTTCACAGACTCTGATTTAGAAATGTTACGAAATATGGAGAAAATGTTCATGCCAAATGATTTTGATTTGCAGATTTTCGGAAATTGTTTGCTTAAATGTCTTTGTTTTGTCATGTATAATTTTAAAATCCAAAGATCTATGCAACATTAAATCTTTCCACAATCGTCACGTCTGTGAAAACAACGCATAATAACAATTCCCTACAGGCTATATCCCATTTCACTCGAACATCTATCTTTGTTCAAAATGTTCGCGAATCAAATTGATCTTCATAACAGTGATGTCTTAGTTTAGCATTTAACTGTCAGGAAGGTGAACAAACTTTGAAGATTCAAAGAATTTATGAGAAACAAGATCACCATTAACTCGTACAACAACTTTCTCGCTTTTTATGTAATTCTTGGGACAAACTTTGAAATTAGTTCAGATGTTAACCCTATCAAAGGAAATCAATATTCCCGAATATCTTCTTTAACAACGGCAAAAATAATTCTACGATTATGAACTAGAAAAACTCAATAAATATTTATACAGAGCTGAAACCATCAAATGGAATTAATTCTTTTTAAAAACTGTTCAAAAGTTTGGATTAATCTTGTTGTCCATTAGAATATACGTCTGTCTTAACGTTCTTTATAAACCCCAAACATTCTACGTCGACGATCACGTTGTCACACCACTTAGTCAGCGAGTCCACATGGGACCCAGCAAGGAGAGCGGATCAAGGTAAAATAAATAAATAAATAAATAATCCACTTTCGTTGATAAAGCTTTTCAGTTTTGTTTTTGTACATTTCTGAAGTAATTTTAAAGATGACATATTTATAACTTGTAACAGCTATGATCCCAATGAAACTGATCCAGTGGACATGAAGCGCATGGATCAAGGTGGTAAATAGACAGAGTCCAAAACGACAGAACGTCACCAAGCTTGTCTTTATGTATACCAAATCGAATATCTTTGAGGGTGCTGTGGCATAAAATGATTTTCTACCTCTCACAAATCTTTGGGAAACCTGGGCAGGAGGGAACTCGCGTTTAAAATAGAATGTCACGAAACTATGTTGTTATTGGTATTGAACTATATCGGTTTTGAGGACACGTTTCTTGGGAATGGTATTTAATATAGTGCCATTCTGGCAAAAACGTAAGTGAACGGACAGGAGACCCAATGAGCAAATAATTTCGTTCAAATTGTTTCATTTTTACACAGCAATTAGTTGCAAACACCTGCTATTTTGCGATGGCCAGCTATCGACCTTCCGCCATTTTAATATTACAGTAAGGTCGTTTGGAAAACCATAATATTTCGTGAGCACTATGTTGACGTGTATTTCGCAATGAAGGCATCTTAGACGATAATGTCGCTAGAATTGTAGCATCAACTTCTTATAAACACTGAACTTTGTTTTGTTTTCTTCTCTCTTTTGCTCTTTTGTACGTTATCTATCGGCGATGATGAATATTTATGTATGCGAAAACAAAAACAAAGCCCCCCCCCCCAAAAAAAAAGAGCAACGTATAATCACCTCTACTGTTAAACATTCTGAAACATTCATTTGGCAAACAATGCATGTATAGTTGATAACAACTCGAGGCAATGTGTAATACAAATACAATACGTTACTTATTTCAGAGAAATATGGCCGCAACACCGGTCAAGGTCCATGCGGTTAAAATCTCCTTAAAGTCGCCAAGTTCTACTTCAAACAAAGTTTTGTTTTATAAAAAAAACACATTTGTTCAGCTGCGGCCCCCTCACGGGCTACTGGCTGCGGGGACATATCCTAACTATATATTTTTATTTTACCAATAAGATGAGAAATGCCCACTGTATCAGTACGGGCTTAGCAATGATGATGATGATCCGCCATGTGTTACAAAAATAATTTCAAAATAGGTTTCATAGGATGACGCATACACAAAATGTATATTTAACCTTTCTAGTAGTTAATTTAAAAAATGTTTGGATATCGGTATAAACTCAACGTTACCTGGGAAACGGAACTCTTTGACATGAGGAAGCCTGTCAATGTTTGAAATTTGTAGGTAACATTTGGCATATACACCTATATAACAAAACTATATTTACCTAAATACTATAACTTCTTTGCAACTGTCGAAAAATATCAAACATATTTCCATTACATGTTTCAAATGCAAAGTTTTGATGTTTTAAGACTAGAATACACATCTTTTGATTCTCGTAAAACAGTCGACACATCTAAGCAACGATTAAATAGGCATTACATTTCGATACACATACTATTATGTTGCTTTTAAAAAGATGTATTGTTTAATTACTGGAACGTTTATGTGTTTATTTGTTATTTTAACGTAGCTTTTAACAATTTTTGCAGTCATATCGCTACGATGTCTGCAGTGAGGTAGGTTTTAGTAATGTCTAACACTAGGGCATCATCCCACAGACATTTATCATGATGTCCCGCCCAGTCACATTATCCTGACACCAGGCTGACCAGTCCTAACACTAACATCTTAATGCTGAGCGCCAAGCGAGGCAGCTGTTAGTACCATTTTTGTAAGTCTTTGGTATGACTTTACCGGGGATCTAACCCACGACGTCCCTTTCCGCGGCGGACGCTCTAACAATTAGGCCACCGGAGCAGTTACTTTTGTGTGAAACAATGTACATGTAACACCTTTGTTGTGTTTTGTGAGATGTAGAATTTAGTCAAAACATAATTCGACCGAAATATACCCAAGTCAAAACGATCATATAAATCACGAAATGTACTGAAGTCAAGATGTACTCGTACAGTTAAAATTGTACAACACTTATATCTAACCAATTTCTACGATTTATTACAATATTAATTATAATAAAATAGTTTGTGCAGTTCACCCACCAAAATAATTTTGTTTTGGCCAATTCGTTTTTGTGCCGATGATTTATGCAGCTGATCAGCTGGAATCATCAGTGTTATATTCTTTTGCGTCTCTTTCTGATAAATACAAGATATTTTAAGGAGTGATATAATATATTTAGCTGGTTTAAAGGCCACGTAAACATTTTACATTAATCAGATCAGCGCTTGGCGACAAAATGATTAGGAGAGATTTGATTACGCACTTGCAATACTCCATCTAAGCACAAATTAACTATCGGCAACTTTTGATCATTATAAGAGATTTCATGATGTCAATATCACAATTTTTACCTCGTTCATCGCTGTAATTTTTACGGAAATCTAAGTATCATTGAAATTAACTCACTTGTACCTGTTTGCGCTGTAGCTCATCAAAAATGAACTTTTCTCATTATGCAATTACTGATATGTCCTAACACACCTGTAATTTTATAAGGAAGTGTGAAAGTAATAAAATGCTTGATAACATGTTTAAGAGAAAAGAAAATTACAATTAAATATACAATTTAGTTTAAACTTTGCATTTTATTCCTACAGAAGTCTGACATTTCTCCAGTTTCTATGTCTTAATTATGGCTCAGTTTTAAATTTCTTTCTTTCTCGGAATCGTCTTTCTAACAATTTGATTGCCAAGATGTTTCAGTAAAGCTGCCTTCTAACCTTCGGTCCAAGGTCATCTTTTTACAGTTAAGATGTAGCCTCGCTAATCGAACAACTATGGGCACAGCCACTTTTATATTCTCAATTTCTCTCTCCAAGGGCTGATATTTACTGGCATCTGCAATATAGATGAGAAGTTGGACGATATAATTTATTAAAAATATATAACAGATGTTAAAAATGTATGTTTTCGCGAATAGCGAGGCAACAAGTAAAAATATGTTCTCAACTCACATTTAATACATTTAGACATGCATCTTACATATGTTCTGCATACTGCTTGATCTGGCGCAGCAAATGCAATTTTATAAGAACTTATATGGGATGATAGTTCTCATAAACTCATAGTCGTACTAATGTTTGAATGCCAGAATGAAAGAGAGAGAGAGAGAGAAGAACGAGCTCCTTAAAGAAGGTGTCGCTACGATGATGAGACAAGTCTAGGGAATAAGATACGGGTTCTGTAATGAGAGAGGTGAGACTTTCTAGCTTCAGAATGAAGGAACTAACTTTGGCGGTCTGCACCGCTTTTTATGTGTAATCTGGGCGCAACCACATGACCAAATATGGCCATCCCTCGGTATACCGATGCTAATTCATCCTAGCTAGAAAGATGCTCTCATTTCCACTGCACAAGAACGTGCAACTTTATTAATAGTATTTAGTTGCGATATAGAAATAAATGAAATTAATCTTAATATATTTTAGTAGGAAATTACCTTAATATGAATTAGTGAAAAATTTACTTTAATACAATTTAGAGAAATTGTGAATCTTATTACTTTACTAAACATTCTGTCCTAATAGCAATATAAAGAATTGGATTCTTGCCTCACTGACAGTAACATTGTCCTTTTTAGCGTCATCAATTAAATAATAATTTATTCGCCAGACAACCCTTAATATCCTCACACAGAAACATTATTTATAACGCATAAATACTGTAAGTTATCTGATGTTAAAATCGAGTTCATTTGATATATTAAATAAAAACTATGCTTGTTCAATAATGCGAAATGCTCTCGCTTCATCACGCTCATGGCATGTATCATTATTCAACTCATTATATCAATTTCATATCAAACGAACTGTTATATGATAATGAATTTGAATTATAGTGCTGTATCTCCCACTAGGGGCATGTAGCACTGTTTTAAGTTTCCAGCAAAGCTGGATATTTAATTTCTCCTGGGGGTGAGGAATGGTGCCGCTTTTCCAAGGCATTTATGTACTCAATGAGTACTATTTAATTTGGTCGTCAGGTCGGGGTTGCTTTTAAGTAACCATCGACGTGAATGGAGGACCCTGGGTGAGTGGGAATAGACTCAACACACACTCAACCATAACAGCCAATTCTGTGTGTTAATGGTGTGCAATGGCACAAATGGAGGTATTGGAAATTAGTTTCACATCTCCGCACTTTTGGAGTTATCGGAGTTGTGGCAATATACCGCTCCGGTGGCCTAGTGGTTAGAGCGTTCGCCGCGGAAGCGGGAGGTCGTGGGTTCGATCCCCGGCCGAGTCATACCAAATACTTACAAAAATGGTACTAACAGCTGCCTCGCTTGACGCTTAGCATTAAGAGGTTAGTGTTAGGACTGGTCGGCCTGGTGTCAGGATAATGTGACTGGGTGGGACATCATGCTACATGTCTGCGGCATGATGCCTCAGTGATAGACATCACTATAAACTGCCTCACAGCAGACATCGTAGCGATATGACTGAAAAATTGTTAAAAGCTACGTTAAAAATCCTAATCAAACAAACAAACAAAAGTTGTGGCAATAAAAGAGAGGTACCATTATGTTTAAGGATGTCGTACAGCCCGCAACATCGTGATTCCGTGCTTTATTCAAATCTGGTCCAGTTATTACTAATGGACAGGAAAATACCAATAATGTGTGAGCCACCTATGTAATTAAATCAAAACAATGAAGTCGTAAAATTTGTATAACTATCTTAAGTTTCCAATATTTCTAGTACAAAGTGTACGTGTATTAAGTCCCTAACAAGATTGAATACTAAGATGTATATGCGACATAAATAAGTATAATCTCTGTTTGATAAAAATAGCTTGTTGATTTTGAACGGTGTGCAAAAAAAATGATCAAGTCAGGTTTCGTGAAATAGATTGTTCGAAAAGGGTTCTCGTACCAAATGAGGACCCTGTTATCCAGGCAATGAATGCAATCGGATTCTTTTCTGTGTTGCTTTTCTTGTCTGTTTGAGTAGCCCCTAATGTCAGGCTGCCATCTTGTTCTCATGGTGTCCCAGCATATGGTTGTTCCCTCGGACCAGCCATCATTTTCCTTGAAGTTGAAGTTGTTTCTCTCCTGATGTTTTATTTCCGGTTTTGGTCCAGTTGTGATGTCCTTTTATCCAAACTTTTTTCCCCCCTAAACTGGATGAACTCTGTGCTGTTTTAAGTTAATAGAATCTACAGCCTCATACGCCCCAGCCCTTATAGTTGAGTTGGGGATCTATATGCCTAAAGGTAGATAAAATTTAATTGCAGCCTTGTTCTGCGGGGCCTGGTATTCTTGGGCATTAGACTGTCTAAATTGGGACCGTTATATCGGGACAGAATTTTATGATAGTCTGGTCTCAGACCATTTACCTATATTTAAGTTTTGGCTTTCTGACTTTAGAACTTTATAGGTATTTGGTAATTATTATTTACTGTCAATGAGGCTGTATTTAGAGGAAAGTTAGAGAAGGTAACAGTAGTGAGGGTATGTTCCTATACTTATTTTATGGGCAGTTTTTATTATTAAAAAAAACATTTGTTATTATTTGTTTGTTGAATTTTTGCCTTTTACATAGTGTTTTTTTATTCCATAATTGTCTTCATTATCTATTCGTTGTGGTTTCTATACCTATATTACTTTATCTTTCATCTAATTTGTTGACTTGTTATTATTTCCGGAGTGATTTGAATACTCAAAGGGCTTTGAGTAATTTTTCCAGATTCCCTAGTTTGTTTCTAGGGTTACTCGCGTCTTTATTTTTCGATTTAGTTGCTCAATGTATGAACCTTGGTGATCTAATGCCCACTGTAGCGTATGTGGGTTCCAAGAACAGTTATGATCTACCTGCTCATTCCTGGTGGTACTTCCATTCCTTAAAGAGGCTTTCATTTTGGTTGCCTACCCCGGGAATACTCTAGTACTAATTTTTTTGTAATCCTTTTGGTCTCTTTATTTTATTATAGGGTTATTTGCATCTTTAATTTCCGGTTTTGGTTGCTCAGTATAAGAGCCTTGATCATCTCATGCCCACCGTAGTGTATGTGGGTTCCAAGGATGGTTGAGATCTACCTGCTCATTCCTGGTGGTGCTTCCATCCCTTAAAGAGGCTTTCATTTTTGATGATTACTTTTGGTTTGAGCTAGTACTAGGTTTCTTCCTTAGTTTTTTTTCTTTTTCTCGCTGGTATGTTCTTTATTTTCTTATTTTCTAAATTTTCTCTAGTACCCTTGTTGTTTTTAAAAATTCAGTTATATTTTTGAATGTTGTTTGGGGATTTATATTTGTTAATTGAATTATTTCTGTATATATATATATATATATATATATATATATATATATATATATATATATATATATATATATATATATATATATACATATATATATATATATATACATATACATATACATATATATATACATATACATATATATACATATACATATATATATATATATATATATATATATATATATATATATATATATATATATATATATATATACATATACATACATATACATGTATATATACATATACATATATATACATATACATACATATACATATATATATATACATATATATATATATATACATATACATATATAAATATATACATATAAATATACATATATATATATATAAATATATACATATAAATATATATATATATATATATATATATATATATATATATATATATATATATATATATATATATATATATATATCTTTCACTGTTTTTAGACTCTATCACATGACAAACTGGTAGAAATGTAATAGGTACTATTGTTTCGTATATTATGTATGTTAATTTTCATGACTATATATTGTAATAATCATTTTATTTTAATTATTTTTATTATATACTAATTGCCTTTATGCTTGTGGGCTTTTCACTTTAAGTTGAGGTCATTTTAGTAAACACATTACATAATTTTGGTTGATAAGTAAAGTCTTACATTTTATATAGAAGAGATAATTTACTGAAAATTAGTTGTTCCTATCATAAACACCAGTCTAAGCTCAGTTAAACAGTTGTGTTCAATTAAGTTGAGTGGAATTTTTAAAAAAAAATATTTAAATTATTCATTGGAATGTAAAAGTGCTCAGACTTTAGAATTATGTCGCTGTTTTTGGAAATAATGTGAATTATTTTAAAGACATTTTGGATTATATCAATGCACATCAGCACAATATATTACACTTCATTCGGATCACTACTAGACTTATATGGAATACTCAAATACTTTTGGACTTTTGATAGAACCTTCACGACCATTTTTTAGTTCATTCACAACATTCTTAAGTTATTTTTAAGTTTTCCCTTTGTATTCTAGGGAAAAAAAATTATTTGACTAATTTTGCCAAACTTGTTTGTTTTCTCTCCTTTCTTTATTTATATAACTCTATGATGTTAAGCCATGTAATTACCCAGACTTAGTTTCAGCTAACAAACCATTAATATATCCTCAATCGGAACGTCATCTGCCTTCCTTTGCTTGATAGGAAAGGATTTTGTATTTCTTTAATATAAGATGTGGTTTATTTAAGACTTATTGCACTGAGACTCATAATGTACCCCCATCCTTCTTTTTTCTACATGAAGTGTTTGCTTGAGTTCTGTTTATGTAGAACAAGTTTTACCCGCTAGCGGATGGCCCGGTTGCGCTTGTGTATATATTTCGTATATAAGTGCTTTTCGACCGGTCCATCGTCATGTCTGGCGAGATCGCTGTTTGCTGTTGGTGATTCAGAACAGTCGCCATTGTTTCGCGTGAAATCAGACATGTTTGTCTTAAGAGTTACTGTAACGAGACGATATAATCATCTGTTTGATGTACAAGATTGTAAGAAATGCAGCGCGATCCCATTAATCGCATCATTTATCAAATTCATTTATACCTTCAAAATTTCCCCCCTAAGTTTTGTCTCCGTCCATCAAAAACAGACTCTTCATTGTGACTGCTTATTTAACTAATTGTTTACTTTCAATACACCTTATTCTTTTTATTGCATTTCAATCTTTCCTACTTATTTTAGTAAGTACTAACTGCCTGTTGAGTAAATGGACTTTCGTTCTTTTCCTTCTCTCTGTAATCCAATATTAGATTTGACTTACGACCCACCCATATCTCTGTCTGTCTGTCTGTCTGTCTGTCTCTCTCTCTCTCTCTCTCTCTCTCTCTCTCCAATATCTATATTATATTACTCAATACGCTATATATAGAAAGAAACCTGGGTTTGAATGAGTTAAATGCATGGTGACTATTTGCAGGCTTGTCTGTCATTTCGTCCATTAACTTCGCTGATGTGCATTAAACCACAGTACACAAACCTTCGTCGCGCTGGATGTCATTATATTCCAGTCTCATCCCAACACTATTGGCTATAGTCTCATTCTACATAGCGAGGAGGAGCTTTGACAGATTGGCAACCTGCAGGATTACCTCTGGTAGTCTGTAATATTGCATATGGACACGAATGTCGTGACTCATGAACTGTGCTAGCAAGCCCATCTCTTGGTCTATAAGATTCAATATCTGGGGCATTGTTGCCACATGTATGCGCAGTTTTGTGGACCGGATGTGCTCTGGATGGCGAACGCCACACTGGGAAGAAAGTTGTCCTAAGCAATTGGACCCTCTAATATGTCCCATAGATCCGTAGTTTGATCTTGTAAATAGATACACATTTTTGGGATCCACACCAGCAATAACTGTTTTGAATCAGCAAGTCTGAACCGAGCATGTCAGCAGTACTTGGACGGTACTGCCCCTTTTTCCTTTAATTTCAAGGCGTGTAAACAGCTTACACAAACCTTATTCTATTGCCGAAAACATTTCTCCGATTTCACCTTGTGCCGCGGCGTTTTTCTTTAATTTTTATACCGCACTGTTTACTTCAATTCTCGGTACGTCTCCTTGTGTTCGCCGATTGAATAAGATAATCTGGACCAGGGTTATCTCGTTTAATATTGACCATGCGGCGTTTCTATCTTCGATAAATGCAGTTTCACTCACCAGAATAATTTAATGGATCAAGGTTTGATCTTGAAGGTGCGTTGTTAAGACTTTCATGTCGTTCGCAAATCATAGCCGAGTTTCATGTCTTAAGTTGCAATGTTCGTAGTGCATGAGTTGAGACTTCGTCGGTCCATTTCAGCTCATAGAGTGCGCTAAATGCATCAGCGTGTGGCGTATTCTCCACAACGCCACATTATAAAGTATTTCCTTTCATGATCTTTGCGCAATTATTGAATGTGTGTCCAAGCTTTAAAGCTTGAGATGGCGTGGCATACTCATTGAACTGTGATACATCAGGTCTGCTTTAACGACATCTTAGAATTTATTGGGTTCGAAAAAGGCTTTTAATGAACTATTGTGTAGACCAGTTGTCACCAGGCAAATAAGAAGCCTTCCCAATTCTCTCAGTTTGAATCTAATGTAATTGTGGGCATCTTTCCCATTTCCTACTCTAAAGGTTTCTTTTCTTGCTAGCTGCAGAATTAACGTGTCACTTTGGATACGCCGTCAGTTCATATGGTTGCAAGAACTTCTGTTAGAGCTGAATTGGCTTCTGGGGGAGTTGGTAACAGAATTCGGCTTTTTGAAAGCACCCTTTGACGCAACTTTCCTTTAGTGCTTGACACCGGTTTTAAAGGACATTTATGTCGCCATAGCTCATATTTGGCATAGTACCCATAGCAACATTCTCAGTGTATATGAATGAGCTGATACATGCGTTGATGGTCGGTATGAAACCAAAATATTGCCTTCTCCTCTTCTTAAAACTGCGCAGTTATGGACGTGGTTGCCAACATTTCTTAGTTTACAAAGCGTAGTTGTTTTCGTCTTGCCATCTGTCTCACCCAGATATATTGCTACCTTAGATTCATTTGCGTGCAGAGGTGTAAGATGCCTGTTAATTTGGGATAAGCTTTCACGCAGTACAAACAGTATGCTTTATTGTCACATTTTCCTAGCTCCTGTTTCATTTGAGTATGTCATCACATGAATTGACGAGAAACGTTTGCAGCTCGCAACTTCAGCATGTTTTTATTTGCCTGTAAATCGGAAATTTCCATAGCAGTGCTCTGTTCTTTTTTTTTTTTTTTGGGGGGGGGGTGCATTTGGGTCAACGCAACATTTAAATACTGCAGGCTGTTGTCAATTTCTGCATCTGTTTCTTTATTATTGAATTTGTCTTTCTCTGAACCCTCCAACTGTCATTCATTTTAGTTCTAAATGAGACTCATCGGAAGTAGTAATATGGGATACTAAGGGGACAATGGAAAATCCAGTCAAAAACAGCTTGGGACACTATGGGGACAAGATTTATGGGGACAATGGGAAATCCAGTCAAAAACAGCTTGGGACACTATGGGGACAAAAGGTCTTGGGACTGTATAGGGACAAGGGAAATTGAACATGGTGGGACTGTATAGGGACAAGGGAAATTGAACATGGGAAATATTATTTGAATTTGTATTTGTATATGGTACTGTCTAGCGTCAAGGGGAAAATGGAGGCAAAGGAAGCTAATATCTTTTCGAGGCATATGAGTGGCCCTGAAAACAAACCACACAATCTCCTATCAAAACAGAAGGGAAGTCAATTAAAATCACACAATCTCCTATAGGAAGGAAAGGAAAACAAAACAACGATAATTAAGAACATCATACATTCTATGTGAAATATGTTCATTGTTTTCATTCATTCGTCAATTTAATAAAAAGGTGGAATGAGATTTATTGTTGACTGACTTCTTAACATATCTCAAATTTAAGGGATGTCCTGTGTTTCTCAGCACACGCTACAAACAATGTTGCCAAGTTGTAACAAATCTAAGTCGAAGGGGAAACAAAAAGCAGCAGCTAAATAAGCTTTGTTCTATCGACAGTCTAAGATGTGTGTTTTAATTTGAAATTCAAAGTTAACCATAGGCAGGGTCATAAAGTGCAATATCACTCGCGTCAATCATTGTTACATTGTTACAATTCTCCCGAACGTGTGTTTTGGTTTGTACAATAGATTCGAAGTTACAAGCCAAGGAAACAGACATGCAAACTATTGGGGTTATAACAACATTACAACAGGGGTAAGGATTGTCAAAACCACGAAGGAAGAAGCCAAAATAATACCGGCATTCTTTTACTGTATGGGTTTTAGACTGCGCACCTGGTACAGATATTGTGAAAGGGATAGGAAGTGCCCAAAATGTGGGGAGTTGGGACATAGATAGGAAGGGACAACTGACATACAACGATATAAATAATAAGGACATAATGGAACACACTATGAAATCCTTAAACCTGATTGATATTTACAGACGTTTAAATATGCCAAGGGTGGAATACACACTCACATATCAAAACAATAACGGAAGTAGATTAGACAAATTCTGGGGCACTTCTTTAGGAACAAATAAATATAAAAAAGCAGGGATAATAGACTATCATATTTCGGACCATAAACTAATTTATGTGGAAGTTGGGATAAAAAATAGAACTAAATGGGGAAGGGGATCATGGAAATTAAATAATAGAAAATGAGGGATTTATATAAGAGATTAAAAGGGAGATAGAAGTTTTTAAAAATAAAGGGAATACAAATATTATAGATGAATGGGATAAATTAAAAGTTGAATTCCGGGAAATAGCGATGTATCATTCAAAAATAAGGGCTAGGAGATTTAAATTAGAAATAGAGGCTTTAGAAAATTTGATAAATACAACAATAATCCAGAGCATCAAAACAACACTAGCTGCAAGATTAGCGAATTTAAAAAATGAACAACACAAGAGAAGGGACATTAAAGCAGGTATCTTTACAAACCTATATGAAAACGCAGAAGGGTTATATAAAAAGGAGGAACTAAGAAGGGAGGGGAAAGAACATTAGAATCTCTAAACACAGGGAGGGAAGTACTAACGGAAAAAACTCAAATATTAAATTACATAAAGAGTTACTACAAGGACCTATATACTTCACAGAGAATATCAGACGAAGATATAGAAACGTACCTACGAGAGACAAATTGTGAGAAAATTACCTCAGAACATAGAAACAAATGTGAGGAATTTATCTCACAAGACGAAATAATAGCGACGATAGGGAAATTATCAAAAAACAAATCACCAGAGAGAGATGGACTCTCAGCAGAATTCTATCAAAAATTATGTGGGGAGCTGTCGCCTATTCTTGAATGGTTATATAATAATATTGCACTAAGGAATACTGACATGTCCAACACAATCAGGTAGGGAATGATAACATTAATATACAAAGGGAAGGGTAATAGGGATGAAATTAAAAATTGGAGACCCATCTCACTCCATAACATCGATTATAAAATTATAAGCAAAATACTAGCAGAAAGGGTCAAAGAGTGTCTTGACCAAATCATAAATATAAACCAAAACTAGCGGGCCTAAGGGGAGAGATATACAAAACAATATTTTAAAAATTAAAACTATTATAGAACATATAAATATGACAGGGAAAAATAGTGCTATGGTACTAATTGACCAGGAAAAAGCTTTTGATAGACTTGAACAAAATTACCTTTATAAGACACTGGAAAAATTTGGCTTTGGAAAGAATTTTCAAAATTGGACCAAAACCCTGTATAAGAATATAAACTCAGTTATACAGGTAAATGGAGACAAAAACAGAGAAATTTGAAATCCAAAGGTCCGTGAGGCAAGGATGCCCACTATCTATGCTATTATACGTGATAGCAATTGAAATACGAAGTATCAAAATTAAGAACAACCAAAACATAGTAGGGATAAAAGTTCCAAATATTAAAGAAGAAGTGAAAATGCTGCAGCATGCGGATGACTGTACAAACTTTATCCGTGATGGAAATTCCTACAAAGAACTAACAAAGGAATTCGTCGAATTTGGTAAAGTGTCGGGATCTAAGATAAATACCGACAAAACAGAAATTCTACTGATAGGAAACTGGAGAGGTAAAACACATGGGTTACCTCGTCCACTGATTAAAGACAGTATAAAAACGTTAGGTATAAATTTCGGAAAATATGACACACAGAGAAACTTAAAGGAAATCAGGTAAAGTATACAAACAAATATGCGGATCTGGACGCCTGTGCCAATATGCCTTATGGAACGGGCACAAGCTGCTAAAAACTATATGTATGTGCATCTTAATTATAAACTCAAAACAATAGACATACAAAATGCATTAATTAAACAAATAGATAACGAAATTATCAAATATATATGGTGTTTTAAAATGCACTACACCAACAAAGAAACTTTATATAGGGAAGGGAAAAGAGGAGGCCTAGGCCTCCCTCACCCGACCCTAATTAAATACATCAACATTCTAAACAGGTTTAAGGACATTAAATCAGAGCCAAAAATAGTTTGGCAGGGGCTCTATATTTATTATTTTGGTTTCTCTATGAAGCAGAGAAATGACATATATAGGAACAATAAATTAGTTAAACTTCTAGAGGTGCCAAGAAAATTAAGATCAATAAAAGAATTACTTTTCAAATATAGAGATGCTAAAGACCTATGGGAAATTGACACTAAATCTACATACAAATGGCTCACACAACATACAATAAATAAGGACAAAAATAATGTGGAACACAAATACATAAATATCAATTGGGATAGGGCCTGGGGAAACTGGGTCAAAACAGGATCGCAAAAAAATGAAAAGTATCCTGTTCAAATACATGCATGATGCATGGTTGACAGGAGAAATAGCAGTGAGAAGGCATATGATCGAAGTGTCGCCTAAATGTCCACTGTGCAAAAATTATAGCTTTTCTAAACTACACATTTTTACCCAATGTTGTGTTACCAGAAATGAAAGGAACACGATAATTAAGTCCATTAACGAAAAACAATTGTACAATATAAATAATTTACTATAGTTAGATAGAAATTTCTCAAGGATATTATTACAAGAAATAACATAGTTTTATAGTCAAATATATGATAGCATGCGGACCTATCTATAATACAGGAGAAAATATTAGATAGAAGGGAGGGACGGGGACCTCAAGAGAGGAAAGTACTAGCAAGGAAAGCACGGGGCTAAATCACATGGCGCTACGCGAAGTGGGCAGACCCGTGTAAGAGCTGGGAAATAAACTCACTTAGAGGATTAAGCACGACCCATACAAATAAATTTCACGTGCTAGATAGGGTTACTTAAAGAAAATCACTTCATTATACCCCAATATAAGCATGCTATCATATAAAGTCACTGGTAACCAATACATATGAATACATGTACTCTGTATAGACTCGCATGAGTTTATACAGAAAGCCTGTTTTAAAGGGAATAAATAAATGATCATCTTTTGGTTTGAAATAGGAAATATAAATAAATAAATAAAGGGCGAAAAAAGATCGAGGCAGGTGAAGTACAAATAAAATAAAAAAAATGTACTGATCCTGTCTTGATCCAAGTAGACCTATTACATAAATATGGAAGATTACAAAACATGGAACAATATAAGGCAAACATTAAAACAATACTTTAAAACTTAATTTAATACACCATGTATTTGTAAAAAAAAAACTGAAATTCATAATTAAATTTTTTAAAACAAATAATTATAATAAATTAAATAGAGACCGTTCAGGGGTCTCTATATAATTTAATAAAACTGGGAAATTTGATCAAAATAGGCTATCCTTACAAGACACACTGTATATATATATATATAACATCACACAAATAGCACAACACAAATAGCATTCACAGGATACAGGAAACACCTAGACTGGGTTAACTTAAAGAACGGAGAGGACAGGAGACTCATGATGAGCCTTTTAGCTCGGGTAGCCTTGTCATAGAAAACACTAAGGACCAAAATATCTTCCTATTTTTCATATAATCCCGATGGGACAAAATTAAGGTTAGGGTAAAGTAAATGAACTTTTTCTTAAAAAACACAAAACTACACATCAGGGGGTACACATCAACACATAAACACTTTTTTTTAGTTTTTTCAAATAAGAGGACGGGACATATGTCTGGTGTCCCCCCCCCCAAAAAAAAAAAGTGTTTTGGTTCTGGGTTTTTCATTTCAAAGTTAGCCATAAGCAGGGTTATACAGTGCAAGATCACTCGCGTCATTCTTGAAATAGTTTTGTATTTGTTTCCTTTCTAAAAAAACGGTAGATCTCATGCTTAAAAAAAATTCCGTGACACACTGCAGTGCCACAAATAAAGATAAAGCTCTGATAACTGAATTGTACAAGTTTGTCAACTCAAGATTTTATTTCATCCAACGATTTACTGATTGACTATTTGTAAGGGTGTAGCGTTTGAAAAATAACTACATGACAAACGAAAATTATGGTGCCTACTGATTAAAATTTTGGAGAGGTATCTTCAAACTGGAACATCTACCATTAGGATTTCAATCAAACGTATTACGAGAGAGAGAGAGAGAGAGAGAGAGAGAGAGAGAGAGAGAGAGAGACTATGTTATATCTACCTTTAAAAAAAGAATCAGGTCACTTACGCTTGTTTTTGTAGTATATTTTCCCTTAGAAAAATTCAAAGAAACACACATCCCATTTTGAAAATCAATTCCATAGGAAAGGTCCACGATTTTAAAATATCACCAGAGTGAACCGATGACAAATACGACTAAAATGTTCTCACAAAATAGTTAATCCAAATACGCTGTGATGTATTTGACTCTAAAATTGACATAATTTCCGTGGGATCGCCCAGGGTACGATTGTTCTTGCTTAAGTTTTACTTCTTTTTTATATAAATAATCTAGCGGTGAAACACGACCTATCTCGAAACTAGGTGAAGAGCTACTGAAGTCAATTCGAAGTGAACACGGTAAGAAAATTAGTCTAGCCAATGAAATTGTTTATGATAAGTGGTGATGCTATGTTTTGTACGAAGGTAGTATGGCAAAATAATAAATACGCTCTCAAGTTGTTCCCATTGCAGTACAACTGGAATGTGAACTTGAATCCCTCCGTTGTGTATTGTAACATTTCTTCTTACCACATTAACTACTGAATGGTCACAGTACTCGTACCATTTCTTTTTACTACATCAGCTACTGAACTGTCACAGCACAGGTTCGCATTTTGAAACTGACAATTTATTTGAGTCTCACTTAAACATTTTGAAGTACACATCCACATCGGCATAGTCAGGAGTCGTGCAGTATTTGTTTGTTTGATTAGGATTTTTAACGTAGCTTTAACAATTTTTCAGTCATATCGCTACGATGTCTGCAGTGAGGCAATTTAGTGATGTCTACCACTGGGGCATCATGCCGCAGACATGTAGCATGATGTCCCGCCCAGTCACATTATCCTGACACCAGGCCGACCAGTCCTAACACTAACCTCTTAATGCTGAACGTCAAGCGAGGCCGGGGATCGAACCCACGACCTCCCGCTTCCGCGGCGGACGCTCTAACCACTAGGCCACCGGAGCGGTTCTCGTGCAGTATTAAGTGGCATGGTTTTTTGTTTCTTTTTTTCTTCTTCTTTTCTTTTCAAACTTGTGAATCTGGGATTTGTACGAATTAACGAAGCAAGTTCAGTGAACCTCAAGGATGAAAACCCAAGTTGTCTGTCTATTGATGTGAATATTTACATCAAAAACAGTATGACCTGCAAAACACAAAGATATACGGCAAGCATGATTAGAATGAACATAACAACACCTAACTATAGTAACAAAGAGATGTTTTTCTTCACGTCCGCGTAACTTAGAGTTTCAATCCTCTTTCAAGACAAACATGGTATCCTTTTGTGAGCGTGAAATTAAAATACTGAAGAAACTTAAGCGCTTTGCTATAGACTATAGTATAGATAATTTCAGCAACAAACTAAACAACATAAATACCGTTACAGCAATAGAAAGCCCGAAATCGTCTATTAAAAAAGAAATGCGTTTAAAAAAAATAATTAAAGATTAACGATGGCTAAGCAATACAACCAAATTAAAGAAAGGCAATGACATTGGTATATAGGCCTTTCACTTTGATATTGTATGCGGATGTAATCTGCCATGTAAAACCATTAATGAAGTCGCCCAACATCGACTGTCAGTCAGTGATTGAAAATCTGGCAATGGTAAGTGGCTTACGGTTAACAACGTGGTTAACAATGACGTGTCTTACCGATCACTGCTCTGTGTCTCTGTATGACTCTTGCTTGGGTTAATTGACGTTCATGGATTATTAATGCTAATAATTAATGGTCACTAGGGGAGAGCTATGCTTGTCTGCCATAGTCTCATAATTTGAAGCTAATAATCCACTGATTGCACAATATTTGCAGATAACCTGCTAAAATGGGTAACGGTCATTGGGGACAGTCTGTGAAGCATATCAGGATTTTTAAAAAAAGATAAAACCTTATTTGATACTACTCAATGTCTATAGCCTTTGTGTTTTGCTTAGAAATAGAGCGCGTTGATTTAAATTACATTCGATAGTAGTAATTACACAATCTTGAAGTCTTTCAATTTTCATGCTGTCGTATTTTATCAATAACTGCTAGCTTGAGTAACTTGTGGTTTTCATTATCATGTCATATCTTCTGTGAAACTGCTTGGTTTAGCTTAGAAACTTTGCAATTTCTTCATCTCTGATAATCTGCATTTCATTGTTCTATTTCATCTACAAACTTTCTCTGTAAAATTTGTAGCATTTAACAACTATTGGGATATCTCGTTTGTTCCATCTATTTAGTATGTTGAGTTAATTATAATGTAAAAGTTGGCCATTCGGTGCCCTACTGGACTCCTAAAGCTATTCACTGGTGTCAATGGTAGCTGACACTGTTTAATCATTATCAAGTAAAGAGATGCAGAACAAAGAAAGCAAGGAATGGACAAGAAAAATAATAAATATAAATGCAAACATAATGGATATCGAAATAGCGAAATGGAACAATAAATCGAGAAAGAATCGGTCAAGAAGCATTATCGCACTATATGTCATATAGAAACGGAAAAAAGACTGCTAGCGCAAACAAAAAATAATCCAAAAATGACAAAAACATCATGTTACAGACTTTAATTTGTCTACAATGCATTTTCGTTCCATGTCGTAAAAAAAGATGGTTTTAGACTTTAATCAAAGTTTAGTCTTTCGTAATAAGTTTTAGCATTCAACATAAAGCTAACACAGACACGTATAGCCTTTATAAATTCACAACCAGCGCAGATTAAACTTTATAGCATTATTTTTGTCCAGTAAACTGAAACCTCTCTACTCCACAACCGAAATAAATCTCAATCATAAATTTAACTTTTTACACTAAATACAATTCCATAAACTCTTTGTTAATACTCTTCAACTCTCTCCACCATATTCGAGTTTTGAGTAACACCCTTGTTTTAAAAAATTGTGTTTAATTTTGTGTGTATTGTTTCCCTATCCACCCATGGGTGTTCGTTGTTTGTGTTATATGTTTTCTTTATTTTTAGATAATTGAATGTTTGAAGGGTTATTCTTTGCTTTCGTTGATCATGTAATATAGTTTTTTTAACCCAAAGAAAATTTGGCCGATGGTACTCTCTACCCTCTGTCTGTACTGACTTTGGGTATTGCACTCTCTGTGGCAGTTGCAGAGAGTTCTGGTTTCCTTCTCGCTCCAAACTTTCACAAGGATTGTACTATTCTCCCTAAGAGTTATTTAAAATCCCAGGGCTGATTTCCTTTCTTTTTCTATGATTGTTATTGGTTATTCGCGAAGTGACTTTGCTAAAGTCATTTTGTCTATTATTTTTTTAGTCGATTTCATAAACTCATTCCAATGTGGGAAATGTACTTTAGCTGCTAAATGCGTTACACGTGCTGATCAAGATTGCTAAGTTTGCAATTACTTTAGTAGGCGTATCGGTGATAACATCTGCCAAAGGCTTGCGTGGTTAGAACAACACTTGACGAATCAGCGCCGACTAAGAGCTAATTTGAAGTCATTCATTAAAGAGAATGAGCTCTCAAGATGAATGTGAATTAATTAAACGCTAGAAGATAAACTATTACAGTGTGTGTTTATCAGCTTATTATACAAATGTTTGGTGCATTTTTTTTTAAATTGCATAAAGGATCCATTGAAAGTTTTATTTTTATTTTGATTTTTTATATATATGAAAATCATTTACTTATAATACAAAATTATAATAATATAAACAAAATACGGATAAACTTGAAATTTAGAATTGAAATATGGTTCTGCGTTAATGATAGAGAGGATTTGATTAACTGAGGTGAGGGTATGATGATATGAAAGAACGAACAGTTTGGGACGCCTCAAAGAAAGTCTTTATGGATCCTGGTTGTAATATGCAGAAGGTTCAGTTTTTATGAGTTTCACTATATATTTAAACACATGAAATGATGCAAATGCATGTTTGTAAAAGGTATACAAATAAACTTAGTTTTAAATAGTTTTTATTTTAACAAAATGAAAAGCCTACCTTTCGCTTTTGCTCGTCCCAACTTGACGATGCGCTGCTTTTTGCTTTCTGTCTGTCTTATTCCAACTTCCGACTCTGCTTGTTCTTGTTGTACTTGGATTAAAGTGCTTAGCGCTCACTAGGAGCATGTAGCACTATTTAATACCATCACAGCTGGCTTTTTAATTACTCCTGGGGTTAGGAAGGAGAGCCACATCCCCTAGGGTTTTATGTGTTCACAGAACACTTATTAATTAGGCCGTCAAATCAAGGTACTAAGAGTGGGATTGGACCAAACACACACACACACACACTCAACGTTCTTCAGTCGACCAATTGCAGTTAGGCAAGTTTTGAAACAAAGGGTGCTTCATTTGAGTAAAGGCGGGAAGATAATGAATACACGTGTTGTAACGGACTGCAGATACAAAGACTATATCCAGCTAAAATAAAACTGCTCTAAAAGGGTAAAAATAAAACGGCTATCAGAAGGATATATTATGTTTTATTGCCCTGCGTTTAAATTAAAATAGATTATGTAAATTTGGAGCTTTTATGACAATAATTATATATGAATTTATTTTACTAGTTAAGGTTTATTGGCCAGTTCTGTTTGCCTCTGTACCACACATAAAAAATGTGTCAGAACTAATGTAAATTTCATTGTTACAGATATGATTAATTCAAGGCGATTTGTTTCAACTTGATATTCATGTTTGTATGTCTCCAAAAATTTGCTCTGCAGTATTCAAGTCATTATTGATCATATGCAAAAACTAACTGAGATAAACCTTAAATCAGTTAGTTTTGCATATCTACCTTTTTTTTAGCCATAATGAGCAAAACTATTTACCGGTAATCATCTTAAAATTTGAAAATACATTTCAAAAGCTGAAACGCTAATTAGGAACTTTGTTTTGAACGTCTTCAAGGGAATATTTTATAACTTCTTTTAAAAATAGATTTTTAAAATTTTGAGCCATGTATTCTTGCATAAATTTATATATATATATATATATATATATATATATATATATATATATATATATATATATATATATATATATATATATGACACTGATATACAGCTTTGGATTCAGCTGTATGTGTGGCATATAGGCTTTAAAGATAATACCTACGACACATAATACATTTTCTAACGTGTTAACGTGCAAGTTTTTGTAATGACTATTCATAAAATCACTTATTCTTTAAGATTCAGTCTGGTTCTGTGTTTCTTTTCTTTGCACAGAAGTATTGTTGTATAAAATCAATCTTTTGTTGCGGAGACGCAATTCAGCCAGAAAACATCGATAAACTGTCATGTATAGATTCGGTTTTTATTCGCAAACACGTGCAATGCCTGTAATAATCATAATCAAAATTCCTTCTTGCTAATGATTGGTCTTTCTTTATATCTTCCAAGACTCTGTCCATTTTCTCATAGACGAGTCTGGAACTGGATGTTGTAATTTATTTTGACTGCAAAGTAACAGAACTCAAGAATTGTACATTTCCTCCAAAAAAATATACTACAAACATATAAGGGTTGTATATACAATTCTTTCCAGTATTTTGTAAGGTTAGAGTTGAATTGTTTAATTATTAAGATGATTGTTTTAAGAATTAGTCAGATAGTTTAATCATTCTTCAATAAATTCATTGTGTTAATATGGAAAATATCAATGGTGTTCTTGATATTTGTAACGTATTTCATGAAAAGGCAGGTAAAAGTACATACGTGCATATATTTTCACAACCAGTCTCTTCATATTATTTGAACTGTTTTCGTCAGCTAGAAAACGGGCTATGTGTAAAGTTTAGGCGCTCCATAAATAGTTAGTAAAGGATAATTAATCAATTTGTCTGAACTCCATTTGCCATTCCATCTCATCGGACAACAGAATTACATATCCATAAATGAATAATAATTACCGTCTAAATCTGCTACACAAAGGCATCTCAAAGGAAGTAACGCCTGGGATGGTTCAATTCTTTTAGACGGGATTCCCTAGCAAAATGGATACATATTCAGACACACCAAACCATTTTTCTAAAAGCTCCATTTCTTCAGTGGAGTTGAGAAATTGCCGCCCAAATTTTGATTAAACGAATAAATTCCAAAAGGTGTGGTTAAAAAGTCATCCCACGAACGCAGTCAATCAGTAAAGAGAACACTGCACAAATAATTTCACGTGCGTATTTGGACCAATCAGAATTACATCAAGTAATATGTTCACATATTATAATATCAAAAGTATGAAACTGCACACCCTATAGGCAATGTGTACTGACTATGTGATAAATACAATTATACAATTACGTCACGTAACTATTACGTCACGACGTTTTTTTAAACACTTCGCATGGAGATGACTCTTTTGTGTCGTACCCATAAAGACCACACTCCAAGAAAATGACGAACGTTTTCACACGAAAGGATCACAAACCAAGAACCACAACCCTTTTGAATTACTCGGGACATGACCCGCTGGAATCAAAAACTCTACCCAGGATTCTCTCCCCGACCCGCAGGGATAATCCCCAACCCTTGGGTCTGATATATCAGAATGTTCCGAGTCAATTGGTAAGACCGTATTGAATGCTCGAACGCCATGGTTTATTGTGCGTTTGTGTTAAGACATTATTTGAAACACTTCATATAATTTGATTTTTGTTTTTAAGATTTTTATTGTTTCTTTGGGTTGTTGCTTTTTGGTTTGTTTCTTTTAATATACTAAAAGTATATGTATATGCATATCACATAACATGTTCTAGTAAATATCAGATTATTCATTTATCTTTTTTCAGTGCTATGGCATATGGAATTCTAATTCCTGTACAAATGTTGAACGATTGCCATCATTGCTCCATCATTTGGGTAAGTTTGCTTAATAACAACAAATAAGTGATTGATCCATTTTACGTGCGCCTTGCATTTCGAAAAAGAACTTGACGAGTTACATTTCTTGCAAAACACCTTTACAAATTTGCACAGCTGATTTTTTTTTATATAATTGTATGATAAGAACATTTATCTGTGTCTATACAATGGGATTGGTGTACTAGCATACTGTTTAGCAAACGCGGTGTCTTTATGGGATGTGATTGATTGGTGTACGTGCATACTGTTTAGCAAACGCGGTGTCTTTATTGGATGTGATTGATTGGTGTACGTGCATACTGTTTAGCAAACGCGGTGTCTTTATGGGATGTTATTGATTGGTATACGTGCATACTGTTTAGCAAACGCGGTGTCTTTATGGGATGTGATTGATTGGTGTACGTGCATACTGTTTAGCAAACGCGGTGTCTTTATGGGATGTGATTGATTGGTGTACGTGCATACTGTTTAGCAAACGCGGTGTCTTTATGGGATGTGATTGATTGGTGTACGTGCATACTGTATAGCAAACGCGGTGTCTTTATGGGATGTGATTGATTGGTGTACGTGCATACTGTTTAGCAAACGCGGTGTCTTTATGGGATGTGATTGATTGGTGTACGTGCATACTGTTTAGCAAACGCGGTGTCTTTATGGGATGTGATTGATTGGTGTACGTGCATACAGCATCTTCATTATAGCCCTGTTTAATAAGGGTTGTTATCTCCCTTGTGTGAGTTGCCTTTCTTTGTTAAATCAACTTCCGGTGAGCAAAAAATCAACATCCCCCAACACTTGACCATATCCAGCCCTGTTGATACTGAGCTTCTATTATGACTCTTAATAAACATAAGTTTTATCTGCAGGAAAAGAATTTAAATTTCAGTACACTATTGAATTCCACAAAAAGTTCATCATTTTGCCATCATTATGCCATATATATATATATATATATATATATATATATATATATATGTATGCATATATATATACATGTTTGCATATATATATATATATATATATATATATATATATATATATATATATATATAATGAATATATATATAATATATGTATATATATATATATATATATATATATATATATATATATATATATATATATATATATATATTATAATGAATATACATATTCCTCTATATGTATACATATATATATTACTCTATATGTATGTACATATAATCCTCTCTATGTACGTATGTATGTATAAATATATATATATTCATTCATATATATATATTTATGTATATATATATTCATTCAAAGATATATATATAAATATATGTACATGTATATACACACACACACACACACACACACACACATATATATATATATATATATATAATGAATATACATATTCCTCTATATGTATGTACATATAATCCTCTCTCTCTCTCTCTCTCTCTCTCTCTCTCTCTCTCTCTATATATATATATATATATATATATATATATATATATATATATATATATATATATATATATATATGTATGTATATTTGCCTATGTATGTATATTTACATATATATATATATATATATATATATATATTATGTACGTATGTATGTATAAATATATATATATATATATTGATTCATATATATATGTATGTATATATATATTCATTCATAGATATATATATATAAATATATGTATGTATGTATATATATTCATTCATATATATATATATATATATATATATATATATATATATATATATATATATATATATATATATATATATAATGAATATACATATTCCTCTATATGTATACATATATATATTCCTAGTAGTTAATGGGGATACTATAGCGACAATGGAAAATCCAGTCAAAAACAGCTTGGGACACTATGGCGACAAGATTTATAGCGACAAGGGAAAATCCAGTCAAAAACAGCTTGGGACACTATAGCGACAAAACAGCTTGGGGTACTATAGCGACAAGGGAAATTTAACATAGTGGGACTGTATAGCGACAAGGGAATTTAACATAGTGGGACTGTATAGCGACAAGGGAATTTAACATAGTGGGACTGTATAGCGACAAGGGAATTTAACATAGTGGGACTGTATAGCGACAAGGGAATTTAACATAGTGGGACTGTATAGCGACAAGGGAATTTAACATAGTGGGACTGTATAGCGTCAAGGGAAATGGAACATAGTGAGCCTATATAGCGTCAAGGGAAAATCCAGTCAAAAACAGCTTGGGCACATCTAGCGTCAAGGGGAATTTAACATGGTGGGTCTATCTAGCGTCAAGGGGAATTTAACATGGGAATTATTTGGGCCTATCTAGCGTCATGGGGAATTGAACATGGTGGGTCTATCTAGCGTCAAGGGGAATTGAACATGGGAACTATTTGGGCCTATCTAGCGTCAAGGGAAATTGAACATGGTGGGCCTATCTAGCGTCAATGGGGAATTGAACTTGGGAACTATTTGGGCCTATCTAGCGTCAAGGGAAATTGAACATGGGGAATATGATTTGTATTTGTATATGGGACTGTCTAGTGACAAGGGGAAAATGGTGGCAAAGAAAGCTAATATATTTTCGAGGCATGAGTGGCCCTGAAAACAAACCACACAATCTCCTATCAAAACAGAAGCGAAGGAAATTAAAATCACACAATCTCCTATAAGACGGAAAGGAAAACAAAACAAGGATAATAAAGAACATCATACATTTGATGTGAAATATGTTCATTGTTTTCATTCATTCATCAATTTAATTAAAAGGTAGTATGATATTTATTGTCGACTGACTTCTTAACATATCTCAAATTTAAGGGATGCTCTGTGTTTCTCAGCACACGCTACAAACAATGTTGCCAAGTTGTAACAACTCTAAGTCGAAGGGAAAAAAAGCAGCAGCAAAATATGCTTTGTTCTATCGACAGTCTAAGATGTGTGTTTTGATTTGAAATTCAAAGTTAACCATAGGCAGGGTCATAAAGTGCAATGTCACTCACGTCAATCATTGTTACATTGTTACAATTTTTCCGAACGTGTGTTTTGGTTGTGGTATTTTTATTTCAAACTTAGCCATAAGCAGGGTTATACAGTGCAAGATCACTCGCGTCATTCTTGAAATATTTTTGTATTTGTTTCCTTTCTAAAAAACGGTAGATCTCATGCTTAAAAAAAAAATTCCGTGACACATTGCAGTGCCAAAAATAAAGATAAAGCTCTGATAACTGAATTGTACAAGTTTGTCAACTTAAGATTTTATTTCATCCAACGATTTACTGACTGACTATTTGTAAGGCCATACTAAGGGTGTAGCGTTTGAAAAACAAATTACATGACAAACGAAAATTATGGTGCCTACTGATTAAAATTTTGGAGAGGTATCTTCAAACGGGAACATCTGCCATTAGGATTTCAATCAAACGTATTACGAGAGAGAGAGAGAGAGAGAGAGAGAGAGAGAGAGAGAGAGAGAGAGACTACGTTATATCTACTTTTAGAAAGAATCAGGACACTTACGCTTGTTTTTGTGGTATATTTTCCCTGAGAAAAATTCCAAGAAATATATCCCACTTAGAAAATCAATTCCATAGGAAAGGTCCACGATTTAAAAATATCACCAGAGTGAACCGATGACAAATACGACTAAAATGTTCTCACAAAATAGTTAATCCAAATACGCTGTGATGTATTTGACTCTAAAATTGACATAATTTCCGTGGTATCGCCCAGGCTACGATTGTTCTTGCTTTAGTTTTACTTCTTTTTTCATATAAATAATCTAGTGGTGAAACACGACCTACCGGTATCTCGAAACTAGGTGAAGAGCTACTGAAGTCAATTCGAAGTGAACGCGGTAAGAAAATTAGTCTAGCCAATGAAATTGTTTATGATGAGTGGTGATGCAATGTTTTGTACGAAGGTAGTATGGCAAAATAATAAATACGCTCTCAAGTTGTTCCCATTGCAGTGCAGACTGGAATGTGAACTTAAATCCCTCCGTTGTGTATTGTAACATTTCTTCTTATCACATTAACTACTGAATGATCACAGTACTCGTAAAATGTCTTTTTACCACATCAGCTACTGAACGATCACAGTACTGGTTCGCATTATGAAACTGACAATTTATTTTTATCTCACTTAAACATTTTGACGTACACACTCACATCGGTATAGTCAAGAGTGGTGCATGGTTTTTTTTTTTTTAAATTTATTTCTTTTCTTTTCAAACTTGTGAATCTGGGATTTGTACGAATTAACGAAGCAAGTTCAGTGAACCTCAAGGATAAAAACCCAAGTTGTCTGTCTATTGATGTGAATATTTACATCAAAAACAATATAACCTGCAAAACACAAAGATATACGGCAAGCATGATTAGAATGAACACAACAACACCTAACTGTAGTAACAAAGAGATGTTTTTGTTCACGTCCGCGTAACTTAGAGTTTCAATCCTCTTTCAAGACAAACTTGGTATCCTTTTGTGAGCGTGAAATTAAAATACTGAAGAAACTTCAGCGCTTTGCTATAGACTATAGTATAGATAATTTCAGCAACAAACTAAACAACATAAACACCGTTACAACAATGGAAAGCCCGAAATCGTGTATTAAAAAAGAAATGCGTTTAAAAAAATAATTAAAGATTAACGATGGCTAAGCAATACAACCGAATTAAAGAAAGGCAATGACATTTGTATATAGTCCTTTCACTTTGATATTGTATGCGGATGTAATCTGCCATGTATTAACAGCTTGATAAAAAGTATACGCAAAGAGAAACTTCAATTCAAACTGACTTTTTCAGATTTGTTCCTTCTTTTTATTTTATGGGAACACACCTAAACACTATTCAAGGAAAATACACATATCAAAACATACCATTTGCTATACACACACACACACACACACACACACACACACACACACACACACAAAAACAAACCACACCATTTACTATCCAAAATCACACCATTTACTATCCACGCACACGGGGAAGCAGCCAAAACAAAACATACCATTTACTACACACACACACTTACACACACACACACACACACACACACACACACACAGGGAAGTAGCCAAAAACAAACCACATTATTTACTATCCAAAATCACACCATTTACTATCCACACACACACGGGGAAGCAGCCAAAACAAACCACTTCATCTACTATCCAATATCACACCATTTACTATCCACACACACGGGGAAGCAGACAAAGAAACCACACCATTTACTATCCACACACACACACGGGGAAGCAGCCAAAACAAATCACACCATTTACTATCCACACACACACGGGGAAGCAGCCAAAACAAAACATACCATTTACTACACACACACACACACACACACACACACACACACACACACACACACACACACACACACACACACGGGGAAGTAGCCAAAAACAAGCCACATTATTTTCTATCCAAAATCACACCATTTACTATCCACACACACACGGGGAAGCAGCCAAAACAAACCACTTCATCTACTATCCAATATCACACCATTTACTATCCACACACACGGGGAAGCAGACAAAGAAACCACACCATTTACTATCCGCACACACACGGGGAAGCAGCCAAAACAAGCCACACTATTTACTATCCAAAATCACACCATTTACTATCCACACACACACGGGGAAGCAGGCAAAACAAACCACTTCATCTACTATCCAATATCACACCATTTACTATCCACACACACGGGGAAGCAGACAAAGAAACCACACCATTTACTATCCGCACACACACGGGGAAGCAGCCAAAACAAGCCACACTATTTACTATCCAAAATCACACCATTTACTATCCACACACACACGGGGAAGCAGGCAAAACAAACCACTTCATCTACTATCCAATATCACACCATTTACTATCCACACACACGGGGAAGCAGACAAAGAAACCACAGCATTTACTATCGACACACACACGGGGAAGCAGCCAAAACAAATCACACCATTTACTATCCACACACACACGGGGAAGCAGCCAAAACAAAACATACCATTTACTACACACACACACACACACACACACACACACACACACACACACACACACACACACGGGGAAGTAGCCAAAAACAAACCACATTATTTACTATCCAAAATCACACCATTTACTATCCACACACACACACGGGGAAGCAGCCAAAACAAACCACTTCATCTACTATCCAATATCACACCATTTACTATCCACACACACGGGGAAGCAGACAAAGAAACCACACCATTTACTATCCGCACACACACGGGGAAGCAGCCAAAACAAGCCACACTATTTACTATCCAAAATCACACCATTTACTATCCACACACACACGGGGAAGCAGGCAAAACAAACCACTTCATCTACTATCCAATATCACACCATTTACTACACACACACACACACACACACACACTTGGAAGTAGCCAAAAACAAACCACATCATTTACTATCCAAAATCACTCCAGCAAATCTACTAATCACACGATAGAAAGAAGTATGTGTAAGTGTCAAAAGCTAAAGTCATATAACTTTTGTACGGTTTGTAACCTCCACTCGGGATAATGTGAAATATCATAAATTATTATCACAAACAGAATTGAAACATAGCAGGCTTGACAGTTGTTGTTTATATAGATTTACTAAACTTCACAACTTGCTTGCCCTGTCTCATACTTTGGTCTCGGGAAGGATACCCTTTGTAGGTGTAGCAACTGTGGTAAGAGTAGAAGTCGTTGTCACCGCTGTCAAATAAGAGTAGATTATTTTATAAAAATGGATCTAGTAATTTATATTTTTAAAAAAATCAAATAAAAAAATACAGTTGTTGGTAGACATCGTGGTCAGCAACAAAGTAAAAGTGACAGAGAGAATGAGACATCGTAGTCGAGAAGCGAACTTCTGGAGTACGTACGTGTCCTAACGTCACAGTACCTTCTCAATCACTCTTGATGCAAAAGCAATGCCATCTCCGCGTGAGACCATGCGGCTACTATCCTACGGATGTCATTCAATCCAAAGTAATCTCCTGGTAATTTCACCGTACCTGTATCGAAATAAACTTGTGATAGACGAAAATTCGTTCCCTGTGCGCTTGCCTGAATAATTTAACTTTAAAAATTGACTCCAAACTTTCAAAGAAAACTGGTCAACATATCTACCTGGACCAACTCCTGAAGAATTAGCCAGAGCCGGATTTTTCTACTTGGGCGAAGGGGATAAAGTCAAGTGTTTCAGTTGTAGTAGGTCCATTTACGAGTGGGAAAAGAAAGATTCCGCCTACCTGGAACATGCTCGATGGTCTCCGAATTGGCAATACCTACCTTTGGTGGGCCCTAGTGATTGAAAGTGACACTACTGGTCCATGTCGTTTAACAAACCAGTTTGGCTTGGAGATAAACCTAGACCAGTATATAAACCCTATTTAAAACATAATATTCAAGGATCACCACACAAAGTGCAAGAGAAGATCTACAATGACGTTTGGCAGGGTCTTGCTAAAGAAAAATCTCAAGGGGTGACTGTAGAACTTTTGTGTCGTGAAATTCACAAGAGGAAAGTGACAAAAATTAACGAACGTGTCCGATTTCTCTGGATCAAGTCTAGCTTCCACAGATTCGAATATAGATGTTTTGATCCTTCTTGACTGTTACCCTGAACGGCAGTGGGACGAAATTACACGTTATATTAATCACTTTCGCTTTTGGAGAAGATTTTAAATCATTCTGTGCAGAATATACACTTAAAGTCTTCGACATAAAAAAGTATAAAATAGAACGACCATGCCACAACCTTTATCACTGGTGATCAAACGGATTCCGTGGAAGGATATCAATGAGAAGATTCACACGGTGAAGGATTACGAATACTTATTACAAGAACTGTATCGCATGAATGGGGTCAACGTGTGGTGTGTGTTTTAGTGACTTTGCTTTCTAGGATTTCGTTTACCTGTTGATTCCTTGTGGACGCTTTACGAACACTACCTACAAAAGAGTCAGTATGATGACTCCTTTAAATGTCCACGAGAGACTTATTCTGTTCAAAGCCTTACGCTTTCATCTGGATACGTCTCGACCTCTACAGGAAAAAAAGATTCGTCAACTTTTACGTACGGAAGCAGTGTACGAAGATGTGTGTGTAGCTTGTGATTTACACCCTCATTGGACAGATGTACGTGACTGGAAAAGTTGGGATTTTGAGGCTTGGACAAACGAAGTATCCCATTATGCCCAAACATTGTGTTCGTAAAATCCATCGTCGAGTGAAAAAAGTCACTTTTAAACCTGTGTTAGTGACAGTACCAGAAGAAGCAGAAGAAGAAGAAAAAGAATCTGTCACCGAGGACAATCCTTCTGTTCAAGACAGAACTGTCATGGACATTCCCCCACAAAGACCCTTCCGTTAAGACACCTATGTGACTGTACCCCATGTAGAGCTTATAAGAACATTACACACTACCTCTAGGACACCTTCGTTACCCAAACAATGTTGTACAGGGACTTGTTTATTTGCCACTTTGATCGTTTGCCTAGGTATTTTATTCCTGTATTTATCCATTTTGCTCTTATGTAATTTTGTCTTTCGTGTTGTTCTCATTTAAACATGCATTGAAATAAACGTGTCTTGAAAAAAGTATAAAAACCTCTTGTCTTGTCTGTTTTTGTGTCAATACTGTCATACCACTACACGACTATGGCTCACTCTGCTATTTCTACTACTCCTTCCTCCTCGACATTCAAAGTCATTGACGAACACTTAGATCAGGCTAATTGGGAAGCCTTGTATCTTCGTCATCCTTTTAACATGTTAATTGCTGGACCGAGCGGTTCAGGCAAAACCCGAAGTTGTCAAACGTTTGATCGAACATAAACATCGATCGTCCACCTCAACGCATCGTGTGGTGTTACAAAGAGTGGCAATCGGCATACAGCCTCTTGCAAGAAAGTCAAGGTGATTCCATTGTGTTTGTAGCAGGCATTCCTAAAGAAGACGAGGGGATCGTGTCTGACCCTAGTCAAACTCATTGGGTCATTTTTGACGACATGTTAAGAAAAGACGAAGAAGAAATTAAACTGTGGTTTACGCGTAAAGGGCATCATCGTAATGCCAGTGTCATTTACATTACACAAAATTCATTTCAACAAAGTAAAGCCCATCGTACCATTAGTCTCAATGCTCATTACTTGGTCTTGTTTAAAAGTCCTCGAGATAAATCACAAGTGCAAGTCTTAGCCAAACAGTTAGGAACACTTTGGCTGACTCATGCGTACGATGATGCCACTCAAACGCCACACGCCTATTTACTCGTGGATTTTAAACCCACCACCCCCGATTATTTGCGATTTCGTACCGATTTGTTTCACGACTGGTGTCAAGACGGAGGACCTGTCGTGTACACGTCCTCGTCGACATAACACTATGAAGCACTAAAAAAAATCTATAAAAACCTTGGGTTACTTTGACCTGGTCTCATACATCGTCAGCATGACGTCCCTTCAGTCTCATCTTCCCATCAAATTGATTCGTGCCTTGTACGGCATCAGTCGCGAAAAAAATCCACAAATACGTGCTCACGTCTTAGAAGCCAGTCTCAAAGAAGTCTTACGATGGTTTACGGTGACAGCACGTCAAATACTGCAAGGCATCATTCACATTCCACATCAAACCAAACGCTTTTTTGATAGAAACAAAGTAGCCTTGACGCAACTGGCCAATCCTCGCATTGACACTCACACCAAAAAGCAAATCATATTGAAGCCTGGAGGTAGTGGTTCTCTAGGAGGTGTCATTGCTCGTTCCATCTTAAAATGGGATCCCAATGCTCCAAAAGTTCACCCCAAGAAAAAAAGCCAAACGAACCCGTAAGAAAAAGAACAAGGGTGCCAAGACCAAAACACAGAAAAAGAAAAGTCCACAGAAAAAAGCGGGTACCCGCAAAAAAGGCACTTCGGTCAGGATGCAACCTAACCTTCGTAAACCACGACCTGTAGTATCAGTGACAACGTTTCCATTAGCCACAGGTTCTTCCACTTCTCGGTTGCGGGTGATGCCAGCCATATCCAATTTGACACACGTTTTTCCTAATTTGATGAAACATTGGAAATCTGCGTCTCCCAAACCGTCTCCTCCACCGGTGACACCCTCGTCCACATTAGCGGCAGTAACAGCTGCTCACAAAGTACCTGCCCCCAAAGTCAAAGTCCAAGAAAGATCTGGTATGTTAAAGAGTTTACTAGATTTGTCCAAACAAGAACTGTCCCGATTGAGTCCATTACGAACTCCTTCACGACGTGTGTTACCTGCCATGAAGTTGATACGACGGAAAGATAACCAGTGGCGACGCTTTGCAGTATAACATTGACTTGAGATCAACAACGTGAATATGTATTTTCTGTGCCACTTCGAACACCCAATGGTGTTTCCTCAAAAACGTGTACACCACAACCTCGCCGTTCTTCTGTCCAAAAAGGAAAAGGAAAAAGACAATCTCGTCATCCTACAAAACGCTTAGCCAAACATCGACGTCATCCCCTCAAAAGACGCAGTCCTTTAAAGAAAAAGAAGAATCACCAAAAGGAGGTTACTTTGGCAATTTTGCGAAACACATCGTTACCTTTTTGACGAAGCGGTAGTTCCCACAATAGTAGATAAAAGGGTGTGTGTACCAAGTCATTGACGTCAGTGGTATTGTGGAACGAACAAGCAAAGATATCACCTCGCAGAAAACATTCTTATTCACTCCCCAAGGAAAGAAGAGGAAAGGACTACCTCTTCGTTTAGTCAAACACGGAGACGTGTTGTCCGTCCTGTCCAAAGCCTCTCCATCCATGCGAAAACAAATCATTAAAACGACCTCCAAAGATGTCATCGATACCGTGTGCGAATGTTGTTTGAATGTCTTGAAAGGCACGATACCTTTGTCTCCACACCAGAAAAAATGCTTAGCCAAACATCGACACGTTCTTCGTCAAATAGTCCAAAAGAAAATACCCGTCCGTCAAAAGAAAAAGATGTTGGTGCAAAGGGGAGGATTTTTACCCTTTCTTTTTCCTGTGTTGACAGGATTAGCGAAACCAGGCATGGGTATCTTGCCAGGTTTGGTACAATGACTTGTCACAAGGGATATTCCAAAGTTGATCTTACAGAAGATAAAAGAGACCCATGGAGCACCACGATCTCATACCGAACCTTTGGAAGCCCATGGAAGGACAAAAACTGATTTTAGTCCCTTACAAACGATGGATGGAATACCATCGTTGGCAAGAACAACGTACCCCCATTTACCGCCCAATCCTAATTTGAACGAGATGTCCCAATTACAACACGAATTGCAATCTTTGATGCATCGACACGATTTGTCCGAAACCGATAAATCGCAGAAGTACGGTCAACTCTTGAAACGACTGCAACTCTTTCATCGAAAAGCTGTGGAACAAACAGCTCTACCCACTTTGTCCGATTTGAAGGCACTGATGAATAGTCCGTCACTCTCACCCTCTACAGCGGCCAAAACAGACGTCACCCCACCAGTACCTAAGGGAGAAGAACAACCCCATGATCTCTTTCAAACACCCACTGCCACTCCCATTCCGAGTAAGATTGCCACTTTCTTATTAACCCCTTCCCCCACTCCCCCACGAGAAGAACTCAAAACTTGGGTTAAAAAGATGATGGCCACTCCTCCTTCAACAGAAGTGAAAAAGAAAGAAAGGAAACCAGAAGTGAGAAAAGAAAAGAAAACCAAAGAAACTATCCCATTACCTCCACTACCACCACCAGTACCCTCGACGTCGACTCCTGTGGCACATCGGACACGTAAAACCGTTTCCAAACAACCCGCATTTCGTCCCACCCAAAGCAATATCCTCGAAGAGTGGGTACCTTATTAACAAAAACCATGGAGAAGGTATTAGCCAGCATTTACTACGATCCAGCTCACCCTGCAGGTTACGGAGGTATTCAGAAATTGTATCGTGCTGCCAAAACTCGCCTGAAAAAGCTCCGTTTACCTGAAGTACAACGATGGTTACAAGAGCTGGCGACGTACACTTTACACAAACCCATTCGACGAAAATTTTACAGAAGTCGCACTCAAGTGGAAGGCATCGATCATCAATGGCAAGCCGATTTAGCTGATGTCTCTCATTTAGCCAGATACAATCATGGCTACAAATATTTTTGTATCATAGACGTCTTTTCTAAATTTGCCTGGGTCGTACCATTGACATACAAATCGAGCGGAGAGTTAGTACGAGCTTTGCAACTGGTGTTGAAACAAAGTGGTCGTCACCCTCTTCGATGGCAAACCGACAAAGGTACCGAATTTCTGAACCAAGCTTTCCAACGAGAATTAAAGAAACGTGACATTCATTTTTTCACCACCGAAAATCCTGAAACCAAAGCCAGTATCGTGAAACGTTTTCAACGTACCTTGAAAGAACGCATGTGGAAATATTTTACGGATCAACACACTCTCAAGTACATTGACGTCTTACTTTACTTAGTCCAAGCCTACAATCAATCTTACCATAGAAGTATTGGACGTGCCCCACAAGAGGTGACACCCGACAACGAAGTAACTGTTTTTGAGCGTCGGTTTGGTACGTCCCGGACAAGGGCTGTCCCCAAGAAAGGTAGAGAAGTGTTAACCCCAGGAGATTGGGTACGCATTGGCAAAACCAAACGCACTTTCGACAAAGGTTACTTACCCAACTCGACCAGCGAATTGTTTCGTGTTGCGAGTGCGTGATCGTCATCCTACCGTCTATAAATTGGAAGACATGAACGGAGAAGTATTAAAAGGAACGTTTTACTTGCCTGAGTTACAACGTGTTACCAAAAAAGAAGACGACGTGTACGACATTGAAAGCATTCTCGAACGAAGAACCCGTAAAGTAGGAAAACGTCGTGTCAAAGAAGTCAAAGTACGTTGGAAAGGATATCCTCCTAGTTTTGATTCTTGGATTGACGCTTCGCAAGTCATCGACTATAAAAAGAAGTGACCTTCATACCCTTCAATACAGCTTCAGCGACCACAGTGACTACTCCTTCACCCACGTCATCTCTGCAAGATTTACAAAAGTAACCCTTGTGGGTGTGGTGTGGAGAACGTGTCCCTAAAACGCAAATCGTTTTTTTCTGTCAAATCTTTGTGGTATATTGTGTCATTGGTGCAGCCATTGCTATTTTGAGTTTGCAACAAGGAGACAAACAATTGTGGACCATTTTACTCAGCAGTTGCATCGGGTATCTTCTTCCCAATCCTTCCCTGAAATACTCTTACAACGGGAACAACAGTAACAATATTGGGAGTCTTGCGGCCAACGTTAGTCCTTCTCCTGACAGTCACCCTTCCAATCACAATCCTCTTTTAGACACTCCTTTAACCTCGAGTGACTCCTCGGACAGAAGAACATTGGAATTATGAACAACATTATTAACCAATTTTACTTAACGTTACCTAGTGACAGTTCCATGGAGGTGTTTCCTAACAACACATTGTGTTGTTACACGGCTAAATTACCTCAAGCGATGCATTTGGATCAAGATGCTCATTGGGAAGTGGCTTTAGTGGAAATGATACACCCGACACAAATCAAAAACATCGTGGAAAATCAAAATAGTTTTTCAGTAGAAGTGTATGACGAGCAATTGCAACAAGTCTTAGACGAACGCATCACTGTCAGTGACCCGATGAAAACACAGGACCCCAAAACTAAACGGTTCACCTATCTGTTAACCATTCCTGCAGGTTATTATTTTAGTGGTCAACATTTAGTGAATACGATTGTAACCAGGTTCAATACTTTGTTTGGTATAGCCAAGGAGAAAGCCAAAAAAAGTGTTACCTTTGAGTACCATAAAGTGGCTCGTAGACTATTGATCAAATTTTCAGAGGATAAAATAATGGCCATTACCTTTTGTCCTGAATTGTATGATATTTTGGGTGGAGACTTCAGGTTGGTCAAGAAAAAAAAAATACCGGCCATAAGCAGTAACTCGGATTTTGCGAAATATTTTCGATTCCCTGTAGAAATGAACCAAGGACTCAACTTGATGTTTGTGTACTCCGATGTGGTGGAGTACAACGTGGTAGGACACTCCTCTGTACCGTTACTGCGTGTCATTCCTTTCAAAGTGGATACTACTACCGCTGACGAGGAAGGTGGAAATACCTATCACGTTCACCGCGAATTTGTTCATCCTCATTATTTACCCGTCAGTAAGTCGTATTTTGACAGTGTCAACATTACTATAAAAGGAGAACTAGGTCAAAATATTCCATTTACTAAAGGGAAAGTCACAGTGAAACTCCATTTTCAAAAACGATTCTCGAACAACTGAAAAGGTGATGTATCCTGTGTACCAAGGAGTCACTCGACAACGAGGACATGGTTTAGGAGATATGTTTAAATCAGCCTTTCGTTCCGTGGTCCCTGTTTTAACACCGATGGTGACACGATGATTGCACGCCTTAAAAGATGCCGCATTGACTCACGGCAAAGATTTTCTTCAAAATGTTCTCATTGACAAACAAAACTCTAAAGAAGCTTTTTTGAGAGCAGGCAAAAATGTCTTGCTTCAAACGGGTAAAGAGATTTTGGGTCGACGAGAAAGTCCTATAAATGCTCTGAACGGTACCGAGTCTGACATTCCTACTTCCCTGAGGACACAGCAAGGACAAGGTAGAAAGCGTCGAAGAAGACACCCTTCCAAAAGTCTCCATATCTCTAAAGTTCGAAAGACAAAGAAAAAAAGAACCGCTCCAGACTTAGACATTTTTGATTATTAAAAGTAAAAACATTGAGACTGAAAAGAAAAAATGATGCACCAAGAATCTTGTGCCTGTTCCAAGTCGGAACTGGATCTCTTTGCCATGCCACCCACGATGATGACCATGCAAGAAGCCCAATAGGTCGAATTTTATCCCGTCTCCTCTTTTGACGGATTCAGCTCCCATCGAGTTTGAAATTAAAGGACAATCCGAAAATTACATCGATCTCAACAACAGTTACTTGTATTTGAAAGTGAAAGTAGCCAAAACGGACAACACCAATCCAGTTGTCAATGATAGAGTAGCTCCTGTCAACAATTTCATGCATTCCTTGTTCAGCGATGTGGATTTGTACATGAATAACAAACTGATCAGCAGTAGCATGGATACTTACCCTTACCGAGCTTACCTCGAAAATCTCTTGACGTACGGAAAAGAAGCCAAAATCACTTATCTAGATGCTTGCGTGGTATGGAAACCTGACACAGCAGATAAGTTTAACGACACAGCCTTGCCCGTAGCAGCTGAGGGTGACAATCCTGCAGATCCTCACAATGTAGGTTTTAATGACCGTCAAAAGAAAATTCTGCAAGGACGTAGTTTAGAACTGTTCGATCGTTTGCATTTGGACATGTGGTTTCAAGAAAAGTATTTGCTGAACGGGGTAGATATTCGCTTGAGACTGAGTCGTAGTAGTACTGCTTTCCATTTGATGGCTCATGCCAACGAATAAAAAACCATTATCCAAGAAGCCAGGTTATACGTGCGTCGTGTGGAAGTGTTACCTAAAGTGGGAAATGATATCAGTCACACTTTGAGCAGAACGACAGCCAAATATCCGATACGACGTGTGGAAGTCAAAACTTTCACCATTGCCACTCGACTCCGATCTAAGATCGAAGATCATCTGTTCCAAGGACAGTTACCCAAACGTTTATTCATTGGTATCGTCAGCAATGCAGCCCTCAACGGTGCCCACGATGAAAATCCTTTCGAGTTTAAGCACTGCGGAGTATCCAAAATCGAAGTCAGTCGCGATGGCAAAACTTTGAGTACCCGACCCTTCGAACCCTACTTTGGCGAACAGAAGAATTACTTGAGGTCGTACTTGTCACTGTACAAAGCCACAGGACAGTTAGGAACCAACACCAGTCACGGCATTTCCTACGACGACTATGCAAAAGGTTACACTTTGTGGGCTTTTGATTTCACTCCAGACCAAGGCAGCGACGAGGGACATTTTCACCCTATAAAATCAGGGCAACTGCGTGTGGAACTTCAGTTTGCAGGACCTCTTACCGAAACGGTGAATGTTATTCTGTATGCTGAATTCGATAATACCATAGAAATCAACAGTTTGAGAGAAGTCATTCTAGACTATTAGACATTATGGAAGACCCTTGTCCTTTTTTGAATAGTGGAGAATCCATGGAATTGGAGGTTACAGAAAAACAGATCCCCAAGACCAAAAAGAAGAGGTATTAATCATGCAATCCAGATGGCCAGAACAGGAACAACAGTTAGTCTCCTGTTTTGCACAACACTTAGAAGATAAAATGAGGGACATGATTAAGAAAGATTGTTATGGATGTCAAATCGATCATCCCAGTCAAATTCAACACGATAAATGCATGATGATGAGTCAAGAAGAAAAATTGGACGATTATCTGAACGAAGCTTGGAGTCTCATCTCCGAAGAAGCCGTGTTACAGCAGTGGTATAAAGGCTTACGTGATCATTCCTCTCCTCCATTGTTTGCTCGAGAAATTGATCGCATCGAAGCTCTCTTGGCCAAGAGTAAAGAGACGAAGCAAACCATCAGTTACTTGTCAGACCGTTTCAAGCAAAAAGTCTGGATCGAATTGATGACTTATCATCACCTGTGAAGAAAGGAAAAAAAACAAGGCTACACAACAAAAAATGGATACCTGGGAACTTTATTATCTTTTGAACCGTAGTTCGTACACTGCTTCTTGGAGTCAATATTTGTTAGTTGAAAAAATTGTTTTGTGAGTTGTTTCTTATTTGAATAAACAATGTCTTCTGAAACCAATGCGTCTGTCGTTTGTTTTATATTTTGTAAAATATATATGCTCTTTGACTACTTTCTTTCCCTCACATCAAACTATCCAACCATTTCCAACACTAAACCGTTTTGATTCGGCTGCTTCCGCGTGTGTGGATAGTACATTGTATGTTTTGGCTTCTTGACCGTGTGTGAGTCTATGGTAGATGGTGTGATTTTGGATAGTAGATTATATTGTTTATTTTGGCTGCTTCCCGTGTGTGGATGATAGATGGTGTGATATTGGATAGTAAATGATATGTTTTGTTTGGCTGCTTCCCGGTGTGTGTGTGGATAGTAAATGGTGTGATTTTGGATAGTAAATGGTGTGATTTGTTTTTGGCTACTTCCCCGTGTGTGTGGATAGTAAATTGTATGTTTTATTTTGGCTGCTTCCCGTGTCTGGATGATAGATGGTGTGATATTGGATAGTAGATGATGTGGTTAGTTTTTGGCTGCTTCCCGTGTGTGTGTGTGTGTGTGTGTGTGTGTGTGTGTGTGTGTGTGTAGTAAATGGTATGTTTTGTTTTGGCTGCCTCCCGGTGTGTGTATGTGGATAGTAAATGGTGTGATTTTGGATAGTAAATGGTGTGATTTTGGATAGTAAATGGTGTGATTTTGGATAGTAAATAGTGTGGCTTGTTTTGGCTGCTTCCCCGTGTGTGTGCGGATAGTAAATGGTGTGGTTTCTTTGTCTGCTTCCCCGTGTGTGTGGATAGTAAATGGTGTGATATTGGATAGTAGATGAAGTGGTTTGTTTTGGCTGCTTCCCCGTGTGTGTGTGGATAGTAAATGGTGTGATTTTGGATAGTAAATAATGTGGTTTGTTTTTGGCTACTTCCCCGTGTGTGTGTGTGTGTGTGTGTGTGTGTGTGTGTGTGTGTGTAGTAAATGGTATGTTTTGTTTTGGCTGCTTCCCCGTGTGTGTGTGGATAGTAAATGGTGTGATTTTGGATAGTAAATGGTGTGGTTTCTTTGTCTGCTTCCCCGTGTGTGTGGATAGTAAATGGTGTGATATTGGATAGTAGATGAAGTGGTTTGTTTTGGTTGCTTCCCCGTATGTGTGTGGATAGTAAATGGTGTGATTTTGGATAGTAAATAATGTGGTTTGTTTTTGGCTACTTCCCTGTGTGTGTGTGTGTGTGTGTGTGTGTGTGTGTGTGTGTGTGTGTGTGTGTGTGTGTGTGTGTGTGTGTGTGTGTAAGTGTGTGTGTGTAGTAAATGGTATGTTTTGTTTTGGCTGCTTCCCCGTGTGCGTGGATAGTAAATGGTGTGATTTTGGATAGTAAATGGTGTGGTTTGTTTGTGTGTGTGTGTGTGTGTGTGTGTGTGTGTGTGTGTGTGTGTGTGTGTGTGTATAGCAAATGGTATGTTTTGATATGTGTATTTTCCTTGAATAGTGTTTAGGTGTGTTCCCATAAAATAAAAAGAAGGAACAAATCTGAAAAAGTCAGTTTGAATTGAAGTTTCTCTTTGCGTATACTTTTTATCAAGCTGTTAATACATGGCAGATTACATCCGCATACAATATCAAAGTGAAAGGACTATATACAAATGTCATTGCCTTTCTTTAATTCGGTTGTATTGCTTAGCCATCGTTAATCTTTAATTATTTTTTTAAACGCATTTCTTTTTTAATACACGATTTCGGGCTTTCCATTGTTGTAACGGTGTTTATGTTGTTTAGTTTGTTGCTGAAATTATCTATACTATAGTCTATAGCAAAGCGCTGAAGTTTCTTCAGTATTTTAATTTCACGCTCACAAAAGGATACCAAGTTTGTCTTGAAAGAGGATTGAAACTCTAAGTTACGCGGACGTGAACAAAAACATCTCTTTGTTACTACAGTTAGGTGTTGTTGTGTTCATTCTAATCATGCTTGCCGTATATCTTTGTGTTTTGCAGGTTATATTGTTTTTGATGTAAATATTCACATCAATAGACAGACAACTTGGGTTTTTATCCTTGAGGTTCACTGAACTTGCTTCGTTAATTCGTACAAATCCCAGATTCACAAGTTTGAAAAGAAAAGAAATAAATTTAAAAAAAAAAAACCATGCACCACTCTTGACTATACCGATGTGAGTGTGTACGTCAAAATGTTTAAGTGAGATAAAAATAAATTGTCAGTTTCATAATGCGAACCAGTACTGTGATCGTTCAGTAGCTGATGTGGTAAAAAGACATTTTACGAGTACTGTGATCATTCAGTAGTTAATGTGATAAGAAGAAATGTTACAATACACAACGGAGGGATTTAAGTTCACATTCCAGTCTGCACTGCAATGGGAACAACTTGAGAGCGTATTTATTATTTTGCCATACTACCTTCGTACAAAACATTGCATCACCACTCATCATAAACAATTTCATTGGCTAGACTAATTTTCTTACCGCGTTCACTTCGAATTGACTTCAGTAGCTCTTCACCTAGTTTCGAGATACCGGTAGGTCGTGTTTCACCACTAGATTATTTATATGAAAAAAGAAGTAAAACTAAAGCAAGAACAATCGTAGCCTGGGCGATACCACGGAAATTATGTCAATTTTAGAGTCAAATACATCACAGCGTATTTGGATTAACTATTTTGTGAGAACATTTTAGTCGTATTTGTCATCGGTTCACTCTGGTGATATTTTTAAATCGTGGACCTTTCCTATGGAATTGATTTTCTAAGTGGGATATATTTCTTGGAATTTTTCTCAGGGAAAATATACCACAAAAACAAGCGTAAGTGTCCTGATTCTTTCTAAAAGTAGATATAACGTAGTCTCTCTCTCTCTCTCTCTCTCTCTCTCTCTCTCTCTCGTAATACGTTTGATTGAAATCCTAATGGCAGATGTTCCCGTTTGAAGATACCTCTCCAAAATTTTAATCAGTAGGCACCATAATTTTCGTTTGTCATGTAATTTGTTTTTCAAACGCTACACCCTTAGTATGGCCTTACAAATAGTCAGTCAGTAAATCGTTGGATGAAATAAAATCTTAAGTTGACAAACTTGTACAATTCAGTTATCAGAGCTTTATCTTTATTTTTGGCACTGCAATGTGTCACGGAATTTTTTTTTTAAGCATGAGATCTACCGTTTTTTAGAAAGGAAACAAATACAAAAATATTTCAAGAATGACGCGAGTGATCTTGCACTGTATAACCCTGCTTATGGCTAAGTTTGAAATAAAAATACCACAACCAAAACACACGTTCGGAAAAATTGTAACAATGTAACAATGATTGACGTGAGTGACATTGCACTTTATGACCCTGCCTATGGTTAACTTTGAATTTCAAATCAAAACACACATCTTAGACTGTCGATAGAACAAAGCATATTTTGCTGCTGCTTTTTTTCCCTTCGACTTAGAGTTGTTACAACTTGGCAACATTGTTTGTAGCGTGTGCTGAGAAACACAGAGCATCCCTTAAATTTGAGATATGTTAAGAAGTCAGTCGACAATAAATATCATACTACCTTTTAATTAAATTGATGAATGAATGAAAACAATGAACATATTTCACATCAAATGTATGATGTTCTTTATTATCCTTGTTTTGTTTTCCTTTCCGTCTTATAGGAGATTGTGTGATTTTAATTTCCTTCGCTTCTGTTTTGATAGGAGATTGTGTGGTTTGTTTTCAGGGCCACTCATGCCTCGAAAATATATTAGCTTTCTTTGCCACCATTTTCCCCTTGTCACTAGACAGTCCCATATACAAATACAAATCATATTCCCCATGTTCAATTTCCCTTGACGCTAGATAGGCCCAAATAGTTCCCAAGTTCAATTCCCCATTGACGCTAGATAGGCCCACCATGTTCAATTTCCCTTGACGCTAGATAGGCCCAAATAGTTCCCATGTTCAATTCCCCTTGACGCTAGATAGACCCACCATGTTCAATTCCCCATGACGCTAGATAGGCCCAAATAATTCCCATGTTAAATTCCCCTTGACGCTAGATAGACCCACCATGTTAAATTCCCCTTGACGCTAGATGTGCCCAAGCTGTTTTTGACTGGATTTTCCCTTGACGCTATATAGGCTCACTATGTTCCATTTCCCTTGACGCTATACAGTCCCACTATGTTAAATTCCCTTGTCGCTATACAGTCCCACTATGTTAAATTCCCTTGTCGCTATACAGTCCCACTATGTTAAATTCCCTTGTCGCTATACAGTCCCACTATGTTAAATTCCCTTGTCGCTATACAGTCCCACTATGTTAAATTCCCTTGTCGCTATACAGTCCCACTATGTTAAATTTCCCTTGTCGCTATAGTACCCCAAGCTGTTTTGTCGCTATAGTGTCCCAAGCTGTTTTTGACTGGATTTTCCCTTGTCG